>JAUJYN010000026.1:0-708130 GCA_030737835.1 Acorus gramineus | reverse complement strand
GTCGCGGCAGCGCGCTGGGCGTGCGGGCAGGGGCGCGGCAGTGCGCCCGGGGCGTGGGGGTGCGTGCGTGCGTGCGTGCTCACCCGTGTGTGTGCGTGCGGGTGGCCGTGCGCATGGCTGCCGTGGGTGCGGGAGGATGTCGGTGCACTCAGGCTCGCGTGCGTGCGGGCGTATGCATGCTTGTCCGAGTGTTGGGTATTTCTAGTAAATTTCTTTTGTATTTGTGTAGTTTACTCACCATATTGAATGCCCATGTCTTGCAGATCTTGACGGACGGTCACGCAACGACCCGGGTTTCGGTGAGTGGGACAATCCAACCCAGTAGGGAGGCGGTCGATGCACGTAGGCGTGCATTGCCCTCCCCTAGGGCACCATAGTTGCATATTAACTAGTATTAAATGTAAATTATGCTATGCATGATCATTATGTTGTATCGATGCCCCCCTTCGACTTTGTATGCTAGGGATATGCACCCTTATATTATGTATAGAGACCTACGATGCCCCCATAGTATAGGGATATGCACCCCCATAGTTGCATATTAACTAGTATTAAATGTAAACTGTGCTATGCATGATCATTATGTTGTATCGATGCCCCCCTTAGACTTTGTATGCTAGGGATATGCACCCTTATATTATGTATGAGTGGGACAATCCAACCCAGTAGGGAGGCGTTCGATGCATGTAGGTGTGCATTGCCCTCCCCTGGGGCACCATAGTTGCATATTAACTAGTATTAAATGTAAACTGTGCATGCATGATCATTATGTTGTATCGATTCCCCCCTTAGACTTTGTATGCTAGGGATATGCACCCTTATATTATGTATAGAGACCTACGCATCCTGATACCATGTTTTCATGCTAGGAAAGCCTCGACCTACGCATGTTTCCCATTTAGTTTAACTTATTTAAATCAAATGCGAGCATATGGTTATTAGTATGCCTTAGAGGATATTATAACCTCGTTGTTATAATATGTGTCTCCCCGCATCTTAGTTATGCGCCCTGGAGGAATTCTGAAGAATTCATGGCATTAGTAGAGTTGCAATCGGTGTCGGCGGATCCAAGAGGATTGTATCCGTGTGGGTAGGCTATTTCTCTTCCCTTCGTTGGATCCGTGTAGGGACTCCTCAGCGTTAGACAGGCTGTCCTGACAGAGGGCTCCCATCTATAGGTACCTCCGATGCGTCGGACTGTGCTGATCGTGGGAGTAGACCAGGCGAGCTACGGAGTGGAGGAGAGGCTATCGGTGGACCAAGGGTGATTAACAGCCTAGTCAGTCCCAAAAGACCATGTCACCGGCTTGAGGGTGAGGGTGAGGGTGTGGTGGGTCGGCAATGTAGCCATCCACTGGATTGTGTAGTTACTACCACTTAGAGGCTATAATTTAACTGAGGTTAATATGAATTGTGATGCATGGTTGTGCTATTCACTGAGCGTGTGGCTCACCCCTCGCATATATTTTTCTCCAGTTATATCTGAGTCGGATCTGAAGGAGGAGCTCCCCGAGGCACATCAGCAGTAGCGGAGCAGCGTCACGTTCTGCGTGTGAGAGGCCATCAGCATCCCCCTTTGATTGTATGTATTGTATTCCGTGCTTAGGCACACATTTGTATTACATTTGGATGTCATTGTATATATATTGGCTCTCACAGGACAGTTGATTGTGTATCAGGTCTGTAATATGTCTTTTGAATTACAGCCTCAAGCTTTTAGCTTCCGCTATTTTGTATATATTATGTTAGCCTCATTGTTGTCTGTGTTGTCATTGTTGATATTGTTTAGAGTATATTATTGACCTCCTCTTTAGACTGCTGATATCATATATACCATTGCTGCGTCTCAGGGACGGTCGCCCTGGGGCGTGACATGGCCAATGGGTGTTTGGATAGAGGTTCGGAAAGCCCAAAGGATGTCAACTAACTTGTCTGGTCAGTCAGTAGCTTTGTGGGTTTCGACTGACTTTTTTATGATTCTGAGCAAGGTTTTGTTGGTGGCCTCTGCTTGCCCATTTCCCTGGGGTAATATGGTGTGGAGTGATGAAGCTCTATGTGGTGTTTATCACACAGATCCCGGAATTCTTGGGAAATGAATTGGGGGCCATTATCAGTTATGATCATTCTGGGGGTGCCGAACCGTGCAAGGATATGGGTACGAACGAAACGGGTCATGGTGGAGCTTTTGATCAGTACATAGGACTCGGCTTAGACCAATTTGGTAAAGTATTCTGTGGTGGTGAGGATGAAATCTTTCTGGGTGGTATTTTCTACTGTGTCTCGAAATGGTAGAAAATGGCCATGGTGAAGTCATGGGATGTAAGGAAGATGCTGGTGCATGTATTTTGTTGGCATGAGTTTGACATTGGACACAACGTCGAACATATTTGTTGCAATCCCCATTCTTAATACCTTTTTTGCTAGCATTTGAGCGTCGACATGACCTCCGCAAACTCCTGAGTGCGCTTCTTCCACGATGGTGTATGCTTCCTCATCGTCTAGGCATCTGAGTAACTCCCCGTTAAAGGATGCTCGAAAGAGTATTCCCCCTCGGAGGTTGTATTTGATTGCTATCCTTTTAACTATCTTCTGATCACCATCGGTAGCGTATTTTGGAAATGAACCGTCTTCGAGGTAGTTTTTGATATCAAAGTACCATGAATTTCCATCATCCATGTCTTCTAGATCAAGGGCTAGGATTTTTGTGGTACTAGTGATTCCTTCTGTTTGGCTTTGTTGATTTAGAAGGTTTTGAGTTTTACAATCTTGAAGTTCGGTGGCAGGTGTTTCTAGCCTTTGGATAGTGGCCGTTTCGGATTTCTTAGATATGGGGAAGGCAAGTGATGAAGCTAATGAGGCTAGAGAGTCTGCAAGAATATTGCCCGTTCTAGGTATAAAGATGTGGGTGACCTTACGGAACTGTTTTAATAGGATTATAGCTAGCTCCCTATATGGTTTTACATTTGGGTCCCTAGTCTGACACTTTTTCAGGGTCTAGCGAATTACTAAAAGTGAGTCTCCAATAAATGTCTAGATTTTTTACCCTCAGAGCTAGAGCTGTCTTCAGACCTACTATCAGAGCTTCATATTCAACAATATTGTTGGTGGCGTTGAATGTGAGCTGAAACGCCTGCGGGATAATGACGCCTTCGGTGGAGATTAATGCTACCCCTATCCCTCTCCCTTGTTGATTAATTGCTCCGTCGAAGTACAGTGTCCATGTCTTCCTATCTTTTTCCTCGATGAATGCAAATATTTCTTCATCTGGGAAGTCATTTTTTACTGGTTTGTAATCAGGGAGAGGGAGCTGAGCGAGATGGTCAACAATGGCTTGACCTTTAACGGATTTCTGAGTGGCGTAAGTGGTGTCAAATTTATTTAACTGGACTTGCCATGGGGCCAAGCGACCAGTTAATACAGCTGTCTCGAATAGGAACCTTACCAGGTCTATTTTAGCAAAGTACTTGACTTTGTGGGCGAGAAAATAATGGCGTAACTTCTGGGAAGCCCATACCAGAGCTAAGCAAGTCTTTTCTATGGGAGGGTAGGTTTGCTAATATTCAATTAATGACTTACTTAGATAGTAAACAACTTTTTCTTTCCTTCCCGTGTCATTGTGTTGTGCAAGCACAGCACTAATGGCCTCCTCTGTCACGCCCCAGGGCGGCCGTCCCCGAGACGTGGCAATATATATAGTATCAGCTATCAATACCTGAGGTCAATAAAGACTCCAACAACACACAAGGTGGCAAAGCAAGGATAATGATAACTGACTGAAAAGCGAAAGCATAATACATAAACAATGTCTGTAAACCAAAAACATTATTACAAACTCGAATACACAATCACTGTCCTGTGAGAGCCAAGTCTAGATCAAAGAAAATACAACCTGTGCCACATGCACAATTTACAATACATACAATGACTCTAGGACAGCTGACAGCCTCGGACTCGCCACCCGCCGGAAGAACGCTCCAAGCCCATAAGACCACACCACAGGAAAGCTCCAGCTCCACGCCCAACACTGTCCCTGAAAAGAAACAGTATGCGAGGGGTGAGCTACAAGCTCAGTGAGTGGCTGGAAACCAATCACCATACAACAGTTCAATACTAAAGCAATTTCCTTTCAAGGAAAACATGGGTAGAAACCCAATGGATAACAAGGTCACACGGCGGCGCAACCAACCATACCCTCACCCTCACTCCCAGAGGGAGACTCTTGGACTTTTTGTCACGCCCCAGGGCGGCCGTCCCCGAGACGTGGCAATAATAAAATATCAGCTATCAATACCTGAGGTCAATAAAGACTCCAACAACAACACACAAGGTGGCAAAGCAAAGATAATGATAACTGACTGAAAAGCGGAAGCATAATATATAAACAATGTCTGTAAACCAAAAACATTATTACAGACTCGAATACACAATCACTATCCTCTGAGAGCCAAGTCTAGACCAAAGAAAATACAACCTGTGCCACATGCACGATTTACAATACATACAATGACTCTAGGACTGCTGACAGCCTCGCACTCGCCACCCGCCGGAAGAACGCTCCACGCCCATAAGACCACGCCACAGGAAAGCTCCAGCTCCATGCCCAACACTGCCCCTGAAAAGAAACAGTATGCGAGGGGTGAGCTACAAGCTCAGTGAGTGGCTAGAAACCAATCACCATACAACAGTTCAATACATAAACAATTCCCTTTCAAGGTAAACATGGGTGGAAACCCATGGATAACAGGGTCACGCAGTGGCGCGACCAACCTCACCCTCACCCTCACCCCCGGAGGGAGACTCTTGGGACTTTTGGGGAGAGACCATACCGTTGGTCGAGGAGACCCAGGATTACTGGTCCACACAACATTACTAGATCACCAACCTCACCCTCACCCTCACTCCCGAAGGGAGACTTTTGGGACTTTTGGGGAGAGACCATACGTTGGTCAGAGAGACCCGGGATTACTGGTCTACGCAACACTACTGGATCATCTACATCGAGGTAACTACCCAACGATGTCTTTGAACATCGATACGAGACCGGACCCAACAACTGTGGGAACGGACGAACAACGAATGGGTCACGAGGCGACGTGTCTTCACCTCATCCTCACCCTCACTCCCGGAGGGAGACTATTGGGACTTTTGGAAGAGACTTAGACTGCTCTACACCCTTGGTCCACCGGTAGCCCTTTCCCCACGTAGCCTCTACCTGGTATACTCCCACGATCAGTATGCTTTCGAGCGCATCGGTGGTACCTACGGATGGGAGACCTCTGTCAGGACAGCTTTTCCAACGCCGGGGAGTTCCTACATCGGATCCAACGAAGGGGAGAATGATTCCACGCTCGCAATATCATTCGTTAGCCCTCTCCCGGATAGCCTTTACGTGGTACACTCCCACGATCAGTTCATGTCACGCCCCAGGGCGGCCGTCCCCGAGACGTGGCAATAATAAAATATCAGCTATCAATACCTGAGGTCAATAAAGACTCCAACAATAATACACAAGGTGGCAAAGCAAGATAATGATAACTGACTGAAAAGCGGAAGCATAATATATAACAATGTCTGTAAATCAAAAACATTATTACAGACTCGAATACACAATCACTGTCCTGTGAGAGCCAAGTCTAGACTAAAGAAAATACAACCTGTGCCACATGCACGATTTATGAAACATAAAATGACTCTAGGAATGCTGATGTCACGCCCCAGGACGGCCGTCCCCGGGACGCGGCAAGCGTATACATGACATCAGCAGTCAATACAGGAGATCAATAACATACCATAAACAACAGCTAAAAAGACAACAACGACAACAAAGAGGCCAACATGATGTATACACAGATAGCGGAAGCTAAAAAGACTGAATCTGTAAATCAACAACACTTTACAGACTCGATACATAATCATATGTCCTGTGAGAGCCAATATAAACACAAACATCCAAATACAATCCAAACTAGGTGCCCAAGCACGGAAATATATACATACAATCAAAAGGATGCTGATGGCCTCTAAAACTCGAGGGACGTGGCGCTACTCCGCTACTGGTGCAGTCTCTCGGGGAGCTCCTCCTTCAAGTCCGCCTCGATAATCACTGGAGAAAAATAATTATGCGAGGGGTGAGCCACACGCTCAGTGAATAGCACAACCCATGCATCACAATTTATATTAACCACATTTAATCAAATCACTAGCCTCAAAGTGGCAGGAACTACACAAATCCGGTTGTTCGTTACATCGCCGAACCACCACACCCTCACCCTCACCCCTCAATAGGTGACAAAGGATATTGGGACTTAATAGGCTGATAATCATCCTTACACAAATCCAGTGGGTCGCCACATCGTCGGCCCACCACACCCTCACCCTCACCCCTCAATATGGTGACATAGGATATTGGGACTGACTAGGCTGTTGGTCACCCTTGGTCCACCGATAGTCTCTCCCCACTCCGTAGGCCGCTTGGCCACCCCCACATTCAGCACAGTCCGTCCCAAATCAGGAGGTGCCTACTGATGGGAGCCCCTGCACGGGACAGCCTTTCTAACGCCGGGGCAGTCTCTACACGGATCCAACGAAGGGAACAGAACAGCCTATCCATGCGCATATGATCCACTCGGATCCACCGACAACACATCTCAACAACTCTAATGTCTTGAATTCTTCAGAATTCCTCCAGGGCGCATAACCAAGAGGCGGGAACATATAATATAATAATGAGGGAAAGAAACCTTGGGAGGGCAACCTGAGGTCTCGATATAGGACATCTCGCCAACCAAACAAGGAACACGGAGTACCCTAGCCCGGGTCTCAATGTTGACCTCGCAAGGCCCCTTAATATTCCCTCAGGCATGCTAAAAATATCATAAATTGCATTTAATTTAATAAATCAAACTACTAGGACGCATGCATATGTCGAGGCTTTTCTAGCATGATAACAAGGTGACAGGATGCACGGCTCTTACACATATCCTAAGGGTGCAAGTCCCTAACATACAAAGTCTAGGGTGGCAGGCATTCTACACACTAATCATGCTTTCATGGATTACATATAACAAGTTAATATCAACTGCGGTGCCCCAGGGGAGGACGGTATACGCCCAAGTGCATATAGTGCCTCCCAACTGGGTTGGGTTGTCCCACTCACCAATATCCGAGTCATCGCGCGACCGTCCGTCAAGATCTGCAAGACAGGGTAATCAACTTGGTGAGTAAAATACACAAAATACCACAAAAATACACAAAAATACACTAAAAATACCCAACACTCGGACAAGCGTACATACGGCCTGTACGCACGCGAGTCCGAGCACCCCGACTCACTCCCGAACCCCCGGGCAGCCGCCCGCACGGCCACCCGCCCCAGACGCACAGCCGAGCTCCGGCCTGCGCGCCCAGCGCACTGCCGAGCCCAGCCCGCACGCCCTGACACTCCGCCAAGTCCCCCTAGGTGCACCGCGCGCCCACTGTGCCCCAGCGCAGCGACTCGCGCGCACACCCGCACGCCCAGCGCCCCATCGCCTCGCCCCGCGCGCACCCCACGCGCACCACCGGCTCGCCCCACCGCGCACATCTGCACGCCCTGCGCCTAGCGCCTCGCCCCGCGCGCACCACTGCTCTCCCCATCGCGCACACCCGCACGGCGCCCTGCGCGCAGCACCCGTACGCGGCCCCCTGCGCGCGGCACGCACCGCGCCTCTGCGCAGCGCCCCACGCGCACACCCGCGCACGGCGCCCAGCGCCCAGCACCCGCGATCATCGCCCAGCGCCCGTGACCATCGCCCAGCGTCCAGCGCCCAGCACACCTTCCTGCTCCACCCGAGCGCACACCTACGCACACACCCGAGCGCACCCCCGCGCGCCCTGGCGCGCACTGCGCGCCCGTGCAGAACCCCGCGCATGCCCCAGCACACGCACTCACGCGCACGCGCACGCACGCGAGCGCGCGTACTGGCCCCCAGCCCAGCAACCAGGCGCACTCGCGCGCACGCCCCGCGTGCACCCCTCTCGCGCCAACGCCCGCGTGCACCCGCGCGCTTGCGCGCACGCGCCCGCGCTCTTCTGCGAGCCCGCCTGCGCCTGCCAGCGCCCTGCTGTGCGCGCAGGCGCGCGCGCTCGCGCAGACTGCCCCCAACGCGCGCCTAGCCTCTCCCAACTTCTTTTTAACCCTCCCCAACCCCTCACACACACTCTAACCCATATGCATAGCATGCATGAACAACCTAACAGCCCCCCTATGCCATGAAAACCAAGAAAAGAAGGGGGAGAGCTCACCTTTGGAGGGGGAATGAAAGGGGGAGACTCGTGGGCCCTCGATGCACCCGCGACCACCTCAATCACCACCACCACTACCACCACCTCCTCAGCCTCTCCTCATCCTCCTCCTTGGCTGAAAATCAGGGGGGGAAAGATCATGAAAAAGGTGCTTGAGAGAGAGGAGATCAACAACAACAACAAAACCTACACAAAGCTCACCATCACTTCCTCCTCCACCGTCTCCTTCTCTTTGAGGAATTATCACAAACACTTGGGGGGAGTGAAAAGAGAGAAGGAGAGATCAAAAATGGTAGACGTGGGGAGTGGGAGGGGAAGAGAGAGAGAGAGAGAGCGAGAGATTTTTGCCCAAATAAATATCTAAAGAGGGATAGAAATGACCATTTCATCCCTGACTTAGAAATTCTGAGCATGCTTCACTAGAACAGCCATAACTTCCTCAATATAGCTCCGAATTGCACAATTCAAACTCCGTTAGAAAGCCAAGAAGATTATCTACAACTTTCTTGTTTATGCCAAGATCAAATAATCCGTCCAGCTATTCCGAAATGTGAGCTAAACATAGAACAGGGCTGCTGCCAGAATTTTCATCCCCGGGGTATACTTGGTAAAATACCCATAACTTTTACTACATGAATCCAGTTGATCTAATTCCACTTTTGTACGAAAGCTAACTCAAAACTGAGCATCTCATAATAAAATCATATTTAAACCTCTTCATCTTGGATTTTAACAAAATCAAATCCAAATACCAAATCGGGAATACATAACTTCTAGGAAAGAAAAAAAATTATGTAGCCAAATTTTCAATCAGAGCGCTCCAAATGACACAGGCACAACATTCTTCCCCCCTTAGGAAATTTAGTCCTCGAAATTTAAGGAAACCCAAAAGGGAAGACCGAATATAGCAAGTATCTCGCATAGACCTTTTGCTCCCAAGTGGTCTTTGCACCGGACTGGCGCTACCAACACACTATAATCAAAGGAACGGTCTTAGCGTGGAGCCTCTTCTCATGTTGGTCCTTGACCTCGATCCACTGCTCCACGAACGACAAATCCACCTCGAGGATGAGGTGGTCGAACAGAATGACATGAGCAGGATCGTGGACATAACGCCTCGGCCATTGGACAAGGACGACGTCGTGGGCATGAGCCAGCTGTGGGGGAAAGGCTACATGATAAGCCACCTCCCCAATCCACTCAATGACGAGAAACAGTCCCATTAAAGAGCCAACTCAACTTGCCCCGAACGTCAAAACAGAGGGTGCCCTTAAACCAGGACACCTTCTCGAAAATATGATCGCCAAACCCAAAGGTAAGCTCCTGGCGACGATGACCTGCGTAGCCCTTCTGTCGATTCTGGGAGGTGCAGATGCACACACGAACCAACCTGGCCACCGCAAGGTCAAATAACTAACTTATGGCCTCTCCAACTGGCGCTCCTCAACCGTCCCAACACAAGGGAGGTATAAACTGCGCCTGTAGAGTGGCAGTCGTCTTGTAGGCATACCCCAACAAATGGGTGGTGCCTCACTCAACTACCCTCATCATCGAGCACGCAGGCACTTAGCATGTCCTCCAAGGTCTGAATCGTCCTCTTTGCCTGGCTGTCCATCGGCAATGAAACGCTATACTTAAATGGAGGCTCGCGCCAAAGCCTGCCAAGGCTGCGCCACAACCTCAAAGTAATCCTCGCGTCTCAACCGAAAATAGCGCCGACTGGAGTGCCATGAAGACGAACAATCGCGAAGGTGGAAACCCACGTCAAGGCGTCCAGAGACTCAATCAGTCGGATTAGGGAGGGAAGCGCGGACTTAGTCAGTCGGTCAATGATCACCTAGATGGCGTCGTGACCTGAACATGACATTAGCGAGTCCGCAACAATTCCTGATAACCCACTCCCACGTCCACTGAGGAATCTCGATGGACTGATGCTTTCCACTCAATGATGATTCTCGAACTTTGCCTGAGGGCATGCCAACCTGGGGAAACAAGGTCACCCACATCACCTTTTCATCGCACTACTAGCAATCTCAATGAAGACTACCCCAAAGTAGTCCACGAAAGCCCAATAAAACTTTTGAGATTCGTCAACCCTAACGGCAGTACTTAAAACTCGTAGTGCCCGAAACGGTCACGATAGGCCATCTACAGGATGTCCAACTCTCGGATCTTCGACATGTGTTACCCTTGTGCGAAGATCGATCTAATAGCAGACAACCGCTCCCAGAGCTGGTCAAACAGATCATCGATTCGCGGCAAAGGTAATTGATCTTCAACCTCCACGGGGAGATCAAAACAACACCACGAACAATTAAGTCCAAATTCTGCTCCTCGAGCATGGCTGGCGCTCATGATGACACTTACACGCTTGGTAAGCCGCTCAACCATGCTTAATCCACAAGACAAGCAATAAGGGGTCGTCGGACCTCGACAATGCCTATGCGACGTCATCTATCTGATAGGGCAGTTGAGTCCCATCACGAACGCTAGCATCGCGTCTCCTTATTTGCGACCAATGTGGGGCAAAACACGACAGTATCCACAACTATGCTTCACATGCCGCCAGAGATAGGTCGCTCAACTGTAACCATTGGAACTCCAGCATCCTGCACTCCATGGGCAGATTCATCACGGGGAGTCCACGCTCTCGACATCATCCAGTAGCACTCTCCCGGTGTGGCCTCTACCTGGTAGCCTCCCAAGCCTACTATCTCTGCCATATGGGCGCACCAACAAGCATAGTATCTAGGAGCACCTCACAGGACTCTAGCCTCAACCGGGCAGCTACAACGCACAATGATATATCGAAGCGACTCCAGATGCCACTATGGAACCCAGTCCACAAGCAATCGCCCACCAAGCTGCAATAGGATGCACCCAATCCCAATCGTACGCATCACCACTCGCTACAGCACCTTCCAAGTGAGAGGAAAAATCCATCATCTTAGAGATGCTTCAAAGGTATTCCTTGACTGGGAAAAGAAACCTTGGGAGGGCACCATGAGGTCCCGATATAGGATATCCCGACAACCAAACAAGGAACACGGAGTACCCTAGCCCGGGTCTCAACGCTGACCCTGCAAGGCCCCTTAATCCTGAGTAGGAAGACTAGAAGAAGACATCATCCCTTAATGAGCAATACGCCACATCCTCAACACTTTACACAGGCGCCGCACGCGAACTCCATGGTTACCAGTGATACCGATGCACGACTTAGGCTCTGACAGGACCAGGCTCTGATACCAACTTTTGTCACACCCCACGGCGGCCGTCCCCGAGACGTGGCAATAATAAAATATCAGCTATCAATACCTGAGGTCAATAAAGACACCAACAACAATACACAAGGTGGCAAAGCGAGATAATGATAACTGACTGAAAAGCGAAAGCATAATATATAAATAATGTCTGTAAACCAAAAACGTTATTACAGACTCGAATACACAATCATTGTCCTGTGAGAGCCAAGTCTAGACCAAAGAAAATACAACCTATGCCACATGCACGATTTACAATACATACATGACTCTAGGACTGCTGACAACCTCGCACTCGCCATCCGCCGGAAGAACGCTCCACTCCCATAAGACCACGCAACAGGGAAAACTCCAACTCCACACCCAACACTGCCCCTGAAAAGAAACAGTATGCGAGGGGTGAGCTACAAGCTCAGTGAGTGGCTGGAAACCAATTATCATACTACAGTTCAATACATAAACACTTTCCTTTCAAAGAAAGCATGGGTGGAAACCCATGGATAACAAGGTCACGCGGCAGCGTGACCAATCTCACCCTCACCATCGCTCCCGGAGGGAGACTCTTGGGACTTTTGGGGAGAGACCATACCGTTGGTCGACAAGACCAGGGATTACTGGTCTACACAACACTACTGGATCATCTACATCGGAATAACTGACCCACGATGTCTTTCCACATCGATACACAACCGGACCCAACAACTATGGGAACCGACGAACAACGAATGGGTCACGCGGCGATGTGTCTTCGCCTCATCCTCACCCATATCATTCGTTAACCCTCTCCTTGGTATACTCCCACGATCAGTACGCTCCCGAATGCATCGGTGGTACCTACGGATGGGAGCCCTCTGCCAGGACAGCTACAACCCGGTCTCTTCAACTCACCGCTCTACACCCTTGGTCCACCGGTAGCCCTTTCCCCGGGTAGCCTCTACCTGGTATACTCCCATGGTCAGTACGTTCCAGAATGCATCGGTAGTACCTACAGATGGGAGCCCTCTGTCAGGACAGCTGTAATCCCGAGAAGTTCCTACTTCGGATCAAACGAAGGAGAGAACGATCCCATGAAAAACAACTACTCTCAATACTCACTTATCGAGATATCAAAACACAGGCATAACAACAATCTATGCAACACAACTCATATTATCCTTAAAATAATTAGAGTCCGTAAACGGGAGTAACTGTACAAGCTAGTGGGTCGTAACATCGCCGACCCACCTCACCCTCACCCTCACCCTTTAGGGGTGACATGGGCCTTTTGGGACAGACTAGGCTGCTCTCCACCCTTGTCCACCAGTAGCCTCTCCCTCGCGTAGCCTCTACCTGGTATACTCCCACGATCAGCACCCTCCGACGCATTGGAGGTATCTACAGATGGGAGCCCTCTGTCAGGACAGCTTTCCAACGTCGGGGAATCCCTACTCGGATCCAACGAAGGGGAGAAAACAGCCTACTCACACGGATACGATCCTCTTGGATCCGTCGACAACAATTTCTAACACTACTAATGTCATGAATTCTCAAGAATTCCTCCAGGGCGCATAACTAAGATGCGGGGAAACATATATTATAACAACAAGGTTATAATATTCTCTAAGGCATGCTTATACCAATATAATCTCATTTTGATTTAAATAAATTAAATTAAATGGGAACATGCATAGATCAAGGCTTTTCTAGCATGGGACATGGTTTCTTGACATGTATGGGACTCCATACACGAATCATGGGTGTACATCCCTAGCATATAATGTCTAACAAGGCATGGTTACATCATAGCAAAACATGCATTATCAAGATATCTACATATTATAGCTAGGGGGCCCCATCGATGCGCGACGCGCGTCTACGCGCGTCGAGCGCATCCCTAGAGAGGGGGGGATTGGAATCGAACCACTCACCATACTACCCGGGACCTCGCGCAAACCATCCGTCGAGATCTGCAGGGTAAGGGCATTCAATATGGTGAGTAAATTACACAAATATACATGAAATTTACTAGAAATACCAAATACTCGGACAAGCATGCATACGGGCTCGCACGCATGCGAGCACACACGTACGCACGCGAGTCCGAGTGCCCCGACACCTACCCGAACCCTCGGGCAGCCACACGCATGGCCCCCCGCACGCGCATGCACGCACGCACGTGCCCCAGCACCCTTGGCGCACTGTCGCCGCCTGCCCGCGCGCCGAGACGCGCTGCCGTGCGCCCGCGCACGCTCGCGCTCGCCCGCGCTCACTGCGCGTCCAGCCCGCGCGCCCTCGCGCGCACTACGCGCCCGTGCAGAACCCCGCACATGCCCCAACACGCGCACGCACGCGCACGTGTGCACTGGCCCCCAGCCCCACGCGCTCGCATGCCTCGCACCAGTGCCCGCCCGCACCCGCGCGCTGGCGCGCACGCGCCCGCGCGCGTCTGCGCGCCATCCTGCGCCTGCCAGCGCCCGCCTGCGCGCGCGCCTGCGCGCGCACGCGCGCAGACTGCCCCCAACGCGCGCCCAGCCTCTCCCAACCTCTTTTTAACCCTCCCCAACCCCTCACACACACTCTAACCATAAAAATTGAACAGGGCTGCTACCAGAATTTTCATCCCCGAGGTATACTTGGTAAAATACCCATAACTTTTATTACATGAATCCAGTTGATCTAATTCCACTTTTGTACGAAAGCTAACTCAACACTGAGCATCTCATAATAAAATCATATTGAAACCTCTTCATCTTGGATTTTAACAAAATCAAATCCAAATACCAAATCGGGAATACATAACTTCTAGGAAAAAGAAAAAAATTATGTAGCGAAATTTTCAATTAGAGCGCTCCAAATGACACAGGCACAACAAAATGTTATCATAGGCCCCAACCCTGTAGAGCCCAAGGCTACTAGTATGTTTAAGGTGGAGATTTGAGGGTCAACTTGGACTCTTTCTAAAAACATCCTTAGGGCCTGTTGGTGGTGTTCCGAGGTTTCGATTAACTCTAGGATAGAGATTTTTGCGGGGATTCTTCGGAGATGGTCAAGGATGTCAATCCTATCCCCGACACTTGCTTCCTCGATTTTTGTTTCGGGTATGGGACGCCTGTAGGTGGGAACAGCATTAAAGATTCTTCCTGCCCTAGTTGTATGATGGTTCAGGGTATCAACCGTGGTCCGGGGAAATTGGTTTTTTAATAGGCTTAGGCTTTTGTTAATTGGCAAGATGGGGCTAAGCCTAGGGGATGGTCTTATATGGGAGGGGAGAGACTTCATGGGGCTTGGGAGGATGGCGGGGTACTTGAAGAATTAGGCCACCTTGAATGATCCTGGGTAGTTCTTCACGGTTTGTGGCCCCTATGGTGTAGATGCTTTTGAAACTCGGGCTTTCTAGTTCTTCTATGAAGGCTTGCATGGTTGGTTTTGGGCCTTGTGTTTCGGTATTGATTACAGGTTTGGGACGTGCTAGGGCTTGGTTTTGTTTGGGTAAAGAATTCAAGTGGGTCCCTGGTGGTTTTGTAGTTGGGCTATTTTTGAGTCCCCTGATGGTGGCCCAATCCAAGCATCTCTCTTCATCGAGGTCATAAACAATGTGTTATATATGTGTCACTTTTAGCCTTCCGGGCACCTTTGGGACATTTTTGGCAGTTTTTTTTCAACTTTTTGTTTTTTTCGATTGGAACCGCTAAAATTTTAGACTTTTAGCAATCATCTTGAGCTTGAGAACTCCGATTAAAAATCTAACTGCACATTATGTGTCCTGGTGCCATTTCAAGCCACCCACGAAAATTTCATCAAATTCCGATAATGTTCAGAATTTGGCAGTTCCGAGTCGTATCCGATTTTTGACCAAGTGGGAATGTCAAAGGGAGACTTGACCAAGTCAAAGAGGACTTTGACCAAGTCAAAGAGGACTTTGACCAAGCCAAGTTTGACCATTGACTTGGTCAAATTCTTTTGTTTTTTTGTGTGGTTGGGTTGACTCAAAGTCAAACCTCACCAAAACCCTAATGTCCCAAGTGTGTGTGTGAGTGTGTGAGTGTGTGTGTGTGAGCCCAAGTGGGCGTCCCCCTTCTTCTTTCCTCTTCTCTTCATTTCTCTCACTCTCACACACAAAGCTCATCTCCTCTCTCTTTGTTTCCCCCATTAGAGCTAGTAGGAGAAGAAGAAAAGAAAAACCCTAGAAGGGGAAAAGATTGGTAAGGGTGAGATCTACCCTTGTATGGTTTTGTTTTGGATTTCCCCCTTGTTTACCTCCTCTCATGGCTTCCCTTTTTCCCCCCTGTTTTCAGCCATTTTAGGGCTGAGAGTGGGCTTGGTGGTGGTGGTCTTGGTGGTGGCGATTCGGTGCGCAAAGGGCACCCGAGTTCCTCCCTTTGTTCTTCCTCTCTTTGGGTAAGTCATTCTCCTCCCCTAGCTAGGTTAGATGCTTGTTTAGGATGTTTAAATGGTTATGCATGCTTGCATGGGTGTTAGGGGGGTGAGGGTGGGCTGAGGAGGGGGTGGAAAGGGCTCGGGCGCGCGTGCGGAGTCATCCGCGCGCGTGCGCGCGCATCTGCGCGCGCAGTCGGGCGCTGGCGCGCGCAGTCGCACGGGCGTGCGCGTGGGCGGGCGTGCGGAGTGCTACGCAAGGGCGTAGTACGCGCGGGTACGCGCAGGGCTGGACGCGCGGTGCGTGCGGGCGCGCAAGCAGGGGCGTAGCAGCGCGTCTGGGGGCTCAGGCAGGGGCGCGGCAGTGCGCCCGAAGCGCAAGGGCGCGTGCGTGTGTGCGCCTTCGTGCGTGCGCGTGCGGGTGGCCATGCGTATGGCTGCCCGTGGGTTCGGGAGGGTGTCGGGGCACTCGGACTCGCGTGCGTACGCGCGTGCTCGCGTGCGTGCGGGCTCGTATGCATGCTTGTCCGAGTATTGGGTATTTCTAGTAAATTTCTTATGCAATTGTGTAGTTTACTCACCATATTGAATGCCCCTGTCTTGCAGATCTTGACGGACGGTCACGCAACGACCCGGGTTTCGGTGAGTGGGACAATCCAACCCAGTAGGGAGGCGTTCGATGCACGTAGGCGTGCATTGCCCTCCCCTGGGGCACCATAATTGTATATTAACTTGTAATAAATGTAAACTATGCATGCATGATTAATATGATGTATCCATGCCACCTTAGACTTGTATGCTAGGGATATGCACCCATACATCATGTATAGAGGCCTATGCATGCCTAGATACCAAGCCTTGAACTATGCATGTTCCCATCTAGTTTAATCTAATTAAATCAAAATGAGATCATATAGTTACAAGCATGCCTTAGAGAATATTATAATCCTGTTGTTATAATATATGTTTCCCCGCATCTGAGTTATGCGCCCTGGAGGAATTCTTGAGAATTCATGACATTATTAGCGTTACAAATAGGTGTCGACGGATCCAAAAGGATCGTATCCGTGTGAGTAGGCTGTCTTCTCCTTTTGGTTGGATCCGATGTAGGAACTCCCCGGCGTTGGCTGACCTGACAGAGGGCTCCCGTCCGTAGGTACCTCCGATGTGTCGGACAGTACTGATAGTGGGAGTGGACTAGGTGGAGGCTACGAGGGTGGGAGAGGCTACCGGGTGGACCAGGGGTGGAGAGCGGTCTAGTATGCCCCAAGAGGCCCATGTCACCCCCCGGAAAGGGTGAGGGTGAGGGGGGGAGGTGGGTTGGGGATGAAACGACCCACTAGAATGTGTTGTTGCTCCCGTTTTAGGGGCTATAAATTATTTGAGGTTAATATGAATTGTGATGCATGGGTTGTGCTATTCACTGAGCGTGTGGCTCACCCCTCGCATATATTTTTCTCCAGTTATATCTGAGTCGGATCTGAAGGAGGAGCTCCCCGAGGCACATCAGCAGTAGCGGAGCAGCGTCACGTTCTGCGAGTGAGAGACCATCAGCATCCCCCTTTTGATTGTATGTATTGTTATCCGTGCTTGGGCACATACTTGTATTTGGATGTCATTGTATATTTATTGGCTCTCACATGACAGTTGATTATGTATCGGGTCTGTAATATGTCTTTGAATTACAGACTCAGTCGTTTGAGCTTCCGCTATTTGTATGTATTATGTCAGCTACCTTATTGTCTGTGTTGTCATTTTCGATGTTGTTTAGAGTGTTATTGATCTCCTGTATAGACTGCTGATATTATATATACCTGCCACGTCTCGGGACGGCCGCTCTGGGGCGTGACACAATGTCTCTAAATAAAAAGCATTGTTCAATGGTGTGACCATGATGTTGATGATATGGGCAGTAACGAGTAGTATCAGCACCAAGAGGCGAAGGTCTAGCTATGGGTAAAGAAAAACTATTGGTCTTTACCAAGGCCCTGAAGATGTTTGCTAGGGTTTCCGGGAGCGGTGGATAGCAATCCCTTCTATTTAACCATCTTGGGCCATAGGAGGAGGGGGAAGTGGCTTTATTGTAGGAGTTCTGTGTAGGCTGCATGGGGGTTTGTTATGCCTGTGTCATTTGGAGCCATTTCGGTTAAGCCTTGGTCACTTCTGGGTCATTCAGGGCCTTTTTAATTTTTTGATCGGAGCCGCTAAAATTTTGGCTTTTAGCCACCTGCGGGAGTTAGAGTACTCTGATCGGAAATCTGACTGCATATTATGGGTCCTGGTACCGATTAGTACTACCCATAAAAATTTCATTGAATTCCAGTAACGTTTGGAAAAATATGCAGTTCCGAATCGCATCCGGGTTTGGATGTTACCGGATAGTGGGTGACTTTTCTCACCTACCCACTTTTGTGGCATTAAATACCCACTCACACCCCCCCCCCCCGTCTCTCCCACGTCAACCTTTCCTTGGGTCTCTCTTTCTCTCTTTTCACTCCCCCCATGTGTTTGTGTAAATCCCACAAAGAAAAGAGAAGGAGAACAAGAAGCATGTAGTGCATGAAGAGGTGATCTTGAGGTGGGTTATGTGAGCTTGTGCTCCTAAGTGGCTGTCCCTCTCTCTTTCCCCCCTAGTTTCAGCCATCAAGAAGAGCTCCCAAGGATGGAAGTGGTGGTAGTAGTGGTGGTGGTCGAGGTGGTCAAGGCGCTTGCGAGCCCTACATCTCCCCCTCCCCTTCCCCCTCTCTTTGGTGAGTTTCCCTCTTTCTTATTTAGGTTTTTATGCATGGTTAGGTGTTAGGGAGGTCATGCAAGGTAGATGAATGAGTTAGGGTGTGTGTGGGAGGGTTAAAAAGGGGTTCAAGATGGCTGGGCGCGCGCTGGGGGCTGTCTACTTGCGTACGCGCGCAGGCGCGCGTGCGGAGGTGCACTAGCAGGCGTAGGCGTGCGCACGGGGGCTCAGGTGCGCACGGAGCGGGCGCGCGGGTGCGCACGGAAGCTGGCAGTGAGCGGGGTGCGCACAGGGCGTGCGCGCGACTGCGCGCGCGCGGGGCAGTGCGCCTGGGCATGTGACTGGGCGCGCGGCTGGGTGCCAGTGCGCGCGCACGTGCGTGCGCGTGCTGGGGCATGCGTGGGGCTGCCCAGGGTCTCGGGTAGGTGCTGGGGCACTCGGGCATGCGTGCGTACGCGCGTGCTTGCATGCGTGCAAGCCCGTATGCGTGCATGTCTAAGTTTTTGGCATTTCTAGTAAATTCTAAGTGTTAAATTGTGATGTTACTCATCAAATTTGATGCCCTTACCTTGCAGATCTCGTCGGATGGGATGCGCGAGGTCCCGGGTTGTATGGTGAGTGGTTCGATCCAATTCCCCCCCCCCCCTCTCGGGATGCGCTCGACGCGCGTAGTCGCGCGTCGCGCATCGATGGGGCCCCCTAGCTATACTACTTGTCTAGATAAGTAGTATGGCCATGCTTAAGCTATAATATGTAGATATCTTGCATGCTAGGCTTATATACATGTATTGTATCTATGTATGAATGATTGTGTTGCATGCGCCCCTCTAGTATGGGCATGTATTTTTGGTAATGTGTATGGATGTATAGAATATGGCATGCCTTAAGTAGTATTGTAATACTACTCCCACCATATTAATTGGAATATCGAACATGATTAAGTCTGGGTTAATAATGGGCACCTGCCTAATATTCCCTTGCGATAAGACTCGAGGGTGTGGTGTAGTTGTTGCGCCCATGCTAATGGGGTAAAGCTATGACCAGCTTCATGAGATGATGATCTCTCTCTCCCTCTCCCTCTGAACGAACTGAGTAAGTAGATGCGATTTCCTACTCGACTCAGGTTCGTTTGGAATATTGGCATGCACCTGTTAGTGCGCGAGATCGCGCTTGACCCTTTCTTTTAAGTTGGCGATATCCAATGCATGTTAGAGTATATTTTGTATGTTTATGTGATTAATGACCATGTATGCATGTTGTAGGATTTATTATGATGTAAATCCATGTTAAGGAGTGTCCCTATAATTATTAGATGATTGTGCATATGGTTCATGCACATAGCTAGATATAAAATTCTCCTGTATATATGCACATGTTAAAAGAACCTGATAGGCCTATCTGGAATAGGCGTGGGTATCACCCGCTGTCGGGTTGTACCTTATTAGTTAGAGCGCTAGTGATGTAATTGCCCCGTGCATCCGAGTGATGCACTCGTTTGGAATTCAGGAGAATTCATTATCTTATCGGATTGTTAAGCCGGTAGTTGGGGGGTGACACCCCCCCTGTGTCCGAGCGACGCAACCGTGTGGGAGTACAATAGTGTTCGCTATCATCGATATGTGATTATCGAGTGTAGTGTTTTTCCATTGGGTTCGCTTTGCGAACATGGAATGTTTACTCCCAATGTCGTCTGTGTTGAAGAGGCCCGGGTTGTAGCTGTCCTGACAGAGGGCTCCCATCCGTAGGTACCACCGATGCGTTCGGGAGCGTACTGATCATGGGAGTGTACCAGGTAAAGGCTACCCGGGAGAGGGCTAACGAATGATATTGCGAGCGTGGAATCATTCTCCCCTTCGTTGGATCCGATGTAGGAACTCCCCGGCGTTGGAAAAGCTGTCCTGACAGAGGGCTCCCATCCGTAGGTACCACCGATGCGTTCGGAAGTGTACTGATCGTGGGAGTATACCAGGTAGAGGCTACGTGGGGAAAGGGCTACCAGTGGACCAAGGGTGTAGAGCAGTCTAAGTCTCTTCCAAAAGTCCCAAGAGTCTCCCTCCGGGAGTGAGGGTGAGGATGAGGTGAAGACAAGTCGCCTCGTGACCCATTCGTTGTTCGTCCGTTCCCATAGTTGTTGGATTTGGTCTCGTATCGATGTTCAAAGACATCGTTGGGCAGTTATCTCGATGTAGATGATCCAGTAGTGTTGCGTAGACCAGTAATCCCGGGTCTCCTCGACCAACGGTATGGTCTCTCCCCAAAAGTCCCAAGAGTCTCCCTCCGGGAGTGAGGGTGAGGGTGAGGTTGGTGATCTAGTAATGTTGTGTGGATCAGTAATCCCGGGTCTCCTCGACCAACGGTATGGTCTCTCCCCAAAAGTCCCAAGAGTCTCCCTCCGGGAGTGAGGGTGAGGGTGAGGTTGGTCGCGCCGCCGCGTGACCCTGTTATCCATGGGTTTCCACCCATGTTTACCTTGAAAGGGAATTGTTTATGTATTGAATTGTTGTATGGTGATTGGTTTCCAGCCACTCACTGAGCTTGTAGCTCACCCCTCGCATACTGTTTCTTTTCAAGGGCAGTGTTGGGCGTGGAGCTGGAGCTTTCCTGTGGCGTGGTCTAATGGGCGTGGAGCGTTCTTCCGGCGGGCGGCGAGTGCGAGGCTGTCAGCAGTCCTAGAGTCATTGTATGTATTGTAAATCGTGCATGTGGCACAGGTTGTATTTTCTTTGGTCTAGACTTGGCTCTCACAGGACAGTGATTGTGTCTGTAATAATTTTTTTGGTTTACAGACATTGTTTATATATTATGCTTCCTCTTTTCAGTCAGTTATCATTATCCTTGCTTTGCCACCTTGTGTGTTGTTGTTGGAGTCTTTATTGACCTCAGGTATTGATAGCTGATATTTTATTATTGCCATGTCTCGGGGACGGCCGCCCTGGGGTGTGACAGGGTTAGGTTTTGCGCTCTTGGGGGAGCGGAATAAGCAGGGGGGTCCTAGTTTGGCCTTGGCTTTGAATTATGGGGCTCTGGACTAGAGGACTTCAAGCTATTGGGTTTTGTCGTATCTGCACGAGGGCGGGTACTGATCAAGGAATGAAGTTTAGATTGGCTTGCCGATGCGGCACATATCCGGATGGACCGGGTGTATACTGTCTCAGAGCTGATCCTTTGTTATATATGTGTCACTTTTAGCCTTCTGGTCACCATTGGAGCATTCTGACAGTTTTTTAACTTTTTCTTTTTTCGATCGGAACCGCTAAAACTCTGGAATTTTAGCTATCATCCTGAGCTTGAGGGCTCCGATTGAAAATCTAACTGCATATTATGTGTCCTGGTGCCATTCCAAGTCACTCACGAAAATTTCATCGAATTCCGGTAACGTTTCAGAATTTCACAGTTCCAAATCGTATCCGGGTTTTGACCGAGCGAAAAGTCATTGGGAGACTTGACTTGGTCAAAGTTGACCCTTGACTTGGTCAAATGGTTTTGGTTTTTAGTGTGGTTGGGTTGACTAGGGTCAAATCTCACCTAAACCTAGCTTAACCTAATTTAATTCTAAGTGGTGAGTGTGTGAGTGTGTGTGGTGTGTGTGTGTGCTTAAGTGATGTCCACGCCTAGGAATAGTGGGACTATTCATCATCTCCTCCATTTCAAGCTTTCTCTCTCTCTCTCTCTCCCTCTCTTTAAATCCCCTTTATGATCTAGCTAGAGGTGTTGGATTGAAAAACCCTAGAAGGAGAAAAGCTTGGTAAGGACCCGATCTACCTTTGTATGGTCTTGGATCTTCATTTCCCTTTGTTCTACCTCCTCTCTTACCTCCTTTTCTCCTCAGTTTTCAGCCTTGCTAGGGCTGAGTGGAGATCTTGGTGGTGGTGGTCTTGGAGGTGGCAAATCGGTGCGCGAAGAGCACCCGATCTCCTCCCCTTCCCTTCCTCCCCTTGGGTGAGCTTTCTTTCCTTCCTTTTCTTGTGTAGATGCTTGATTAGGAGGTGTTTTTGGGTATGCATGGCTGTTGGGGAGTTGGAGGGGGCTGTTGGGGGCTGTTGGGGGTTTGGGATGGCTCGGGTGCGCGTGGGATCATCCTTGCACGTGCGCGCGGGCCTGTGCACGCAGGCAGGGCAGGGCGTAGTCAGGCTAGCTGGTGTCGGGCGCGCTGGGCGCGTGCTGTCGGGCGCGCCGGGTGCGTGCTGTCGGGGGCTCTGGGGGCAGTGCGAGAGGTGCTGCGCAGGGGGCACAGTGCGCGCGGGGCGAGCGGGCGTGCGCGCGGAGTGCGGACAGGGTACTGCGCTGGGGCACAGTGCATGCGGGTGTGCGCGCGAGGTGCTGCGCTGGGGCGCAGTGTGCGCTGGTGCACCCGGGGCTGGACGCGCGGTGCACGCGGGCGCGCGCGGGTGTGCGCTCGAGCGTGCAACGTGTCTGGGCGTGCGGGCAGGGGCTCGGCAGCGCATCTGGGTGCGCGGGCTGGGGCACGGCTGTGCGCCCAGGGCGAGCGTGCGTGCATGCACACCCGTGCGTGCGCGTGCGGGTGGCCGTGCGCCTGGCTGCCCGGGTGTGCAGGAGTGAGTCGGGGCACTCGGGCTTGCGTGCGTGCGGGCCGTATGTACGCTTGTCCGAGTGTTGGGTATTTTTAGCGTATTTTGTATGTATTTTGTATGTATTTGTGTATTTTACTCACCGTTTTGAATACCTTATCTTGCAGATCTTGACGGAAGGTCACGCAACGACCCGGGTATTGGTGAGTGGGACAATCCAACCCAATAGGGAGGCGTTCGATGCACGTAGGCGTGCATTGCCCTCCCCTGGGGCACCATAATTGCATATTAGATAATATTAATTGTAAACTATGCTTGTGAATATTTTGTTGTATCCATGCCACCTAGACTTGCATGCTAGGGATATGCACCCTTATATTGATTAATGTGATGTATCCATGCCGCCTTAGATTTGTATGCTAGGGATATGCACCCTTACATCACTTATAGAGACCTACGCATCCTGATACCATGTTTTCATGCTAGGGAAGCCTCGACCTACGCATGCGTCCCATTTAGTTTAATTCATTTAAATCAAATGTGAGTTTTTTTTTTGTAATTAGCATGCCTTAGCAAATATTATAACCTCGTGGTTATAATATATGCTTCCCCATAACTTAGTTATGCACCCTGGAGGAATTCTGAAGAATTCGTAACATTTGTAGAGTTGAGATCGGTGTCGGCGGATCCAAGTGGATCGTATCCGTGTGGGTAGGTTGTTTCTCTCCCCTTCGTTCGATCCGTGTAGGGACTTCTCAGCATTAGACAAGCCGTCCTGACAGAGGGCTCCCATCAGTAGGCACCTCTTGATTTGGTTTCGGACTGTGTTGAATGTGGGAGTAGACCAGGCAAGCTACGGTGTGGAGGAGAGGCTATCGGTGGACCAAGGGTGATTATCAGCCTAGTCAGTCCCAAAAGACCATGTCACCAGTTTGAGGGTGAGGGTGAGCGTATAGTGGGTTGGCGATGAGCGACCCACTGGTTTGTGTAGTTGTTGCCACTTAGAGGCTATGAATGATTTGAGGTTAATATGAATTGTGATGCATGGGTTGTGCTATTCACTGAGCGTGTGGCTCACCCCTCGCATATATTTTTTTCTCTAGTGATATCTGAGTCGGATCTGAAGCAGGAGGAGCTCCCTGAGGCACGTCAGCAGTAGCGGAGCAGCGTCACCGTTCTTCGTGTGAGAGGCCATTCAGCATCCCCCTTTGCTTGTATGTATTATATTCCGTGCTTGGGCACGCGTTTGTATTATATTTGGAGGTCGTTGTATATATATTGGCTCTCACAGGATAGTTGATTATGTATCGAGTCTGTAATGTGTTTTTGAATTACAGACTCAGTCTTTTAGCTTCCGCTATTTGTGTATATATCATGTCAGCCCTGCTTTTGTCTGTGTAGTCATTTTGGTGTTGTTTAGAGTATGTTATTGACCCCCTGTATAGACTGCTGATATCATATATACCATTGCCGCGTCCCGGGGACGGCCGCCTTGGGGCGTGACATCCTTGATCAGGAACTCGCGCTCCATTCAGGTAGAGTACTGAAACTTGTGTGATCCCCTCTACCGTGGGGGTATGCGCCTTTCTCGGCGGTTGTCCAACCCTATGGATGATAGGTGGGGACTGGGTTTGGACTGCTGGGGATGCACAATGGGAAATCCTATTGTGGCAGTCAATGAGAAGCTGGTACGTGGTACAGTTTCCATATGAAAGACTCGTACGGAAATCTGGACTCAGGCTCTGCAACATCATGTCAATTTCTTGACATTCCATTAATTGCAGGCCAGTTCGGTGGACGAGGGTGCGCCACCTGGATACGTATTGCTCAAATTCCTCCCTAGGCCTCATCCTTTCTATAGTTAGGTCTGAAATAGAGGGGGTCCTAATCCTCTAATAACCGTAGCGACCTAGAAACTTCTCGCTTACAGCCGTGAAGTTCAACAAATAATCTACAGGGAGGGTGGAGAACCATTGCAGTGCTACTCCTTCCAATGATTTTTGGAAGATGAATACTAGCAGAGGTTGGTTATCTAGAAACGATCAGGCGTCTAGATAAAAGGAGGTCAAATGAACGTCTGGGTCTCCACGACTGTTATATCGGAGAAATTTCAGGATTTTAAATCCCTCCGGTAGGTGGACTGACAGGATCTGTCTCAGGTTGTGCATAGACATGTTTTTAGGGGCAGAGGGGCCAGTCTCAAAGAGAATTCTCCTGATTGTTTCATCCAATGTTTCTCCCCTAGGAGGGCTGTTTAGTGGTCCCGGGTTGGAGGTAGCCTGGTAAGGGCTTGGGACAGAAACGGTTTGGAATATTGGATTCGTGGGGGAAGGCAAGGCAAAGGAAAAGAGGCTTGGACTCGGATTTACCGAGAAGCCGGGTGTTGGTACTATATTGGGGGTGGGGCAAGCCTTGGGGGTCTTAACAGGAGTTTCCTGCTTCAAGGTCTTAGCCTGGTGATAGTCGGTGAGGTCATTGAACATGTCCTCGACCGACTAGTATCCTAGGATAGCCATCCTCTCCTCTAGGTGGCTGAGGAATTGGGCGGTTTGGTCTCTCTGGTTGTCCTTCTCCTCTACTATTTTCTCCTGGGTGTAGGCCTCCATGGTGTGAATATGGAAAAGCTTAGGTGTGAATGAATGTAGATTTAAAGCAGTAAATAAAGCTGTAAAGGGGTGCGCAGCTGTGTGCGGCTTAAAGCGTAAAAGGGGTGCGCAGCTGTGTGCGGCTTAAAGCGGTAAAAGAGGTGCACAGCTGTGTGCGGCTTAAAGCAATAAAAGATGTTGTAATGTAAAGTAGAGGAGGGTCAAACTGGAGGGGTGGGAAATCTCAGTTTTCCTAGAGGGGTGATAGCATTCTAATCAGGTTATTGGGAGGAAGCAGAAGAGGATTACCTTTCATTGTCTTTCACGAGGGAGGTCCCACCGTGATCGCCAGGCTATCAGTATCGGATTTTGGGGAAAAGGGGATGAAAGGGGGCCCTCTCTTCCTTCCTCCTCGGTCCTCCGGTGGTTTGTGCGTGTGTGGGGGTTCTTTGGAGGCTCGGGTCCGGAGAGCTGCGCCTTGGCAGACTCGGTCGGATCGTCTCTCGAAAGGGGTGATGGGTTGGTTGTTCGTTCCTGGCTGAGGCGGCCGACGGGTCCTAAAGAGGATTCATGGGTTATTGTGATCGCCACCTGCTTTTCTCAAAAAGTAGGAAAAGGGGGTGGATTTGATCGCCTTCATGGGGAGTTTGTGGGGTCTCCGCTCTGGGACACAAATATGCCGTACACAGAGGTGAAGACATGGATCCTTTTCTGCTTCGGGAAACTGACTAGAGGAGAATTGGGACTTGAGGTGGGCTAGGGAAGGGCCGGCTAGTTGGATTTAGCCGCCTGGTGGGGGGCAGCTAGTTGTGGGTAGCCGCCTGGTGTCTGGTTCAATTTGGGCAGAACCTGGGTAGGTTTGGGTTTGGTTTTGGCAGAGGTCAAACTGGGTTTAACCTTGGTTTTGGAGAGTGGATTTGTAGAATGGATTTGTGTAGGAAATGGGTTTCTCTTTACTTCCTCTCTCAATGTTTTAAAGTGGTGGTATAGGCTTGATGGTTGGGAATTTGGGTGGTTGGGGGTTATTGATGGGTATTGACTGCTATTGATTGATTATAATATGAATTGGTTGCCCCCCTATTTCTAGTAAAAAAGCGGTATGGGAATGTCCACTGGACAATATATCAAAATGGGTAATAAGGTGCTTGATTTGACCTCCCATTAGATCTTTGTTCTCTGACAATGTCCAGGTTAGGGGCGGCTTGTTATGCCTGTGTCATTTGGAGCAATTTCGGTTAAGCCTTGGTCACATCTGGGTCATTCAGGGCCTTTTTCTTTTTCGATCGGAGTCGCTAAAATTTTAGCTTTTAGCCACCTGCGGGAGTTGGAGTACTCTGATTGAAAATCTAACTGCATATTATGGGTCCTGGTACCGTTTTGTACTACCCATAAAAATTTCATCGAATTCCAGTAACGTTTTGAAAAATATACAGTTCCGAACTGTATCCGGGTTTTGAGAGTTCCTGGTTGGTCGAATAGTGTGAGATATTTTGAGGATGTGGTGACCTTTGGTAACCTTACCCCCACCTTGCTTAGTGATGAAGAAACCTTTGGTCTTTTGGTATGTGAGTGGGTGAGCCTAACCCTAACCTCACCCCCCCCCCCCTTATGGTCACCCCTAGACACTATTTGGGCATGAAAATGACATTTTTGCCCTCTCTCTCTCTCCCCCTCTCTCCCATTTCGTGGAACACCTTCTCTCCCTCTCTTGGTCTCTTTTTTTCTCCTCTTTGTGTGTGAAGAAGGAGGAGGAAGAAGCAATTGAAGGAAAAGATGAAGAAGAAGCACAAGAAAGAGTGAGAAAGGGTGAGTATGTGTTGTTGTTGTTGTTGTTGTTGTTTCTCTTCTCTCTATCCCCTTCTCATGCCCCTTTGCACCCCTGTTTTCTGCCATGAAGGGCTTGAGGAGATGCTGATGAGGTGGTGGTAGTGGAGGTGGTGGTTAAGGTGGTCGTGGGTGTGTCGAGAACCCCGCATCTCCCCATTTCCCTCCCCCTGTTTTGGTAAGGCAGCACTTTGTATTTTAAAGATCTCAGTGCATCTAGTATTTAGAGGCACATTTGTAGGATTATATTTTAAATAATATGATCATCTATGTGTCTAGTTGTTATATATGAAATTTGGGGTCATTATAATATCTGTGGTGTAAGTTAGAACCAGTTTTGCATGGCCTGTCCAGATTCGCGTAGGAATTGACCTGCTTCTGGAAATAATTTGTTTCGGGCTTGTAGAGGCAAAATTAGGTTCTAATGTCTTCATGGATTATGATCCCAGCATATCAGAGAATGTTCATGATTTATTTCATAATTTTTGGAAGTGTATTGGGTGCTGTGGAGATCAAATTAGTAGGGCTGGTTGCAGCAGGTTTGGCAGTTTTGCTCGGTTGTGTGTCAAGGAGTTGTTTGCATGTGTCTTGTGTGATAATATGGAAGTCAGGGGTTCGGGTATTCATGAAATAGGCTTATATGTGTGATAGAAGGTTCCATATTTTAATTGTGGATCATTGGTTGTGTTTTGCAGATCTCGTAGACCGGACGCGCGACGATCCGGGTATCTGTGAGTGGTTCTATCCAACCCCTCAAGATGCGCTCGACGCACGAAGTCGTGCGTCGTGCATCGATGGGACACCCTAGCTATACTACTTGTGTAGATAAGTAGTATGGCCATGCTTAAACTATAATATGTTAGATATCTTGCATGCTAGGCTTATATTGAATGTATTGTACCCATGTATGAATGACTGCATTGAATGTGCCCCTCTAGTATGGGCATGTATTTTTGTAATGTGTATGGATGTATAGAATAGGGCATGATTTAGGTAGAATTGTAATACTAATCCCACCATATTAATTGGAATATCCAGCATGATTAAGTCTGGGTTAATAACGAGCACCTGCCTAATATTCCCTTGCGATAAGACTCGAGGGCGTGGTATAGTTATTGCGCCCATGCTAATGGGGCAAAGCTATGACCAACTTCAAGAGATGATGATCTCTCTCTCGCCCTCTCCCTCTACACGAACTGAGTAAGTAGAGGCGATTTCCTACTCGACTCGGGTTCATTTGGAATATTGGCATGCACCTGTTAGTGCGCGAGATCGTGCTTGACCCTTCCCTTTTAAGTTGGTAATATCCAACGCATGCTTAAGTTATGCCTTGTGTGCTTATGTGATTAATGGCCATGTATGCATGTTGTATGATTTGTTGTTTATGATGTAAATCCATGTTAGGGAGTATCCCTATAATTATTTGATAGGTTATCGTGCATGTAGTTCATGTACATAACTAAGATATAATTCTCCTAGATATATATGCGCATGTTAAAACTGATTAGGCCTTTCTGAAATAGGCGTGGGTATGACCCGTTGTCGGGTTGTACCTTATTAGTTAGAGCGCTAGCGATGTAATCGCCCCCGTGCATCCGAGCGATGCACTCATTTGGAATTCAGGAGAATTCATTATCTTATCGGTTTTGTTAAGCCGGTAGTTGTGGCATGTTGTGCCTGTGTCATTTGGAGCGCTCTGATTTAAAATTTGGGCTACATAATTTTTTCCCTAAGTTATGTATTCCCAATTTGGTATTTGGATTTGATTTTGTTAAAATCCAAGATGATGAGGTTTAATTATGATTTTAATATGAGATGTCCAGTTTTGAGTTAGCTTTCGCACAGAAGTGGAATTAGATCAACTGGATTCTTGTAGTAAAAGTTATGGGTATTTTTCCAAGTATACCCCGGGGATGGAAATTCTGGCAGCAGCCCTGCTTGATGTTTAGCTCTAATTTCGGAATAGCTGGAGGATTATCTGATCTTTCCATGAACCTGAAAGTTGTAGATAATCTTCTTAGCTTTCCGTCGGTCTTGGAATTGAGCAATTCGGAGCTGTATCGAGGAAGTTATGGCTGTTCCAGTAAAGCTTGCGCAGAATTTCTAGTCGAGGGGCGACTTAGTCATTCCCCCTTAGATATTTTTGATAAATATCTCCTCTCTCTCTCTCTCTTCCCTTCTCACCCCCACGTCGACTGCATTTCCAGCTCTCTCTGTTTCTCTCATTCAAGCCCCTAAGTGTTTGCTAAAAGTCCCCAAAGAGATGGTGAAGGTGGAGGTGCAAGTGCAAGTGGATTTGTGTGGGAGTGTTGTTGATGTTGTTGTTTCCTCTCTCTCTCAAGCTTCCCTCTCATGTTCCCCCCCCCCCTTTTTTGCTGAAGAGGAGGCTGAGGAGAGGCTAGAGGCGGTGGTGGTGGTTGAGGTGGTCGCGGGTGCGTCGAGGGCCCCCAAACCTCCCCCTTTTGTTCCCCCTCCAAGGTGAGCTCCTCCCCTCCTTTTCTTCATATTTTTGGCTTAAGGGGATGTTGGGAAGGTCATGCATGTTGGGTAGATGTGTTAGGGTGTGTGTGAGGGGTTGGGGTGGGTGAAAATGTGGTTAGAATGGGCTGGGCGCGTGCTGGGCGTCGTCTGCGCGCGCGCGCGCAGGTGGGCGCAGGCGAGCGCTGGCGGGCGCGCAGACGCTCGCGAGCGCGTGCGCGCGGGTGCGCGCAGGTGCAGGCGAGAGCAGGGGTGCGAGCGGGAGTGCGCGCGGGCGTGCGCGCGAGCGTGCGCGAGCGCGGGCAGGCCGCCTGGGCGCGAGGCAGGGAGCCTGGGCAGTGCGCCTGGGCGCGGGGCTGGGGACCAGTGCGCGCGCGTGCGGGCGTGCGCGTGCGTGCGCGTGCTGGGGCGTGCGCGGGGTGCTGCGCGGGGGGCGCAGTGCGCGCGGGGGCGCGCTGGGCTGGACGCACGGGCAGGCGCGCGGCAGTGCGCTGAGGGTGCCGGGGTGTGTGCGTGCGTGCGCGTGCGGGGGGCCATGCGTATGGCTGCCCAAGTGTTCGGGTAGGTGTCGGGGCACTCTGACTCGCTCGCGTACGTGCGTGCCCGCATGCATGCGAGCCCGTATGCATGCTTGTCCGAGTATGGGATATTTTTTTATATGTATTGTGTATTTTACTCACCGTGTTTAATACCCTGTCTTGCAGATCTTGACGGACAGTCACGTGACGACCCGGGTATTGATGAGTGGGACAATCCAACCCAGTAGGGAGGCGCTATATGCACTTGGGCGTATACCGTCCTCCCCTGAGGCACCATAGTTTAATATTAACTTGATTAATATGTAATTCCATGCAACCATGATTAATATGTAGTATGCATGCCACCCTAGACTTGTATGTTAGGGACTTGCACCCTTAGGATATGTGTAAGAGCCATGCATCCTGACTCCATGTTTTCATGCTAGGAAAGCCTCGACCTATGCATGTGTCCTATTAGTTTAATTTATTAAATTAAATGCAAACTTATGATTATTAGCATGCCTTAGAAAATATTATATAAAAAGGGGCCTTGCGGGGTCAGCGTTAAGACCCGGGCTAGGGTACTCCGTGTTCCTTGTTTGGTTGTCGGGATATCCTATATCGGGACCTCACGCTGCCCTCCCAAGGTTTCTTTTCCTGATAATCTTATAACCTCGTTATTATAATATGTGTCTCCCCGCATCTTGGTTATGCGCCTTAAAGGAATTCTGAGGAATTCATGACATCAGTAGAGTCTCCCTTCTCTGGATTAAGGGGCCTTGCGAAGTCAGCGTTGAGACCCGGGCTAGGGTACTCCGTGTTCCTTGTTTGGTTGTCGGGATATCCTATATCGGGACCTCATGGTGCCCTCCCAAGGTTTCTTTTTCCAGTTAAGGAAATACCGCGGATCCAAGTGGATTGTATACGTGTGGATAGGTTGTTTCTGTTCCCTTCGTTGGATCCGTATAGAGACTGCCCCAGCGTTAGACAGGCCGTCCTGACAGAGGGATCCCATCAGTAGGCACCTCCTTATTTGATGACGGACTGTGCTGAAAGTGGGAGTAGACCAGGCGGACTACGGAGTGGAGGAGAGACTATCGGTGGACAAAGGGTGATTAACAGCCTAGTCAGTCCCAAAAGCCCATGTCACCAAAGTTTGAGGGTGAGGGTGTAGTGGGTTGGCGATGAGCGACCCACTGGTTTGTATAGTTGGTGCCATTCATTGAGTGTGTGGCCAGGTAGAGGCTACCCAGAAGAGGGTTATTGAATGATGTCGCGAGCGTGGAATTGTTATCCCCTTCGTTGGATCCGTGTAGTACAGCCTCAGCGTTAGACAGGCTATCCTGTACCAGGTAAGCTACGGAGCGGGGAGAGGCTATCGGTGGACCAAGGGTGATTAACAGCATAGTCAGTCCCAAAAGCCCATGTCACTAGTTTGAGGGTGAGGGTGAGGGTGTAGTGGGTTGGCGATGAGCGACCCACTGGATTTGTATAGTTGTTGCCACTTTGAGGCTTGATTAATATGGTTGTGGTTAATATGAACTGTGATGCATGGGTTGTGCTATTCACTGAGCGTGTGGCTCACCCCTTGCATTTATTTTCTCCAGTTATCTGAGTCTGATTTGGAGGAGCTCCCCGAGGGACTTAATCAGTAGCGGAGTAGCGCCACGTCCCGCGAGTGTTAGAGGCTATCAGCATCCCTTTTTTATTGTATGTGTTGTATTCTGTGCTTGGGCACACATTTGTATTATATTTGGATGTCGTTGTATATATTGGCTCTCACAGGAAAGTTGATTATGTATCAAGTCTATAATGCGTCTTTGAATTACAGACTCAGTCTTTTAGCTTCCGCTATTTTTGTATATATCATGTCAGCCCTGCTTTTGTCTGTGTTGTTATTGTTGATGTTATTTAGGGTATATTATTGACCTCCTGTTTAGACTACTGATATCATATATACACTTGCCGCGTCTCGGGGGCGGCCTCCCTGGGGCGTGACAAAGCTAGGCCTACCCGTGCTAGGTGTGTATATGGACCGCCTGTTGGGTTATGTGCCTTGGGATTATTTCTGCGTGAGAGCAGAGGCAACCCCCCCCCCTTGTGTCCGAGCGACGCAACCGTGTGGGAGTACAATAGTATTTGATATCATCGATATGTGATTATCGAGAGTAGTTGTTTTTCCATTGGGTTCGCTTTGCGAACATGGAGTGTTTCCTCCCAATGTCGTCCGTGTTGAAGTGGCCCGGGTTGTAGCTGTCCTGACAGAGGGCCCCCACCTGTAGGTACTATCGATGCATGCGGCAAGATGTACTGATCATGGGGGTATACCAAGTAGAGGCTACCTGGGAGAGGGCTAACGAATGATATTGCAAGGGTGGAATCGTTCTCCCCTTTGTTGGATCCGTGTAGGAACTCCCCGGCGTTGGAAAAGTTGTCCTGACAGAGGACTCCCATCCGTAGGTACTGTCACGCCCCAGGGCGGCCGTCCCCGGGACGCGGCAGGTGTATATATCATATCAGAAGCCTACACATGAGGTCAATATATATACTCTAAAACCACAGATAAAAATGACAACACAGATCAAACGGGGCTGACATAATATATACACAATATAGCGGAAGCTAAAACTGAGTCTGTAACTCAAAACATATTACAGACTCGATACACAATCATATGTCCTGTGAGAGCCAATATACATAGTAACAACTGAATATATACAAACGCGTGCCAAGCACGGAAATAAAGTACATACAGTCAAGAAAAAGGGATGCTGATAGCCTCTGGCACTCGCGGACGTAGCGCTGCTCCGCTACTGAAGGAATCCCTCGGAAAGCTCCAACTGCTGCTCCGGCTCCAGCTCAGGCTCAGTGGCAACTGGGGAAAAACATATGCGAGGGGTGAGCCACACGCTCAATGAACAGCACAACCCATGCATCACAGACATATTTACCACAATTCCATTATTTATCCATCATCAAAGACATAACAACATAAATCCAGTGGTTCGTACTTCGCCGAACCACCACACCCTCACCCTCACCCATCAATGGGTGACATAGGCTATTGGGACTGATAATCATCCATTCACAAATCCAGTAGGTCGCTCATCGCCAACCCACTACACCCTCACCCTCACCCTACCACGGGTGACATAGGATTTTGGGACTGACTAGGCTGTTGGTCACCCTTGGTCCACCGATAGTCTCTCCTCCACTCCGTAGGCCGCTTGGTCTCCACCCACAACTTCAGCACAGTCCGAAACCAAATCAGGAGGTGCCTACTGATGTGGGTCCTCCAAAGGACGGCCTTTCTAACGCTGGGGTAGTCTCTACCGGATCCAACGCAGGGAACAGAACAGCCTATCCATACGCATATGATCCACTCGGATCCGCCGACAACACATCTCTACCACTCAAATGTCATGAACTCTTCAGAGTTCCTCCAGGGCGCATATCCAAGATGCGGGGAATAAGTACAATCAAAAGCAATGTTGGAATATCATTGGGGGAAAGAAACTCGGGAGGGCGGCGTGAGTTCCCGATATAGGATACCCCGACAACCAAACAAGGAACACGGAGTACCCTAACACGGGTCTCACCGCTGTCCTCGCAAGGCCCCTCCCCTATAATATTCACTAACATGCTAATAATCATACCAATCATACAACATTACTTATAATATTATTGGGACTAGAAACCTTGGGAGGGCAGCGTGACGTCCCGATACAGGACATCCCGACAACCAAACAAGGAACACGGAGTACCCTAACACGGGTCTCAATGTTGACCTCGCAAGGCTCCTCCCGATAATATTACCTAAGGCATGCGATTTAACATACACTAGCATTTAAATAAATAAACTAGTAGGACGCATACATAGGTCGAGGTTTCCTAACATGAAACAGGGGACATGGTGCATGGCTCATACACATATCCTAAGGGTACAAGTCCCTAACATGCAAAGTCTAGGTAGCATGCATTCTACAATTTAATCATACAAGCATGGATTACATATTACTGCAGGTTAATATTCATCCACGGTGCCCCAGGAGAGGTCGGTATACGCCCAAGTGCGTATAACGCCTCTCAACTGGGTTGGATTGTCCCACTCACCGTATCTGGGTCGTCGCGCGACCGTCCGTCTAGATCTGCAAGACAGACATTCAATATGGTGAGTTAAAATCCATAATCACCCCAAAAATATATAACATACCCAAATAAACACCCAAAATCCCAAATTAATCACCCAACACCCCCTGCAACCACCCGCACGGCCGGCCACCACCCGCACGGCCACCCGACCGCCCGGACGCGCCGCCGCGCCTCAGCCCGCGCACCCCGCACGCCTCGCGCCGCCCGCGAGCACCCCGCGCGCACCTCGCCGCGCCCCGCGCGCACCACCACGGCCTCGCCGCGCCCTCGCGCGCACCCTGCACTCGGCCACCACCTCGCCCACACACCTCCGCTGCCTCAGCCACCACCTCGCGCACACACCTCCGCTGCCTCAGCCACCACCTCGCGCACACACCTCCGCTGCCTCAGCCACCACCTCGCGCACACACCTCCGCTGCCTCAGCCACCACCTCGCGCACGCACCACCCCTGCTCGCACGCCTAGCACCCGCGTGACCAGCTCCTCGCGCACCAGCCCGCCCCGCACCAGCCGCCCAGCACGCCTGCACGACCAGCACAGCACGACCCCCACCCCCCCCCCCCCCCCCCCCCCCCCCCCCCCCCCCCCCCCCCCCCCCCCCCCCCCCCCCCCGCCCCCCCCCCCCCCGCCCCCGCACGCCTGCTTGCACGCCGCGCGCACGCGCGCCCGCGCACGCACGCGCGCATGCTCGCGCGCGCCCAGCCTACGCGCTGCTGTGCTGCTGCCGGTGATGCCTGCTGCCCGAGACAGAACCCCCTGCTGCCCGAGACCACCCCTCACCATTCCCGAGCACCCAAACCACCACCCACCGACCTCCGACCACCTCCACCACCCTCCGACGGCCACCCACAACCGCCGACCACCCCTCATACACAGATCCACACTCCTAGCATACATCTATGCAAGAAAAGTGAAGAAAAAGGCCTTACCAAGGGGAGGAAGCGAAGTCCGGACGCTCTCCGCGCGCCGAAACCTTTCCCAAAGGCTCTCTTACGCCCCGATCTACCACGGCCCTCGAAATGGCCCGAATCAGAGGACAAAGAGAGGGGGACGAAGTGGCTAGAGTCGTCGGAATCGGGTTTTGAAGACACCGGAGTGTAGATCGGGACCCGATCTACACTTCTCGTGCTTTAGGTTTTTAGGTTTGAGGGGTCTAAGGGCCTCAAATGGAAGAAAAATGAGAAAGAGGAGAGAGAGGGATTTGGTAGGGACGATGAACAGTAACTCAGAAAAATTAGATCCCACTCTTATATAGTGTGCGACTTAAAAACCCGGATACGCCCCGGAACTGTGAAATTTCGGGAACGTTACCGGAATTCGATGAAATTTTCGTGAGAGGTCTAAAATGGCACCAGGACACCAAATATGCAGTTAGATTTCCAATCGGAGTCCTCTAGCTTAGGACGATAGCTAACAGTCCAAAAATTAGCGGTTCCGATCGAAAACCCTAAAAATTTTAAAAAAAACTGCCAGGACGCTCCAACGGTTACCCGCAGGCTAAAAGTGACACAAGTATAACAGTAGGTACTACTGATGCGCTCAGGAGCGTACTGATTGTGGGAGTATACCAGGTAGAGACTACCCGGGGAAAGGGCCACCGGTGGACCAAGGGTGTAGAGGAGTCTAATCTCTCCAAAAGTCCTATGTCACCTCTAAAGGGTGAGGGTGAGGATGAGGTGAAGACACGTCGCCACGTGACCCATTCGTTGTTCGTCCATTCCCATAGTTGTTGGGTCCGGTTGCGTATCGATGTTCAAAGACATCGTTGGACAGTTATCTCGATGTAAATGATCCAATAGTGTTGTGTAGACCAGTAATTCCGGGTCTCTTTGACCAACGGTATGGTCTCTCCCCAAGAGTCCCAAGAGTCTCCCTCCGGGAGTGAGGGTGAGGGTGAGGTTGGTGATCCAGTAGTGTTGTGTGGACCAGTAATTCCGCGTCTCTTCGACCAACGGTATGGTCTCTCCCCAAAAGTCCCAAGAGTCTTCCTCTGGGAGTGAGGGTGAGGGTGAGGTTGGTCGCGCCGCCGCGTGACCTTGTTATCCATTGGGTTTCTACCCATGTTTTCCTTGAAAGGAAACTGCCTTCACATTGAACTGTTGTAATGGAGATTGGTTTCTAGCCACTCACTGAGCTTGTAGCTCACCCCTTCAGGGGCAGTGTTGGGCGTGGAGCTGGAGCTTTCCTGTGAGTGGCTGGAAACCAATCACCATACTACGTTTCAATACATAAGCACTTTCCTTTCAAGGAAAACATGGGTGGAAACCCATGGATAACAGGGTCACGCGGCAGCGCGACCAACCTCACCCTCACCCTCACTCCCGGAGGGAGACTCTTGGGACTTTTGGGGAGAGACCATACCGTCGGTCAAAGAGACCCGGAATTACTGGTCTACACAACACTACTGGATCATCTACATCTAGATAATTGCTCAAACGATGCCTTTAAACATCGATACAAAGACCGGACCCAACAACTATGGGAACGGTCGAACAACGAATGGGTCACGCGGTGATATTCTTCACCTCATCCTCACCCTCACCCTCACCCTTTAGGGGTGACATAGGACTTTTGGAAGAGATTTAGACTGCTCTACACCCTTGGTCCACCGGTAGCCTCTCCCTCGCGTAGCCTCTACCTGGTATACTCCCACGATCAGTACCCTCCGAACTCATCGGTGGCACCTACAGATGGGAGCCCTCTGTCAGGACAGCTTTCCAACGCCGGGGAGTCCCTACTCGGATCCAACGAAGGGGAGAACGATTCCCACGCTCGCAACATCATTCGTTAACCCTCTCCCGGGTAGTATCTACCTGGTATACTCCCACGATCAGTACGCTTTCGAATGCATCGGTGGTACCTACGGATGGGAGCCCTCTGTCAGGACAGCTACAACCCGATCTCCTCAACTCACCGCTCTACACCCTTGGTCCACCGGTAGCCCTTTCCCCGGGTAGCCTCTACCTGGTATACTCCCATGGTCAGTACATTCCCGAATGCATCGGTAGTACCTACAGATGGGAGTCCTCTGTCAGGACTGCTAAACCCGAGAAGTTCCTACATCGGATCCAACGAAAGGGAGAACGATCCTCTGTTCGCAAAGCGAACCCAATGGAAAACAACTACTCTCAATAATCACTTATCGAGATATCAAAACACAGGCATAACAACAATCTATGCAACACACTCATATTAACCTTAAAATAATTAAAGTCCCTAAACGGGAGTAACTGTACAAGTTAGTGGGTCGTAACATCGCCGACCCACCCCACCCTCACCCTCACCCCTTAAGGGGTGACATGGGCCTTTTGGGACAGAATAGACTGCTCTCCACCCTTGGTCCACCAGTAGCTTCTCCCTCACTCCTTAGCCTCTACCTGGTATACTCTCACGATCAGCACTGCCCGACGCATCGAAGGTACCTACAGATGGGAGCCCTCTATCATGACAGCTTTCCAACGCCGGGGAGTCCCTACTCGGATCCAACGAAGGGGAGAAAACAGCCTACCCACACGGATACGATCCTCTTGGATCCGTCGACAACGCTTCCTAATATTTCTAATGTCATGAATTCTCAAGAATTCCTCCAGGGCGCATAACTAAGATGCGGGGAAACATATATTATAACAACACGGTTATAATATTCTCTAATGCATGCTTATAACAATATAATCTCATTTTGATTTAATTAAATTAACTAAATGGGAAGCATGCATAGATCAAGGCTTTTTAAGCATGGGACATGGTGTCTAGGCATGTATGGGCCTCTATACATGATACATGGATGTATATCCCTAGCATACAATGTCTAATATGGCATGGTTACATCATAGCAAAACATGCATTATCAAGATATCTACATATTATAGCTAGGGGGGCCCATCGATGCGCGCGCGCGTCAAGCGCATCCCTAGAGAGGGGGGGGGGAATGGAATCGAACCACTCACCTTACAACCTGGGACCTCGCGCATCACATCCGACGAGATCTGCAAGGTAGGGGCATCAATTATGGTGAGTAAACTACACAAATGTACATGAAATTTACTAGAAATACCAAATACTCGGACAAGCATGCATACGGACTCGCACGCATGCGAGCACGCACGTACGCACGCGAGTCCGAGTGCCCCGACACCTACCCAAACCCTCGGGCAGCCACACGCATGGCCCTTCGTACGCGCACGCACGCACGCGCCCCAGCACCCTTGGCGCACTGCCGCGCGCCTGCCCACGCGCCCAGACGCGCTGCCGCGCTCGTGTGCACGCTCACGAGCGCCCGCGGGCACTGCGCGTCCAGCCCGCGCGCACTGCGCGCCCGTGCAGAACCCCGCGCATGCCCCAGCACGCGCACGCGCACGCACACGCACTGGCCCCCAGCCCCGCGCCCAGGCGCATGCCCAGGCGCACTACCCCGCGCGCGCCCGCGAGCACTCGCGCCCACCTCGCGCGCACCCCCCCGCTAGCGTCAGCGCCAGCGCGCACCCGCGCACCCACTCTGCATGCGCCCGCGCGCGTCTGCGCACCAGCCTGCGCCTGCTAGGGCCCTTCTGCGCGCGCGCCTGCGCGCGCAGACTGCCCCCAACGCGCCCCCAGCCTCTCCCAACCTCTTTTTAACCCTCCCCAGGCGCGCGCGCAGACTGCCCCCAATGCGCGCCCAGCCTCTCCCAACCTCTTTTTAACCCTCCCCAACCCCTCACACACACTCTAACTCATATGCATAGCATGCATGAACACCCTAACAGCCCCCTATGCCATGAAAACCAAGAAAAGAAGGGGGAGAGCTCACCTTTGGAGGGGGAATGAAAGGGGGAGACTCGGGAGCCCTCGATGCACCCGCGACTGCCTCAACCACCACCACCACCACCACCTCCTCAGCCCTCCCTTGGCTGCGAATCAGGGGGGGGGGAAGTCCATGTAAAGGTGCTTGAGAGAGAGGAGATCAACAACAACAACCAAACCTACACAAAGTTTTCTCTTGCACTTGCACCTTCTCCTTCTCTTCTCTTTGGGGAATAAACGCAAACACTTGGGGGGCTTTGAAAGAGAGAAAGAGAGACAAGAAGAATGGACATGGGATGTGGGACAGAGAGAGAGGGAGAGATATTTTGGGGCACATAAATATCTAAAGAGGGATGGAAATGACCATTTCATCCCTGACTTAGAAATTCTGTACATGCTTCACTAGAACAGCCATAACTTCCTCAATATAGCTCCGAATTGCACAATGCAAAGTCCGTTGGAAATCCAAGAAGATTATCTACAACTTTCATGTTTATGCCAAGATCAAATAATCCCTCCAGCTATTCCTAAATTAGAGCTAAACATAGAACAGGGCTGCTGCCAGAATTTTTTCATCCCCGGGGTATACTTGGTAAAATACCCATAACTCTTTCTACATGAATCCAGTTGATCTAATTCCACTTTTGAATGAAAGCTAACTTGAAACTGAGTATCTCATAATAAACTCATATTTAAACCTCTTCATCTTGGATTTTAACAAAATCAAATCCAAATACCAAATCGGGAATACATAACTTCTAGGAAAAAAATTATGTAGCCAAATTTTCAATCAGAGCGCTCCAAATGACACAGGCATAACAACTTGATAGCTGATACTTCATTATTGCCACGTCTCAGGGACGGCCGCCCTGGGGCGTGACACGGCTAGTTTTGTTTAGCCGCCTTCATCAGGCGGCTACTCTTAGGTAGCAGCCCCCATCACAACCTGCCAAACGTCCCATCTCTGACAAGCGGTGGCTTGGGTCGGTTACTAAGGATGAACTGGCTAAGATGGGGTGGCTAAAAGGGACAATCCGCCTCAATCATGCATGCTTTATGTCCCATCCAGGAAGGCGATTTGGAGTCGGTTAGGGGGGCGGCTAGTTGGAACTAGCCACCTGGTATGGGGCGGCTACTCTCAGGTAGCCACCCCTGTCCAGGTCCTAGGTTTTCCTAAGGGTTTGGACCATGGTTTATGGTTTCGGTTTCTGAGTGAGTTTTCTATTAGATGCCCAAACATGGTTGTTTTCCAATATTACTTAAAGTAAATTTCTTTTCTTTGGACGGTCAAAATTAGGGTATCTACAGGGGCGTCGGGAGCCGAGGAAGACGATGAAGAATAAGAAGCAGAAGAAGCAGACGATGAAGAGGAAGATGATCGAACGGTTGGTGATGGAGACGGTGAGACAGAAGGCGGTGGCGATGAGGTTAAGTCCACCGGTAGGGCAATGGAATTTGATCCAAAACCCAACCGGAGGAGCCACATAAAGAGCCGCCTCGCCTCATTATATGGAGCGGATGGAGGCCAGCGCTGGACTCAACCACACCGGCAAGAAGCGTTGCAACGGGTGGAGCACGTCGCGGTTCCTCCAATCCAAGCAGCTCCCACCACGATCGGTCCGGATACTCCATCACCCGAGAGATGTCATCCATCTTCACCTCCTCGACCTCCGGCATGGGGGCATCCACCATCGGCTTCCGGGGGTGACACAAGTGGATATGGGACGAATCCCAACCATCTGGCATCCAAGGACCCTTGACCCGAATCCGGCTATTCTCCCAGTTGTGGATATCACCCTAAGCCATGCCAAGAACCAACTCTGGCGCTTTGGCCCGGCGTGAGATGTAGAAGGACGGGGATTGTCCGAAAGATGAAACCTTGACTTGATAGATCTAGCGGATCTCAGTCAAGCCCAGTTCAACCCCAATCCTTTTTCCAACGCGACCACACACATCAAGATGCGGTACACATTGGGAACAACCGAGGCGGGGTGGAGGCCGAAGAAGTCAAGAAACTCTGCCACCAAGCGTGGCAGAGGAAGAGAAAGACCCCCATCTTTGAAATAGCTGGGGTGGAGGAGAACAGAATCAAGATATAGAGGGTGGGGACCTCATCCTCGGCCAACTCGTCAATCGCGAAGTCCAATGAGATGCCCAACTCTCTATGGAGGGCTGCGGCAATGGCAGTTTTCTCCATGATAGTGGCGATATCCATGGAATTTTCAAAAATCAGAAGGAAGACGTGAAATGGGATGAGGAGCTCCTCCCTCTCGCCCCCCTTAAATATCATCGAAGCGATGCCTCGAGAAGACAGTAGTACTTATTCGCTGCAGATATCAAGGAAGCAGTCAATGCCAATAAAAAGGGGGTTTCACGAAAACCGAAGAGGCGCTGACGTGTGGATGTTCCAAATATCACAGGAGGCCACGCGCCATTAATGCTGACACGGCAAATCAGCCGCCGAATCCTGAATGGATCAAAGAATCCCGGGGTAACAGGCAAGTAGATCTTTGACCCCCCGAGAAGGGAGGGATGCGAGATGATTTTGCATCTCCTGCTCTCTCGACAATTCAAGAAAACGGGAGAGGGGGCATCTATGGAGGTAAAAATCTGCACTAGGACACGTGTCAAGACGAGAAGGACATGGGCTATCTGACTTAAGGCCCACAAAGACCCGATCCAGGCCGGGCAATCTTACGATGACATCTTCAAATGTGCTGACACGACTAGATCCAGGGTCTAGTCAAACAGTCGGGTACCTCACAGAATGAGCAGTCTAAGGCATCACCAGACACGAGGTCTGGTCGGTTGACCTTACTCCTCGAAAGTGAGTAGTGTAAGGCACGACCTGACACGAGCTCTGGTCGGTCGACCTTATTCCTCGAAAGCGAGTAGTCTAAGACACGACCAGACATGAGGTCTAGTCGATCGACCTTACTCCTTACGGACATACTATGAAACGTACGGGTGAGCATATCAAGAGACCTCGAGCAGAATGAAGAAACGGTCAGAAGACCACTAACGCCTGTTACTGCCAAGGTGGAACGTGGGTAATCAAGAATCGACGTGGAACATAAACACTAGGGGCGTTTCCCTGGAAAGAAGCCCACTAAACACTTAGTGGCAAGGCGGTTACAAGGGTAAAAAAAAGAACTACGTGTGACTTGATCCCCAAGGGATACGTAGGCAGCCTATAAAGAGGTCGTGCGCTCACCACTGTACAGGCACAGTGAGACAGTCAAGCACAGTCATTCATTGAGTCTAGCACAGTAAGTCATTGTGTGTCATTTTTTATACGGTCATTGAGAGAGTAAAAATATAGCCAAAAATTTATATAGTTCAAGTTTATTTTTCCCAAGAGATTTTAAATTTAACTGAAAGGAAAAAATATGCAACTGACCTTTAATAAAAAAAAGTACTAGAAATTAAACCAACATTAATCTTATGAGCCTAGAAAAACATTTCGAATTAGGCCGGGATAAACTTGTACATAATGGGGTACATCCATCGGCCCATATTAGGATATTCCAACGTCCAACTTCGAGAGAGACATCCAACAAAACACATGTATACAAACAGTACCCGCAACCACAACCTACACGCACACAACCAATTACATCACACCAGATAAATCTTATATCAACCCGTCTTCGATCCCCTTCAAGAACTTCAGCACGTTCAGCATTGTCGGCCTGCTCGCAGGGCTCTCGGAGAGGCACGCAACGGCGACTTGCAGCATCCGCATCATTCCCAGCTTCGATTCCACAGACAGCACTGCCACGTCGAGCACGTACACTGCCCTCCCCTTCGCGATCATCTCCTGCACCCACCCGGCGAGGTTCCCCCCTTCCAATTCCTTGAACTCTGATCCAGTTGGTTCCATCCCCGTCAAAAGCTCGAGCAATATAACGCCGAAGCTGTACACATCGCCTTTCGTGGTCGACCTCCAGCTCTGCCCATACTCGGGCGGTATGTATCCGAACGTCCCCGCAATGTCCGTGCTCACGTGGGTCTCGCACGCACTGATCAGCCTCGCCAGTCCGAAGTCCGAGACCCTCGCCTCGAACCCCTCGTCAAGCAAAATGTTGCTCGCCTTGATGTCACGGTGTATGATGTGCGGGGTGAAACCATGGTGCAAGAAGGCAAGCCCCCTCGCCGCCCCAACAGCGATCTTCACCCGTTTAGGCCAATCAAGCACTTCCAGGGCTCCGCCGGTGGGTTTTCTTAGCCAAAGATCGAGGCTTCCGTTCACCATGTATTCATAGACCAAGAGCTTCTCCTCACCATAGGAGCAGTAACCCAACAGAGGGACAAGGTTTCGGTGCTTGACCTTGCCGAGGGTCTCCATCTCGGCCAGGAACTCCCGGTGGCCCTGATTCTTGGCCTGGTTCAACTTCTTCACAGCTATGGTCTGCCCGCCCGGAAGCTGTGCCTTGTAAACAGTCCCGAAGCCGCCGTCACCCACAATGTTCGCCTTGCAGAAGTTGTTGGTAGCTTCAAGGATGTCCTCGATGGTTAGCTTCAGTAGAGGAGCCTCAAATGTGGCGATGTTGATGCTCAACGGTTCCCGGAATCCGCTGCTGCTGGTGAGGAAGCACAGGTTTGGCTCCACTGCTGAGCTGCTCAGTTTGCTCTCGGAAGTCGTCTCACCGGCTCTGTCATCTCTGTTTTCTGCCCTGCATCTGATGATTGTGTAGATGAGACCAAAGGGGACAAAAACACTGCAAGCAGTGATTACCACCACGCCCCACGCCTTCAAGACTGGACGGCCTTTAAACAGGGCTTCATTAGCACAATTTGAACCCAATATGCCTCCGCAGAGCTCTTCATTACCCAAAAACGAGGCTCTCGTGAAATTCATGCAAACACCCCTTCCAGGTATCGGACCTCTCAGTCTGTTGTTCGAAAAATTGGAGTACACAAGATCAGAGAGATCGCAGAACCTGTCTGAGATTGGCCCAGATAAATTGTTATCCGAGACATCGAAGTACACCAGCTGTGTTAGGTTGCCTAGCTCTTGGGGGATTTTCCCGCAGAAATCATTTCCATGGAAATCCAGATAAGCCAAATAGGACAGATTGCCCAGAGACCCGGGCAAAGGCCCTCTGAATGAGTTCAAGCTCAAGTTCAAGGTCTCGATTTTCCAAGAAACAGAGGAAGCAAAAACTCCCTCGATTCCCCCCGAAAGCTTGTTCTGCTGCACATAAAGCCCGACAAGGTTCACCATTTGAGTAAGCGATGTGGGGAGCTCACCTACAAGCTCGTTCGAGCTCAGATCCAGGTGAGTGAGTCCAGTCATGTACCCCAAACTTGGGGGGATGCGACCCGAAAGCCGGTTGGAACTCAAATTGAGCTTTACGAGACTCGAAACACTTGCAAGGCTTCCTGGGACTGACCCATTGAGCCAATTGTTCCCCAAATACAGGCCTTGCAAGCTAATGGAGTCCCCAAGTTCAGCCGGGATCGGACCAGTCAAGTAATTCCCCGAGAGATCAAGAGTCGTAAGATTCGCCAGGCGAGATAGGGATGGTGGGATCACCCCGGACAGACGGTTGTTTCCAATCAAGAGGTCCACGATCACGGTGCATTGGCCGAGGTCTTCAGGTATTGGGCCCGATAGACTGTTGTAGGACAAGTCAAAGACCCCATGGTGCTGGATGAAGCTAGATTCGGGGATGAAGTCTCTGCGGAAGTACTTAGAAGGCTTCGACGGGATTGGTCCCGACAGGTCGTTGTGCGAGAGAACCAGACACTGCAGATTCCCAAGGCCGCTCAAGTTCTCAGGGATCAACCCATTAAGGAAATTGTAAGAAAGATCCAATGTAGTTAATGAATCACAGCCTCCGATTTCGGAAGGGATGCTCCCTTCAAGTGTATTCGAGTCTAGAAAGAGCACCGTCATCGATTTGAGACGTCCCATCTCTCTGGGAATGAACCCCCGCAACCGGTTCCTGCTGAGGAGCACGCGTTCCACGTCCACAGCATTTCCGATCTCCGGTGGGATCGCGCCTTCCAGAAGATTATCCACGGCGGAGAACGCGATAAGACCGGTCAAATTCCAGAGACTCTTCGGTATCTCGCCAGTGAAATTGTTCGAGTCGAGCATGAGAACCATCAGCGGAAGCCCAGAGACGTAGTCGGGGATCCTGCCCTGCAACCGATTGAAGTTCAGAAACAACTGGGTCAGGTTGGTACAGTTGTGGAAGGTCCACTCGATGGTCCCCGTGAAGTAGTTCCTATCCAACTCGACTTCCGAGAGGAGGCCCGCGTCGCAAATCTCTGGCGGGATCGGACCCATCAGCATATTGTTGCTGAGGGTGATGCTCGTCAGAGACGAACAGTTCCCGATCTCCAGCGGGAGGGGACCACTGAATTGGTTATCAGACAGGAGCAGCGAATCCACGGAGGTCCAGCTCCCGAGCCAGGCAGGAAGCGGGCCCGACAGCTGGTTGGACTCGGCTGAGAAAGTGATGGGACGGAGATCCGCTAGCGAGTCGGGGAGTGAACCAGTGAGAGAATTAGAGGACAACAGGACCGTCTCGAGATCTCTGCAGCTCCCGAGCCCTAACGGTATCGAGCCGTTGATCCCGGACTCGACAAGGTTCAGGATTACGAGGCTTCTCAGCTCTCCGATGGAGTCGGGGATCGGAGACATGATGGGGTTGTAGGAGAGGTCAAGCTTGTCGAGCTGTTTGAGTTTCGTGAGCTCGTCGGGGATCGGACCCTCGATCGAGCAGGAGGCGGCGTAGAGGCTGCGGAGGTTCCTGAGCCGTCCAATCTCACGCGGGAAGGGGCCAGAGAAGCGGTTGATGCCGAGGTTTAGAACTTCGAGAGACGTGAGGAGACCCAGCTCGGGCGGGATGCGACCCGAGAGGGAGTTGTTGGTGACGTCGAGGAAGGTCAGGGACCCGAGTCTGATAAAGAGGTCGGGTGGGAGTGGTCCAGAAAGGAGGTTGTTGGAGAAGTCGAGGGAGGCTAAACGGGTGAGGTTACCGAGGGAGGGGGAGATGGGACCGGAGAGAGAGAGGGAGGGAAGTGAGACGGTGGTGACGTGGCCGCCGTATGTGCAGGTGATGCCTGTCCAGTTGCAGTGGTGAAGGGTGTGGTTCCAGTCGGAGAGTATGTGAGGGGTTTCCAGGGCGGATTTAAAGGCGAGGAGGGCTTCCGTTTCTGGTGATGATGAAGGTGTTGATGGTGGTCGGCTTTTCGCCTGGTTTTGAACGGCAGAGTTTTCGTTGATGAGGAAAGTGAAGGTAAAAAAGATTAGTGTGAAACGTTTCATCTTCATTGCTAGAGATGCAATGCACAGAGGGTGTGACTTTTAATTGTGGTCTTGGGAAAACCGGGGAGGTTGGTCGTCTGTGGAAAGAAAATGGAAAGAGTTGTTAATTATCGTGTGGTATAGTTGTCCAAATTTAAGAAGGGAGACAGACACACAGAAATACCCAGATGGGCTTCGGGCCGGGGAAGATGATGAGTACGTCGCAAAAAAACGAAATATTCCTTTCATGGATTTGATTGATTGATTCAAACAGGTCACGAGGATGTGTTCATGACCAATTACATCACTCCTTTGATCGTGACCGTTCGATCAACTTAACCCTTCTCCGATTAACCATCCGATCATTGTTTCATAATCCAAAAAGATGAAAAATACCATCGATTGTTTATGTTTTTGTTTTTTTTACTTTTTTGTAAAGTTGCGCGGGGGGGGGGGGGGAGGGGGCTGTGAAGTTTCTGTCTGAAGACAGTTTCCCTATTCGAGGCAGGGTTGTGTTCAAATGACGAAGCTACCCCTCGTCTCCGAAGAAAGGGCACAAGAGGCTGGACCACATGCGGGGGCCATGAAAGAACCTGTGACGTACACTTGTAAAAAGGGTGTCCGTTTCTCGGCTTGCAAGGATCGTTTTCGTCTTATTGTCTTGACCTCCGTATAAAGGAAAGAGATCTTGATGAGACGTGAGAGGCCGATCTGGCCCTAGGCATGCCTGAATGCTGTCCTGTGTTACTGTTAATATATGTAAAACAGAAGTAAATAATATATACACACGAGAGAGAGAGAGAAAGAGAGAGAGAGAGAGAGAGGGTTTTTTTTTTTTTTTTTTAATGATGCGGGTGGGAGAGAGTTTTAATTGTATCTGAATTAATTTTTATTATTTGAAAAAGTACAGCAGTCAGAGTTACCATACGTTAGCTAATGCATGGAGCAAAAGAAGTTGATAAAGAACACAGTGATAATTAGCTACGCCCCGTTTGGAACGGAATAATAATTATTTTTAAGTATATATTTGTTTTAAGATTGGTTTGAAAATACATATTAAAAAGTAGCTTTTAAAATAAAATTATTTTTAAGATAATTTTAGATCTTAATTTTTATTAAGATATTTTTTTTTAATTCAGGATTCAATATTTCAAAGCAGTTGATATTTAACAGAGAAAGTTATTTTTCATTTAAAAAAATCGATTATGACTAAAAAGCAATGTTTTTGAGCTATTCAAAACACGAATTTAAAGGAAAAAATTAAACGGAATCCAGCTTCTGATTCTGAATAAAGCTGCCCCGTTTGGCTATACGATTTTAGCTTTTCAGCTTTTTAAAAAGCAAAAACTGCCCCAAACGTGCAACCAAACGGGGCCTTAGTATAAGTGAGGATAAAATTATTTTGTGTTTAGTTATGTTTTGAATTATTTTTGTTGATAAACGTAAGAATAAATGTTTTGTTGTTTGGATAAAATGTGAATCAAGTATGGATAAGGATTTATAAAAGGTGAAAAAATAATGATAGTTGATTTGACAGGTGATTTATAAGAGGTGATGAAAATTGATTTAACAGTGGACCTGCATATTTTTTGGGTGGAATAGCCTAGGATAACTTTAATTTCAGGGGTTGGTTGGAATCCATATACCATTTTATACCTGTTTATTCTAACATACTTTATCCCTAATTATTATATGTTTCCAAACACCCTTTATCTGAGGTTATCTGGAGTCTTATTCACGTTCCAAACGGGAGCTTAGGGTTAAAGCATCTCGCTTAGATATTAAAATATTAGTACTTTATATCTCAATTACACCCTCATTTACTACATCTCTATTTTGTTAGTCGTTGTTTCTCCAATAGGCTAGCTAAATAAACTAGTGAAAATAATAGTGAGCCCCATCTCTCTACCTAATCAGCCACCCAAATGTATTTTTTTAATTCTTTAATTACAACAATCAGGTGGGACCAGTGGTGACTTCGAAAATTTTTATAGATTTGGTCATTTAAAATAAATAAATTTTTTAACATTTTCAAAAACATCCACTCTTATCATATATTTATTAATACATAAACTTTTCTTTAGAAAATAGAACAACAACTTACATTAATAAAAAATAAGCCATCCATCCGTCCGTTGTTGATCTACGTGTCCGCTAACTTTGATAGAATAATGAGAGGTCCCAATCGGTCAATCCCAAGATTTTTTTATAGAGCTATTACGCATAGTTTTTTTTTTTTCTAACCCCAAATCCAGTCTCATATGCATCTATAAAAAATTAACAGAGTTTATATTCAAATTAACGAGGTATATGCTTTTACAAAAAATTTTAATATTTTCTATAAATGTATTTATGCAATTCATTTTTGTATATGCTTTATTTTTTTATAAAACCATATACCTTATAAGATGAAATATATTATTTGATGTATGACAGATTTGGAAAGAAATCATTACAGAATATTTGATTTCAAATATGTTATCAAAATAAATTTTATGAGATTTTATTTAGGAATTTAGGATTTTTAGGATCTTATGTTTTATTTTATTAAATTTTAATTATTGTCATTGTAATTGTGTCTTTACTATTTTTAGTAGAGTCATAATTCACATTATGAATATGTATTTGATGTTTGTGGCCTATATAATGAGTGCCACCATATTTTATAACAAAAAAACTTTTGATCAATTAATACAATTATCTCCCTTTTGGGTTTTTCTTCCTTGTGGATTCAAGGATTCCTTGTAGATTTAAGGAGCTTATGAAATCTCAACGCTGGTTGGATCTTTCTATCGTTTCACGCTGCGTTAGGTGGTATCAGAGCGAGGATTCGCCTGGCTTCGATGACACATAGCCGTGGGGGAAACAACCATCCCATTGATGGTGATCGTGGGGTGTAGGAGCTGTTTCGGCCGTTGCGGGAGGACCAAAAGCCACTTTGGGAGGAGTTTCGTCAACAAACGCGGCAGGCTCTTCATGAGGTGAAGGCTGGCTGGCGTGAATCTCAACACCGACAATAGACGACCTGGGAGTGACAAGATGCACGCTGAGGGATTTGCCCGAGGCCAACCTGTTGCTTATAACGTTGTTCGACAACATTCTCATTATCTACCTGATTATGAGGATGACTCGGATGATGAAGGCGGTGAACTGTACGACTATCAGCTGAGAAAGCGACACACGTACTACTACAATTATTTTTCAAATGTGGACATCTCCTATTTCAACGGTGATTTGCAAATCGATAAGTTCTTTGATTGGATCTTACAGATTGATAAATTCTTTGAGATAATGGAGGTGCATGAAAAGGAGATGGTCAGATTGATGGCGCTTCAACTCACGAGTAGTGCTACTAATTGGTGGGACCACCTTTAAAGAACTAGACAATGACAAGGAAGATCACCTATTCAAACATGGAGGAGGATGAGACAATTTCTCATGGATCGCTTCCTTCCTCTAGATTATGAATAATATTTGCTCCAGTTGTACCATAATTGTCACCAAGGTAATTGTTGCGTATTCGACTATACCGCTGAATTTTTAAAATTTTCTGGTTTGTATAAACTCGCAGAAGTTAAATGGCGACGAGTGGCCCATTATCTTAATGGGTTGAGGTCTTCAGTTTGAGATTGTATTGCTTCAGAAGAGATTTACAGCTTGACAGAAGCAATCTTTACGGCCGTAAAAGTGCAATCACAACTGGAGAGATCAAGGGTGCACGTGATGTCTAAAGGCTTTTCCATGATCAACCCGCTAAATGTTGCATTAAGTCAAGATATAGTTGATGGATCGATGGAGAAGACCGAAGAAAGTCCACTAGAAAATCAGGAGAATCTAGTGACCAACCCCGTTGATCAACCTCTAGTTGAATAAGAAATTGATGAGGACAGGGCAAATAAAGAAATGGAGGATGTTGTTCTCTCCGTTGAATCTGAAAAGATTATCGGAGGAGAACAAGAGAAGTCATTTTCTTATTCCTTAGTGGTGACTCCAGAGATAAAAAACCTCTACAAACGTTCGTATTGCAAACTACATTCTACATCAACATGAGCGTTTTTTATGCCATCGTCGACAACAATAATGATTGGAACATTGCGACTACCACAGTGGTTGTCACGCCCCAGGGCGGCCGTCCCCGGGACGCGGCAAGGGTATACATGATATCAGCAGTCAATACAGGAGATCAATAATATACCATAAACAACAGCTAAAAAGACAATACAGACAACAAAGAGGCTGACATGATGTATACGCAGGAATGCGGAAGCTAAAAAGACTGAATCTGTAAATCAACAACACTTTACAGACTCGATACATAATCATATGTCCTGTGAGAGCCAATATATCCACAATACATCCAAATACAATCCATACTGGGTGCCTAAGCACAGAAATATATACATACAATAAAAAGGAAGGATGCTGATGGCCTCAAAACTCGAGGGACGTGGCGCTACTCCGCTACTGGTGTAGTCGCTCGGGAAGCTCCTCCTTCAAGTCCTCCTCAGTAATCACTGGAGAAAATAATTATGCAAGGGGTGAGCCACACGCTCAGTGAATAGCACAACCCATGCATCACAGTTTATATTAACCACATTTAATCAAGTCACTAGCCTCAAAATGGCATAAACAACACAAATCCGGGGGTTCGTTACATCGCCAAACCACCATACCCTCACCCTCACCCCTCAATAGGTGACAAAGGATGTTGGGACTTAATAGGCTGATAATCATCCTTACACAATCCAGTGGGTCGCCACATCGCCGGCCCACCACACCCTCACCCTCACCCCTCAATAGGTGACATAGGCTCTTGGGACTGACTAGGCTATTGGTCACCCTTGGTCCACCGATAGTCTCTCCCCACTCCGTAGGTCGTTTGGCCACTCCCACATTCAGCACAGTCCGTCTACCAAATCAGGAGGTGCCTACTGATGGGAGCCCCTGCACGGGACGACCTTTCTAACGCTGAGGTAGTCTCTACACGGATCCAACGAAGGGAACAGAACAGCCTATCCATCGCATATGATCCACTCGGATCCGCTGACAATATATCTCTACAACTCTAATGTCTTGAATTCTTCAGAATTCCTCCAGCGCGCATAACCAAGATGCGGGGAATACATAAGATAATAATGAGGAAAAGAGACCTTGGGAGGGCAACCTGAGGTCCCGATATAGGACATCCCGCCAACCAAACAAGGAACACGGAGTACCCTAGCCCGGGTCTCAATGTTGACCTCGCAAGGCCCCCTTAATATTCCCTAAGGCATGCTAAAAATATCTTAAGTCTGCATTTAATTTAATAAATCAAACTAATAGGACGCATGCATAGGTCGAGGCTTTCCTAGCATGATAACGAGGTGACAGGATGCACGGCTCATACACATATCCTAAGGGTGCAAGTCCCTAACATACAAGTCTAGGGTGGCATGCATTCTACACACTAATCATGCTTGCATGGATTACATATAACAAGTTAATATAACTATGTGCCCCAGGGGAGGACGGTACACGCCCAAGTGCATGTAGCGCCTCCCAACTGGGTTGGGTTGTCCCACTCACCGGTAACTGGGTCGTCGCGCGACCGTCCGTCAAGATCTGCAAGACAGGGTAATCAACCCGGTGAGTAAAATACACAAATACTACAAAATACCCAAAAATACACAAATAAATACCCAACACTCGGGCAAACGTACATACGGCCCGTACGCACGCTAGCCCGAGCACCCCGACTCACTCCCGCACCCCCGGCAACCACCCGCACGGCCACCCGCCCCCAGATGCACCGCCGCGCCTCAGCCCGCGCACCCAGGCGCACCGCCGGGCCCCTGCCCGCACGCCTGGACATGCTGCCGAGCCACCCGGGTGCACCGCGCGCCCACTGCGCCCCATCGCAGCAGCCCGCGCGCACACCGCACGCCCCGCGCTGGCCCGCGCGCACACCGCACGCCCCGCGCGCCCAGCGTCTCGCCCCGCGCTCACCCCGCGCGCACCTCCGCTGCCCTCGCCTCGCTCCGCGCGCACCCCACGCGCACCACCGGCTCGCCCAGCACTCCACCGACTCGCCGCGCGCGCACAGCGTGCCTGCGCCTCTGCGCAGCGCTCCGCGCGCACGCTCCCACATGGTGCCCAGCGCCCAGCACCCAGCGCCCAGCCTAGCGCCCAGCGCACAGCACACGCGCCCAGCACACGTGCCCAGCAGCCCTCCAGCTCCACCCGAGCGCACGCCCGCACGCACAGCCTTGCCTGCTGCTCTGCTTGCTGCCTGTGCTGCCAACCTGCCCGAGACCACCAGCCACCCTACCCGAGGCAGCCAACCCCCTGCCCGAGCCATCCTACCTCCTCTATCCGACCACCAAGGGCCTCCAACAGCCACCAATCACCCCCACAGCCACCAACACCCAAACCCACCCTCCTAACAAGCATCTAAACATGAAAAAGGGGGAAAGAGTGCTTACCCAAAGGAAGGAGAGATAAGGAAGGAAACCGGAAGCTCCTTTTGCACCGAAATGCCTCCCCAAGGGTCTCCACCACCAAGACCTCTTCCCACCTCCGAACGGGCTCAGATCTGAGGAGAAGAGAGGGCGGGAGAAAGGGAAAGACACGCCGGAATTCGAATCCGAAAACACCGGGGTGTAGATCGGGACCGGATCTATCCTTTCTATGTTTTGGGTTTTAAGTTCTAAGCCCTCTAGGTGGCTCAAAACTTAGAAAAGAGAGAGAGGGGGAGAGAGAAATTCCAAGGAAGGAGAAGATGAATAGTGGGAGATATTTTAGCTTCTCACTTTAAATAAGTCAAACCTCACTTGAATTAGGGCTAATCAAGATTAATTAGGCTTAAGGACTAGATTAGGTGAGTTAAGTGGGCTTTGACTTGGGTCAACCCAACCACACAAAAAAAAAAAAGGGTTGACCAAGTCATGGGCCCACTTTGACCGAGTCAACTCTCCCAATGACTTCTCGCTCGGTAAAAACCCGGATACGCCCCGGAACTGTGAAATTTCAGAAACGTTGCCGGAATTCGATGAAATTTTTGTGAGTGGCTTAAAATGGCACAAGGACACATAATATGCAGTTAGATTTTCAATCGGAGTCCTCAAACACAGGACGATAGCTAATAGTCCAAAATTTTCGGTTCCGATCGAAAAACGAAAAAACTCAAAACCTGCCAAAATGCTCCAATGGTTACCAGCAGGCAAAAAGTGACACATATATAATAGTGGTTGATTTGATTGAGAAGGAATTTATAATCAAGAAAATGTCTCTCCTCTTGCCAAACGTCAAATACAAAGATACATCAAATAAGATGGAAGAAAAGGTCTTAATCTCTCCTATTGGTGTATTTGATTACATTAAATATCATCCTCCTGATCATCTAAGATCTTTTCTTCTTAAATTCGAGGACGAATTTTTTTTAAGAAGAGGAGACTGATGTAGGACAGATTTGAAAAGAAATCATTGCAGAATATTTAATTTCAAATATGTTATCAAAATAAATTTTTATGAGATTTTATTTAGGAATTTAGGTTTTTTATGATCTTATGTTTTATTTTATTAAATTTTAATTATTGTCATTGTAATTGTGTCTTTACTATTTTTAGTAGAGTCATAATTCACATTATGAATATGTATTTGATGTTTGTGGCCTATATAATGAGTGCCACCATATTTTGTAAAAAAAAAAGAAAGTTTTTATCAATAATATTTTGAATTTCTTTTATTTTGGGGCTTTTTTCCTTGTGGATTCAAGGATTCTTTGTGGATTCAAGAAGCTTATGAGATCTTTTCTATCGTTTCACGCTGGTTGGATTTTTCTATCGTTTCACGCTGTGTTATTATTTTAAAAAATTTCAAAACACATATAAACTGAAATTTAGGTTTAAAATGAGACCGTGTTCCCTTTTTTTTTAAGTTGGGTAAGGTTTCGGGTCCACAATTTTTTTCTTTTTTTGTGGGGGTTGGGTATAGAGTGGGGGTTAATTTAGCCGGAGATGGGTTTTTTTTTTTTTATGTTTTTACTTAAACATTGAAATTTTTTGTATTTATGTGATGGGGATCAATTAACACCACCACACAAAAAGGGTAGCGCCGCCCTAGGTGGGATCCACATTTTGTTTTTATTAAAATATTTAAAATGAATTTAATATTAAATAGTTTTGAAATTATTTTTAAATTAAATGATTTTTTTACTTAAATAAATAAAATAATTATTGAATAATTATGCGTATGAGGATTATGTAAAATTAATTCTAAAATTTGAAAATCTCAATAAGATCTTTTCAATTATAGTACTTTTATTAAAAATAGATTAGCGGATCTCAATATATATTAGATTAAAATAATTAGTATGGATATGGAGATGAATATAAAATGTGGTTAGAACACACCGTCTTTTAAATTTAAAGATATAAAATGTAATTAGAGTTGCTGTAACTTTGAATTTTAGATGGTGCCAATAAATCTTGATGATACGGACAGCTCGGAGAGAGTGATCCGTTGAGTAGAGTTGCACGCATGCGTTTTTTCGGCGTACAATGTTTTTTTTTTTTTAAAAAAAAAAAATTACCTGACTAAAAGACGATATTGTCCCAGGGATACCCCCTGACAACTGTTTCCAGTGTACTTGAAGAGCATTTACTACTGAAGGTCAGAGTTGGCATTTGAGTTTACAAGTTTTCACTAAAAGGACGCGCTCGGATCGCTAACTTGGGCCGTTATACAAGGATGAGTTGTGAACCGTGCAGGGTCCTCACCCACCCTATGCTCACATACGAAAAATGAGGGGTGAGATTATTTGCGCCCCTCTATTTATCATACACACCTCTGTCTTTATACACCCCATTCAAAGAAGTTGAATGCTTTAAACTCCTCCAAAAAAGATTCATTTGTGCAAAGAAGGAGGAGGAGAAGGAGGAGGGGTAGAGGGTGGGGTGGCCTGGGTGGGGAAGAGCGCATCCGATAAGATACGTCGGCAGCCCTCGACGTCCACAGAGATCCGAAAAGGCGAAGAAGCGGTGAGGAGAGTCTCCTGATCAAAATCAATGTCGGGCCGGTGTGGGGTTTTCGAGGCGAGTGCATGAAAGCAGTGGTCGTGGAGGGTGTGGTGGGCATCAGCGGAGACGAGGCAGACCAGGAGACGAGGTTTGGGGGGATGGAATCAAAGATGTGAACAAGTTGTCCTTCTTCTACACTCATAGACACTACCAGTGTCGACGGTTTTACATTTCGTAGACACCCCATGTGTCAATCCTTTCAGAAATTTTCTTTTTAACATTTCATTTGTCCCTCCGAATATCCACAAAAAAATAACAAATTGGTTGTCTTCCTCACCTCCCTTTATGGTAATAGCTCATATCTCCTCCAAAAATCACTTAGCTTTGTTTCTAAGACCTCGTCGACTGACTCAGTGTCTACAAAAGCTAACTCTATCGACGGTTCTAGTGTCTACAAAGTCCAGAAACCACTTGGCTTTGTTCATGGAACCTCATCAATAGATCTAGTGGCTACAAAATCGGACTCTGTCGACAGTTTCAGTGTCTCTGGGTCCAGAGACCACTTGGCTTTGTTTGTGAGACCTTGTTGACAGATACAGTGTCTACAAAATCTGATTTTGTTGACAGTTATAGTGTCTATGGATACATAAAACAATAAAATATAGGGGGAATTGTCCAATTACCCCTGGACTAAGCCTCCCATTTTTTCCATACCCCCTGACTTTGTAGAATTTTTTTTTTACCCCTCACCATTGCCACATCACCTTTCACTACCTAAACTACCCTCTCCACTTTATTTCCCCCCCAAAACCTATGGAATTTCCCCCCAAAACCTTCTCTCCCCCAAATCACTCTCTCTCCACCCCAAAACCCTCTCTGTTGTTTCTGTGTCATTTGGAGCGCTCTGTTTGAGATTTGGGTACATAATGTTTTTTTCCTAAGATATGTATTCCTGATTTGGTGTTTGGATTTGATTTTGTTAAAATCCAAGATGAAGAGGTTTAATTATGATTTTACTATGAGATGTCCAGTTTTGAGTTAGCTTTTGCACAGAAGTGGAATTAGATCAACTGGATTCTTGTAGTAAAAGTTATAGGTATTTTTCCAAGTATACCCCGGGGATGGAAATTCTGGCAGCAGCCCTGTTCCATGTTCGGCTCTAATTTCGGATTAGGTAGAAGGATTATCTGATCATAACATAAACATGAAAGTTGTAGATAATCTTCTTAGCTTTCCATCGGTCCTAGAATCAAGCAATTCGGAGCTGTATAGGGGAAGGTATGGCTGTTCCAGTGAAACTTACGCAGAATTTCTAGTCGGAGGGCGACTTAGTAAATTTTCCTTAGATATTTGTGATAAATATCTCCTCTCTCTCTCTTCCCCTCCCATTGTGCACGTCGACCAGCTTTTCTTGGCCCTCTCTTTCCCTCATTCAAGCCCCCTAGGTGTTTGGTTAAATGCCTCAAAGAGAGATGGTGCAAGTGCATGAGTTGGGTTGTGTGGGTGTGTTGTTGTGTTTGTTCTCCCCTCTCTCAAGCTCCCTTGCATAGATCTTCCCCCCCTGATTTTCAGCTGAAGAGGAGGCTGAGGAGGTGTTATATATGTGTCACTTTTTAGCCTGCTGGTAACCGTTGGAGCATTTCTGGCAGTTTTAAAATTTTTAGGGTTTTTCGATCGGAACCGCATATTTTCAGACTGTTAGCTATCGTCTGAGCTAGAGGACTCCGATTGAAAATCTAACTACATATTTGGTGTCCTGGTGCCATTTTAAGCCACTCATGAAAATTTCATCGAATTCTGGCATCGTTTGCAAAAATTTCGCAGTTCCGGGGCGTATCCGGGTTTTTAAGTCGCGCATTATATGAAAGGAATCAAAAATATCTTTTTACTATTCATCATCCCTACGACTTGCTCTCTCTCTCTCTCCTCTCCTCCGTTTTTCTTCCGTTTGAGCCCCCTAGAGCCCTCAAAGCTTAAAACCTAAAGCACGGGAAGTGTAGATCGGGTCCCGATCTACACTCCGGTGTTTTCAAATCCCAATTCCGACGAGTTTTGCCCGTCCGTCCGCCCTCTCTTCGTCCCTGATTTGAGCCATCTCGGCGGTGGAGGTAGATCGGGGCGTAGGAAAGCCTTTGAGAAAGGTTTCGGCGCGCGGAGAGCCACCGGACTTCCCCTCCTCCCCTTGGTAAGCCCCCTTTCCCTCTTTTTCTTGCATAGATGTATGCTAGGGGGGTGGTTTTGTGGTTGGGAGGCGGTTGGCGGCGGTGGGTGGCCGTCGGAGGGCTGTGGGAGGCGGTCGGAGGCTGTGGTGGTGGTCGGAGGTGGGTGGTAGAGGAGCTCGGGCTCGGGCAGGATGGCAGGGCAGCAGCAGCAGGCGCAGCAGCCGTAGGCGCAGCAGGCAGGGCCGCTGGCAGGGCGCCCGCGTGCGTGCGCGCGGGCATGCGCTCGGGCTGGCGCTGGGCGTGCCTGGTGCTGGGCGTGCAGGGCTAGTCGGGTGCTAGGCTGGCAGGGCTAGCTGGGTAGGCGGGAGTAGGTGCACCAGTTTGCTGGGCGCGCGAGCGCGTGCGCTCGGGGGGTGCAGGAGGAGGCGTGCGGAGCAGGCTGCTGGGCTGTGCGCGCTGGCAGGCCGGGCGAGCTGGCTGGGCGCGCAGGCGAGCAGGGCAGGGGCGCTCGGGCATCAGGCGGGCAGTGCCCCGGGCGTGCAGGCGAACGATGCTCGGGCCACTCGGCGACGCGCGCAGGCAGGCAACGCGGGCAGCAGCGCGGGCAGGCTGGCAGGCGCGCAGGGCGCGTGCTGCCAGGCGCGCTGGGCGCGTGTTGCGCGGGCGTGCGCGTGGACGCTGGGTGAGGGTCCCGGGCGCTGGGCGTTGGGTCGCGGGTGCCGGGTGCTGGGCGCTGGGCGCTGGCGGGCGCAGTCGGGCGCGCAGTCGTGCGCGGGTGCGTGCGCGCGGGTGCGCGCGGAGTGGGTGCGCGGGTGCGCGCGGGTGCTGGCGCGAGCGGGGGTGTGCGCGGGAGTGCGCGCGGGTGCGCGCGGGCGTGCGCGCGAGCGTGCGCGCGCGCGGCAGGGCACCTGGGCACTTCGCCTGGGTGCTGGGCAGGGCGCCTGGGCATGCGCCTGGGCGCGGTGCTGGGGGCCAGTGCGTGCGCGTGCTGGGGCGTGCGTGCAGTGCGCGCGGGGGCGCGCTGGGCTGGACGCGCGGTGCGCGCGGGCGCGCGCGAGTGTGCGCGTGCGTGCGGCGGTGCGTCGGGGCACGCGGGCCGGCGTGCGACAGTGCGCCGGTGGTGTCCGGGTATGCGGGCTGGGCTCGGCTGTGCGCCTTGGCGCGCGGGCCGAGGCTCGGCTGTGTGCTCGGGATGCTCGGATACACGTGCGTACGGGCCGTATGTACGTTTATCCGAGTGTTGGGTATTTTAGATGTATTTTTGGGTATTTTATGCATTGTTCTCACCATATTGAATGTCTGTCTTGCAGATCTAGACGGACGGTCGCGCGACGACCCTGATTCCGGTGAGTGGGACAATCCAACCCAGTAGAGAGGGGTCATACGCATTTGGGCGTATACCGACCTCTCCTGGGGCGTCATGGATAAATATTAACCTGCAATGATATGTATATCATGCGAGCATGATTAAATTGTAGAATGCATGTTACCCTAGACTTTGCATGTTAGGGACTTGCACCCTTAGGATATGTGTATGAGCCATGCAGCATGTCCCCTGGTTCCATGTTAGGAAGCCCGGCCGATGCATGTGCCCTACTAGTTTATTTATTTGATTAAATGTTAGTATTTGTTTACAATGCATGTTATAGTGAATATTATAGGGGAGGGGCCTTGCGAGGACAGCGGTGAGACCCGGGTTAGGGTACACCGTGTTCCTTGTTTGGTTGTCGGGGTGTCCTATAACGGGAACTCACGCTGCCCTCCCGAGTTTCTTTCCCCAACGATATTCCACCCTGTTATAACCTTATGCATGTTCCCCGCATCGTAGTTATGCGCCCTGGTGGGTTCTGAGGAATTCAGAACATTAGTGTTATAATGTGCCGTCTGCGGATCCAAGCGGATCATATGCGATGGGTAGGCTGTTCTGTTCCCTTCGTTGGATCCGGTAGAGACTACCCCAGCGTTAGACAGGCCTTCCTGACAGAGGGCTCCCATCAGTAGGCACCTCCTGATTTAGGACGGACTGTGCTGAATGTGGGAGTAGACCAGGCGGCCTACGGAGTGGAGGAGAGACTATCGGTGGACCAAGGGTGACCAACAGCCTAGTCAGTCCCAAAATCCTATGTCACCCATTGAAGGGTGAGGGTGAGGGTGTTGTGGGTTGGCGATGAACGACCCACTGGAGTTGTGATTGGATACTTGTAAGTCCCAAAATCCTATGTCACCCATTGAAGGGTGAGGGTGAGGGTGTAGCGGGTTGGCGGAAGCGACCCGTTGGTTTTTGGTGCAGTTAGTCCCAATATCCTATGTCACCCGTGGTAGGGTGAGGGTGAGGGTGTAGTGGGTTGGCGATGAGCGACCTACTGGATTTGTGAATGGATTATTATCAGTCCCAATAGCCTATGTCACCCATTGATGGGTGAGGGTGAGGGTGTGGTGGTTCGGTGAAGTACGAATCACTGGATCATGTTGTTATGTCTTAGAGGCTGGATAAATAATGGAATTGTGGTAAATATTGTCTATGATGCATGGGTTGTGCCGTTCACTGAGCGTGTGGCTCACCCCTCGCACAATATTTTTCTTCAGTGCCATCTGAGTCGGATCCGGAGGAGGAGCTCCCCGAGGGACTTCATCAGTAGCGGAGTAGCGCCACGTCCCGCGAGTTGCAGAGACTATCAGCATCCCTTGTACCAGTATGTATTATTTTCCGTGCTTGGGCACGCGTTTGTGTTGTATTTGGACGTCTTTGTATGTATATTGGCTCTCACAGGACATGTGATTATGTATGGAGTCTGTAGTGCGTTTTGATTACAGATTCAGTTTTTAGTTATCCGCATTTGGTGTATATATCATGTTAGCCCTGCTTTTGTTGTCTGTGTGTCATTTGTATGATATTATTGACCTCCTGTGTAGATTCTGATATTTTATATACACTTGCCGCGTCTCGAGGACGGCCGCCCTGGGGCGTGACAGGAGGAGGCTGAGGAGGGCTGAAAGTGGTGGTGGTGGTGGTGGTCTCGGTGGCGGCGTTTCGGTGCGCGAAGGGCCCCCGAACCTTCCCCTTTTGTTCCCCCTCCAAGGTGAGCTCCTCCGCTCCTTTTCTTGATTTTTTTGGCTTAGGGGGATGTTGGGAGGGTCATGCATGCTAGGTAGGGGTGTTTGGGTGTGTGTGAGAGGTTGAAAGGGGTTAAAATGGGGTTAGAATGGCTTGGGCGCGAGCTGGGCGTCGTCTGCCCGCCCAGGCGCGCGCGCAGTCGGGCGCTGACGGGCTCGCAGACGCGCGCGGGCGCGGGCGCGCGAGTGCGCGGGTGTGCGCGGAGCGGGCGCGCGGGTGCGCGCGGGTGCTGGTGCGAGCGGGGGTGCGCGGGCGTGCGCGCGCGCGGCCAGTGCGCCTGGGCAGTGCGCCTGGGCGCTGGGCAGGGAACCAGTGCGCGCACGCGCGTGCATGCGCGTGCTGGGGCGTGCTGGGGCAGTGCGCGGGGTGCTGCGCGAGGGGCGCGGGCTGGACGCGCGGTGCGCGTGGGCGCGCGCGAGCGTGCGCGTGCATGGGGGTGCGCGTCTAGGCAGGCGGGCAGGCGCGCGACAGTGCGCCGATGGTGACGGGGTGTGTGCGTGCGTGCGCATTCGTGCGTGCGCATGCAGGGGGCCATGCGAATGGCTGCCCGAGGGTTCGGGTAGGTGTCGGTGTCGGGGCACTCGGACTCGCGTGCGTACGCGCGTGCTCGCATGAGCGCGAGCCCGTATGCATGCTTATCCGAGTTTTGGATATTTCTGTGCATTTCTATGTATAAATTGTGTTGTTTCTCACCCAGTTGGATGCCCTATCTTGCAGATCTTGACGGACGGTCGCGCGACGACCCGGCTATCTGTGAGTGGGACGATCCAACCCAGTAGGGAGGCGCTACATGCACTTGGGCGTGTACCGTCCTCCCCTGGGGCACCATAGTAAATATTAACCTGTTTAATATGAAAAGCTATGAAAGCATGATAATCTGTAGTATGCATGCCACCCTAGACTTTGTATGCTAGGGACTTATACCTTTAGGACCCGTATAAGAGCCATGCACCCTGTTATCATGTTTCCATGCTAGGAAAGCCCCGACCGATGCATGTTCCCATTTAGTTTATTTATTTAAATAAAATGCGAGCATGTGATTATTAGCTTGTTTTAGCGAATATCATAGGGGAGGGGCCTCGCGAGGACAGCGGTGAGACCCGGTGTCACGCCCCAGGGCGGCCAACCCCGGAACGCGGCAAATGTATATATCATATCAGAAACCTACACAGGAGGTCAACAATATATATCATACACAATAAACAGAATGACACACAACGACAAGAAGCTGACATGATATATACACCTAATGCGGAAGCAAAAGACTGAATCTGTGAATAAACATTCTACAGACTCGATACACAATCATACGTCCTGTGAGAGCCAATATACACAAATATATAACTGAACATATACAAACGTGCTCAGCACGAAAATACAATACATACAGCCAAGGAAAGGGATGCTGATAGCCTCTGGTACTCGCGGACGTAGCGCTGCTCCGCTACTGAAGAAATCCCTCGGAAAGCTCCAACTGCTGCTCCGGCTCCAGCTCCAGCTCAGTGGCAACTGGGGAAAAACATATGCGAGGGGTGAGCCACACGCTCAGTGAATGGCACAACCCATGCATCACAGACAATATTGACCACAACATATTAATCCAGCCATTCATCCCGCCTCAAAGGGGCAGGAACAACATAACCATTTATCCAATCCAGATCATACCCTCACCCTTACCCCTCAACAGGGGACTCAGGATTTTGGGACTAACTATCATCAATAAACAAGACCAGCGGGTCGCTCATCGACAACCCACTACACCCTCACCCTCACCTTTCCAAAGGTGACATAGGATTTTGGGACTGATAAACATTCATAAACAAAACCAGTGGGTCGCTCATCGACAACCCACTACACCCTCACCCTCACCCTACCACGGGTGACATAGGATTTTGGGACTGACTAGGCTGTTGGTCACCCTTGGTCCACCGATAGTCTCTCCTCACTCCGCGGTTGTTTGGCCACTCCCATGTTCAGCACAGTCCTTCATCAAACCAGGAGGCGCCTACTAGTGGGAGCCCCTGCACGGGACAACCTGTCTAACGCCGAGGTAGTCTCTAAAGGATCCAACGCAGGGCAACAGAACAGCCTATCCATCGCATATGATCCACTCGGATCCGCCGACAACGCATCTCTCCAACTCAAATGTCATGAACTCTTCAGAGTTCCTCCAGCGCGCATAACCAAGATGCGGGGAAACAGTACAATCAAAAGCAGTGTTGGAATACCACTGGGGGAAAGAAACTCGGGAGGGCGGCGTGAGTTCCCGATACAGGGTACCCCGACAACCAAACAAGGAACACGGAGTACCCTAACACGGGTCTCACCGCTGTCCTCGCAAGGTCCCTCCCCTATAATATTCACTACTCATGCTAATAATCATACCAAACATACAACTCTAACGTTCTGAATTCCTCAGAACCCACCAGGGCGCATAACTACGATGCGGGGAACATGCATAAGGTTATATCATAGTGAAATATTCTTGGGGGAAAGCAACTCGGGAGGGCAGCGTGAGTTCCCGTTATAGGACGCTCCGACAACCAAACAAGGAACACGGTGTACCCTAACCCGGGTCTCACCGCTGTCCTCGCAAGGCCCCTCCCCTAAAATAATCACTATAACATGCAATTCAACAGATACTAGTATTTAATTTAATAAATAAAACTAGTAGGACACATGCATAGGCCGGGTTTCCTAGCATGTAAACAGGGGACATGCTGCAAGGCTCATATGCATATCCTAAGGGGCAAGTCCCTAACATGCAAAGACTAGGGAAGCATGCATTCTACACATAAATTATACAATCATGGATACATATTATTGCAGGTTAATATTCGTCCATGTCGCCCCAGGAGAGGTCGGTATACGCCCAAGTGCGTATAACACCTCTCGACTGGGTTGGATTGTCCCACTCACCAGTATTTGGGTCGACGCGCGACCGTCTGTCGAGATCTGCAAGACAGACATTATTTGGTAAGTATTAATCCACAATTATCATTAATACATACATAACCCCAAAACCCACAACAAGCATCCAACACTTCCCCAACAACTACCCGCGGCCTCGGCAACCACCCGCACGGCCCCCGGCAACCACCCGCACGGTCGGCCACCGCCCGGACGCGCCACCGCGGGCCCCGCACGCCTCGCGCCGGTCCGCGAGCACCCCGCGCGCCCCCGCACGCAGTGCCCCGCCTCGCGCGCACCCCGCGCGCACCTCCGCCACCTCGCCGCACCTCGCGCGCACCTCGCACGCACCTCGCACGCCTTGCCGCACCTCGCGCGCACCTCGCACGCACCTCGCCGCACCTCGCGCACGCCTCGCGCACGGCCATCCGCACCCTCAGCCACGGCTCGCGCACGCCACGGCCTCGCGCACGCCATCCGCACCCTCAGCCACGGCCTCGCGCACGCCGCGGCCTCGCGCACGCCGTCCGCGCACCCGCGCGACCTGCTCCACGCGCACCAGCCGCCCAGCTCGGCCTCTGCTCGCCCAGCACCAGCCCCTGCTCGCCCAGGCCCAGCCCCTGCTCGCCCAGGCCGACCAGCACCCTGCACCAGGCCCGCACGCCCTCGCGCGCACGCCGCGCGTACGCGCGCCCGCGCACGCACGCGCGCCTGCCCGCGCGCACCCGACCTGGCGCCGCCTGGCTGCTGCTGCTGCTGCTGCTTGGCCCGGACGACCTGCCCCTGCCCGAGCGCCACCACCAGCTGCCCGAGACCACCCAAACCACCCTCCGACCACCCTCCGACGACCCCCACAGCCGCCGACCACCCCCAAACACAAAAACCCCTCCCTAGCATTCATCTAAGCAAGAAAAAAGAGGGAAAGAAGGCTTACCGAGGGGAGGGAGCGAAGTCCGGACGCTCTCCACGCGCCGAAACCCTTCCCAAAAGCCTTCTCACGCCCCGATCTAGCTTATCCCTCGGAATGGGCCAAACCAGAGGACGAAAAGGGGAGGTCGGGGAGGCTAAAGTCGTCGGAATTCGGATTTGAAGACACCGGTGTGTAGATCGGGACCCGATCTACACTTCCCGTGCTTTGGGTTTTCGATTTCGAGGGGTCTAGGGGGCTTGAACGGAAGAAAAACGGAGGAGGGGAGAGAGAAATCTCGACGGGAGAGACGATGAATAGTGACGAGGTGATTTTTGATTTCTTTTAAGTAGAGCGCGACTTAAAAACCCGGATACGCCCCGGAACTGCGAAATTTTTGCAAACGATGCCAGAATTCAATGAAATTTTCGTGGGAGGTCAGAAATGGCACCAGGACACCAAATATGCAGTTAGATTTCCAATCGGAGTCCTCTAACTCAGACGATAGCTAACAGTCTGAAATTATGCGGTTCCGATCGAAAAACCCTAAAAATTTTTAAAACTGCCAGAACGCTCTAACGGTTACCAACAGGTCAAAAGTGACACATATATAACAAGGGTACTCCGTGTTCCTTGTTTGGTTGTCGGGATGTCCTATATCGGGACCTCACGCTGCCCTCCCAAGGATTCTTTCCCCGTTAATATTCAAACCTCTTTACTATTACGCATGTCTCCCCGCATCCTGGTTATGCGCCCTGGAGGAATTCTGAAGAATTCAGGACATTAGAGTTGTTAGGATGTGTTGTCTGCGGATCCGAGTGGATCATATGCGATGGATAGGCTGTTCTGTTCCCTTCGTTGGATCCTTTAGAGACTACCCCGGCGTTGGAAAGGTCGTCCCGTGCAGGGGCTCCCATCAGTAGGCGCCTCCTGATTTGGTAGAAGGACTGCGCTGAATGTGGGAGTGGCCAAACGACCTACGGAGTGGGGAGAGACTATCGGTGGACCAAGGGTGACCAACAGCCTAGTCAGTCCCAAGAGCCTATGTCACCCGTTGTAGGGTGAGGGTGAGGGTGTAGTGGGTTGGCGATGAGCGACCCGCTGGATTTGTCTATGGATGATTGTCAGTCCCAATATCCTATGTCACTCCTGTTGAGGGGTGAGGGTGAGGGTGTAGTAGGTTGGCGATAGCGACTTGCTGGATTGGTGTAGTTAGTCCCAATATCCTATGTCACCCATTGAAGGGTGAGGGTGAGGGTGTAGTGGGTTGGCGATGAGCGACCCACTGGTTTGTAGAGTTGTTGCCATTTTGTGGCTTTTAGTGATGAGATTGTGGAATAATATCTGATTGTGGTTAATATCGCTGTGATGCATGGGTTGTGCTATTCACTGAGCGTGTGGCTCACCCCTCACATAATTATTATTCTCCAGTATTATCTGGGCCGGACTTGAAGGAGGAGCTCCCCGAGGGATTTCATCAGTAGCGGAGTAGCGCCACGTCCCGCGAGTGCCAGAGGCTATCAGCACCCCGTTTTGGATTGTATGTATTATCTTCCGTGCTTGGGCACGCGGTTGTATTTTATTTGGATGTCTTGTATATATTGGCTCTCACAGGACAGTTGATTATGTATCGAGTCTGTAATATATTTTTGGATTACAGATTCAGTCTTTTAGCTTCCGCAATTGGTGTATATATCATGTCAGCCCTGCTTTTGTTGTTGTGTTGTCATTTTAGCTGTTGTGTGAGTGTGTTATTGAACTCCTGTTTATACTGATATCATATATACACTTGCCGCGTCCCGGGGACGCCTGGGGCGTGACACTCTCTCTCCACAAATCACTATCTACCTCACCTGATACTCTATCGAACGCCTTGTCACCGTCATCATCACCTCTATTAAGGGTCTGCCAGAAGCAATCAAAGGCGTTCATGTAGTGGGAGAGGCCGAGCAAAATCTTGTCTTTTGTGGTGAACATCTTTAGATGATTAGATTCGATCTTCAAAGCTTGATTTTAGCTTTTTTGGATCTCAGCTCCTGCATCTTAAGGTCCTCCACATCTTCTTCTCTTCTTTTTCTTCTTCTTCTTCTACTGCTGCTGATTCTCTCTCACCTCCCATGGTTTCAGATGAATTTCACTTTTGGGTTCTTCTTGATTAGTTTAATTTGAATATTGGGTTTTGATGTTTGTTTGGTTTACCTTTTAATTTAAAATGATTTATTTTACTTGTTAATTCTGTAATTGTTCATTTAAATTTTGTAATTGATCATTTACATATCTGTAGATTAATAATACATTTCTGTAATTCATTATTATATTTTTATAACATTGTATGTCCTTAGTTTACATATATAAATGATATTACATTTGTATTCTGTACATGGTAGTTTTTGTAGTTTCTATTGTAGTTATGCAAATGATGGATGATATTACATTTTTGTTCTGTAAATTGTAGTTTATGTCATTGGGCATTACATTATTATTTTTGTTCTTATGTGAATGATAGTTTATGTTATAATTGGGCATTACATTTGTAATTATTTTGTTGTGGTCGTTATATTGGTATACACTCTGTAATTTTTTATAAAGTTTCTGTAATTAAGAATTTGCATATCTGTAAATTGTAATACATTGTTATTATTGGTCATTATATTTCTGTAAAGTTGTATGTCCTTAGTTTAATTCCATTAGTAGTTTTTGCAATTATTTATGTGATGTTGTAGTTTCTTTAATTTTGTTTAGGTGTTTGACTGATCGTCGCATCTTTATGTAGCTTGAACAACGCGTTCTTCCTTATGGAGTACGTTGAATGCCTAGTTTGAAGGCCTTTAATTAGTGAGTTCGATTTCACCTAAGAGCACATGAAGAGGATCAGAGGAGAGACAATAGCTGATTTCATTAGGATAGGAAGACAACATTATAATTCAAACAATTAATGTATCTATTTTAATGACAATTTGAGAAAGTATGTATAACTATATCGTATAAATTCATTTTATGGACGTTGAATACACTTACATATGACAATAACAGGACTTACACTTCATGAATTTATTTTAATTACACTGAGAATATATCTGTAACTATTTATGTTTAAACATCTTTGTGTATGTTAAATACTCTCTGTAGGTAACTATGAAATATTTGTAACTATGTGTATAATTTCTGTAATTTGCCATGGTCAGACATCTTCTATCCCTCCTTGCAAAAACTTCATTCTATCATTGTTGGATATGCCAGACATTCACTATGAGGGGCATCTCGCAGAAGTATCAAGGATTATGTAACTATGTGTATACTCTCTACATGTACCATTGTGTGTTTCTACGAGTACACTAGACTACGAAACCACAGTAGAGCATGCAACTCATAATATTTATGTGATCATGAATTCATTCATGGAAGAGACATAAAAATAATTTTGACCTGTCTTTAACTGTTGGGTAGCTTCTTCGGTAGCTCATTTAGCTCTTCAATGGTGATTTTCTCCTCACTAAATGATTATTCTAATTTCATACTCTATAGACATGCACTATAACTCAAATGTTAATTAATTAGAACCACTTGATACATGATTATTCTAGTATTGTTGGAGCTCAAATTAATCATTATTAAATAGTCCGAGTTAGTTATGTTAAATATATTGTAGTTATGCTGTAGTTGTTACATTGGGCATTGTTAGTTATGTTGTAGTTGTTACAATATTAGATACGTAATGTTAGTTTCTTAGTGGTCTTTGTAATTGGATTGTTTCTGTTTCGTAAATGGTAGTTTCAATTATGTAAATTATATTTTATATTATGTATATGATAGCTTATATTCTGTAAATAGTATTTCTATAATTTATTAATAAAATTATGTAAGTCGTATTTATATTTTTGTGATTGGACATTACATTTTTGTATTAATGTGATTTGTATATATTTTACACAGAGGCGGTTAACCACAAATGTTACATGTTAACTATGGTCAGACCCAACGCAGACCATTTATTCCTCATTGAAAAAAGTACTCAATTCCATAATCTGCTGGACATGTCAAACATTCACTACGAGAGGCACCCTGTAGAAAATAATTGTCGTTGCTTTGAGTCAGAAGACAAATTCAACTTCGGTGGTGTTATGTGCAAGTTCTAGAAGGAGGAGGTTGTCTAATGACGCTATGAGCTTCTTTAAATTAAGTTATTTGGATGTTCACCAATTCCTGAGCATTTGATTGCTCGACTGTGTTTTTATTATCACGTTCTTGTGAGTCATTCACGTGAATGAGACTAGCTTCAGGTCCAGATGTACTTACAGAAGACATAACATAAGTTACAAAATATAAGAATAAACGCACAGAATGGACATATCAATTTACATAAAACTATGATAAATTATATGACGATAGAAATTACACATATTATGTATGATATCTATCTCTGTCAAAAGCCTTTAATGGCTTCCATGAATAATTGATTGACCCTCTCTCTATCCCACAAGAGCTTCCATGACATACCCAATCACAGTCAGTCTCTCATGGGGGACCTCGGATTTGGATCGAATGACAGACCTTCTCTAGACATCCCAACACTCAGTTCAAATGGTTCTTTTGGCATCCTTGAAGCTTTCAATAGACCTCATTTATTAAAAGATCACAAATACCTAAACAGCAATAAATACCTTTCTTTGATCCTTGTTTTTTGATAGGTTTGTTGTTGTCTTTCGAATGGATCAATTCGTTCCAAACTTCTCTCCTTTCTTTTTCTTTGGATATAACCCATTATTTCATGAACATCGACGGATCGGGACGAACTCATTCGAGGAAGAAGAAGAAATCATTTGTGGAAGAAGAAGAAAATGTGATGGTTTGGAGAAGAAGAAGAAAAAGAAATGGAATAACATTTTTATTTGTCTTATATGAGGGGGTATTGTTGGTAATAATAAAAAACAGGGGTAAAAGAAAAAGGAGACAACTCTGCAAGGGTAAAAAAAAAATTCTCTAAAGTCAAGGGACAGAAAAAATGAAGGGGTTGGTCCAGGGGTATTTAGACAATTCCCCCTTTAAAATATAACTAAATACATAAAACATTTTCATATACACAAAAATCCAACAAGAAGTTGTCCCCTACCAATGAAAACCATACCAACAATGACGGTGGATGATCGTTCCTGCAAAGTCCGCCGAGTCCGCCTCCTCTATCACCCTCACCGCAAACTCTACCTCCACCACTGACCCCACCCCTTTGCCGCCGCCTCCTCCTCCTCCTCCTCACCACCGCCTCCCCTCCTCCTCCGCCCCACCCCGCTCCAGCCCCCACCCTTTGCGGCTCTACCCACCTAACACTCCTCCCTCTCCCTACCCGAGCACACCCAACACACACCCAACATAAAATGGATCTTTTACCCAAAGATCCATTTGTGTTGGGTGTGGATGGAAAAAAAAAGGTGCAAATAACCCCACCCCAAAACGAGACCTTTACAACACAGCTGGCAGTATTACGCACAATGCATCCGTTGTGATGTGGCAACAAAAAGGAATTTCGATATGCGTGCATTAAAAACTATGATTGGAGGTTGAAACTTGAAACTCGTTGATGATTCTTGGGGTTTGATTGATTTTTTTATGCAACGTAAGGGATGATATTTCTTAATTTCAACCCTTTTTGAATTTGAATTAGAATTATGCATAGTAAATTAACTTTGTGTTAATTTCTCTACTTTTTTTTCCTTCTTAGTTTGCAACGCATGTAGTGCGTCCTCGAGATATTACATCAGGAGGATGAGAGGGGATAGGGGCTCAGTGCAGATCGATTCTAGGGTTTACCCACAGTGCAATACGTAGAGGAATCTCAAACTCTTTTTGATTTTTTCTGTCACGCCCCAGGCGTCCCCGAGACGTGGCAAAATAAAATATAATATCAGTTATCAATACCTGAGGTCAATAAGGACACCAACAACAATACACAAGGCGACAAAGCAAGATAAAGATAACTGACTGAAAAGCGGAAGCATAATATATAACAATGTCTGTAAATCAAAAACATTATTACAGACCCGAATACACAATCAATGTCCTGTGGAAGCCAAGTCTAGACCAAAGAAAATACAACCTGTGCCACATGCACGATTTACAAGCATAAAAGACTCTAGGAATGCTGACAGCCTCGCACACGCCACCCGCCGGCAGAACGCTCCACGCCCATAAGACCACGCCACAGGAAGCTCCAGCTCCACGCCCAACATTGCCCCTGAAAAGAAACAGTATGCGAGGGGTGAGCTACAAGCTCAGTGAGTGGCTGGAAACCAATCACCATTCTACAGTTCAATACATAATTAGTTCCCTTTTTCCAAGGAAAAACATGGGTACAAACCCAATGGATCACTGGGTCACGCGGCGGCGCGACCAACCTCACCCCCACCCTCACTCCCGGAGGGAGTCTTTTGGGACTTATGGGGAGAGACCATACCGTCGGTCGAAGAGACCCGGATTTACTGGTCTAGAGACCATGCCGTCGGTCGAAGAGACCCGGATTTACTGGTCTAGAGACCATGCCGTCGGTCGAAGAGACCCGGACTTACTGGTCTACTCAACACTACTGGATCATCTACATCTAGATAATCGCCCATCGATGTCCTTCAACATCCATCACGAGACCGGACCCAACATCTATGGGAACGGTCGAACAACGAATGGGTCACGAGGCGACGCGTCTTTGCCTCATCCACACCCTCACTCCTGAAAGGAGACATTTTGGGACTTTGGGAGAGACTTAGACTGCTCTACACCCCTGGTCCACCGGTAGCCTCTCCCCGCTCCGTAGCTTACCTGGTATACTCCCACGATCAGCACAGTCCGAAACACAATCAGGAGGTGCCTAAAAATGGGAGCCCTCTGTCAGGATAGCCTGTCTAACGCCGGGGATGTCACTACACGGATCCAACAAAGGGGAGAACGATTCCACTCTCGCGACATCATTCAATAACCCTCTCCCGGGTAGTATCTACAACCCGATCTCCTCAACTTACCACTCTCGATACTCGCTCACCGAGATATCACACACATGCATAACAGCAACCAACACACTCATATTAACCTCAAAGTAGTCATAGTCCCTAAACGGGAGTAACTACACAATCCAGTGGGTCGTTACATCGCCGACCCACCACACCCTCACCCTCACCCTCGAAGGGGTGACATGGTCTTTTGGGACTGACTAGGCTGTTAATCACCCTTGGTCCATCGGTAGCCTCTCCCCGCTCCGTAGCTTAACTGGTCTACTCCCACGATTCAGCACAGTCCAAATCACATCAGGAGGTGCCTACTGATGGGAGCCCTCTGTTAGGATAGCCTGTCTAACGCCGGGGCTGTACTACACGGATCCAACGAAGGGAAGAGAACAGCCTACCCACACGCATGCGATCCTCTTGGATCCGTCGACAACGCTTCCTAACATTTCTAATGACATGAATTCTCAAGAATTCCTCCAGGGCGCATAACCAAGATGTGGGGAGACATATATTATAACAACAAGGTTATAATATTCTCTAAGGCATGCTTGCAACTATATGCTCACATGATCCCCTAAGATGCGGGGAGACATATATCATAACCACAAGGTTACAATATTCTCTAAGGCATGCTCACATTCTGATTTAATTAGATTAAACTAGATGAGAACATGCATAGTTAGAGGCTTGGTGTCTAAGCATGCATAGGCCGCTATACATGATATAAGGGTGCATATCCCTAGCATACAAAGTCTAAGGTGGCATGGATACATCATATTGATCATGCATAGATCAAGGCTTTGAAGTACAGGACATGGTGTCCAGGCATGTACGGGCCTCTATACACGATACATGGATGTATATCCCTAGCATGCAAATATCTACATATTAGTAAGGGGGGGCATCGATGCGCGACGCACGTCTATAGCAGATCTGGTGGAGACTCAGACCAGAGCACTGGAGGCCCAGACTAGGGCGTTAGCTGAGCAGGCACGAGAGATCCAGGAGCTGAGGGCGGCCCGTGAGGCAGTTCCGCAGAGCCCCTTGGTGGCAGATCCACCAGTGGTGCCCGACGTATCCCCTGTCCCCGTGGTGATTCCAGTGGTGGGAGTTCTGGATCCCCTGGAGAGGGAGGTGGAGCTAGAGGCTGCAGCACGAGTGCATCAGAGCGGCCTCACTGCCTTTCTGAAGCTCCACCCTCCCGAGTTCCATGGACAGACGGCGGACCCCCTTGCCCCTGAGCGTTGGTTGATGGAGGTGGACAAGATCTTCTCGACCATGCACTGCACTGACCGCCAGCGTGTCTCCCTGGCCACCTTCATGCTGAAGGGTAGCGCCGCCGACTGGTGGGCTACCCGATCGGTGGACATCCCTGAGGGAGTGGAGCGACTACTATGGGCTGGGTTCCAGAGGTACTTTCTAGAGGAGTACTTCTCGTTTTCGACATGCCAGATCGTGATGCGAGAGTTCGAGCAGCTGACACAGGGCTCCATGTCAGTCGCTGACTACTCCACACGCTTCACGAGGCTTTCCAGGTTCGCCCCCGCCTTGGTGATGGATGAGGAGACGCGGTGCCGTCGTTTCGAGATGGGTCTCATTAGCACCATCCGGGTGCATGTCACTTCTTAGGCGTTCACGAGGTACTCAGACTTGGTGTCTCGGGCGAAGACAGTCGAGCGAGACCTTGGGGTCCCTTTGGGGGTTCCGACCCCTTCTGCAGACCAGAGACCCCCCAGGAGCCAGGACCAGGGACAGCGCAAGAAGAAGCGGCCCCGCTTTGATCAGTCAGCGGCCGCCGCTACTCTAGTCGATGTGGTGCCAGCGCGAGGTCCAGCACCCATTGCGGCAGTACCAGTCCAGGCCAGGCAGCCGGAGAAGCGGCGCTGTTTCCATTGTCACCGCGTCGGGCATATTTTATATAATTGCTCCGATGCTGGCCGACCCCGTGTGCTGCCTCCGCAGCAGCAGCAGCCACAGCGTCAGCAGCAGCCACAGGGTGGCCGAGTTGACCAGAGGAGGCAGCCAGTGTAGCCTGCGAGGCGTGCCCCTGCTCCTCAGCCGCAGTTTGTTCAGGGCAGAGTTGCAGCGCTTTCAGCCGAAGAGGCGCAGGCTTCAGGCAGCGTGGTCTGAGGTATTGTTTTGATTTCCCAGCTCCCTGCATATGTGTTGTTTGATTCCGGAGCCACGCACTCGTTCGTGTCTCCCATTTTTGCGAGACGGATGGGCATGGTGTTCGCCCCTCTTGATGTTATGCTGGAGATATCATTGCCCATCAGAGACCGTATTCTCCTCCGTTCTGTATACCGAGGGTGTACCGTGGTGATTGCGGAGCATGAGTTTCCAGTGGAGTTGGTAGAGCTCACCATGACGGACTTCGATGCCATCCTGGGAATGGATTGGCTCTCAGCTAGTCACGCCAGCATCGACTGTTTCGCGAAGTCGGTGTCTTTCCACCTTCCAGGTCGGAGGTCTTTCCAGTTCGTGGGCGATCGTGACATAGCCCCTTTGGGGTTCGTGTCATCTATCCAGGCATGGAGACTCCTTCAGGGAGGATGTGAGGGCTTTCTGGCGTATATTGCTGAGGAGGATGCACCACTACGGGCAGATATCAGTCAGACTCCGATCGTGGCGGAATATCCAGAGGTTTTCCCCGATGATCTTCCGGGATTACCACCGGATCGCGCGATCGAGTTTGAGATTAATCTAATTTTGGGGACCGAGCCGATTTTGAGAGCTCCGTACCGGATGGCCCCAGCAGAGCTGAAGGTGCTCAAGGAGCAGTTGGAGGAGTTGCTTGAGAAGGGCTTCGCACGTCCGAGTGTTTCTCCGTGGGGAGCCCCTGTTTTGTTCGTCCGAAAGAAGGACGGTTCGCTGCGTCTTTGTATTGATTACCGACAGCTGAACAAGCGGACCGTGAAGAACAAGTACCCCTTGCCACGGATTGACGATCTGTTTGACCAGCTCCAGGGAGCGCGTGTCTTTTCTAAGATCGATCTCCGTTCGGGCTACTATCAGCTGAAGATCCGAGAGTCAGATATTTCGAAGACGGCCTTTCGTACCCGTTATGGGCACTACGAGTTCAGAGTACTGCCGTTTGGGTTGACGAATGCGCCGGTAGCCTTCATGGATCTGATGAACCAGGTGTTTCGGCCCTTCCTCGACTCCTTCGTAGTAGTCTTCATCGATGATATTCTGGTGTACTCGAGGAGTCTTGAGGAGCACGCTCACCATCTCCGCACTGTCTTGGAGACTTTGGCCCGACATCAGTTGTTGGATCCCTTGTGGAGGGATTAAGGCTTGGGTAGGAGATTCCAGCTAGTAGTATGATAGTGATGAATTGGTCGCAATTTCTAAGGTATGAATTGCGTCTCGATAATGGAGCTTCTTTCCCGTGCATCAGTATTGTTAGTAACCATTGAGTTCGCGTGTAGCGCCAGTTTCAAGTTTTGAGGATGTGGCGTATTGCTCGTTAAGGGGTGATGTCTTCTTCCAACCTTCCTACTCAGGATTAAGGGGCCTTGCGGGGTCATCGTTGTGACCCGGGCTAGGGTACTCCATGTTCTTTGTTTTGTTGTCGGGATATCTTATATCGGGACCACATGGTGCCCTCCCAAGGTTCTTTTCCCAGTCAAGGAATACCTATGAAGCATCTAATTGATGATTAATTTTTCCTCTCACTTGGAAGGTGCTGAAGCGAGTGGTGATGCGTACGATCGGGATTGGGTACATCCTATTTGTCACGCCCAGGGCGGCCGTCCCCGAGACGTGGCAATAATAAATATCAGCTATCAATACCTGAGGTCAATAAGGACACCAACAACAATACACAAGGTGGCAAAGCAAGATAATGATAACTGACTGAAAAGTGAAAGCATAATATATAACAATGTCTGTAAATCAAAAACATTATTACAGACCCGAATACACAATCAATGTCCTGTGAAAGCCAAGTCTAGACCAAAGAAAATACAACCTGTGCCACATGCACGATTTACAAAGCATAAAATGACTCTAGGAATGCTGACAGCCTCGCACACGCCACCCGCCGGCAGAACGCTCCACGCCCATAAGACCACGCCACAGGAAGCTCCAGCTCCACGCCCAACACTGCCCCTGAAAAGAAACAGTATGCGAGGGGTGAGCTACAAGCTCAGTGAGTGGCTGGAAACCAATCACCATTCTACAGTTCAATACATAATCAATTTCCTTTCAAGGAAAACATGGGTAGAAACCCATGGATAACTGGGTCACGCGGCAGCGCGACCAACCTCACCCCCACCCTCACTCCCGGAGGGAGTCTTTTGGGACTTATGGGGAGAGACCATACCGTCGGTCGAAGAGACCCGAATTTACTGGTCTACTCAACACTACTGGATCATCTACATCTAGATAATCGCCCATCGATGTCCTTCAACATTGATCACGAGACCGGACCCAACAACTATGGGAACAGTCGAACAACGAATGGGTCACGAGGCGACGTGTCTTTGCCTCATCCACACCCTCACTCCTGAAAGGAGACATCTTGGGACTTTGGGAAGAGACTTAGACTGCTCTACACCCCTGGTCCACCCGGTAGCCTCTCCCACCCTCGTGGCCTCCACCTAGTCCACTCCCACTATCAGTACTATCCGACACATCGGAGGTACCTACGGACGGGAGCCCTCTGTCAGGTACAGCCAACGCCAGGGAGTTCCTACATCGGATCCAACGAAGGGGAGAACGATTTCCACGCTCGCGATATCATTCGTAAGCCCTCTCCCGAGTAGCCTCTACCTGGTATACTCCCACGATCAGTACCCCTCCGACTGCATCGGTGGTACCTACGGATGGGAGCCCTCTGTCAGGACAGCTACAACCCGGCCTCTTCAACTCAGACAACCTTGGGAGTGAACATTCCATGTTCGCAAAGCGAACCCCATGGAAACAACTACCACTCTGGAGGAGAAGAATATGCGAGGGGTGTGCCACACACTCAGTGAATGGCACAAACTATGCAACGCAACACCTATTAACCTTAACATAATTACAGTCCCTAAACGGGAGAACTGTACAAGCTAGTGGGTCGTAACATCGCCGACCCACCCCACCCTCACCCTCACCCTTTAGGGGGTGACATGGGCCTTTTGGGACTGACTAGACTGCTATTCACCCTTGGTCCACTGGTAGCCTCTCCCCGCTCCGTAGCTTACCTGGTATACTCCCACGATCAACACTGTCCGATGCATCGGAAGTACCTACAGATGGGAGCCCTCTGTCAGGACAGCCTGTCTAACGCTGGGGATGTCACTACACGGATCCAACGAAGGGAAGAGAACAGTCTACCCACACGCATGCGATCCTCTTGGATTCGTCAACAACGCTTCCTAACATTTCTAATGTCATGAATTCTCAAGAATTCCTCCAGGACGCATAACTAAGATGCGGGGAAACATATATTATAACAACAAGGTTATAATATTCTCTAAGGCATGCATACAACAATATAATCACATAATCCCATCTTGATTTAAATAAATTAAACTAAATGGGAACATGCATAGGTCAAGGCTTTCCTAGCACTACAACAAATTTAATTATTAGCTAAAGATCACTTTTAACTGCGAAAACTGTTTTCGTAGCAAATGGTTTTAACTTTTTCTATGAAATTCAATTTTGTTGCAAATGGTACAACATTTGCCTGCGAAATCATTTTTTTCGGAGCAAATAATATAACATTTAGCTACGAAATTATATTTCGTAGCAAAAGATTTAACTTTTTAGCTACGGATGTATATTTCGTAGCAATATATGTCACTTTTGCAATTGCATTTCGGAGCAAAAGATATACTTCTTGGCTACGAAGTACGAGGTTGTAGCAAAGGAATAGACTTTTTGCTGCGAAATATTTGACGTTTTGCTGCGAAATTAAATTTCGTTGCAAATATTTAAGAATTTTCAAAAAATTTAATTTGTTATGAAATCATAATACACTACATGACTATCAAATTAAAATCCTTTTGAGTATAAATTCTTTCTATAATTTAATTTTAAATATAAATAATAAAATTAAAACATTATTTATTATAATAGACAAAGAGCGTGGTCATTTTTTTATTCAAAAATGTATAAGCAGAAAAAATAGATAAAAATTAGTATATTTGATTTAGATATATACTTTATTTTTCACACTAATCCTGTTATATATGTGTCACTTTTTAGCCTGCTGGAAACCGTTAGAGCGTTCTGGCAGTTTTTTGTTTTTTTCGGTTTTTCGATCGGTACCGCTAATTTTTTGGACTGTTAGCTATCGTCCTGAGCTAGAGGACTCCGATTGAAAATCTAACTGCATATTTGGTGTCCTGGTGCCATTTTAGACCTCTCACGAAAATTTCGTTGAATTCCGGTAACGTTTCCAAAATTTCACAGTTTCGGGGCGTATCTGGGTTTTTAAGTGACCCGGCTTTATAAGTGGGTGAGAAAATATCTTTGGGCACTATTCATCTTCTCCCCCAATGGTCTCCCTCTCTCCCCTTACCCGTTTTTCTTGCTTTCGAGGCCCTTAGACCCCTCAAACCTTAAAAGTTAAAACATAGGAAGTGTAGATCGGGTCCCGATCTACACTCCGGTGTTTTCAAATCCCAATTCCGGCGAGTTTTGCTCGTCCGTCCGCCCTCTCTTCGTCCCTGATTTGAGCCATCTCGGCGGAGGAGGTAGATCGGGGCGTAGGAGAGCCTTTGAGAAAGGTTTCGGCGCGCGGAGAGCAATCGGACTTTCCCTCCTCCCCTTGGTAAGCCCCCTTTCCCTCTTTTTCTTGCATAGATGTATGCTAGGGGGGTGGTTTTGTGGTTGGGAGGCGGTTGGAGGCGGTGGGTGGCCGTCGGAGGGCTGTGGGAGGCGGTCGGAGGCTGTGGTGGTGGTCGGAGGTGGGTGGTAGAGGAGCTCGGGCTCGGGCAGGATGGCAGGGCAGCAGCAGCAGGCGCAGCAGCCGCAAGCGCAGCAGGCAGGGCCGCTGGCAGGGCGCGCGTGTGCGTGCGCGCGGGCGTGCGCGCGGGCGTGCGCTCGGGCTGGCGCTGGGCGTGCCTGGTGCCGGGCGTGCAGGGCTAGTCGGGTGCTAGGTTGGCAGGGCTAGCTGGGTAGGCTGGGAGCAGGGCACCAGTTTGCTGGGCGCGCGCGCGCGGGCGTGCGCTCGGGGGGTGCAGGGAGAGGCGTGCGGAGCAGGCTGCTGGACTGTGCGCGCTGGCAGGCCGGGCGAGCTGGCTGGGCGCGCAGGCGAGCAGAGCAGGGGCGCTCGGGCATCAGGCAGGCAGTGCCCCAGGCGTGCAGGCGAGCGGTGCTCGGGCCACTCGACGACGCGCGCAGGCAGGCAACGCGGGCAGCAGCGCGGGCAGGCTGGCAGGCGCGATGGGTGCGTGCTGCCAGGCGCGCTGGGCGCGTGTTGCGCGGGCGTGCGCGTGGACGCTGGGTGAGGGTCCCGGGTGCTGGGCGCTGAGCGCTGGGCGCTGGGTCGCGGGTACCGGGTGCTGGCCAAGGGAGCTGGGCGCTGGCGGGCGCAGTCGCGCGCGGGTGCATGCGCGCGGGTGCGCGGGTTCGCGCGGAGCGGGCGCGCGGGTTCTGGCGCGAGCGGGGGTGTGCGCGGGAGTGCGCGCGGGTGCGCGGGGGCGCGCGGGCGTGCGCGCGCGCGGCCAGTGCGTATGGGCAGTGCGCCTGGGCGCTGGGCAGGGAACCAGTGCGCGCGCGCGCGTGCATGCGCGTGCGTGCGCGTGCTGGGGCGTGCTGGGGCATGCTGGGGCGTGCTGGGGCGTGCTGGGGCAGTGCGTGGGGTGCTGCGCGAGGGGCGCGGGCTTGACACACGGTGCACGTGGGCGCGCGCGAGCGTGCGCATGCGTACGGGTGCGCGTCTGGGCTCCCGGGCAAGCGCGCGGCAGTGCGCCGGTGGTGCCGGGGTGTGTGCGTGAGTGCGCATTCGTGCGTGCGCATGCGGGGGGCCATGCGAATGGCTGCACGAGGGTTCGGGTAGGTGTCGGGGCACTCGGACTCGCGTGCGTACGCGCGTGCTCGCATGCGTGCGAGCCCGTATGCATGCTCATCCGAGTTTTGGGTATTTCTAGGCATTTCTATGTATAAATTGTGTGGTTTCTCACCATATTGAATGTCTGTCTTGCAGATCTAGGCGGACGGTCGCGCGACGACCCCGATCTCCGGTGAGTGGGACAATCCAACCCAGTAGAGAGGTGTTATACGCACTTGGGCGTATACCGACCTCTCCTGGGGCACCATGGATAAATATTGACATATTGTAATGTGTATATCATGCGAGCATGATTTAATTGTAGAATGCATGTTACCCTAGACTTTGCATGTTAGGGACTTGCACCCTTAGGAAATGTGTATGAGCCATGCAGCATGTCCCCTGGTTCCATGTTAGGAAGCCCGGCCGATGCATGTGCCCTACTAGTTTATTTATTTGATTAAATGCTAGTATTTTGTTAAATTGCATGTTATAGTGAATATTATAGGGGAGGGGCCTTGCGAGGACAGCGGTGAGACCCGGGTTAGGGTACACCGTGTTCTTTGTTTGGTTGTCGGGGTGTCCTATAACGGGAACTCACGTTGCCCTCCCGAGTTTCTTTCCCCAACGATATTCCACTTTGTTATAACCTTATGCATGTTCCCCGCATCGTAGTTATGCGCCCTGGTGGGTTATGAGGAATTCAGAACATTAATGTTGTTATAATGTGCCGTCTGCGGATCCAAGTGGATCATATGCGATGGGTAGGCTGTTCTGTTCCCTTCGTTGGATCCGGTAGAGACTACCCCAGCGTTAGACAGGCCTTCCTGACAGAGGGCTCCCATCAGTAGGCACCTCCTGATTTAGGACGGACTGTGCTGAATGTGGGAGTAGACCAGGCGGCCTACGGAGTGGAGGAGAGACTATCGGTGGACCAAGGGTGACCAACAGCCTAGTCAGTCCCAAAATCCTATGTCACCCATTGAAGGGTGAGGGTGAGGGTGTAGCGGGTTGGCGGAAGCGACCCGTTGGTTTTTGGTGCAGTTAGTCCCAATATCCTATGTCACCCATTGAAGGGTGAGGGTGAGGGTGTGGCGGGTTGGCGGAAGCGACCCGCTGGTTATGTGTAGCCAGTCCCAATATCCTTTGTCGCCCATTGAAGGGTGAGGGTGAGGGTGTAGTGGGTTGGCGATTGAGCAACCCACGGCTTTGAGTTGTGCTATCATTTGTGGATTAAGTAATATGAATTGTGGATTATAAGGATATCTGGTTGTGGTCAATATTGTCTGTGATGCATGGGTTGTGCCGTTCACTGAGCGTGTGGCTCACCCCTCGCATAATATTTTCTTCAGTGTCATCTGAGTCGGATCCATAGGAGGAGCTCCCCGAGGGACTTCATCAGTAGCGGAGTAGCGCCACGTCCCGCGAGTTGCAGAGACTATCAGCATCCCTTGTACCAGTATGTATTATTTTCCGTGCTTGGGCACGCGTTTGTGTTGTATTTGGACGTCTTTGTATGTATATTGGCTCTCACAGGACATGTGATTATGTATGGAGTCTGTAGTGTGTTTTGATTACAGATTCAGTCTTTAGTTATCCGCATTTGGTGTATATATCATGTCAGCCCTGCTTTTGTTGTCTGTATGTCATCCTAGTAGCTTGTGTATGATATATTATTGACCTCCTGTGTAGATTCTGATATTTTATATACACTTGCCGCGTCCCGGGGACGCCTGGGGCGTGACAAATCCATCATCGAATTAGACAATTTATTATATTAATTATGTTTATTGTAATTAAATATTTGGAAGGACATTCTAATTTGATTAAAGTTGTAAAATAAAGTAAACTTTTAGTAAGTAAGCAAATTAAACGAGCTCAAAATTAAAAAAATTTCATCAAAAGATTAAGCAAAACATAAAAATTCATTAAATCAACTCCTTTCTATATGACATTAGGTAATTGATTAAGGTTTGTAATTGATATCAAAGTTGAGTATATTCATTTTGACATTACATACAATTCGTTTATTCTTGCATTTAATGTCACATTAGATATATTAATTATCATTATATATATAATGTTCTATCGGGAGCAAGCACAAACAATATATAACAAAAATTCATATAAAGCCAAACCCAAAGCCCAAACCAAATTGTGATTTATATTTTTTAAATTGGGGATATATTAATTATTTATTTATTGGTAATTGTGATTTGTATTTTTTAAATTGGGGAAATAATGCAGTGTACGAATACGCTCTTCTGCTAATTTGATTGAAGGTACGAATTCGCAGTCTCCAACGACGCTGTTGATTCTTCAAGTAGAATACCAGAGACGTTGGGCTTCAAATATCTGTTGATTTCTCTAGAAATGCCAGATAATTGAAAATTCTATGTATTTCATAATCCTCATAGGATAACCAAACACAGTAGAGAAGATAAATAAATTCTGTAGATAGAAAGAGATAGAAAGATTATGTAGATAATGAACATATAAAACAACACATAAAAGATTTAAAATTTGAATATTGTCTTATTTATAGGAGAAGTTTTAGGATATAATAAAAGTGATACAAAGATTAAGTAGATATGAACATATAAAACAACGACAATAGATTTTGCTATATTGAAAGTTTATTTATATGATTTACATAAATTGATTATTATATGCATAAATTTTAATACCTCTTATTTATGAAACAACATATATATAATTTTTTTTAATAACTTTTTTATATTATACACGTAAACTTTTATGAAACAACATTGTAAGTGTCAGGATGCATTTCCCTAGCATACAAGGTCTAATGTGGCGTGGTTATATCATAACAAAACATGCATAGATCAAGGTTTTTAAGTACAGGACATGGTGTCCAGGCATATACGGGCCTTTATACATGATACATGGATGTATATCCCTAGCATGAAAAATATCTACATATTAGTTTAAGCATGGCTATACTACTTGTTTACACAAGTAGTATAGCTAAGATACCCCATCGATGCACGACGCGCGACTACGCGCGTCGAGCGCATCCCGAGAGGGGGGGGGGGGGATTGGAATCGAACCACTCACCTTACGACCCGGAACCTCGCGCATCCCATCCGACGAGATCTGCAAGATAGGGGCATCGAACTGGTGAGTAACAACACAATTTACACATAGAAAACATTAGAAATACCCAATACTCGGACAAGCATGCATACGGACTAGCACGCATGCGAGCACGCACGTACGCACGTGAGTCCGAGTGCCCCGACACCTACCCGAACCCTCGGGCAGCCACACGCATGGCCCCCCACACGCGCACGCACGAATGCACACGCACGCACGCACCCCAGCACCCTCGACGCACTGCCGCGCTCCCTTGCCCGCGCGCCCGCGCGCACCGCGCGTCCAGCCCAGCACGTACCCGCGCGCACTGCGCCCCCCGCGCAGCTCCCTGCTCGCACGCCCCAGCACACGCACGCACGCGTGCACGGGCACTGGTCCCCAGCCCCGCGTCCAGGCGCACTGCTCTGCGCGCGCGCACGCTTGCGCACGCCCGCGCGCACCCCCGCTCGCGCCAGCACCAGCGCGCACCCGCGAGACCACTCCGTGCGCACCCACACGCTCGCGAGCACGCATCCGCGCACGTCTGCGTGCCCGACTGCGCTTGCCAGCGCCCTCCTGCGCGCGCCTGCACGTGCACGCGCGCAAACGAATCCCGATGCGCGCCCAGCCAACCCTAACCCCATTTTAACCCTTCCCCACCTCACACACACACCCTAACACATATACCCAACATGCATGACCCTCCCAACCAACCCTAAGCCATAAAAATCAAGAAAAGAAGGGGAAAGGCTCACCTTTGGAGGGGAAATGAAAGGGGAGGCTCGGGGGCCCTCGATGCACCCGCGACCACCTGAACCGCCACCACCACTACCACCACCTCCTCAGCCTCTCCTCAGCCTCCTTCATGGCTGAAAATCAGGGGGGGGGGGAGGACAAGATATGAGAGCTTGAGAGGGGAGGATCAACAACACCACACATGCACAACCTTCTCTTCTTCCTTCACCTCCTCCTTCTCTTTGAGACATTTAAACAAACACTTGGGGGGGGGGGGGGGGGGCTTTTGAAGGAGAGGAAGAGGGACCAGAAATGGAAGTCGTGGGAGTGAGAGGGGAAGAGAGAGAGAGAGAAGATATTTGTTGCACAAATATCTAAAGAGGGAAATGAAATGAAAAGACCTAGTCGCCCTTTGACCAGAAATTCTGCGCATGCTTCACTGGAACAGCCATAACTTCCTCAATATAGCTTCGAATTATACAATTCCAAGTCCGTTGGAAAGCTAAGAAGATTATCTACAACTTTCATGTTCATGCCAAGATCAAATAATCTATCCAGCTATTCCGAAATTAGAGCTAAACATAGAACAGGGCTGCTGCCAGAATTTCCCTCCTCGGGGTATACTTGGAAAAATACCCATAACTTTTACTACAAGAATCCAGTTGACCTAATTCCACTTCTGTACGAAAGCTAACTCAAAACTGGACATCTCATAATAAAATCATATTTAAACCTCTTCATCTTGGATTTTAACAAAATCAAATCTAAATACCAAATTGGAAATACATAACTTCGAAGAAAAATTATGTAGCCAAATTTTTTTTTTCAATCAGAGTGCTCCAAATGACACAGGCACAACACTATTACAGCTTGGTGGGCGATTGCTTGTGGACTGGGTTCCATAGTGGCATTTGGAGTGGCTTCGATATATCATTGTGCGTTGTAGCTGCCCGGTTGAGGCCAGAGCCCTGTGAGGTGCTCCCAGATACTATACTTGTTGTTGCACCCATATGGCAGAGATAGTGGGCTTGGGAGGCTACCAGGTAGAGGCCACACCGGGAGAGTGCTACTGGATGATGTCGAGAGCGTGGACTCCCTGTGATGAATCTGCCCATTGAGTGCAGGATGCTGGAGTTCCAATGGTTATAGTTGAGCGACCTATCTCTGACGGCATGTGAAGCATAGTTGGGGATACTGTCGTGTTTTGCCCCACATTGGTCGCAAATAAGGAGACGCGATGCTAACGTTCGTGATGGGGCTCAACCGCCTTATCAGATAGATGACGTCACATAGGCATTGTCGAGGTTCGATGACCCCTTATTGCGTGTCTTGTGGATTAAGTGCGGTTGAGCGGCTTACCAAGCATGTAAGTGTCATCATGAGCGCCAGCCATGCTCGAGGAGCAGAATCTGGACTTAATTGTTCGAGGTGTTGTTTTGATCTTCCCATGAGGGTTGAAGATCAGGTACCCCTTGCTGTGAATTGATGATCTATTTGACCAGCTCTGGGAGCGGGTGTCTGCTGTTAGATCGATCTTTGCACAAGGATATCACAAGTTGGAGATCCGGGAGTTGGACATCTTGTAGATGGCCTTTCGTGACCATTTCGGGCACTACGAGTTTTAAGTACTGCTGTCGGGGTTGACGAATGCGCCGGATGCCTTCGTGGATCTCAAAAGTTTTATTGGGCCTCCATGGACTACTTTGAGGTAGTCTTCGTTGAAATTGCTAGTAGCGAGATGTGAAAGTGATGGGTAACCTTGTTTCTCCTGGTTGGCATGCCCTCAGGCAAAGTTCGAGAATCATCATTGCGTTGGAAAGCGTCAGTCCATGGAGATTCCTCAGTGGACATGGGAGTGGGTTATCAGGGATTGTTGTGGACTCGCTAATGTCACGTTCGGGTCATGACGCCGTCTAGGTGATCATTGACCGACTGACTAAGTCCGCGCTTCCCTCCCTAATCTGACTGATTGAGTCTCTGGACTCCTTGACGTGGGTTTCCACCTTCGCGATTGTTCGTCTTCATGGCACTCCGGTCGGCGCTATTTTCGGTTGAGACGTGAGGGTTACTTTGAGGTTGTGGTGCAGCCTTGGCAGGCTTTGGTGCGAGCCTCCATTTAAGTATAGCGTTTCATCGCCGATGGACAGCCAGACAAAGAGGACGATTCAGACCTTGGAGGACATGCTAAGTGCCTGCGTGCTCAATTGAGGGGTAGTTGGAGAGGCATCACCCATTTGGTGGGGTGTGCCTGCAAGTCGACTGCCATTTGAGCATCCAGATGGATCTGAAAAAGGCACTCTACAGGCGCAGTTTTATACCTCCCTTGTGTTGGGACGGTTGAGGAGCGCCAGTTGGAGGGGCCACAAGTTATTTATTTGACCTTGCAGTGGCCAGGTTGGTTCATGTGTGCATCTGCACCTCCCAGAATCGACAGAAGGGCTGCGCAAGTCATCGTCGCGAGGAGCTTACCTTTGGGTTTGGCGACCATGTTTTCATGAAGGTGTCCCTGTTTAAGGGCATCCTATGTTTCGACGTTCGGGGCAAGCTGAGTTGGCCCTTCATCGGACCATTTCTCGTCATTGAGTGGATTGGGGAGGTGGCTTGTCATGTAGCCTTTCCCCCATAGCTGGCTCATGCCCACGACGTCGTCCTTGTCTCATGGCTGAGGCGTTATGTCCACGATCCTGCTCACTCATTCCGTTCGACTGTCTCATTCTCGAGCTGGATTTGTCGTTCATGGAGCAGTGGATCGAGGTCAAGGACAAACATGAGAAGAGGCTCCACGCTAAGACTGTTCCTTTGATTACAGTGTGTCGGTAGCGCCAGTCTGGTGCATAGACCACTTGGGAGCAAAAGGTCTATGCGTGATACTTGCTATATTCGGTCTTCCCTTTGGGTTTCCTTAAATTTCGAGGACTAAATTTCCTAAGGGGGGGAGAATGTTATGCCTGTGTCATTTGGAGCCTTATTTTTTGATCGGAGTCTCAAAAATTTTGGCTTTTAGCCACCTGCAGGAGTTGGAGCGCTCTGATTGAAAATTTGGCTACATAATTTTTCTCCTAGAAGTTATGTATTTCCGATTTGGTATTTGAATTTAATTTTGTTAAAATCCAAGATGAAGAGATTTAAATATGATTTTATCATGAGATGCTAAGTTTTTAGTTAGCTTTCATACAAAAGTGGAATTAGATCAACTGGATTCATGTAGTAAAAGTTATGTGTATTTTTCCAAGTATACCTCGGGGATGAAAAAAATTCTTGCAGCAGCCCTGTTCAATGTTTAGCCCTTATTGCGGAATAGCTGGAGGGATTATTTAATCTTTGCATAAACATGAAAGTTGTAGATAATCTTCTTGGATTTCGAAAGGATTTTGAATTGTGCAATTCGGAGCTATATCGTGGAAGCTATGACTGTTCTAGTGAAGCCCGTCCAGAATTTCTGGTCAGGGATGATTTGGTCTTGTTCCCCCCACCAACTCACTTTATTTCCATTTAAAGCCCCCTTTGTGTGGAAACCTCTCACTCTCTCTCACTCTCGTCTCCCTCTCCCTCCCTGTTTTTTTCTTGTGTGTGTGTTGTTAATGCGAGGGGTGAGCTACAAGCTCAGTGAGTGGCTGGACACCAATCACCATACTACAGTTCAATACATAATCAATTTCCTTTCAAGGAAAACATGGGTGGAAACCCATGGATAACTGGGTCACGCGGCGGCACGACCAACCTCACCCACACCCTCACTCCCGGAGGGAGTCCTTTGGGACTTTTGGGGAGAGACCATACCGTCGGTCGAAGAGACCGGGATTTACTGGTCTAGAGACCATACCGTCGATCGAAGAGACCCGGATTTACTGGTCTAGAGACCATACCATCGGTCGAAGAGACCCGGATTTACTGGTCTACTCAACACTACTGGATCATCTACATCTAGATAAATTCTCAAACGATGCCTTTAAACATCGATACAAGACCGGACCCAACAACTATGGGAACGGTCGAACAACGAATGGGTCACGCGGAGATATTCTTCACCTCATCCTTACCTTCACTCCTGGAGGGAGACTCTTGGGACTTATGGAAGAGATTTAGACTGCTCTACACCCCTGGTTCACCCAGTAGCCTCTCCCACACACCGTAGCCGTCAGGACAGCTTTCCAACGCCGGGGAGTCCCTACTCGGATCCAACCAAAAAGGGAGAATGATTCCAACGCCCGTAACATCATTCGTTAACCCTCTCCCGGGTAGTATCTACAACCCGATCTCCTCAACTCACCGCTTTACACCTTTGGTCCACCGGTAGCCCTTTCCTCGGGTAGCCTCTACCTGCTATACTCCCACGATCAATACTCTTCCGAATGCATCGGTGGTACCTACGGATGGGAGTCCTCTGTCAGGACAACTAAACCCGAGAAGTTCCTACGTCGGATCCCACGAAGGAGAGAACGATCCCATGTTCGCAAAGCGAACCCAATGGAAAATAACTACTCTCGATACTCACTTATCGAGATATCAAAACACAGGCATAACAACAATCAACACACTTATATTAACCTTAAAATAGTCATAGTCCCTATACGGGAGTAACTACAGAAGTTAGAGGGTCGTAACATCGCCGACCCACCCCGCCCTCACCCTTTAGGGGTGACATGGGCCTTTTGGGACAGACTAGACCGCTCTCCACCCCTGGTCCACCAGGTAGCCTCTCCCACACTCTGTAACCTCTACTTGGTATACTCCCATGATCAGCACTGTCCGATGCATCGGAGGTACCTACATATGGGAGCCCTCTGTCAGGTCAGCTTTCCAACACCAGGGAGTCCCTACTCGGATCCAACCAAAAGGAGAAGACAGCCTACTCACGCGGATATGATCCTCTTGGATCCGTCGACTACGATTTATAACACTACTAATGTCATGAATTCTCAAGAATTCCTCCAGGGCGCATAACTAAGATGCGGGGAAACATATATTATAACAACGAGGTTATAGTATTCTCTAAGACAAGCTCAAAACAATATGCTCTCATTTTGATTTAATTGAATTAAACTAAATGGGAAACATGCATAGATCGGGGCTTTCCAATCAAGGGACATGGTGTCTAGGCATGTATGGGCATCTATACATGATATCATGGATGCATATCCCTAGCATACCAAGTCTAATATGGCATGGTTACATCATATTAATAATGCAATACATAGTATCTACATATTATAGCTAGGGGGCCCCATCGATGCGCGACGCGCGTCTACGCGGGTCGAGCGCATCCCTAGAGAGGGGGGGGGGGGATTGGAATCGAACCACTCACCATACGACCCAGGACCTCGCGCATCCCATCCGACGAGATCTACAAGGTAGGGGCATCCAACTTGGTGAGTAACAACACAATTTACACATAGAAATCATTAGAAATATCAAATACTCCGACAAGAATGCATACGAACTCGCACGCATGCGAGCACGCACGTACGCACGCGAGTCCGAGTGCCCCGACACCTACCCGAACCCTCGGGCAGCCACACGCATGGCCCCCCGCACGCGCACGCACGAATGCGCACGCACGCACGCACCCCAGCACCCTCGGCGCACTGCCGCGCGCCTGCCTGTGCGTCCAGATGCGCTGCTGCACGCGTGCGCACTCTCGGGCGCGCCCGCGCACACTGCGCGTCCAGCCCGCACGCCCGTGCAGAACCCCACGCATGCCCCAGCAGGCGCACGCACGTACGCACGCGAGTCCGAGTGCCCCGACACCTACCCGAACCCTCGGGCAGCCACACGCATGGCCCCCCGCACGCGCACGCACGAATGCGCACGCACGCACGCACCCCAGCACCCTCGGCGCACTGCCGCGCGCCTGCCTGTGCGTCTAGATGCGCTGCCGCACGCGTGCGCACTCTCGGGCGCGCCCGCGCACACTGCGCGTCCAGCCCGCACGCCCGTGCAGAACCCCGCGGATGCCCCAGCAGGCGCACGCACGCGCGCACGCGCACCGGCCCCTAGCCCCGCGCCCAGGCGCACTGCCCCGCGCGCGCGCACGCTCGCGCGCACTCGCGCGCACTCCCAAGCGCACCCCCGCTCGCGCCAGCACCCGCGTGCACCCTCGCACGCGTCAGCGCGCCCACCAGCGCCCGCCTGAGCGCGCGCCTGAGCGCGCACGCGCGCAGACTGCTCCCCACGCGCGCCCAGCCAACCCTAACCCCATTTTAACCCTTCTCAACCCCTCACACACACCCTAACACATCTATCCAACATGCATGACCCTCCCAACCATCCCTAAGCCATAAAAACCAAGAAAAGAAGGGGAAAGGCTCACCTTTGGAGGGGAAAAGAAAAGGGGGAGGTTCGGGGGCCCTCGACGCACCCACGACCACCTCAACCGCCACCACCTTCAGCCTCTCCTCAGCCTCCTTCTTGGCTGCAAATCAGGGGGGGGGGAAGGATCATGAAAAGGGACCTAGAGAGAGGAGGACAAACAACAACAACAACACTTACACAAACACTCACTTGCACTTGCACCTTCTCCTTCTCTTCTCTTTGAGGAGTTTTCACAAACACCTTGGGGGCTTGAGAGAGAGGGAGAGAGAGCTTAAAAATGTAGGCGTGGAAGTGAGAGGGAGAGAGAGAGAGAGAAGATATTTATTTGCACACAAATATCTAAAGAAGATGGAAATGACTAAGTCGTCCTTGACCAGAAATTCTGCGCATGCTTCACTAGAACAGCCATAACTTCCTCGATATAGCTCCGAATTGCACAATTCTAATTCCGTTGGAAAGCCAAGAAGATTGTCTAACACTTTCATGTTTATGCCAAGATCAAATAATCTCTCCAGAAATTCCAAAATTAGAGCTAAACATGGAACAGGGCTGCTGCCAGAATTTTCATCCCCGGGGTATACTTGGTAAAATACCCACAACTTTTACTACATGAATCCAGTTGATCTAATTCCACTTTTGTACGAAAGCTAACTCAAAACTGGACATCTCATAATAAAATCATATTTAAACCTCTTCATCTTGGATTTTAACAAAATCAAATCCAAATACCAAATTGGAAATACATAACTTCGAGGAAAAAAATTATGTAGCCAAATTTTCAATCAGAGAGCTCCAAATGACACAGGCACAACAGGGGCTATGTCCTGATCGCCCACAAACTGGAAAGATCTCTGACCAGGGATGTGGAAAGACACCGACTTTGCAAAACAGTCGATACTGGCGTGACTAGCTGAGAGCCAATCCATTCCCAAGATGGCATCGAAGTCCGTCATGGCGAGCTCTACCAACTCTACTGGAAACTCATGCTCCGCAATCGCCACGGTACACCCCTGGTAAACAGAACGGAGGGAAATACGGTCTCCGACGGGCAATGATACCTCCAGCACAACATCAAGAGGGGCGGACACCACGCCCATCCGTCTCGCAAAAACGGGAGACACGAACGAGTGCGTGGCTCCGGAATCAAATAGCACATATGCAGGGAGCTGGGAGATCAAAACCATACCTCAGACCACGCTACCCGAAGCCTGCGCCTCCTCGGCTGTAAGTGCTGCAACACGACCCTGAACAAGCTGCGGTTGAGGAGCAAGGGCACGCCTCGCAGGCTGCACTGGCTGCCTCCTCTGGTCAACTCGGCCACCCTGTGGCTGCTGCTGCTGACGCTGTGGCTACTGCTGGCGCGGCTGCTGCTGCTGCTGCTGAGGCACACGGGGTCGGCCAGCATCAGGGCAATTATATAAAATATGCCCGATGCGCTGGCAATGGTAACAGCGCCGCGTCTCCGGTCGCCTGGCCTGGACTGGTACTGCCGCAATGGGTGCTGGACCTCGCGCTGGCACCACATCGACTGGAGTAGCGGCGGCCGCTGACTGATCAAAGCGGGGCCGCTTATTCTTGCGATGTCCCTGGTCCTAGCTCCTGGGGGGCCTCTGGTCTGCAGAACGGGTTACCCCCAATGGGACCCCAAGGTCTCGCTCGACTGTCCTCGCACGAGACACCAAGTCTGAGTACCTCGTGAACGGCTGTGAGGTGACATGCACCCGGATGGTGCTAATGAGACCCATCTCGAAACGATGGAATCGCGTCTCCTCATCCATCACCAAGGAGGGGGCGAACCGGGAAAGCCTCGTGAAACGTATGGAGTAATCAGCGACTAACATGGAGCCCTGCGTTAGCTGTTCGAACTCTTGCATCATGATCTGGCGTGTCGAAAATGGGAAGTACTCCTCCAGAAAGTAACTCCGGAATCCAGCCCATAGAAGTCTCCCCACTCCCTCGGGGATATCCACCGATCGGGTAGCCCACCAGTCGGCGGCGCTACCCTTCAACATGAAGGTGGCCAGTGAGACACGCTGGCGGTCGGTGCAGTGCATGGTCGAGAAGATCTTGTCTACCTCCATCAACCAACTCTTAGGGGCAAGGGGGTCTGCCGTCTGGCCATGGAACTCGGGAGGGTGGAGCTTCAGAAAGGCAATGAGGCCGCTCTGATGCACTCGTGCCGCAGCCTCTAGCTCCACCTCCCTCTCCAGGGGATCCTGAACTCCCACTACCGGAATCTCCTCTGGGACAGGGGGTACCTCGGGCACCACCGGTGGATCTGCCACCAAGGGGACCTGTGGAACTGCCTCGCGGGCCGCCCGCAGCTCCTGTATCTCTCGCGCCTGATCAGCCAATGCCCTAGTCTGGGCCTCCAGTGCCCTAGTCTGAGTCTCCAACAGATCTGCGATACGAGCGTAAGCACGCTCCCATGCAGGAGGCTCCTGCGATGGTCCTGGCCCAATAGCCGAGGAGCCTCCAGTAGACTCCTCGCCTCTGGTAGGTTCGAAAACCTCCAAGGCCTGAGGGGGACCATGTCCACGCATTCCTCTGTGAGGAGGCATATCAGCAACCTAAGAAACAGACACTAGGATCAGAATACTCATATAGAAATCCTAGGACTCATCTCTAAGAAAACAATTGGCTCTGACAGGACCAGGCTCTGATACCAACTTTTGTCACGCCCCAGGGCGGCCGTCCCCGATACGTGGCAAATATATATAATATCAGCAGTCTATACAGGAGATCAATAAAATACTCTAAACAACATTGAAAATGACAACACAATCAATAATGTAGCTGACATAATATATATATACATATAGTAGAAGCTTAAACGACTGAGTCTCTAATTCAAAGACATATTACAGACCCGAATACATAATCAACTGTCCTGTGAGAGCCAATATAAACAAAGACATCCAATACAAGTGTTGTGCCCAAGCACGGATAACAATACATACAAGCAAGAAGGGGATGCTGATGGCCTCTCACTCGCAGAACCCAAAATGTGACGTTGCTCCGCTACTGTTGTGATGCCTCGGGGAGCTCCTCCTTCAGATCCGACTCAGATACAACTGGAGGAAAAGAATATGCGAGGGCTGAGCCACACGCTCAATGAATGGCACGATCTATGCAACACAACTCATATTAACCTTAAAATAATTAAAGTCCCTAAACGGGAGTAACTGTACAAGATAGTGGGTCGTAACATCGCCGACCCACCCCACCCTCACCCTCACCCTTTAGGGGGTGACATGGGCCTTTTGGGACAGACTAGACTGCTCTCCACCCTTGGTCCACCAGTAGCTTCTCCCTCACTCCGTAGCCTCTACCTGGTATACTCCCACGATCAGCACCGTCCGACGCATCGGAGGTACCTACAGATGGGAGCCCTCTGTCAGGACAGCTTTCCAACGCCAGGGAGTCCCTACTCGGATCCAACGAAGGGGAGAAAACAACCTACCCACAGGGATACGATCCTCTTGGATCCGTCGACAATGATTCCTAACATTTCTAATGTCATGAATTCTCAAGAATTCCTCCAGGGCGCATAACTAAGATGCGGGGAAACATATATTATAACAACAAGGTTATAATATTCTCTAAGGCATGCTTATAACAATATCTCTCATTTGATTTAAATAAATTAAACTAAATGGGAAACATGCGTAGATCGAGGCTTTTCAAGCATGGGACATGGTGTCTAGGCATGTATGGGCCTCTATACATGATACATGGATGTATATCCCTAGCATATAATGTCTAACAAGGCATGGTTATATCATAGCAAACATGCGTTAACATGGTTTTTCATTGACACAAGTTAATATGCAATTATGGTGCCCCAGGGGAGGGCAATGCACGCCTACGTGCATCGAACGCCTCCCTACTGGGTTGGATTGACCCACTCACCGAAACCCGGGTCGTTGCGTGACCGTTCGCCAAGATATGCAAGACATGGGCATTCAATATGGTGAGTAAACTACACAAATACACATGAAATTTACTAGAAATACCAAATACTCGGACAAGCATGCATACGGACTCGCACGCATGCGAGCACGCACGTACGCACGCGAGTCCGAGTGCCCCGACACCCACCCGAACCCTTGGGCAGCCACACGCATGGCCCCCAACACACGCAAGCACGAATGCGCACGCACGCATGCGCCCCTGCACCCTTGGCGCACTGCCGCGTGCCTACCTGCGCGCCCAGACGCGCTACCGCGCGCGCCCACGCGCACCACGCATCCAGCCCACGCGCCCTAGCGCGCACTGTGCGCCCGCCAGAACCCTGCGCGCACGCCTGCGCGTCTGCGCATACGCTCGTGCGCCCGCCAGCGCTCCCGTGTGCGCGTTCGCAGACGCACGCGCGCCCGAACCCCTTCCACCCCCTCAGCCCACCCACACCCCCTACCACCTATGCAAGGCATGCTTGAACACTTCAAAGCCCTAACAATCATCTAAAACAAGCTAAGGGAGGAGGAGAACTTACCAATAGGAGGGAAAGGAAAAAGGGGGAAAGCTCGGGTGCCCTTTGCGCACCAAACCACCACAACCGCCACCACCAAGACCACCACCTTCTCAGCCACTCCCAAGCCCTTGATGGCTGAAAACAGGGGTGGGGAAGGAAGGCATGAGAGGGAGATAGAGAGAAGGAAAACAAAAACAAACTCCATACAAGGGTAGCAAACACATACCTTCACTTCTCCTCTCTAGGGTTTTCTTCTTCTTCTACTACCTCTATTTGGAACAACAAGAAGAGGGAGTGATGGAGTGAGTTAGAGGGAGATGGAGATGGTGAAGAAGGGGGACGCCCACTAATAGGACCTCACACACACACACACACTCACACACATTAATGAAAAAAAAAAGTTGGTGAGGCTTGACTTTGAGTCAACCCAACCACACACAAAAAAAAAGGCTTTGACCAAGTCAATGGTCAAATTTGACTTGGTCCAAGTCTTCTTGACTTGGTCAAGTCTCCCTTTGACATTCCAAATCGGTCAAAACCTGGATACGATTCAGAATTGTCAAATTTCTAAAACGTTACCGGAATTCGATGAAATTTTCATGAGTGGCTCAAAATGACATCAGGACTCATAATGTGCAGTTAGATTTTCAATCGGAGCTCTCGAGCTAATGCAGATAGCTAAAAGTCTAAAATTTTAGCAGTTCCGATCGAAAAAAAAGAAAAATTGAAAAACTGCCAGAAATGTCCCAAAGGTGACCAAAAGGCTAAAAGCAACACACCCGTGTGGGAGTACAAGAGTATTCGATATCATTGATATGTGATTATCGAGCGTAGTTGACTTTCCCATAGGGTTCGCTTTGCGAACGTGGGGTGCTTCCTCCCGACATCGTCGTGCGTCGAACACCCCAGCGTCGAAGCTGTCCTATTTGGGTGCCACCACTTGTAGGTGCTACTGATGCATATTGCGGTACACATCTGGCTGATGTACTGATCGTGGAAGGCCAACAGGTAGAGGCTACGCGGGAGAGGGCTACCGGATGATTTTGCAAGCGTGGAATCGTTCTCCCCTTCTTCGGACCCGCGTTGAAGCTACCCGACGTTAAAGCTGTCCTGACAGAGGGCTCCCACCTGTAGGTACTACCGATGCGTTCGACAGATGTACTGATCATGGGAGTATACCAGGTAGAGGCTACTCGGGAGAGGGCTACCAGATGATGAAGGGTGTAGAACAAAAGGTTTTCTACCTACAGGTGGGAGCCCTCTGTCTGGACAGCTTTTGCCGAACAACTCCACACTCACAATATCATCCAGTAGCCCTCTCCTGCTTAGCCTCTACCTATCGGCCTTCCACGATCGGCACATCAGCAAGATGTGTACTGCGATACACATCAGTAGCACCTACAAGTGGTGGCACCAAACTGGACAGCTTCGATGCTAGGTAGTTTCGACTCACGACAATGTCGGGAGGAAGCACCCCATGTTCGCAAAGCGAACCCTATGGGAAAGTCAACTACTCTCGATAATCACATATCAACGATAACGAATACTCTTGTACTCCCACACGAGTGCGTCACTCAGACGCGAGGGGTTACCCTTGCTCTCACTCAGAAATAAGCCCAAGGCATATAACCCAATAGGCGGTTTATACACACGCCTAGCACAGGTAGGCCTAAATTAATGCCATAGCCACCGGTTTAACAAAACCGATACAGCAAATGATCCTCCTGAATTCCATTCTAGTGCACCACTCAGATGCAGGGTGGCGATTATATTGCTCACGCTCTAACTAATGAGGTACAACCCAACAGCAGGTCGTACCCACACCTATTTTAGATAGGCTCAATTAGTTTTAACATGCGCGATAACATAAGATTAATTATAGGGTACTCCCTAACACGAATATACATTATAGACAAAAAAATCATGCAACATACATACAAGGCATGGCCAAACTACACATGCATATGAGGCACATTAATCATATCAGCACCCAAGGTATAACTTAAGCATGCGTTGGATATCACCAACTTAAAAGGGAAGGGTTAAGCGCGATCTCGTGCAACAACCGGTGCATGCCGATAATCCCAAGCGAACCTGAGTCAAGTAGGAACCATATCTAATTACTCAATTTATGCAAAGAGAGAGGGCGAGAGAGAGAGGGAAAGTCTCATCCTCTTCGGAAGCTGGTCATAGCTTTGCCCCAACAAGATGGGTGCAACAGCCATACCACATCCTCCAGTCTTATGACTAGGGAATATTAAGTATGCACCCGGTTATTAACCCAAGTTTAATCATGCTAGATATTACTAACATTGTCACGCCCCAGGGCTGGCCAACCCCGGGACGTGACAGGTGCATGTATCATATCAGAAGCCTACACAGGAGGTCAATAATATATATCATACACAGACAACTAGAATGACACACATGCAACAAAAGGGGCTGACATGATATATACACCAAATGCGGAAGCAAAAGACTGAATCTGTGAATAAACATTCTACAGACTCGATACTCAATCATCTGTCCTGTGAGAGCCAATATACACAAATACAACTGAACATATACAAACACGTGCCAAGCACGGAAATCAAATACATACAGTCAAGAAGGGATGCTGATAACCTCTGGCACTCGCGGAACGTGGCGCTGCTCCGCTACTGAAGGAATCCCTCGGAAAGCTCCAACTGCTGCTCCGGCTCTAGCTCAGGCTCAGTGACCACTGGGGAAAAACATGTGCGAGGGGTGAGCCACACGCTCAGTGAACAGCACAACCCACGCAACACAGACAATATTTACCACAATATTCCATTATTTTAATCCAGCCATCAATACATAACAAGATAAACCAGTGGTTCGTACTTCGCCGAACCACCACACCCTCACCCTCACCCATCCATGGGTGACATAGGATTTTGGGACTGATAATCATCTATTCACAAATCCAGTAGGTCGCTCATCGCCAACCCACTACACCCTCACCCTCACCCTACCACGGGTGACATAGGATTTTGGGACTGACTAGGCTGTTGGTCACCCTTGGTCCACCGATAGTCTCTCCCTCCACTCCGTAGGCCGCCTGGTCTACTCCCACATTCGGCACAGTCCGAAACCAAATCAGGAGGTGCCTACTAATGGGAGCCCTCTGTCAGGAAGGCCCTGTCTAACGCTGGGGGTAGCCTCTACCGAATCCAACGCAGGGAACAGAACAGCCTATCCATACGCTTATGATCCACTCGGATCCGCCAACTACATATCATTACCACTCAAATGTCATGAACTCTTTAGAGTTCCTCCAGCGCGCATAACCAAGATGCGGGGAAACAAGTACAATCAAAAGCAGTGTTGGAATATCACTGGGGGAAAGAAACTCGGGAGGGCGGCGTGAGTTCCCGATACAGGGTACCCCGACAACCAAACAAGGAACACGGAGTACCCTAACACGGGTCTCACCGCTGTCCTCGCAAGGTCCCTCCCCTATAATATTCACTACTCATGCTAATAATCATACCAAACATACAACTCTACCGTTCTGAATTCCTCAGAACCCACCAGGGCGCATAACTACGATGCGGGGAACATGCATAAGGTTATAACAGGGTGGAATATCATTGGGGGAAAGAAACTCGGGAGGGCAGCGTGAGTTCCCATTATAGGACACCCCGACAACCAAACAAGGAACACGGTGTACCCTAACCCGGGTCTCACCGCTGTCCTCGCAAGGCCCCTCCCCTATAATATTCACTATAACATGCAATTTAACAAGTACTAGCATTTAATTTAATAAATAAACTAGTAGGACGCATACATAGGTCGAGGTTTCCTAACATGAAGCAGGAGGCATGGTGCATGGCTCTTACACCTATCCTATGGGTGCAAGTCCCTAACATAAAAGCCTAGGGTAGCATGCATTCTACATATTCATCAGGCTCACATGCAATACATATTATTACAGGTTAATATAATCCACGGTGCCCCAGGAGAGGTCGGTATACGCCCAAGTGCGTATAACACCTCTCTACTGGGTTGGATTGTCCCACTCACCAGAATCGGGGTCGTCGCGCGACCGCCCGTCTAGATCTGCAAGACAGACATTCACTGGTTAGAATAAATCCATAATGACCCCAAAATACATAACACACACAAATAGACACCCAACACCCCCCGGCAACCACCCGCACGGCCGGCCACCACCCGCACGGCCACCCGACCGCCCGGGCGCACCGCCGCGCCTCGGCCCGCGCACCGCCGGGCCCCTGCCCGCCGCCGAGACACACCGCCGAGCTTCCCGGGGCACCCCGCACGCCCCCGCGCGCAGCGCCCCGCCCCGCGCGCACCCCGCGCGCACCTCCGCCACCTCGCGCGCACCTCGCACGCTCCTCGCACACCTTGCCGCACCTCGCGCGCACCTCGCACGCCTTGCCGCACCTCGCGCGCACCTCGCACGCACCTCGCCGCACCTCCGCGCACCACCGCGGCCTCACCGCGGCCTCCGCGCACCGCCACGCACCCTCAGCCACGGCCTCGCGCACGCCACGGCCTCGCGCACGCCATCCGCACCCTCAGCCACGGCCTCGCGCACGCCACGGCCTCGCGCACGCCATCCGCGCACCCGCGCGACCCGCTCCACGCGCATCAGCCGCCCAGCTCGCCCAGCACCGGCCTCTGCTCGCCCAGCACCGGCCAGCACCCTGCACCAGGCCCGCGCGCCCTCGCGCGCACGCCGCGCGTACGCGCGCCCGCGCACGCACGCGCGCCTGCCCGCGCGCACCCGACCTGGCGCCGCCTGGGCTGCTGCTGCTGCTGCTGCTTGGCCCGGACGACCTGCCACTGCCCGAGCGCCACCACCACCTCTCCCTTGACCACCGACCACCCTCCAACCACTTCCGACCGCCCTCCGACCACCTCCACTGCCGCCGACCACCCCCAAACACCCAATCCACCTTCCTAGCATTCATCTATGCAAGAAAAGGAGGGAAAGGAGGCTTACCGAGGGGAGGGGAAGACGTTCGGTAGCTCTCCGCGCGCCGAAACCTTCCTCAAAGGCTTTCCCACGCCCCGATCTATCACGGCCCTCGATTTGGCTCGAAACAGAGGAGAGAGAGAGGAGGTCGGGGAGGCTAGGATCGTCGGAATTCGGATTTGAAGACACCGGAGTGTAGATCGGGACCCGATCTACACTTCCCGTGCTTTGGGTTTTCGATTTTGAGGGGTGGAGGGGGCTCAAACGGAAGAAAAACGGAGAAGGGGAGAGGGGAAATCACGTCGGGAGGGATGATGAATAGTGTAGGGGTGATTTTTGATTTCTTTTATATAGCGCGCGACTTAAAAACCCGGATACGCCCCGGAACTGCGAAATTTTTGCAAACGATGCCAGAATTCGATGAAATTTTCGTGAGAGGTCTAAAATGGCGCCAGGACACCAAATATGCAGTTAGATTTCCAATCGGAGTCCTCTAACTCAGACGATAGCTAACAGTCTGAAAATAAGCGGTTCCGACCAAAAACCCTAAAAATTTTAAAAACTGCCAGGACGCTCCAACGGTTACCAGCAGGTTAAAAGTGACACATATATAACAAACATAGGGAGGTAGTACTATAAATAGGGACTACCTAAGACATGCACATTCTATACATTTATTATAAACACACATCACACATGCTCATACATGAGGGGCGCATGCAAACATAATAATTCACACATGAATATAATACATAGGCAAGTATATGGTAGAATAGGAGTTTCTACACAATATATGAACTATACTAACATAGCATGCAAATATCTAGCATATTATGGGTTAGACATGACCATACTACTTGTCTAAATAAGTAGTATAGTCAGCGTGTCCAACGGATGCGCGACGCACGGCTACGTGCATCCAACGCTTCCTGAAGGGTTGGATCGAACCACTCTCCGATACCCAGACCGCCGCACGTTCGGTCTACGAGATCTGCAAAAAACAACCAATGATCCACAATTAAAATATGGAACCTCCTGACACACATATAAGCCTAATTCATGAAGACCCTAACTTCTGGTACTTTCCACAACATGCATAACTCCTTGACACCCAATCGAGCAAAACTACTAAACCTGCTGCAACCAACCCTACTATTTGATCTCCACAGCACCAAAAATTATGAAATAAATCATACACATTCTTTGACATGCTGGGATCATAATCCCTGAAGACATTATAACCTAATTTTGCCTCTACAAGCCCGAACTAAAATATTTCCAGAAATTGGTCAATTGCCCCGCGAATCTGGACAGGACTTGCAAATCATGTTATAACTTACAACACAGATATCATAATGAGACCAAAGTTCATATATTTAAACTAGACACATAAAGAATCAAATTATATGAAGACACCATCCCAAAAATATGCCTCTAAATACTAGTTTCACAGATATCTGTACAAGACAGAGATCTTCCTTACCAAAAGAGGGGGAGGGAAATGGGGAGATGCGTGGTTTTCGACACACCCACGATCACCTCAACCAACACCACCACTACCACCACCTCATCAGCATCTCCTCAAGCCCTTCATGGCTGAAAACAGGGGTGCAAAGGGGGCATGAGAAGGAGATAGAGAGAAGAGAAACAAGGCACACCAACAATACATGAACACACAAGCACAAACACCTACCTTTCACTTCTTTTTCCTTTTCACTATCAACTTCTCCTTCTATTTCTCCTTCTCCTCCTTAAAAACCAACAAAAGGAGCAAAAAAAAGGAGAGTGAAGAGGAGGACACACTGAGGGAGAGAGGGGAGAGAGAGAGAGAGAGCAAAAGTCACTAACAAATAGGGGCTTTAAATGGGGAAAAAGTGAGTTGGTGGAAGCTTTTACAAGTCAACCCAACCAAGCTAGTGGACAAAACCATTTGACCATGGTCAATGCTCTTCTTCGACATGTCAAAGTCTCCAATTGACTTGGTCATAGCCCCCCCCCCCCGACAAGCCAGTATCGACCAAAACCCGGATACGATTCGAAACTGCATAATTTTTTAAAACGTAATCGGAATTCGATTAAATTTCTGTGGGCAATACTAAATGATACCTCGACCCATAATATACAATTAGATTTTCAATCAAAGTACTCCAACTCTCGCAGGTAGCTAAAAGCTAAAATTTTAGCAACTCCGATCGAAAAAAAAATAAGGCTCCAAATGACACAAGCATAACAATTATGGTTATTGTTTTGTTTATCATCTTGTTTTATGTGAATGGATCCCACTCGGGTTGTGAGTGGTTGTGTTGAAAAATAAAAAATTAAACAATATTGTAAACTCCGTGAGTGGGAGTATTATTGTAACTATCTTTTCAATCTCCACGAGAGAGTTCTCGAGAGGATTCAAGGTATTGGCTCTGACATGGTACTAGATCGGCACCAGGAGAATCGAGGACGGATTCAGATGATACCAGATCATCACATGGAGGATTTGCGATAAAAATGGGATATTTGATTCTCTAATCCGAATGGTTATAAATCTTGCCGGATAAGGAAAAGATGCTTTTTCAACAAGGCAAATCGGTCGTGAAATCTGGTCTTTGGGGCGCCGCCCTAGACCCCGCTAGTGAGGGCTCATCCCTAAATGCAAGCCTCCCCTGCTGGACCCCCCCTGCTCGCATTAGAATTCCAGTCGTAGCGCTTCATAGTTGTTGTGCGACCATAATAGCCGGAATTCTAATTTTCTATTTGTTGTATGTTTTATGCATGTGATTATACTCATGATTTTATATTGCGTGGATGTTAACTAGTATAACGGACCCACCTTATATGGACAACATGGATATTGGCATACAATGAATATGTTTATAACCCTCAAAAGGATTTAAAATATTAAATGGGGGCAGGACATTATTGTATAATTCCCACGGTCTCCACCACCAACTTGTAGGTAATACAATTTATCTTGCGTGTTGGCTATAGGCCTTCCTCCCCATCGGATGAGTTAAATTGTAGACATTATCGGTACAAGTTATCTTTAGGAATAATTTTGGGTAATTGTTAGTGTGCACTATCTCCCCATCGGAGGAGTGCATTGCGAACAATTGATCTGAAATTAGGTGGTGGTTTACACTTAATTATAAGTAATAGTACCCTCCCCATCGGAGTCACTGCTATTATTTATAGGACCAAAGTATGTCAACTGTTTAATTTCACTTGGTATAAGAGGATACCTAGATAGTAAAATTAATAGGAATTGGCATGTCTGGTCTAAGTTTGAGTGGTATACGTCCTCATTATCGAGGCATGCTATTCAATAAGAGATCAGGCTGTTGACGAATTCTTTTAATATGGTAGAGGGACCCATCTTTAAATTGAATTTGAAGCTTTATTTACCATATCATGATTATTTTTTTTATTATGTTTGATTCTCAGGATTCGAAATGTCTGCTTTTAATCCACTTGTTGTTATTCTCAAAGAATGTAAATTGATTGGACCTAATTATATTGATTGGAAAAGAAACCTGGATATTGTGTTGACTTCATCAGAGTACAAGTTTGTACTCACTGAAGTATGTCCTCCAAAACCTGGTGAAGGGGCAACCGATGAGGACCCAGACTTATCAGAAATGGCTGAGGGCTAATAAGATGGATAAGTGTTACATTATGGCATCCATGTCAAATTTCCTAAACCATCAGCATCAGTCTATGACCACTGCCTACGACATTTTCTAAAGATGTTGGGTCATCTCAATGAACTAGAGATCCTAGGAGCTGAAATTGATGGGGAGACCCAGGTCGATATCATACTCTAGTCTCTACCAGCATCTTTTAAGCAGTTCTGTGTCAACTACACGATGAATAAGCGTGACTACACGTTGGCATAACTGTCACGCCCCAGGGCGGCCGTCCCCGGAGACGTGGCAAATATATAATATCAATAATGAATACAGGAGGTCAACAATGATGCCAAATATAAAACATACAAGGCTAACAAATAAATGATAACCGATAACTCATCTGAAATGCGGAAGCATAAAGATGTCAATAAGTCTGTAAACCAAAAACATTATTACAGACTCGAATACACAATCACTGTCCTGTGAGAGCCAAGTCTAGTCCAAATAAAATACATCATGTGCAACACGCACGATTACAGATACATAAATGACACTAGAACTGATGACAGCCTCGCACTCGCCAACCGTCGGACGGGACGCTTCCACGCATGCAAGACCACTCCGCCGGGAAGCTCCAGCTCCACGCCCAACCCCGCCCCTGTAGAAGAAACAGTTAGCGAGGAGTGAGCTACAAGCTCAGTGAGTGGCTGGAAACCAAACACCAATACAACAATTAAATACTAAGGTAATTTTCTTTCAAGGAAAAGAACATGGGTAGAAACCCAAAGGATAACAAGGTCACGCAACGGCGCGACCATACCTCACGCTCGCCCTCACTAGCGGAGGGAGGCTCTTGGGACACTCGGGGAGGAAATAAACCGTTAAGCATAACAATTGGTGTCACTGGATAGCAAGATACAACGAGTCCATCCACTACGAGGTAGAGATATACTACGATACCTCAAGCGTTAGGAATAACATACCCAGAGTATACTCGATGGGTATAAGAGTTACGTGAAGACGTGACTCAACTTACCCTCACCCTCACTCCCGTAGGAGTGATCCTAGGGACTTTTGGGATAAAACTGCTTACTCTACACCCTTTGTCATCCGGTAAACCTCTCCCGGGTAGCCTCTACCTGGTATACTCCCATGATCAGTACATCTTGCCGCATGCATCGATAGTACCTACAGGTGGGGGCCCTCTGTCAAGACAGCTACAACGCCGGGCAGCATTGACACGGATTCGATGAAGGGGAGAACGATTCCATGCTCGCAATATCATTCGTTAGCCCCTCACCGGGGTAGCCTCTACCTGGTATACTCCCATGATCAGTACATCTTGTCGCATGCATCGATAGTACCTACAGGTGGGGGCTCTCTCTCAGGACAGCTACAACCCGGGCCGCTTCAACACAGATGATATTGGGAGGAAACACTCCATGTTCACAAAGCGAAACCAATGGAAAAATAACTACTCTCGGGGATTACCTACCGATGCTATCGAATTGTTATATATGTGTCACTTTTTAGCCTTCTGGTAACCATTGGAGCATTCTAGCAGTTTTTCAGCTTTTTCATTTTTTGATCAGAACCGCTAAAATTTTGGACTTTTAGCTATCACCCTGAGTTTGAGGGCTCCGATTGGAAATCTAACTGCATATTATGTGTCCTGGTGCCATTCCAAGCCACTCACGAAAATTTAATCGAATTCCGGTAACGTTTCAGAATTTCACAGTTCTGAATCGTATCCGGGTTTTGACCGAGCAAAAAGTAATTGGGAGACTTGACTTGGTCAAAGTTGACCTTTGACTTGGTCAAATGAGTTTGGATTTTAGTGTGGTTGGGTTGACTAGGGTCAAACCACACTTAAACCTAATCTAATCCTAGCCTAAACCTAATTAGGGCTAATCTAAGTGTGGGTGTGAGAGTGTGTGGTGGGTGTGTGAGTATAAAGAAATCCCACAACAACATAAGCCTCCTATTCATCATCTTCTCCAAAATTTCTCTCTCTCTCCCTCTCTTTAATCCCCCATGTGACCTCGTTCTAGTGGTGGAAATCAAAAACCCTAAGAAGAGAAAGGATAGGTAAGAACCCGATCTACCTTCCGGTGGTCTCGGATTCGAATTCCCACATGTGTGACCCCTTCTCATACCCTCTTTTCTCCTCTGTTTCAGCCCCTCTCTAGCTGAGTTGGAGATCTCGGAGGTGGTAGTCTTGGAGGCGGTGTTTCGGTGCGCGAAGAGCACCCGATCTTCCTCCCCTTCCTTTCCTCTCCTTGGGTGAGTTTCTTTTCCTTCCTTTCTTGTTTAGATGCTTGATTAGGAGGTGTTTTTGGGTATGTATGGTTTTCATGGTGGTTTGGGTGGCTGTTGGTGGCGGTTGGTGGCTGTTGGTGGCCATTGGTGGCCGTCGGGGAGGTGGTAGGGTTGTCTCGGGTAGGCTGGCAGCGCAGGCAGGCAGGCTGGCAGGTAGGGCGGGCAGAGCAGGCTGACAGGGCACGCGCACGTGCGCGCGGGCGTGCACGCGGGTGGAGCAGGAGTGTGCGGGTGCTGCGCGCTGGGTGCCGTGCAAGGGTGTGCGCGCGGGGCGCTGCGCAGAGGCGCAGTGCGTGCTGTGCGAGCGGGGCCGCATGCGGGTGCTGCGCGTAGGGGGCCGTGCGGGGGCGTGCGCGTGGAGCGCTGCATAGAGGCGCGGTGCGTGCTGTGCGCGCGCGGTGAGGCAAGCGGGTGATGCGCGTGGGGTGCTGCGCCGGGGCGCAGGGCGTGCGGGTGTGCGCGCGAGTGTTGTGCTGGGGCGCAGTGAGCGCGCGGTTCACCCAGGGGGCTCGGCGGCGTGTCCTGGCATGCGGGCTGGGGCGCGGCTGTGCGCCTGGGTCGGGTGGCCGTGCGTACGGCTGCCCGGGGGTTCGGGAGTGAGTCGGGGTGCTCGGACTCGCGTGCGTACGGGCCGTATGTACGCTTGTCCGAGTGTTGGGTATTTTAGTGTATTTTTGTATATAATTGTGTATTTTACTCACCGAGTTGATTACCCTGTCTTGCAGATCTTGACGGACGGTCACGCGACGACCCGGATATTGGTGAGTGGGACAATCCAACCCAGTAGGGAGGCGCTATATGAACTTGGGCGTATACCGTCCTCCCCTGGGGCACCATAGTTTAATATTAACTTGTAATCCATGCAAGCATGATTAGTATGTAGTATGCATGCCACCCTAGACCTTGTATGTTAGGGACTTGCACCCTTAGGATATGTGTAAGAGCCATGCATCCTGTCACCATGTTTTCATGCTAGGAAAGCCTTGACCCATGCATGTTCCCATTTAGTTTAATTTATTTAAATCAAATGTGAGCATATGACTATTAGCATGCCTTAGGGAATATTATAAGGGGCCTTGCGAGGTCAGCGTTGAGACCCGGGCTAGGGTAATCCGTGTTCCTTGTTTGGTTGTCGGGATATCCTATGTCGGGACCTCATGGTGCCCTCCCAAGGTTTCTTATCCCGATAATATTATAACCTCGTTTTTATTATATATGTTCCCCGCATCTTGGTTATGCGCCCTGGAGGAATTTTGAAGAATTCATGACATCAGTAGAGTCTCCCTTCTCTAGATTAAGGGGCCTTGCGAAGTCAGCGTTGAGACCCGGGCTAGGGTACTCCGTGTTCCTTGTTTGGTTGTCGGGATATCTTATATCGGGACCTCATGGTGCCCTCCCAAGGTTTCTTTTTTCCAGTTAAGGAAAAACCGCGGATTCAAGTGGATCGTATACGTGTGGATAGGCTGTTTCTGTTCCCTTTGTTGGATCCGTATAGAGACTGCCCCAGCGTTAGATAGCCCGTCCTGACAGAGGGCTCCCATCAGTAGGCACCTCCTGATTTGATGACGGACTGTGCTGAAAGTGGGAGTAGACCAGGCGGACTGCGGAGTGGAGGAGAGACTATCGGTGGACCAAGGGTGATTAACAGCCTAGTCAGTCCCAATATCCTATGTCACCTATTGGAGGGTGAGGGTGTTGTGCCAGTGTCATTTGGAGCGCTCTGTTTGAAAAATTTGGGTACATAATTTTTTTCCTAAGTTATGTATTCCCAATTTGGTATTTGGATTTGATTTTGTTAAAATCCAAGATGATGAGGTTCAATTATGATTTTATTATGAGATGTCCAGTTTTGAGTTAGCTTTCGCACAGAAGTGGAATTAGATCAACTGGATTCTTGTAGTAAAAGTTATGGGTATTTTTCCAAGTATACCCCGGGGATGGAAATTCTGGCAGCAGCCCTGCTCGATGTTTATCTCTAATTTCGGAATATCTGGAAGGATTATCTGATCTTGGCATGAACATGAAAGTTGTAGATAATCTTCTTAGCTTTCCATCGGTCTTGGAATTGAGCAATTCAGAGCTGTATCGAGGAAGTTATGGCTGTTCCAGTGAAGCTTGCGCAGAATTTCTAGTCGAAGGGCAACCTAGTCATTTCTCCTTAGATATTTTGCATAAATATCTCTATCTCTCTCTCTCTCTCTCCCTCCCAATGTTGTCGACCAGCATTTCTGGTCCCTCTCCTCTCTTTCTTTTGCCCCCCATGTGTTTGATGTGGGGTCTCAAAGAGGAGGAGATGGTGGTGGAGGAAGTGGTGGTGGTGGATCTAGGTGTGTTGTGATGTTTGTTCTCCCCCCCCTCTCTCAAGCTCTCTTTGCATGGATCTCCCCCCCCCCTGATTTTTGGCTGAGAGGAGGCTGAGGAGGCCGAGGTGGTGGTGGTGGTGGTTGAGGTGGTCGCGGGTGCGTCGAGGGCCCCCGAACCTCCCCCTTTTGTTTCCCCTCCAAGGTGAGCTCCTCCCCTTCTTTTTTTGGTTTTCTTGGCTTAAGGGGTTGCTTGGGAAGTCATGCATGCTAGGTAGAGGTGTTAGGTTGTGTGTGAGGGGTTGGGATGGGTGAAAATGAGGTTTAGAGGGCTTGGGCGCGCGCTAGGCGCGGTCTTGATAATATTATAGGGAGGGGTCTTGCGAAGTCAACATTGAGACCCGGGTTAGGGTGCTCCGTGTTCCTTGTTTGATTGTCGGGATGTCCTATATCGGGACCTCATGCTGCCCTCCCAAGGTTTCTTTTCCAAATAATATTATAACCTCGTTAATTATTAATATATATGCTTCCCCGCATCTTGGTTATGCGCCCTGGAGGAATTCTGAAGAATTCATGACATTAGAGTTGTTGAGATGTGTTGTCGACGGATCCGAGTGGATCATATGCGTATGGATAGGCTGTTCTGTTCCCTTCGTTGGATCCGTGTAGAGACTGCCCCAGCGTTAGAAAGGCCGTCCCGTGAGAGGGCTCCCATCAGTAGGCACCTCCTGATTTGGGACGGACTGTGCTAAATGTGGTAGTGGCCAAGCGGCTACGGAGTGGAGGAGAGACTATCGGTGGACCAAGGGTGACCAACAGCCTAGTCAGTCCCAATATCCTATGTCACCTATTGAGGGGTGAGGGTGAGGGTGTGGTGGGTCGGCGATGTAGCGACCCACTGGTTTGTAAGTCCCAATATCCTATGTCACCTATTGAGGGGTGAGGGTGAGGGTGAGGGTGTAGTGGGTTGGCGATGGCGACCCACTTGATTGGTGTAGTTCCTGCCACTTTGAGGCTTGAATAATGAGATTGTGGTTAATAATATCTGGTGGTTAATATAAATTGTGATGCATGGGTTGTGCTATTCACTGAGCGTGTGGCTCACCCCTCGCATATATTTTTTCTCCAGTGTCATCTGAGTCGGATCTGGAGGAGGAGCTCCCCGAGGGACTTCATCAGTAGCGGAGTAGCGCCACGTCCCGCGAGTTTTAGAGGCTATCAACATCCCTTTTGATTGTATGTATTATATTCCGTGCTTGGGCACGCGTTTGTATTATATTTGGATGTCTTTGTATATATTGGCTCTCACAGGACAGTTGATTATGTATCGAGTCTGTAATATGTCTTTGAGTTACAGATTCAGTCTTTTAGCTTCCGCTATTTGTGTATATATCATGTCAGCCTCATTGTTGTCTGTGTTGAAATTGTTGATGTTGTTTAGGGTATATTATTGACCTCCTGTTTAGACTGCTGATATCATATATACACTTGCCGCGTTCTGGGGACGGCTGCCCTGGGGCGTGACAAAAGTTGGTATCAGAGCCTGGTCCTGTCAGAGCCAATTGTCTTCTTTTTCGTAGAGATGAGTCGTAGGATTTTTATATGAGTATTCTGATTCTAGTGCCTGGTTTTCTTGGGTTGCTGATATGCCTCCTCGCAGAGGACGGCGCGGACATGGTCCCTCTCGACCTTTGGAGGTTTCCGGACCTACTAGAGGCGAGGATGCTACTGGAGAGTCCACGGCTGTGAGGCCAGGATCGGCGCAGGAGCCTCCCGCATGGGAACGTGCGTTCGCTCGGATAGCGGATTTGGTGGAGACTCAGACCAAGGCACTGGAGGCTCAGACCAGAGTGCTGGCAGAGCAGGCGCGAGAGATTTAGGAGCTGAGGGCACCCCGTGATGCAGTTCCACAGGTCCCCTTGGTGGCAGATCCGCCTGTGGTACCCGAAGTACCCCCAATTCCCGTGGTGATTCCAGCGGAGAGAGTTCAGGGTCCCCAAGAGAGGGAGGTGGGGCTGGAGGCTGCAGCGCGAGTGCAACAGAGTGGTCTCGCAGCCTTTCTGAAGCTCCACCCTCCCGAGTTTCATGGCCAGACGGCGGATCCCCTTGCCCCAGAGCGTTGGTTGATGGGGGTGGATACGATCTTCTCGACCATGCACTGCACCGATCGCCAGAGAGCCTCCCTGGCCACCTTTATGCTGAATGGTAGCGCTGCCGACTGGTGGGCTACCCGATCAGTGGATATCCCCGAGGGAGTGGAGGCAGCCTGCGTAGCCTGCGAGGCGTGCCCCTGCTCCTCAGCCACGGTTTGTTCAGGGCAGAGTTGCAGCTCTTTCGGCCGAGGAGGCGCAGGTTCCGGGTATCATGGTCCGAGGTAATGTTTTGTTTTCCCAGCTCCCTATAAATATATGTGTGTTGGTTGCTGTTATGCATGTGTGTGATATCTCGATGAGCGGGTATCGAGAGTGGTTGTTCGAGTTGAGGAGGCCGGGTTGTAGCCGTCCTGGCAGAAGGCTCCCATCCGTAGGTACCACCGATGCAGTCGGAGGGGTACTGATCGTGGGAGTATGCCAGGTAGGGGCTACCCGGGAGAGGATTAATGAATGATGTCGCGAGCGTGGAATCGTTCTCCCCTTCGTTGGATCCGTGTAGGGACTCCTCAGCGTTAGGCAAGCCTTCCTGACAGAGAGCTCCCGTTAGTAGGCACCTCCTGATTTGGGTTCGGACTGTGCTGAATTGTGGGAGCGGACCAGGCGGCCTACGGTGTGGAGGAGAGGCTACCGGTGGACCAGGGGTGTAGAGCAGTCTAAGTCTCTCCCAAAGTCCCAATATGTCTCCTTTTGGGAGTGAGGGTGTGGATGAGGCGAAGACGCGTCGCCTCGTGACCCAATTGTTGTTCGACCGTTCCCAAGGAGGTTGGGTCCGGTCTTGTGATGGATGTTGAAGGATATCGGTGGGTGATTATCTAGATGTAGATGATCCAGTGGGGTTGGTAGTGTTCTTTAAGGGTGATGTCTTCTTCTAGTGTTCCTTTTCTGGTTTAAGGGGCCGTGTGAGGTCAGCGTTGAGACCCGGGCTAGGGTACTCCGTGTTCCTTGTTTGGTTGTCGGGGTATCCTATATCGGGACCTCATGGTGCCCTCCCGAGGTTTCTTTTTCCAGTCAAGGAATACCCTGGAAGCATCAGCTGATGGTGGAATAAGTGCGAGTTTTGGTTGGAGCGTATGGTTTTTCTGGGCCACGTGATTTCTGGCGAGGGGATATCTGTGGACCCGGATAAGATGCTCGCTGTGTCAATTGGCGTCGATCGTCAAACACTGCTGAGATTCGGAGCTTCTTGGGCTTGGCGGGTTATTGCGGGAGGTTTGTCGAGGGTTTCTCGAAGATAGCTGTACCTCCTAACCGCCTCGCTTGGAAGGATGTCCGGTTCGAACGGTCCCCGTCTTGCGAGGAGAGCTTCCTGGAGTTTAAGCGAAGGCTCACCTCAGCGCCAGTTCTTACCCTTTCGTCTGGGAGGGGTGGGTTCGCAGTTTGCTCTGAGGCGTTATGTCCACGATCCTGCTCAGTCATTCTGCTCGACTGCCTCATCCTTGAGGTGGATTTGTCGTTCATGGAGCAGTGGATTGAGGTCAAGGACAAGCATGAGAAGAGGCTCCACGCTAAGACCGTTCCTTTGATTATAGTGTGTTAGTAGCGCCAGTCCGATGCGAAGACCACTTGGGAGCAAAAGGTCTAAGCTTGATACTTTCGGTCTTCCCTTTTGGGTTTCCTTAAATTTCGAGGACTAAATTTCCTAAGGGGGGAAGAATGTTGTGCCTGTGTCATTTGGAGCGCTCTGTTTGAAAATTTGGGTACATAATTTTTTTCCTAAGTTATGTATTCCCAATTTGGTATTTGGATTTGATTTTGTTAAAATCCAAGATGATGAGGTTTAATTATGATTTTATTATGAGATGTCCAGTTTTGAGTTAGCTTTCGCACAGAAGTAGAATTAGATCAACTGGATTCTTGTAGTAAAAGTTATGGGTATTTTTCCAAGTATACCCCGGGGATGGAAATTCTGGCAGCAGCCCTGCTCGATGTTTAGCTCTAAATGAGGAATAGCTGGAGGGATTATCTGATCTTGCCATGAACATAATAGTTGTAGATAATCTTCTTAGCTTTCCATCGGTCTTGGAATTGAGCAATTCGGAGCTGTATCGAGGAAGTTATGGCTGTTCCAGTGAAGCTTGCGCAGAATTTCTAGTCGAAGGGCAACCTAGTCATTTCTCCTTGGATATTTTGCATAAATATCTCTATCTCTCTCTCTCTCTCCCTCCCAATGTTGTCGACCAGCATTTCTGGTCCCTCTCCTCTCTTTCTTTTGCCCCCCATGTGTTTGATGTGGGGTCTCAAAGAGGAGGAGATGGTGGTGGAGGAAGTGGTGGTGGTGGATCTAGGTGTGTTGTGATGTTTGTTCTCCCCCCCCCCCTCTCTCAAGCTCTCTTTGCATGGATCTCCCCCCCCTAATTTTTGGCTGAGAGGAGGCTGAGGAGGCCGAGGTGGTGGTGGTGGTGGTTAAGGTGGTCGCGGGTGCATCGAGGGCCCCCGAACCTCCCCCTTTTGTTTCCCCTCCAAGGTGAGCTCCTCCCCTTCTTTTCTTGGTTTTCTTGGCTTAAGGGGTTGGTTGGGAAGTCATGCATGCTAGGTAGAGGTGTTAGGGTGTGTGTGAGGGGTTGGGATGGGTGAAAATGAGGTTTAGAAGGCTTGGGCGCGCGCTGGGCGCAGTCTGCGCACGTGCGTGCGCAGGCGCAGTCGGGAGTGCGGACGCGCGCGGGCACGTGCGCGCGGGTGCGTGGGTACGCGCGGTAGTGCGCACGGGTGCGCGCGGGTACAGGCGCGAGTGGGGGTGCGCGCGGGAGTGCGCGCGGGTGCGCGGGGGTGCGCGTGGGCGCGTGTGGGCAGGGCGCCTGGGCGTGCGCCTGGGCGCGGAGCTGGGAACCAGTGCGCGCGCGTGCGGGCGTGCGTGTGCGTGCGCGTGCTGGGGCGTGCGCGGGGTGCTGCGCGGGGGGCGCAGTGCGCGCGGGGGCGCGCTCGGCTGGACGCGCGGTGCGCGCTGGCGCGCGCGAGCGTGCGCTTGCGTGCGACAGAGCATCTGGGCGCGCGAGCAGGCGCGCGACAGTGCGCCGATGGTGCCGGGGTGTGTGCGTGCGTGCGCGTTCGTGCGTGCGCGTGCGGGGGGCCATGCGTATGGCTGCCCAGGTGTTCGGGTAGGTGTCGGGGCACTCGGACTCGCGCGCGTACGTGCGTGCTCGCATGCGTGCGAGCCCGTATGCATGCTTGTCCGAGTATGGGGTGTTTCTAATCATTTTTTTGTACGTATTGTGTATTTTACTCTCCGAGTTGATTACCTCATCTTGCAGATCTTGACGGACGGTCGCGCGACGACCCGGTTAAGAGTGAGTGGGACAATCCAACCCAGTAGGGAGGAGCTATATGCACTTGGGCGTATACCGTCCTCCCCTGGGGCACCATAGTCTATATTAACTTGTTAATGTGTAATCCATGCAAGCATGATTAATATGTAGTATGCATGCTACCCTAGACCTTGTATGTTAGGGACTTGCACCCTTAGGATATGTGTAAGAGCCATGCATCCTGTCACCCTGTTCTCATGCTAGGAAGCCTCGACCTATGCATGTGTCCTACTAGTTTAATTTATTAAATTAAATGCTAGCATATGATTATTAGCACGTCTTGATAATATTATAGGGAGTGGTCTTGCGAGGTCAACATTGAGACCCGGGTTAGGGTGCTCCGTGTTCCTTGTTTGGTTGTCGGGATGTCCTATATCGGGACCTCATGCTGCCCTCCCAAGGTTTCTTTTCCCAATAATATTATAACCTTGTTATTATTATAATATATGCTTCCCCGCATCTTGGTTATGCGCCCTGGAGGAATTCTGAAGAATTCATGACATTAGAGTTGTTGAGATGTGTTGTCGGCGGATCCAAGTGGATCATATGCGTATGGATAGGCTGTTCTGTTCCCTTCGTTGGATCCGTGTAGAGACTGCCCCAGCGTTAGAAAGGCCGTCCCGTGAGAGGGCTCCCATCAGTAGGCACCTCCTGATTTGGGACGGACTGTGCTGAATGTGGGAGTGGCCAAGCGGCTACGGAGTGGAGGAGAGACTATCGGTGGACCAAGGGTGACCAACAGCCTAGTTAGTCCCAATATCCTATGTCACCTATTGAGGGGTGAGGGTGAGGGTGTGGTGGGTCGGCGATGTAGCGACCCACTGGTTTGTAAGTCCCAATATCCTATGTCACCTATTGAGGGGTGAGGGTGAGGGTGTAGTGGGTTGGCGATAGCGACCCACTGGATTTGTGTAGTTCCTACCACTTTGAGGCTTGAATAATGAGATTGTGGTTAATAATATCTGGTGGTTAATATAAATTGTGATGCATGGGTTGTGCTGTTCACTGAGCGTGTGGCTCACCCCTCGCATAAAATTATTCTCCAGTGTCATCTGAGTCGGATCTGGAGGAGGAGCTCCCCGAGGGACTTCATCAGTAGCGGAGCAGCGCCACGTCCGGCGAGTTTCAGAGGCTATCAGCATCCCTTTTGATTGTATGTATTATATTCCGTGCTTGGGCACGCGTTTGTATTATATTTGGATGTCATTGTATATATTGGCTCTCATAGGACAGTTGATTATGTATCGAGTCTGTAATATGTTTTTGATTTACAGACTCAGTCTTTTAGCTTCCGCTATTTGTGTATATATCATGTCAGCCTCATTGTTGTCTGTGTTGGAATTTTTGATGTTGTTTAGGGTATATTATTAACCTCCTGTTTAGACTGCTGATATCATATATACACTTGCTGCGTCCCGGGGACGGCCGCCTTGGGGCGTGACAGAGGGTGAGGGTGGGGTGGGTCGGCGATGTAGCGACCCACTAGATTTCATAGTTCTTGCCACTTTGAGGCTTGAATAATTAATTGTGGTTAATATGAATTGTGATGCATGGGTTGTGCTATTCACTGAGCGTGTGGCTCACTCCTCGCATATATATTTTTCTCCAGTGTTATCTGAGTCGGATCAAGAGGAGGAGCTCCCCGAGGGACCTCAGCAGTAGCGAAGCAGCGCCACATTTCGCGAGTGTTAGAGGCTATCAGCATCCCTTTTTGATTGTATGTATTGTATTCTGTGCTTGGGCACACGTTTGTATTATATTTGGATGTCATTGTATATATTGGGTCTCACAGGACAAGTGATTATGTATTGAGTCTGTAATATGTCTTTGAGTTACAGACTCGGTCTTTTAGCTTCCGCTCTTTGTGTATATATCAAGTCAGCCTTGTTTTAGTCTGTGTTGTCATTTTAGCTGTTGTTAGAATATGTTATTGACCTCCTGTATAGACTGCTGATATCATATGTACACTTGCCGCGTCCCGGGGACGGCCGCCTTGGGGCGTGACAAAAGTTGGTATCAGTGCCTGGTCCTGTCAGAGCCAATTGTCTTCTTTTTCGTAGAGATGAGTCCTAGGATTTCTATATGAGTATTTTGATCCTAGTGTCTTGTTTTCTTAGGTTGCTGATATGCCTCCTCGCAGAGGAATGCGTGGACGTGGTCCCTCTCGACCTTTGGGGGTTTCCGGACCTACCAGAGGCGAGGATGCTACTGGAGAGTCCTCGGCTGTGGGGCCAGGATTGGCACAGGAGCCTCCTGCATGCTTACGCTCGGATAGCAGATTTGGTGGAGACTCAGACGAGAGCATTAGAGGCCCAGGCGAGGGCGTTAGCTGAGCAGGCTAGAGAGATACAGGAGTTGAGAGCGGCCCGTGATGCGGTTCCACAGGCCCATTTTGTGGCAGATTCACCTGTAGTACCCGATGTACCTCCTACTCCCGTGGTGATTCCAGCAGTAGGAGTTCAGGATCCCCTGGAGAGGGAGGTGGAGCTGGAGGCTGCAGCGCGAGTGCACCAGAGTGGCCTCACTGCCTTTCTGAAGCTCCACCCTCCTGAGTTCCATAGCCAGACGTCGGATCCCCTTGTTCCTGAGAGATGGTTGATGGAGGTGGACAAGATCTTCTCGACCATGCATTGCACCGACCTCCGGTGAGTCTCTCTGGCCACCTTCATGCTGAAGGGTAGCGCCGCCGACTGGTGGGCTACTAGATCGGTGGACATTCCAGAGGGAGTAGAGCAGCTTCTATGGGCGGGATTCCGGAGGTATTTCCTGGAGGAGTACTTCCCGTTTTCGACACGCCAGATCGTGATGTCGGAGTTTGAGCAGCTGACGCAGGGCTCCATGTCAGTCACGGACTACGCTACGCACTTCACGAGGCTTTCCAGGTTCGCCCCAGCCTTGGTGATGGATGAGGAGACGTGGTGCCATCGATTCGAGATGGGTCTCATCAGCACCATTCGGGTGCATGTCACCTCCCAGGCATTCACGAGGTATCTCAGACTTGGTGTCTCGGGCGAAGACAGTCGAGCGAGACCTCGGGATTCTCGTGAGTCTGACCCCTTCTGCATACCAGAGACCTCCCATGAGCCAGGACTAGGGTCAGCGCAAGAAGAAGCGGCCCCGCTTTGATCAGCCAGTGGCTACTGTTTTTCCAGCCGATGTGGTGCCAGTGTGGGATCCAGCACCCATTGCGGCAGTACCAATCCAGGCCTGGCGACCGGAGACGCGGCGTTGTTATCACTGTCAGCGCATCGGGCATATTTCGTATAATTGCCCAGATGCTGGCTGACCCCGCGTGCTGCCTCCGCAGCAGCAGCAGCAGCAGCAGCCGTACCAGCAGCAGCAGCCTCAACGTCAGCAGTAGCAGCCACAAGGTGGCCGTGTTGACCAGTGGAGGCAGCCTGCGTAGCCTACGAGGCGTGCCCCTGCTCCTCAGCCGCAGTTTGTTCAGGGCAGAGTTGCAGCACTTTCAGCCGAGGAGGCGCAGGTTCCGGGTATCATGGTCCGAGGTATTGTTTTGTTTTCCCAGCTCCCTATATTTATATGTGTGTTGGTTGCTGTTATGCATGTGTGTGATATCTCGATAAGCGAGTATCGAGAGTGGTTTTAAGAGTTGAGGAGGCCGGGTTGTAGCTGTCCTGGCAGAGGGTTCCCATCCGTAGGTACCACCGACGCAGTTAGAGGGGTACTGATCGTGGGAGTATGCCAGGTAGAGGCTTCCCGAAAGAGGGTTAATGAATGATGTCGCGAGCGTGGAATCGTTCTCCCCTTCGTTGGATCCGTGTAGTACAGCCCAGGCGTTAGACAGGTTCCCGGTAAGAGGACCAGGTAAGCTACGGAGTGGGGAGAGGCTACCGGTGGACCAGGGGTGTAGAACAGTCTAAGTCTCTCCCAAAGTCCAAAAATGTCTCCTTTCGGGACTGAGGGTGTGGATGAGGCGGAGACGCGTCGCCGCGTGACCCAGTGACCCTTGGGTTTCCAGTAGAATTAGTAGTGTTCTTTAAGGGTGATGTCTTCTTCTTGTGATTCCTTCTGGATTAAGGGGCTTTGCGAGGACAGCATTGAGACCCGGGTTAGGGTACTCCGTGTTCCTTGTTTGGTTCTCGGGATATCCTATATCGGGACCTCATGGTGCCCTCCCAAGGTTTCTTTTCCCAGTCAAGGAATACCTTAGAAGCATCAAACTGATGGTGGAGCAAGTGCGAGTTTTGGTTGGAGCGTATGGTTTTTTGGGCCACGTGATTTCCGGCGAGTGCATATCTGTGGACCCGGTCAAGACACTTGCCGTGTCAAATTGGCGTCGATCGTCGAACCCCACTGAGATTCGGAGCTTCCTAGGCTTGGCGGGTCATTGCAGGAGGTTTGTCGAGGGTTTCTCGAAGATAGCGGTACCTCCTAACCGCCTCGCTCGGAAGGATGTCCGGTTCGAATGGTCCCTGTCTTGCGAGGAGAGCTTCCTGGAGTTTAAGCGAAGGCTCACCTCAGCGCCAGTTCTTACCCTTCCGTCTGGGAGGGGTGGGTTCGCAGTTTGCTCTGATGCATCGCGGTTGGGTGTGGGTTGCGTCCACGATCCTGCTCACGTCATCCCGTTCGAGCCGCTCGTCTTCGAGCCGGACTTGTCATTCGTCGAGCAGCCGATCGAGATCCTGGACCGCCGTGAGAAGAGGCTCCGCACCAAGACCGTCCAGTTGGTCAAGGTGCGATGGCAGCACCGTTCCGGTGCCGAGGCCACTTGGGAGCTTGAGGACGCCATGCGTGACGCGTATCCGCATCTTTTCCCTTCTTAGATGTTCTTGTATTTATTTTGAGGACAAAATTTCCTAAGGGGGGGAGAATGTTATATATGTGTCACTTTTTACCTTCTGGTAACCATTGGACTATTCTAGCAGTTTTTCAGCTTTTTCTTTTTTTTATTGGAACCGCTAAAATTTTGGACTTTTAGCTATCACCTTGAGTTTCAGGGCTCCGATTGAAAATCTAACTGCATATTATGTGTCATGGTGCCATTCCAAGCCACTCATGAAAATTTCATCGAATTCCAGTAACGTTTTATAATTTCACAATTCCGAATCGTATCCGGGTTTTGACCGAGCGAAAAGTCATTGGGAGACTTGACTTGGTCAAGGTTGACCTTTGACTTGGTCAAATGATTTTGGATTTTAGTGTGGTTGGGTTGACTAGGGTCAAACCTCACTTAAACCTAATCTAATCCTAGCCTAAACCTAATTAGGGCTAATCTAAGTGTGGGTGTAAGAGTGTGTGGTGGGTGTGTGAGTATAAAGAATTCCCACGACAACATAAGCCTCCTATTCATCATCTTCTCCAAAATTTCTCTCTCTCTCCCTCTCTTTAATCCCCCCATATGACCTAGTTCTAGTGGTGGAAATCAAAAACCCTAAGAAGAGAAAGGATAGGTAAGAACCCGATCTACCTTCCGGTGGTCTCGGATTCGAATTCCCACATGTGTGACCCCTTCTCATACCCTCTTTTCTCCTCTGTTTCAGCCCCTCTTTGGCTGAGTTGGAGATCTCGGTGGTGGTAGTCTTGGAGGCGGTGTTTCGGTGCGCGAAGAGCACCCGATCTTCCTCCCCTTCCTTTCCTCTCCTTGGGTGAGTTCCTTTTCCTTCCTTTCTTGTTTAGATGCTTGATTAGGAGGTGTTTTTGGGTATGTATGGTTTTCATGGTGGTTTGGGTGGCTGTTGGTGGCGGTTGGTGGCTGTTGGTGGCCGTCGGGGAGGTGGTAGGGTTGTCTCGGGTAGGCTGGCAGCGCAGGTAGGCTGGCTGGCTAGCAGGGCGGGCAGAGCAGGCTGGCAGGGCACGCGGGCGTGCGCGCGGGTGGAGCAGGAGTGTGCGGGTGCTGCGCGCTGGGCGCCGTGCAGGGGCGTGCGCGCGGGGCGCTGCGCAGAGGCGCAGTGCGTGCTGTGCGCGGAGAGCCGCGTGCGGGTGCTGCGCGCAAGGGGCCGTGAGGGGCGTGCGCGCGAAGCGCTGCGCAGAGGCGCAGTGCGTGCTGTGCGCGCGCGGTGAGGCGAGCGGGTGGTGCGCATGAGTTGCTGCGCTGGGGCGCAGTGAGAGCGCGGTGCACCCGAGGGGGCTTGACAGCGGGTCCGGGCATGCGGGCTGGGGCGCGGCTGTGCGCCCGGGGCGGGTGGCCGTGCGTACGGCTGCCTGGGGGTTCGGGTGAGTCGGGGTGCTCGGACTCGCGTGCGTACAGGCCGTATGTACGCTTGTCCGAGTGTTGTGTATTTTAATGTATTTTTGGATTTATTTGTGTATTTTACTCACCGAGTTTGATTACCCTGTCTTGCAGATCTTGACGGATGGTCACGCGACGATCCGGGTTTTGGTGAGTGGGACATTCCAACCCAGTAGGGAGGCGCTATATGCACTTGGGCGTATACCGTCCTCGCCTGGGGTACCATAGTTTAATATTTACTTGTAATCCATGCAAGCATGATTAGTATGTAGTATGCATGCCACCCTAGACCTTGTATGTTAGGGACTTGCACCCTTAGGATATGTGTAAGAGCCATGCATCCTGTCACCATGTTTTCATGCTAGGAAAGCCTCGACCTATGCATGTTCCCATTTAGTTTAATTTATTTAATCAAATGCGAGCATATGACTATTAGCATGCCTTAGGGAATATTATAAGGGGCCTTGCGAGGTCAGCGTTGAGACCCGGGCTAGGGTACTCCGTGTTCCTTGTTTGGTTGTCGGGATATCCTATATCGGGACCTCATGGTGCCCTCCCAAGGTTTCTTTTCCCGATAATATTATAACCTCGTTATTATAATATATGTTTCCCGCATCTTAGTTATGCGCCCTGGAGGAATTCTGAAGAATTCATGACACCAGTAGAGTCTCCCTTCTGTGGATTAAGGGGCCTTGCGAAGTCAGCGTTGAGACCCGGGCTAGGGTACTCCGTGTTCCTTGTTTGGTTGTCGGGATATCCTATATCGGGACCTCATGGTGCCCTCCCAAGGTTTCTTTTTTCCGTTAAGGAAAAACCGCGGATCCAAGTGGATCGTATACGTGTGGATAGGCTGTTTCTGTTCCCTTCGTTGGATCCGTATAGAGACTGCCCCAGCGTTAGACAGGCCTTCCTGACAGAGGGCTCCCATCAGTAGGCACCTCCTGATTTAATGACGGACTGTGCTGAAAGTGGGAGTAGATGTCACGCCCCAGGGCGGCCGTCCCCGGGACACGGCAAGAGTATACATGATATCAGCAGTCAATACAGGAGATCAATAACATGCCATAAACAACAGCTAAAAAGACAACACAGACAATCAAAGAGGCTGACATGATGTATACACAAATAGCGGAAGCTAAAAAGACTGAATCTGTAAATCAACAACACTTTACGGACTCGATACATAATCATATGTCCTGTGAGAGCCAATATAAACACATATACATCCAAATACAATCCAAGATGGGTGCCCAAGCACAGAATATATACATACAATAAAAGGAAGGATGCTGATGGCCTCAAAAACTCGAGGGACGTGGCGCTACTCTGCTACTGTTGCAGTCGCTCGGGAAGCTCCTCCTTCAAGTCCGCCTCGGTAATCACTGGAGAAAAATATTATGCGAGGGGTGAGCCACACGCTCAGTGAATAGCACAACCCATGCATCACAATTTATATTAACCACATTTAATCAAGCAAAAGCCTCAAAGTGGCATAAACAATACAATCCGGGGGTTCGTTACATCGCCGAACCACCACACCCTCACCCTCACCCTCACCCCTCAAAAGGTGACAAAGGATGTTGGGACTTAATAGGCTGATAATCATCCTTACACAATCCAGTGGGTCGCCACATCGCCGGCCCACCACACCCTCACCCCTCAACAGGTGACATAGGCTATTGGGACTGACTAGGCTGTTGGTCGCCCTTGGTCCACCAATAGTCTCTCCCCACTCCGTAGTCCGCTTGGCCACCCCCACATTCAGCACAGTCTGTCTCAAATCAGGAGGTGCCTACTGATGGGAGCCCCTGCATGGGACAGCCTTTCTAACGCCGGGGTAGTATCTACACGGATCCAACGAAGGGAACAGAACAGCCCATCCATAGGCATATGATCCACTCGGATCCGCCGACAACACATCTCAATAACTCTAATGTCCTGAATTCTTCAGAATTCCTCCAGCGCGCATAACCAGGATGCGGGGAAATTATATATAATAATAATAGGGAAAAGAAACCTTGGGAGGGCAACCTGAGGTCCCGATATAGGACATCCCGCCAACCAAACAAGGAACACGGAGTACCCTAGCCCGGGTCTCAATGTTGACCTCGCAAGGCCCCTTAATATTCCCTAAGGCATGCTACAATATCATAAGTTTGCATTTAATTAAATAAATCAAACTAATAGGACTCATACATAGGTCGAGCCTTTCCTAGCATGATAACAAGGTGACAGGATGCACGGCTCATACACATATCCTAAGGGTGCAAGTCCCTAACATACAAGTCTAGGGTGGCATGCATTCTACACATTAATCATGCTTGCATGGATTACAATTAACAAGTTAATATCAACTGCGGTACCCCAGGGGAGGACGGTATACGCCCAAGTGCATATAGCGCCTCCCAACTGGGTTGGGTTGTCCCACTCACCGGTAACCGGGTCGTCGCGCGACCGTCCGTCAAGATCTGCAAGACAGGGTAACCAACTAGGTGAGTAAAATACACAAATGCCACAAAATACACCAAAATACTCTAAAAATACCCAACACTCGGACAAGCGTACATACGGCCTGTACGCACGCGAGCCCGAGCACTCCGACTCACTCCCGAACCCTCGGCAACCACCCGCACGGCTACCCGCCCCCGGATGCACCGCCGCGCCCCAGCCCGCGCACCCAGGCGCCCTGCCGAGCCCCTACCCGCACGCCAGGACATGCCACCAAGCTCCCCGGGTGCACCCCGCGCTCACTACGCCCCCAGCGCAGCAACCCGCGCGCACACCCGCACACCCTACGCCCTCGCGCCTCGCCCTGCGCGCACCCTGCGCGCACCACCACCTCGCCTCGCCGCACGCTTACAGCACGCCTGCGCCTCTGCGCAGCGCTGCGAGCGCACGCTCCCGCACGGCGCCCTGCGCGCAGCGCCCCATCGCCCACGACCAGCGTCCAGTGTCCAGCGCCCCGCGTCCAGCACCCAGCGCCTAGCTCCCAGCGTCCAGCACACCCGCGCACCAGCGCCCAGCACACGCGCCCAGCTCCACCCGAGCGCACGCCCGCGCGCACGTCCGCACGCACGCGCCTTGCCAACTGCTCCGCCTGCTGCGCCTGTGCTGCGCCTGTGCTGCCAGTGCTGCTGCCTGTGCTGCCATCCTGCCCGGGACAGACAACCACCCTGCCCGAGCCACCCTACCTCCTCTATCCGGCCACCAATGCCTCCGACTGCCCCTAACCACCACCCACAGCCACCAACCGCACCACACACTCAAAAACATCCCCTAACATACATCTAAACAAGAAAAGGAAGGAAAGAACCCTTACCCAAGGAAAGGAGAGGAAAGGAAGGGAACCGAAAGCTCTTCGTGCACCAAAACGCCTCCCCAAAGCCCTCCACCACCAAGGTCTCTTCCCACCCTCAAAGGGGCTGAAATCTGAGGAGAAAAGAGGGTGTGAGGAGGGGCTAAACACACCGGAATTCGAATCCGAAACTACCGGTAGATAGATCGAGATGGGATCTAACCTTTCTATGCTTTGAGTTTTGAGTTTCAAGCCCTCTAGGTAGCTCAAAATCAAGAAAAAGAGAGAGGGGGAGAGAGAAAAACCATTTGAGAAGATGATGAATAGTGGAGGGCAACTTTTGCTACTCACTTAAATAAGTCAACACCACTTAATTTAGGGTTAACTAGGATTAAGGCTTGATTAATTAGATTTAAGTGAGTTTTGACTTAGGTCAACTCAACCACACAAAAAAACAAAAAGGGTTGACCAAGTCATGGGCCCACTTTGACCGAGTCAACTCTCCCAATGACTTCTCGCTCGGTCAAAACCCGGATACGCCCCGGAACTGTGAAATTCTGAAACGTACCGGAATTCGATGAAATTTTCGTGAGTGGCTTAAAATGGCACCAGGACACATAATATGCAGTTAGATTTTCAATCGGAGTCCTCAAACACAGGACGATAGCTAACAGTCCAAAATTTTAGCGGTTCCGATCGAAAAATGAAAAAAACTCAAAAACTGCCAGAATGCTCCAATGGTTACCAGAAGGCTAAAAAGTGACACATATATAACATTCTCCCCCCCCCCCTTAGGAAATTTTGTCCTCAAAATAAATACAAGAACATCTAAGAAGGGAAAAGATGCGGATACGCGTCACGCATGGCGTCCTCAAGCTCCCAAGTGGCCTCGGCACCGGAACGGTGCTGCCATCGCACCTTGACCAGCTGGACGGTCTTGGTGCGGAGCCTCTTCTCACGGCGGTCCAGGATCTCAATCGGCTGCTCAACGAAAGACAAGTCCGGCTCGAAGACGAGCGGCTCGAACGGGATGACGTGAGCAGGATCGTGGACATAGCGCCTCAGCTGCGAGACGTGGAAGACGTCATGTGCCTGAGCCAACTGTGGGGGCAGAGCTATGCGATAGGCCACCTCTCCAACTCGCTCGAGGATGAGGAACGGCCCAATGAAACGCGGACTCAGCTTGCCCCGCACACCGAAACGGAAGATGCCCTTCATCGGGGACACCTTCAAGAAGACATGGTCACCGACCTCGAAGGCGAGCTCACGGCGACGACGGTCGGCGTAGCACTTCTGACGACTCTGAGCGACTCGGATACGCTCGCGAATCGTCTTCACCATCTCTGAGGTCTGGTGAACGATCTCTGGTCCCTCCAACTGGCGCTCTCCGACCTCGTCCCAACACAAGGGGGACCTGCAGCTGCGGCCATAGAGCGCCTCGTAAGGAGCCATCCGGATACTCGAGTGGTAGCTGTTGTTGTAGGCAAACTCCACCAACGGAAGGTGCCTCTCCCAACTGCCTCCAAAATCGAGAACACAGGCTCGCAGCATATCCTCCAAGGTCTGGATCGTCCTCTCCGACTGGCCGTCCGTCTGTGGATGAAACGCTGTACTGAAGTGGAGGTTCGTACCAAGGGCGTGCTGGAGGCTACGCCAGAACCTCGAAGTAAAACGCGCGTCTCGATCAGAAATGATGCTGACGGGAGTGCCATGGAGACGAACAATCTCTGAGACGAACAACTGCGCCAGGGTGTCCAGAGAATCGGTGAGTCGGATGGGGAGGAAATGAGCAGACTTCGTCAGCCGGTCGACGATCACCCAGATGGCATCGCGACCCGAACGTGACCTTGGCAAACCCGAGACGAAGTCCATGGTGATCTGCTCCCACTTCCACTGAGGGATCTCAATGGACTGCAGCTTCCCCGCAGGGCGCTGATGCTCCGACTTCACCTGCTGGCATACTAGGCATCGGGCAACGAAACGGCAAGATCCGTCTTCATCCCGCGCCACCAGTAGCCACGACGAAGGCCCATGTACATCTTCGTGCCACCCGGATGCACTGTGTACCTCGATCGATGGGCCTCGTCCAGAATCTTCTGCCTCAGCTCTGCGTCGTCGGGAATGCAAACTCGGCCCCTGAACCGCAGGATCCCGTCCGCGCGAATCTGGTAGTCCGGACGCTCGCCCCGGGCGACGCCTTCAGAGAGGACTATAAAATGCGGATCCTGAGCCTGTGCCGTGCGGATATCGTCGAGAAGGACTGGCTGCACCACCAGCCTGGCCAAAAAGCCACCCGCAGGAGTCTCTCGAACACTAATCCAGCAAGCGGCCTCCTCCAGAAGCCTCCAACGATGGACAGCCATGTGGGTGGCCTGCCCAAGGGCTGCCTACTGAGAGCATCTGGCACGACATTCGCCTTACCCGGATGGTAAGCAATGTCACAATCATAGTCCATCAGGAACTCGACCCAACGTCTCTGACGCATGTTGAGCTCCGGCTGGGACTGCAAATATGTCAAGCTCTTATGATCGGTAAAGAGCTCGAACTCCTCTCCATAGAGGTAATGCCTCCACATCTTCAGCGCAAAGATGATCGCTACCAACTCAAGGTTGTGGGTGGGGTAATTCTGCTCATGGGGCTTCAACTGACGCGACGCGTAAGCCACAACCTTACCGTGCTGCATCAGGACGCAACCCACACCCAACTGCGATGCATCCGTGTAAACTGCGAACCCACCACTCCCAGACGGAAGGGTAAGAACTGGCGCTGAGGTGAGCCTTCGCTTCAACTCCTGGAAGCTCTCCTCGCAAGACGGGGACCACTCGAACTGGACATCCTTCCGAGTGAGGCGGGTAAGAGGAACGGCTATCTTCGAGAAACCCTCGACAAACCTCCTGTAATAACCCGCCAAGCCCAAGAAGCTCCGAATCTCTGTGGGGTTCGACGGTCGACGCCAATTCGACACGGCGAGCGTCTTCTCCGGGTCCACAGATATGCCCTCGCCGGAAATCACATGGCCCAGAAAGGCCATACGCTCCAACCAGAACTCGCACTTGCTGAACTTGGTGAACAACTGATGTCTGGCCAAAGTCTCCAAGACAGTGCGAAGATGGTGAGCGTGCTCCTCAAGACTCCTCGAGTACACCAATATGTCATCGATGAATACTACCACAAAGGAGTCGAGGAAGGGCCGAAACACCCGGTTCATCAGATCCATGAAGGCTGCCGGCGCGTTCGTCAACCCGAATGGCAGTACTCTGAACTCGTAGTGCCCATACCGGGTGCGAAAGGCCGTCTTCGGAATGTCTGACTCCCGGATCTTCAGCTGGTAGTACCCCGAGCGGAGATCGATCTTGGAAAAGACACGCGCTCCTTGGAGCTGGTCAAACAGATCGTCGATCCGCGGCAACGGGTACTTGTTCTTCACTGTCCGCTTGTTCAGCTGCCTGTAATCAATACACAGCCGCAGCGAACCGTCCTTCTTCCGGACGAACAGGACAGGGGCTCCCCACGGAGAAACACTCGGACGTGTGAAGCCCTTCTCCAGCAACTCCTCCAACTGCTCCTTGAGCACCCTCAACTCTGCAGGGGCCATCCGGTACGGAGCTCTCGAAATCGGCTCGGTCCCCAGAATCAGATTGATCTCAAACTCGATCGCGCGATCCGGCGGTAATCCCAGAAGATCATCGGGGAAAACCTCGGGATACCCTGCCACGACCGGAGTCTGACTGATATCTGCCCGCAGCGGTGCATCCTCCTGAGCAATGTACGCTAGAAAGCCCTCGCATCCTCCCTGAAGGAGTCTCCACGCCTGCATGGACGACACGAACCCCAAAGGGGCTACGTCACGATCGCCCACGAACTGGAAGGACCTCCGACCCGGAAGGTGAAAAGACACCGACTTGGCAAAACAGTCGATGCTGGCATGACTAGCTGCAAGCCAATCCATTCCCAGGATGGCATCAAAGTCCGTCATCGCGAGCTCCACCAACTCCACTGGAAACTCATGCTCCGCAACCTCTACCGTACACCCTCGGTACACAGAATTGAGGAGAATGCGGTCTCCTACAGGCAATGATATCTCCAGGATAGCATCCAAAGGGGCGGACGCCACGCCCGTCCGTCTCGCGAAAGCGGGAGACACGAATGAGTGTGTGGCTCCGGAATCAAACAACACATATGCAGGAAGCTGGGAAATCTGAACAATACCTCTGACCACGCTGCCTGATGCCTGAGCCTCCTCTGCCAAAAGCGCTGCCACTCGGCCCTGAACGAACTGAGGCTGAGGAGCAGGGGCACGCCTCGCCGGCTGCGCTGGCTGCCTCCTCTGGTCAACATGGCCACGTCGTGGCTGCTGCTGCTGACGCTGAGGCTGCTGCTGCTGCTGCGGCTGGCGCTGAGGCTGCTGCTGCTGCTGAAACGGCTGCTGAAATGGCTGCTGCTGCAACTGCTGCTGCTGCGGAGGCATCACGCGGGGTCGGCCAACATCAGGGCAATTATACAAGATATGCCCGATGCGCTAACAGTGATAACAGCGCCGCGTCTCTGGTCGCCTCGCCTAGATTGGCACTGCTGCGATGGGTGCTGGACCTCGCGCTGGCACCACATCTGCTGAAGGAGAGGCAGCCGCTGACCGATCGAAGCGGGGCCTCTTCTTCTTGCGTTGTCCCTGGTCCTGGCTCCTCGGTGGCCTCTGGTCTGCCGAAGGGGTCGAAGCCCTCACGAGGATCCCGAGGTCTCGCTCGACTGTCTTCGCTCGAGACACCAAGTCGGAGTACCTCGTGAATGCCTGGGAGGTGACGTTCACCGAATGGCGCTGCTGAGACCAAGCTCGAATCGACGGCACCTCGTCTCCTCGTCCATCACCAAAGCTGGAGCGAATCTGGACAGTCTCGTGAAGCGCGTGGAGTAGTCAGTGACAGACATAGAGCCCTGCGTCAGCTGCTCCAACTCCTACATCACTATCTGCGCGTCGAGTATGGGAAGTACTCCTCCAAGTCTGACACCTTTGACAAATTCAAAAATTTAAGGCAGAGACAGAGAAGCATACGGGTAAATCCCTAAAGTCACTACGATCTGATCGTGGTGGTGAATACCTCTTAGGAGAGTTTAGGGAATACTTATTGGAGCACGGGATTACATCCCAGTTGACTGCACCAGGAACACCACAGCAAAATGGTGTAGCAGAGCGAAGAAATAGGACACTTTTGGAGATGGTAAGGTCCATGATGAGTTATTCTAGTTTACCTGTTTCTTTTTGGGGACATGCATTAGAAACGGCTACTTACCTGTTGAACTTTGTTCCAACTAAGGCAGTATCCTCTACTCCCACAGAATTGTGGACTGGACTCAAACCTAGTCTGTGGCATATTCTGTTATATATGTGTCACTTTTAGCCTTCTGGTCACCATTGGAGCATTCTAGCAGTTTTTCAACTTTTTCTTTTTTCGATCGGAACCGCTAAAATTTTGGACTTTTGGCTATCATCATGAGCTTGAGAACTCCGATTGAAAATCTAACTGCACATTATGTGTCCTGGTGCCGTTTCAAGCCACTCATGAAAATTTCATCGAATTCCGGTAACGTTTCAGAATTTCACAGTTCTGAATCGTATCCGGGTTTTGACCAAGCGAAAAGTCATTGGGAGACTTGACCGAGTCAAAGGTGACTTTGACCAAGTCAAGTTTGATCCTTGACTTGGTCAATTGGTTTTGTTTGTTAGTGTGGTTGGGTTGACTAGGGTCAAAGTTCACCTAAACCTAATTAACCCTAAGTGTAAGTGAGTGTGTGTGTGTGAGGTGTGTGTGTGGCCTTTAAGTGGGCGTCCCCCAATAGTCCCCTTCCTATTCATCTTCTTCTCCCTCTCACTCACTCACAAACCCTCATCTCCTCTCTTTAAATCCTCCTTTTGACCTAGTAGGAGAGGTGGAAATGGAAAGCCATTAAAAAGAAAAGGAAGGTGAGGACCCGATCTACCTTCCTATGGTTTCATTTTTGCTTTTCCCCTTGGTTGCCTCCTCTCTAAGCCTACTTTTCTCCTCTGTTTTTCAGCCTTGCTAGGGCTGAGAAGAGGCTTGGTGGTGGTGTTTCGGTGCGCGAAGAGCACCCGATTTTCCCTCCCTTCCTTTCCTCCCTTTGGTGAGTCCTTCTCCTCCCTTTTTCTTGTGTGGATGCTTGATTAGGGTGTGCATATTGTCATACCCCAGGGCGGCCATGCCCGAGGCGCGGCAATGGTATATATGATATCAGCAGTCTATACAGGAGGTCAATAACATACTCTAAACAACACCAAAATGACAACACAGACAACAATGAGGCTGACATAATATATACACAAATAGCGGAAGCTAAAAGACTGAGTCTGTAATTCAAAAGACATATTACAGACCCGATACATAATCAACTGTCCTGTGAGAGCCAATATATACAACGACATCCAAATATAATACAAACGTGTGCCCAAGCACGGAATACAATACATACAATCAAAGGGGGATGCTGATGGCCTCTCACACACAGAACGTGACGCTGCTCCGCTACTGCTGATGTGCCTCAGGGAGCTCCTCCTTCAGATCCGACTCAGATATCACTGGAGAAAAATATATGCGAGGGGTGAGCCACACGCTCAGTGAATAGCACAACCCATGCATCACAATTCATATCAACCTCAAATAATTTATAGCCTCTAAGTGGCAGTAACTACACAATCCAGTGGGTCGCTACATCGCCGACCCACCACACCCTCACCCTCACCCTCAAACTGGTGACATGGTCTTTTGAGACTGACTAGGCTGTTAATCACCCTTGGTCCACCGATAGCCTCTCCTCCACTCCGTAGCTCGCCTGGTCTACTCCCACGATCAGCACAGTCCGACGCATCGGATGTACCTACAGATGGGAGCCCTCTGTCAGGACAGCCTGTCTAACGCTGAGGAGTCCCTACACGGATCCAACTAAGGGAAGAGAAACAGCCTACCCACATTGATACGATCCTCTTGGATCCGCCGACACCGATTGCAACTCTACTAATGTCATTAATTCTTCAGAATTCCTCCAGGGCGCATAACTAAGATGCGGGGAGACACATATTATAACCACGAGGTTATAATATTCTCCAAGGCATGCTAATAACCATATGCTCGCATTTGATTTAAATAAGTTAAACTAAATAGGAAACATGCGTAGGTCGAGGCTTTCCTAGCATGAAAACATGATATCATGATGCGTAGGTCTCTATACATAATATAAGGGTGCATATCCCTAGCAAAAAAGTCTAAGGGGGGCATCGATACAACATAATGATCATGCATAGCACAGTTTACATTTAATACTAGTTAATATGCAACTATGGTGCCCCAGGGGAGGGCAATGCACGCCTACGTGCATCGAACGCCTCCCTACTGGGTTGGATTGTCCCACTCACCAATACCCGGGTCGTCACGTGACCGCCCGTCAAGATCTGCAAGACATGGGAAATCAAAATGGTGAGTAATCTACACAAATACATAAGAAATACGCTAGAAATACCCTACACTCGAACAAGCATGCATACGGCCCGCACGCACGCGAGCCCGAGTGCCCCGACATCCTCCCGCACCCACGGCAGCCACGCGCACGACCACCCACACGCACACGCACACACGCACCCCTGCGCCCCGGGCGCACTGCCGCGCCCCAGCCCGCGCGCCCAGACACGCTGTCGCGCGCGCGCGCAAGCTCGCACACGCCCGCGCGCACCCTGCGCATCTAGCCCTGCGTTTACCTGCACGTACTGCGCCCCTGCGCAGCACCCCGCGCGCACCCCCGCGTGCACCCGCGCACTGCGCTCCCGCGCAGCACTCTGAGGGCACGCCTGCGCGCACGCCGGTGCGTCCGCGCGTACGCGCGCACGCCCCCAGCGCGCCCGACTGTGCGCGCCTGCACTGCCTGCGCGCGCAGACTCGCGCGCACGCGCGCGGATGACCCCGCACGCGCGCCCGAGCCAAACCCACCACCTTCCTCAGCCCTCCCACACCCCTAACACCCATGCAAACCATGCATACCCAAAAACACATCCTAATCAAGCATCTACACAAGAAAAAGGGAGGAAGAGGACTCACCCAAGGGAGGAAAGGAAGGGAGGGAAAATCGGGTGCTCTTCGCGCACCGAAACACCACCACCAAAGTCACCACCACCAAGCCCTCTTCTCAGCCCAAGAATGGCTGAAAACAGAGGAGAAAATGTGCCATGAGAGGAGGTCAAACAAAGGGAAACACAAATCTAACACCATGGAAAGATAAGATCGGGTCCTTACCAAGCTTTTCTCCTTCTAGGGTTTTTCTTTTCCACCACTCCTACTAGGTCAAAAGGTGGAAATAAAGAGAGGGGATGAGAGGTTTTGAGAGAGATGGAGAAGAAGATGAATAGGGAGGAATACTATTGGTGGGCGTGGACTTAAAGGGGCCACACACACCACACACACACACACTCACTCACACTCACTTACACTTAGGGAAAAAATTAGGTTTTTGCTTTTGACTTTGGGTCAACCTATCCACATAAGAAAACAAAAACTTTTGACCAAGTCAATGGTCAAACTTGACTTGGTCAAGTCTCCCCATGACTTTTCGCTTGGTCAAAACCCGGATACGATTCAGAACTGCAAAATTCTGAAACGTTACCGGAATTCGATAAAATTTTCGTGAGTGGTTTGAAATGGCACTAAGACACGTAATGTACAGTTAGATTTTCAATCAGAGTTCTCAAGCTCATGATGATAGCCAAAAGTCCAAAATTTTAGCGGTTCCGATCGAAAAAAGAAAAAGTTGAAAAATTGCCAGAATGCTCCAATGGTGACCAGAAGGCTAAAAGTGACACATATATAACACATATGGTGTATGCATGGTATGCATGTGTGTTGGGGGTGTGGGAGGGTTGAGGGAGGTGGTGGGAAGGGCTCGGGCGCACGTGCGGGTCATCCGCAAGCGTGCGCGCGACTCTGCGGGCGCAGGCAGTGCAGGCGCGCGCAGTCGGGCGCGCTGGGGGCGTGCGCGAGTACACGCGGACGCACAGGCGTGCGTGTGGGCGTGCACGCGGGTGCTGCACGGGGAGCGCAATGCGCGCGGTGCGCGCGGGGGTGCGCACAGGGTGCTGCGCAGGGGCGCAGTACGCGCGGGTAGACACAGGGCTAGACGCGCGGTGCGCGCGGGCGAGCGCATGCGTGCGTGCGCACGCTGCAGCGTGTCTGGGCGCTCGGGCAGGGGCGCAGCAGCGCGTCTGGGCGCGAGGGCTTCGGTCACGCGACGACCCGGGTGTTGGTGAGTGGGACAATCCAACCCAGTAGGGAGGCATTCGATGCACGTAGACGTGCATTGCCCTCCCCTGGGGCACCATAATAGCATATTAGCTTGTAATAAATGTGTAGTTATGCATGCATGATAAATATGATATATCCATGCCACCTTAGACTTTGTATGCTAGGGATATGCACCCTTATATCATGTGTAGCGGCCCTTGCATGCTTAGACACCAAACCCCGGACTATGCATGTTCCTACCTAGTTTAATTCAATTAAATCTAATGTGAGCATGCCTTAGAGAATATTATAATCTTGTTGTTATAATATGTGTCTCCCCGCATCTTAGTTATGCACCATGGAGGAATTCTGGTGAATTCATGACATTATTTAGCGTTACCACCGGTGTCGACGGATCCAAGAGGATCATATACACGTGACTAGGCTGTCTTCTCCTTATTGGTTGGGATCCGAGGTAGGAACTCCCCGGCGTTAGCTGGCCTGACAGAGGGCTCCCATCTGTAGGTGCCTCCGATGTGTTCGGACTGTGCTGATCGTGGGAGTATAGCAGGTGGAGGCTACGAGGGTGGGAGAGGCTACCCGGTGGGGCCAGGGGTGGAAAGCGGTCTAGTATGCCCCAAGAGGCCCATGTCACCCCTCGGAAAGGGTGAGGGTGAGGGGAGGGAAAGTGGGTTGGCGATGAGACGACCCACTAGAATGTGTAGTTGCTCCCATGTTAGGGACTATAATTATTTGTGGTTAATATGAATTGTGATGCATGGGTTGTGCTATTCACTGAGCATGTGGCTCACCCCTCGCATATATTTTTCTCCAGTTATATCTGAGTCGAATCTGAAGGAGGAGCTCCCCGAGCCACATCAGCAGTAGCGGAGCAGCGCCACGTTCTGCGAGTGAGAGGCCATCAGCATCCCCCTTTGATTGTATGTATTGTATTCCGTGCTTGGGCACACGTTTGTATTATATTTGGATGTCGTTGTATATATTGGCTCTCACAGGATAGTTGATTATGTATCGGGTCTGTAATATGTCTTTTGAATTACAGGCTCAGTCTTTTAGCTTCCGCTATTTGTGTATATATTATGTTAGCCTCATTGTTGTCTGTGTTGTCATTTTTTATGTTGTTTAGAGTATGTTATTGACCTCCTGTATAGACTGCTGATATCATATATACCATTGCCGCGTCTCGGGGACGGCCGCCCTGGGGCGTGACATATTCGGATTTGGGTAAGTCAAGCACATTTGCTAAGAAAAGATCCTAGCAAGTTGGAATCAAGAACAGAAGTATGTTTCTTTGTAGGGTACTCGAGAGGAACTAAAGGTGGTCTATTTTATAGTACGAAGGACGAGAAGGTCATTGTAAGCACTAATGCCCGGTTCTTATAAGAAGACTATATTCTAAATCACAAGCCCACGAGTAGAGTTGTTCTAGAGGAATTGAGCAAAGAGAAACAAGCAGAAAATTCCTCAATACCACCAACGTTTGAATCAGTTCACTGTGATACTATCAACATGTTAGGCTCAACACCAGAACAACGTGTGGATTATAGCACACCGGGTTCACAAGTCCATATGTTGTCACTAGCACCCCTGTAGTACCTCGTTGTAGTGGGAGGGTTATCCAACCCGATAGGTATATGTTCTTGGGAGAGTCATATGACAAGGTCCCTGAGGAACATAATGCCGAACCCTGTAACTACAATGAAGCACTACAAGATAAGGATGCAGAGCTTTGACAAAAGGCTATGATGTCTGAAATAGAGTATATGTACTCGAATCATGTTTGGGAGCTTGTGGATCAACCCGAAGGATAAAACCAACTAGGTGCAAATGGATCTATAAGAAGAAAAGAGGATCAGACGGAATGGTTGAGACTTACAAAGCAAGGCTCGTGGCGAAGGGTTTTACTCAGAAAGAGGGAATCGATTATGAGGAAACATTTTCGCCGGTGGCCATGATGAAGTCTATGCGGATTCTCTTGTCCATTGCAGCTCATTTCGATTATGAAATTTGGCAAATGGACGTCAAGACAGCTTTCTTCAATGGAAGTCTCGACGAGTGCATCTATATGGTGCAACCAGACGGTTTCATAGCAAAGGGTGTTGTGCAAGCTCAAGAAGTCCATTTATGGACTCAAGCAGGCATCAAAATCTTGGAACATCCGTTTTGATCAGGCAATCAAATCTTTTGGTTTTGATCAATGCCTAGATGAACCTTGTGTGTATAAGAAGCGCAACGGAAATGTGGTGGTGTTTCTAATACTTTATGTGGATGACATCTTACTCATCGAAAACGATATTGGGGTATTGTCTATGTCACACCCCAGGGTGAACGTCCCCGACACGTGGCAGGTATATATAATATCAGCAGTCTATACCGAAGATCAATAAAATACTCTAAACAACATCGAAATGACAACACAGACAATAAGGTAGCTGACATAATATATACAAATAGCGGAAGCTCAAACGACTGAGTCTGTAATTCAAAGACATATTACAGACCCGATACATAATCAACTGTCCTGTGAGAGTTAATATATATACAATGACATCCAAATACAAGTATGTGTCCAAGCATGGATAACAATACATACAATCAAAAGGGGATGCTGATGGCCTCTCACTCGTAGAACGTGACGCTGCTCCGCTACTGCTGATGTGCCTCGGGGAGCTCCTCCTTCAGATCCGACTCAGATAAAACTGGAGAAAAATATATGCGAGGGGTGAGCCACACGCTCAGTGAATAGCACAACCCATGCATCACAATTCATATTAACCTCAAATAATTTATAGTCCCTAAAACGGGAGCAACCACACATTCTAATGGGTCGTTTCATCGCCAACCCACCTCCCCCCTCACCCTCACCCTTTCCGGGGGGTGACATGGGCCTCTTGGGGCATACTAGACCGCTCTCCACCCCTGGTCCACCCGGTAGCCTCTCCCACCCTCGTAGCCTCCACCTGGTATACTCCCATGATCAGCACTGTCCGACACATCGGAGGTACCTACAGATGGGAGCCCTCTGTCAGGCCAGCTAACGCCGGGGAGTTCCTACATCGGATCCAACCAATAAGGAGAAGACAGCCTACTCACGCGGATATGATCCTCTTGGATCCGTCGACAATGATTTGTAACTCTACTAATGTCATGAATTCTCAAGAATTCCTCCAGAGCGCATAACTAAGATGCGGGGAGACACATATTATAACAACAAGGTTATAATATTCTCTAAGGCATGCTTACATTTTGATTTAATTAGATTAAACTAGATGGGAACATGCATAGTTCGGGGCATTCCAATTAAAGGACAAGGTGACTAAACATGCATAGGCCGCTATACATGATATAACGGTGCGTATCCCTAGCATACAAAGTCTAAGGTGGCATGGATATATCATATTAATCATGTATGCATAGTTTACAATTATTTCTAGTTAATATGCAATTATGGTGCCCCAGGGGAGGGCAATGCACGCCTACGTGCATCGAACGCCTCCTACTGGGTTGGATTGTCCCACTCACCGAATCCCGGGTCGTCGCGTGACCGTCTGTCAAGATCTGCAAGACAGGGGCATTCAATATGGTGAGTAAACTACACAAATACATAAGAAATATACTAGAAATACCCAATACTCGGACAAGCATGCATACTGGCCCGCACGCACGCGAGCACGCGCGTACGCACGCGAGTCCGAGTGCCCCGACACCCTCCCGAACTCACGGGCAGCCATACGCACGGCCACCCGCATGCGCACGCACAAAGGCGCATGCACGCACGTGACCCTGCGCCCCGGGCGCACTGCCGCGCCCCAACCCGCGCGCCCAGACGCGTTGCTGCGCCCCTGCCCGCGCACCCAGACGCGTTACCGCGCGTCCAGACCTGTGCGTACCCGCGCGTACTGCGCGCCCACGCAGCACTCCTCACGCACCCCAAGCGCACGCCCGCGCGTCTGCGCGTACGCCAGTGCGCCCGTCTGCTCACGCCAACGCCTGCCTGCTCGCGCAGACTCGCGCGCACGCGTGTGGATGACCAGCACGCGCGCCCGAGCCCTTCCCACTCCCTCCTCAGCTTACCCTCACCCCCCTAATGCCCATGCAAGCATGCATACCCAAACACACACCCTTTACAAGCATTTAACCTAGCTAGGGGAGGAGAATGACTTACCCAAAGAGAGGAAAGGAAAGGGAGGGAACTCGGGTGCCCTTCGCGCACCAAATCACCGCCACCGAGACCACCAAGACCTCAGCCACTCCTCAGCCCAAGAATGGCTGAAAATAGGGGGGAAAGGAAGCCATGAGAGGAGGTAGAGAAAGGGGAAATCCAAAATAAAACCATGGAAAGGTAGATCGGAACCCTACCTTCCTTTTTCACTCAATGGCTTCCTTGTTCTTTGCCTTCTACAACCTCTAATGGAGGAAACAAGGGAAGGGGAGATATGGATTTTGTGTGTGACTGAGAGAGGAAGAGAAGATAAGATGAACTATAGGTGGACGCCCAAGCATAGTGACCACACACACACTCACTTAGGGTATTTAGGGTTTTTGTGCTTTTGACTTTGGGTCAACCTATCCACACTAAAAAACAAAAGCAATTGACCAAGTCAATGGTCAAACTTGACTTGGTCAAAGTCATCTTTGACTTGGTCAAGTCTCCCTTTGACATTCCTGCTCGGTCAAAACCCGAATACGATTCGGAACTGCCCAATTCTGAAACGTTACCGGAATTCAAAGAAATTTTTGGGAGTGGCTTGAAATGGCACTAGGACACATAATGTGCAGTTAGATTTTCAATCGGAGTTCTCAAGCTCATGATGATTGCTAAAAGTCCAAAATTTTAGCGGTTCCGATCGAAAAAAGAAAGAGTTGAAAAACTGCCAGAAATGTCCCAAAGGTGTCCAGGAGGCTAAAAGTGACAGATATATAACATTCTTCCCCCCTTAGGAAATTTTGTCCTCAAAATAAATACAAAAACATCTAGGAAGGGAAAAGATGTGGATATGCGCCACGCATGGCATCCTCGCGCTCCCAAGTGGCCTCGGCACCAGAACGGTGCTGCCATCGCACCTTCACCAGCTGGACAGTCTTGGTGCAGAGCCCTTTCTCGCGTCGGTCCAGGATCTCGATCGGCTGCTCCACGAATGACAAGTCTGGCTCGAAGACGAGCGGCTCGAACGGAATAACGTGAGCAAGATCGTGGACGTAAGCCTCAGCTGCGACACATGGAAGACGTCATGGGCCTGAGCCAACTATGGGGGCAGGGCTATGCTATAGGCCACCTCTCCAACCCGCTCGAGGATGAGAAACGACCCAATGAATCGCGGACTCAGCTTGCCCCGCACACCGAAACGGAAGATGCCCTTCATCGGGGACACCTTCAGGAAGACATGGTCACCAACCTCGAAGGCGAGCTCACGGCGACGACGATCGGCGTAGCTCTTCTGACGGCTCTGAGCGACTCGGATACGCTCGCGAATCGTCTTGACCATCTCTGAGGTCTGGTGGATGATCTCTGGTCCCTCCAACTGGCGCTCTCCGACCTCGTCCCAACACAAGGGGGACCTGTAGCTGCGGCCATAGAGCGCTTCATATGGTGCCATCTGGATACTCGAGTGGTAGCTGTTGTTGTAGGCAAACTCCACCAACGGAAGATGCCTCTCCCAACTGCCCCAAAATCGAGAACGCAAGCTCGCAGCACGTCCTCCAGGGTCTGAATCGTCCTCTCCGACTGGCCGTCCGTCTGTGGATGAAACGCTGTACTGAAATTGAGGTTCTGGAGGCTACACCAGAACCTCGAAGTAAATCTCGCGTCTCTATCAGAAATGATGCTGACGGGAGTGCCATGGAGACGAACAATCTCAGAGACAAACAACTGCGCCAGGGTGTCCAGAGAATCGGTGAGTCGGATGGGGAGGAAATGAGCGGACTTAGTCAGTCGATCGACGATTACCCAGATGGCATCGCGACCTGAACGTGACCTCGACAAGCCCGAAATGAAGTCCATCGTGATCTGCTCCCACTTCCACTAAGGAATCTCAATGGGCTGCAGCTTCCCCGCAGGACGCTGATGCTCTGACTTCACCTGCTGGCATACCAAGCAACGGGCAACGAAACGGCCAATATCCATCTTCATCCCGCGCCACCAGTAGCCACGACGAAGGCCCCTGTACATCTTCGTGCCACCAGGATGCACTGTGTACCTCGAACGATGGGCCTCGTCCAAGATCTTCTGCTTTAGCTCTGCGTCGTCAGGAATGCATGCTCGACCTCTGAACCGTAAGATCCCGTCCTCGTGAATCTGGTAGTCCGGACGCTCGCCCCGGGCGACGCCTTCAGAGAGGACTAGAAAGTGAGAATCCTGCTCCTGAGCCGTGCGGATCTCGTCGAGAAGAACGTGCTGCACCACTATCCTTGCCAAAAAGCCACCAGCAGGTGTCTCTTGAACGCTGATCCAGCAAGCGGCCTCCTCTAGAAGCCTCCAACGACGTACAGCCAAGTGGGCGGCCATGCCCAAGGGCTGCCTGCTGAGAGCATCGGCCACGACATTCGCCTTACCCGGATGGTAAGCGATGTCACAATCATAGTCCTTCAGGAACTCGACCCAACGTCTCTGACGCTGTTATATATGTGTCACTTTTTGCCTCCTGGTAACCATTGGAGCATTTTGGCAGTTTTTGATTTTTTTTCGTTTTTCGATTGGAATCGCTAAAATTTTGGACTGTTAGCTATCATCCTGAGTTTGAGGACTCCGATTAAACATCTAACTGCATATTATGTGTCCTGGTTCCATTCTAAGCCACTCACGAAAATTTCATCAAATTCCGGTAACGTTTCAGAATTTCACAGTTCCGGGGCGTATCCGGGTTTTGACCGAGCGAGAAGTCATTGGGAGACTTGACTTGGTCAATGTGGGCCCATGAATTGGTCAACTCTTTTGTCCTTTTGTGTGGTTGAGTTGACTTAGGTCAAATTGCACTTAGACTCACTTAAACCCCCCCCCCCCTAATCCTAGCTTAGCCTAATCTAATTAAGGGTGTGAGAGTGTGTGAAGGGGGTGTGGGGATAAATAAATCCCACGACAACATTTTAAACCCTATTCATCATCTCCTCCACTCAATCCCTCTCTCTTCCCACCCCTTAAAACCTCCATTTGACCTAGCTAAGGTGCCCAAAACCTAAAACCCAAAGAAGAGAAAGGTTAGATCTCATCCCGATCTATCCATCGGTGGTCTCGGATTCGAGTTCCCACTTGTTTGACCCCCTCTAACCCCCTCTTTTCTTCTCTGATTTCAGCCCCCCTTGGGCTAGGTAGAGATCTTGGTGGTGGAGGTCTTTGGGAAGGTGTTTCGGTGCACGAAGAGCTCCCGGTTCCCTTCCTTCCTTTTTCCTTCCTTTTCTTGCTTAGATACATGTTAGGAGGGTGTGTTTGGGTGTGTGCTGGTTGTTGGAGGTGGTTGGTGGTGGTTAGTGGCCATTGGTGGCCGGAGAGGGGTGGTAGGGTAGCTCGGGCATAGGCAGGCAGGCTGGCTCGGGTAGGCTGGCAGCACAGGCAGCACAGGCAGGCAGGCTGGCGAGCAGGGCAGGCAGGGCAGCTGGCAGGGCACCCGCGCGTGCACGCGGGCATGCGCTCGGGTGGAGCAGGTGCGTCCGGGTGCTGCGCGCGAGGCGCTGCGCAGAGGCGCAGTGCGGGCGTGCGCAGGGGACCGCGTGCGGATGCTGCGCAGGGCGCGTGCGGGGCGTGCGCGCGGAGCGCTGCGCAGAGGCGCAGGCGTGCTGTGTGCGCGCGGTGAGGCGATGGGGCGCTGGGCGAGTCGGTGGTGCGCGTGGAGTGCGCGCGGGGCGAGGCGATGGGGCGCTGGGCAAGCCGATGGTGCGCGCGTGGTGCGCGCGGGGTGAGGCGAGGAGGCGCGAGGCGTGCGGTGTGCGCGCGGGTCACTGCGCTGGGGCGCAGTGAGCGCGCGGTGCACCCGAAGGGCTCGGCGACGTGTCCTAGCGTGCACGCAGGGGCTCGGCAGTGCGCCTGGGTGCGCGGGCTGGGGCGCGGCGGTGCATCCGGGGGGGGTGGCCATGCGGATGGTTGTCGGGGGTTCGGGAGTGAGTCGGGGTGCTCGGACTGGCGTGCGTACATGCCATATGTACGCTTGTCCGAGTGTTGGGTATTTTTAGTGTATTTTTGTGTATTTTTGTGGTATTTGTGTATTTTACTCACCAAGTTGATTACCCTGTCTTGCAGATCTTGACGGACGGTCGTGCGACGACCCGGTTATCGGTGAGTGGGACAACCCAACCCAGTAGGGAGGCGCTATATGCACTTGGGCGTATACCGTCCTCCCCTGGGGCACCGCAGTTGATATTAACTTGTTAATATGTAATCCATGCAGGCATGATTAGTGTGTAGAATGCATGCCACCCTAGACTTTGTATGTTAGGGACTTGCACCCTTAGGATATGTGTAAGAGCCATGCATCCTGTCACCTTGTTATCATGCTAGGAAAGCCTCGACCTATGCATGCGTCCTATTAGTTTGATTTATTAAATTAAATGCAAACTTATGATATTTTTAGCATGCCTTGGGGAATATTAAGGGGGCCTTGCGAGGTCAACATTGAGACCCGGGCTAGGGTACTCCGTGTTCCTTGTTGGGTTGTCGGGATGTCCTATATCGGGACCTCAGGTTGCCCTCCCAAGGTTTCCTTTCCTCATAATTATCTTATATATTCCCCGCATCTTGGTTATGCGCGCTGGAGGAATTCTGAAGAATTCAAGACATTAGAGTTGTTGAGATGTGTTGTCGGCGGATCCGAGTGGATCATATGCGCATGGATAGGCTGTTCTGTTCCCTTCATTGGATCCGTGTAGAGACTGCCCCGGCGTTAGAAAGGTTTGTCCCGTGGAGGGCTCCCATCAGTAGGCACCTCCTGATTTGGGAAGGACTGTGCTGAATGTGGGAGTGGCCAAGCGGCCTACGGAGTGGGGAGAGACTATCGGTGGACCAAGGGTGACCAACAGCCTAGTCAGTCCCAATATCCTATGTCACCATATTGAGGGGTGAGGGTGAGGGTGTGGTGGGTCGGCGATGTAGCGACCCACTGGATTTGTGTAAGGATGATTATCAGTCTATTAAGTCCCAATATCCTATGTCACCTATTGAGGGGTGAGGGTGAGGGTGTGGTGGTTCGGCGATGTAACGAACCACCGGATTTGTGTAGTTCCTGCCACTTTGAGGCTATCGATTTGATTAAATGTGGTTAATATAAATTGTGATGCATGGGTTGTGCTATTCACTGAGCGTGTTCCTCACCTCTCATAATATTTTCTCCAGTGATTACGGAGGCGGACTTGAAGGAGGAGCTCCCCGAGAGACTGCACCAGTAGCGGAGTAGCACCACGTCCCGCTAGTTTTTGAGGCCATCAGCATCCTTTTGATTGTATGTATATATATTCCGTGCTTGGGCACCCAGTGTTGGATTGTGGTTGGATGTATGTATGTATATTGCTCTCACAGGACATATGATTATGTATCGAGTCTGTAGTATGTTTTTGGATTACAGACTCAGTCTTTTAGCTTCCGCTATCTGTGTATATATCACGTCAGCATTGATTTTATCTGTGATGTCATTCTAGTTGTTGTGTAGAGTATGTTATTGATCTCCTGTATAGACTGCTGATATTGTATACCATTGCCGCGTCTCGGGGACGGCCGCCCTGGGGCGTGACATGTTGAGCTCCGGCTGGGACTGCAAATAAGTCAAGCTCGTGTGATCAGTGAAGAGCTCGAACTCCTCGCCATAGAGGTAGTGCCTCCACATCTTCAGCGCAAAGATGATCGCTGCTAACTCTAAGTCGTGGGTGGGGTAATTCTGCTCATGGGGCTTCAACTGACGCGACGCGTAAGCCACAACCTTACCGTACTGCATCAGGACGCAACCCACACCCAACCGCGATGCATCGGAGTAAACTGCGAATCCACCACTCCCAGACGGAATGGTAAGAACTGGCGCTGAGGTGAGCCTTCGCTTCAACTCCAGGAAGCTCTCCTCGCAAGCTGGGGACCACTCGAACCGGACATCCTTCCGAGTGAGGCGGGTCAGAGGAACAGCTATCTTCGAGAAACCCTCGACAAACCTCCGATAATAACCCGCCAAGCCCAGGAAGCTCCGAATCTCTGTGGGGTTCGACGGTCGACGCCAATTCGACATGGCGAGCGTCTTGTCCGGGTCCATAGATATGCCCTCGCCGGAAATCATGTGGCCCAGAAAGGCCATACGCTCCAACCAAAACTCGCACTTACTGAACTTGGCGAACAACTGATGTCGGGCCAAAGTCTCCAAGACAGTGCGGAGATGGTGAGCGTGCTCCTCAAGACTCCTCGAGTACACCAGAATATCATCGATGAAGACTACTACGAAGGAGTCGAGGAAGGGCCGAAACACCCGGTTCATCAGATCCATGAAGGTTGCCGGCGCATTCGTCAACCCAAACGGCAGTACTCGGAACTTGTAGTGCCCATAACGGGTACGAAAGGCCGTCTTTGGAATATCTGACTCCCGGATCTTCAGCTGATAGTAGCCCGAACGGAGGTTGATATTAGAAAAGACGCGCGCTCCCTGGAGCTGGTCAAACAGATCGTCAATCCGTGTCAAGGGGTACTTGTTCTTCACGGTCCGCTTGTTCAGCTGCCTGTAATTAATACAAAGTCGCAGCGAACCGTCCTTCTTCCGCACGAACAAAACAGGGGCTCCCCACGGAGAAACACTCGGACGTGCGAAGCCCTTCTCAAGCAACTCCTCCAACTGCTCCTTGAGCACCTTCAGCTCTGCTGGGGCCATCCGGTACGGAGCTCTCGAAATCGGCTGTAGTGCAATTATAAGTTGAGGTTCACAACTTTAGATGGACTTGGATAATCCATTGTATAAAGGTTGTAGTGCAATTCATCTTACGTAGTCTCTCTTGACTATAAAAGACCAGTTCATAGGTTTTTGGGTGATTGTGATAGTACACCTTGTGTGTATTGAATGGACCAAGTTGGGGTAATTATTTTTGTATTGACTAGATAAAATAATTTACACCCAATATTTATTAAGATTGCTTATGCTCTTTGTTATGCCCATGTCATTCAGAGCCTTATTTTTCGATCGGAGTCGCTAAAATTTTGGTTTTCAGCTGCCTGCGAGAGTTGGAGTACTCTAATTGAAAATCTAAGTGCATATTATGGGTCTTGGTACCATTTTGTACTACCTATAAAAATTTCATTGAATTCTGATAATGTTTTAAAAATATGCAGTTCTGAATCGCATCCGGGTTTGGTTGTTACTGGCTTGGGATGTCACGCCCCACGCGTCCCCGAGACGTGGCAAGAATATAATATCAGCTATCAATACCTGAGGTCAATAAAGACACCAATAACAATACACAAGGCGGCAAAGCAAAGATAATGATAACTGACGAAAAGCGGAAGCATAATATATAAACAATGTATGTAAATCAAAAACATTATTACAGACTCGAATACACAATCACTGTCTTGTGAGAGCCAAGTCTAGACCAAAGAAAATACAACCTGTGCCACATGCACGATTTACAAAGCATAAAATGACTCTAGGAATGCTGACAACCTCGCACTCGCCACCCGCCGGAAGAATGCTCCACGCCCATAAGACCACGCCACAGGAAAGCTCCAGCTCCACGCCCAACACTGCCCCTGAAAAGAAACAGTATGCGAGGGGTGAGCTACAAGCTCAGTGAGTGGCTGGAAACCAATCACCATACTCACCATACTACAGTTCAATACTCAACAATTCCCTCACAAGGAAAACATGGGTGGAAACCCATGGATAACTGGGTCACGCGGGGCGCGACCAACCTCACCCCCACCCTCACTCCCGGAGGGAGTCTCTTGGGACTTTTGGGGAGAGACCATACCGTCGGTCGAAGAGACCCGGATTTACTGGTCTGCACAACACTACTGGATCATCTACATCTAGATAATTGCCCCACGATGTCTTTCAACATCGATACACAACCGGACCCAACAACTATGGGAACAGACGAACAACGAATGGGTCACGCGGCGATGTGTCTTCACCTCATCCTTACCCTCACTCCCGGAAGGAGACTATTGGGACTTTTGGAAGAGACTTAGACTGCTCTACACCCTTGGTCCACCGGTAGCCTCTCCCTCACTCCGTAGCCTCTACCTGGTATACTCCCACGATCAGCACCCTCCGACGCATCGGAGGTACCTACAGATGGGAGCCCTCTGTCAGACAGCTTTCCAACACTAGGGAGTCCCTACTCGGATCCAACGAAGGGGAGAACGATCCCACGCTCGCAACATCATTCGTTAACCCTCTCCCGGGTAGCCTCTACCTGGTATACTCCCACGATCAGTACGCTCCCGAATGCATCGGTGGTACTCACGGGTGGGAGCCCTCTATCAGGAGAGCTACACTCGGGCCCCCTCAACTCATCGCTCTACATCCTTTGTCCACCGGTAGCCTCTCTTTCACTCCGTAGCACCTACCTGGTATACTCCCACGATCAGCACCCTCCGACGCATCGGAGGTACCTACAGATGGGAGCCCTCTGTCAGGACAGCTTTCCAACGCCGGGGAGTCCCTACTCGGATCCAACGAAGGGGAGAACGATCCCACGTTCGCAAAGCAAACCTAATGAAAAACAACTACTCTCGATAATCACTTATCGAGATATAGAATACTACTGTACTCCCACACCGTTGCGTCGCTCAGACACAAAGGGGTTACCTCTGCTCTCACGTAGAAGTAAACCCATAAGCTAATGAATTCTCCTGAATTCCAAACGAGGGCATCGCTCGGATGCACGGGGTGATTACATCGCTAGCCCTCTAACTAATAAGGTACAACCCGACAGCGGATCATACCCATGCCTATTCCAGCTAGGCCTAATTAGTTTTAACATGCGCATAACTACGATGCGGGGAAACATATATTATAACAACAAGGTTATAATATTCTCTAAGGCATGCTCATAACAATATATTCTCATTTGATTTAAATAAATTAAACTAAATGGGAAACATGCGTAGATCGAGGCTTTTCAAGCATGGGACATTGTGTATAGGCATGTATGGGCCTCTATGCATGTATCATGGATGTATATCCCTAGCATATAATGTCTAACAAGGCATGGTTATAACATAGCAAACATGCACTAACATCGTTTTTCATACTATAGCTAGGGGGCCCCATCGATGCGCGACGCGCGTCTACGCGCGTTGAGCGCATCCCTAGAGAGGAGGGGGGGGATTGGTATCGAACCACTCACCTTACAACCCGGGACCTCGCGCATCTTATCCTACGAGATCTGCAAGGTAGGGGCATCCAATTTGGTGAGTAACAACACAATTTACACATAGAAATCATTAGAAATACCCAAATACTCAAACAAGAATGCATACGGACTCACATACATGCGAGCACGCACGTACGCACGCGAGTCCGAGTGCCCCGACACCTACCCGAACCCCTGGGCAGCCACACGCATGGCCCACCGCACGCGCACGCACGTATGCACACGCACGCATGGGGCCCAGCACCCCTGGCGTACTGCCGCTCACCTGCCCGCGCGCACTGCACGTCCAGCCCGCGCGCCCTCACGCGCACTGCGCGCCCGTGCAGAAACCCGCGCATGCCCCAGCACGTGCACCCACGCACGCGCACGTACTGGCCCCCAGCCCCGCGCCCAGGCGCATGCCCGGGCGCACTGCCCCGCGCGCACCCCCGTGCGTACCCCCGCTCGCCCCAGCACCCGCGCGCCCACTCCGCGCGCACCCGCGCGCATGCGCCCGCGCGCGTCTGGGCGCCCGCCTGTGTGCCCAGCCTTCCTTTACCTTTTTTTAACCCTCCCCAACCCCTCACACACACTCTAACCCATATGCATAGCATGCATGAACTCCCCAACCATCCCAACAACCCTAAAAATCAAAAAGAAGGGGAAGAGGACTTACCAAAAGAGGGAAACGGAAAGGGGGAGATGCGGGGCTCTTGACGTGCCCCGGCCACCTCAACCACCACCACCACCACCTCTTCAGCCTCTCCTCAGCCTCCTCCTTGGCTGAAAATCAGGGGGGGAGAACAAGATATGAGAGGGTGCTTGAGAGAGAGGAGATCAACAACAACAACAAAACCTACACAAGTTCACCATCACTTCCTCCTCCACCTTCTCCTTCTCTTTGAGGAGATATAACAAACACTTGGGGGGCTTTGAAAGAGAGGAAGAGAGACAAAAACTTAGACTTGGGGAATGCAGGGGAAGAGAGAAAGAAAGAGAGAGATATTTTTGCCCAAATAAATATCTAAAGAGGGATGGAAATGACTATTCATCCCTTGACTAGAATTTCTGCACATGCTTCACTAGAACAGCCATAACTTCCTCCATATTGCTCCGAATTGCACAATTTCAATTCCATTGGAAAGACAAGAAGATTATCTAAAACTTTCATGTTTATGCCAAGATCAAATAATCTCTCCAGCTATTCCGAAATTAGAGCTAAACATTGAACAGGGCTGCTGCCAGAATTTTCATCCCCGGGGTGTATACTTGAAAAAATACCCATAACTTTTACTACAGGAATCCAGTTGATCTAATTCCACTTTTGTATGAAAGCTAACTCAAAACTGGACATCTCATAATAAAATCATATTTAAACCTCTTCATCTTGGATTTTAACAAAATCAAATCCAAATACCAAATTGGAAATACATAACTTCTAGAAAAAAAAATTATGTAGCCAAATTTCAATCAGAGCGCTCCAAATGACACAGGCATAACATGGGAGGTGGGATGGAAATTGTGCACGTCTAGGTGGGGATTGTTGACCAAGGTCAAGGGGGGGGGTTGTTTTGTTTTGTTGTGTGGTTGGGTTGAATATGTCAACCCCCACCAACCCACTTTATTTTTCTTAAATGCCCCCCATTTTAGTGTGTGTGTTTGTGTGTCTCCCTCTCTCCCTCTCTAAGTGCAAGCCATCCGAGGCTATCTTTTCTCCTCTCCCTCTCATTTGTGTGTATTGGGTGGAGAAAGTGAAGGAGAAGATGAATAGTGTATGAAGGGATGATCTAGCTATGGTGAGTTTGTGTGTGTGTATGTGTTGTTGTTTCTTTCCCTTCTCCATCTCCAATCCTCTCATGCCTCCCCTCATGTTCCCCCTGTTTTCTGCCATGAAGGGCTTGAGGAGATGCTGATGAGGTGGTGATAGTGGTGGTGGTGGTTGAGGTGGTCGTGGGTGAGTCGAGAACCCCGCATCTCCTCATTTCACTCCCCCTGTTTTGGTAAGGTAGCTCTCTGTCTTTTAAAGATATCAGTGAATCTAGTATTTATAGGAACATTTTTAGGATATCAGCTATGTGTCCAGATGTTATATATGAAATTTGGGGTCATTATGATATCTGTGTTGTAAGTTAGAACCTTTTTTGCATGACCTGTCCAGATTCGCGCGGGAATTGACCTGCTTCTGAAAATAATTTATTTTGGGCTTGTAAAGGAAAAATTAGGTTATAATGTCTTCTGGGATTATGATCCCAACATGCCATAGAATGTGTATGATTTATTTTATAATTTTTGGATGCGTATTTGGCGCTGTGGAGATCAAATAGTAGGGCTGGTTGCAGCAGGTTTAGCAGTTTTGCTCGATTGTGTGTCAAGGAGTTGTTATGCATGTTGTGGAAAGTATCAGGAGTTAGGGTCTTCATGAAGTAGGCTTGTATGTGTGTTAGGAGGTTCCATATTTTAATTGTGGATCATTGGTTGTGTTTTGCAGATCTCGTAGACCGGACGCGCGGCGATCCAGGTATCTGTGAGTGGTTCGATCCAACCCCTTGAGATGCGCTCGACGCGCGTAGTCTTGCGTCGCTCATCGATGGGACACCCTAGCTATAATACTTGTGTAGATAAGTAGTATGGCCACGCTTAAGCTATAATATGTTAGATATCTTGAATGCTAGGCTTATATTACGTGTATTGTATTCATGTATGAATGACTGTATCGCATGCGCCCCTCTAGTATGGGCATGTATTTCTGTAATGGGTATGGATGTATAGAATAGGGCATGCCTTAGGTAGTATTGTAATACTACTCCCATTATATTAATAATATCTAGCATGATTAGCCGGGGTTAATAACGGGCACATGCCTAATATTCCCTTGCGATAAGACTCGAGGGCGTGGTGTAGTTGTTGCGCCCATGCTAATGGGGCAAAGCTATGACCAACTTCAAGAGATGATGAGCTCTCTCTCTCGCCCTCTCCCTTTGTACGAACTGAGTAAGTAGATGCGATTTCCTACTCGACTCAAGTTCGTTTGGAATATTGGCATGCACCTGTTAGTGCGCGAGATCGCGCTTGACCCTTCCCTTTTTAAGTTGGTGATGTCCAACGCATTTTAGGGTATACCTTGTATGCTTGTATGAGGTATGCTTGTATGCTAGGATGCTTGTATGAGGTATGCTTATATGCTTGCACGCTTGTATGCATATTATTTAGCCATGCATGATATGTATGTTGTATATGTATATTGTTTATGCTTTCTATCCATGTTAGGGAGTATCCCTATAATTAATTGATATGTTATCGTGCATGTAGGTCATGTACATAACTAAGATATAATTCTCCTATAATATATATGCGCATATTAAAACTAATTAGGACCATTTGAAATAGGCGTGGGTACGACCCACTGTCGGGATGTGCATCATTAGTTAGTGGGCGAGCGATGTAATCGCCCCTACATCCGTGTGATGCACTTGAATGGAATTCAGGAGAATTCATTTGCTGTATCGGTTTTGTTAAACCGGTGGCTATGGCATTAAGTTAGGCCTACCCGTGCTAGGCGCGTATATGAACCGCCTGTTGGGTTATATGCCTTGGGCTTATTTCTGCGTGAGAGCAGAGGTACCCCTCGCGTCTGAGCAACGCACCTATGTGGGAGTACAAGAGTATTCGATATCATCAATATGTGATTATCGAGTGTAGCCCATAGGGTTCGCTTTGCGAACATGGGGTGCTTCCTCCCGACATTGTCGTGCGTCGAAACACCCCAGCGTCGAAGCTGTCCTGTTTGGGTGCCACCACTGGTAGGTGCTACTGATACGTATCATGGTACACATCTGGCTGATGTACCAATCGTGGAAGGCCGACAGGTAGAGGCTACGCAAGAGAGGGCTACCGATGATATTGTGAGCGTGGAATTGTTCTGTCATGCCCTAGGGCGGCCGTCCCTGATACGTGGTAAATATATATAATATCAGCAGTCCATACACGAGATCAATAAAAGATTCTAAACAACTTCGAAGGTAATACACAATTAACAATGTAGCTGACATAATATATATACATATAGCGGAAGCTTAAACGACTGAGTCTGTAATTCAAAGACATATTACAGACCAGAATACATAATCAACTGTCCTGTGAGAGCCAATAAAAGACAAAGACATCCACATACAAGTATTGTGCCCAAGCACGAGTAACAATACATACAAGAAAAAAGGGGGGGGATGCTGATGGCCTCTCACTCGCAAGATCTAAATACGCGAACGCTGCTCCGCTACTGGTGTGATGCCTTGGGGAGCTCCTCCTTCAGATCCGACTCAGTGACAACTGGAGGAAAAAGATATGCGAGGGGTGAGCCACACGCTCAGTGAATGGTACAATCTATGCAACACAACACATATTAACCTTAAAAATTATTAAAGTCCCAAGATGGGAGTAACTGTACAAATTGGTGGGTCGTAGCGACGCCGACCCACCTCACCCTCACCCTTTAGAGGTGACATAGGACTCTTGGGAGAGATTAGACTGCTCTACACCCTTGGTCCACCGGTAGCCCTTTTCCCGGGTAGCCTCTACCTGGTATACTCCCATGATCAGTACGTTCCCGAATGCATCGGTAGTACCTACGGATGGGAGCCCTCTGTCAGGACAGCTTTTCCCAACCCGGTTAGTTCCTACACGGATCCAACGAAGGGGAGAAAACAATCTACACTCACGGATACGATCCTCTTGGATCCGTCGACAACGATTACTAAACACTGCTAAGGTAACGAATTCTCAAGAATTCCACCAGGGCGCATAACTAAGATGCGGGGAAAAACATATATTATAATAACAAGGTTATAATATTTTCTAAGGCATGCTTATACTAACATATTCTCATTTTGGTTTAATTAAATTAAACTAGATGGGAACATGCATAGATCAAGGCTTTTCAAGCATGGGACATGGTGTCTAGGCATGTATGGGCCTCTATACATGATACATGGATGTATATCCCTAGCATACAATGTCTAACATGGTATGGTTACATCATAGCAAAACATGCATTAACATAAGTTTTCATTCACACAAGTTAATATGTAGTTATGGTGCCCCAGGGGAGGGCAATGCACGCCTACGTGCATCGAACGCCTCCCTACTGGGTTGGATTGACCCACTCACCGCAACCCGGGTCGTTGCGTGACCGTTCGCCAAGATCTGCAAGACAAGGGCATTCAATATGGTGAGTAAACTACACAAATATACATGAAATTTACTAGAAATGCCATAAACTTGGACAAGCATGGATACGGGCTCGCACGCATGCGAGTACGCACGTACGCACGCAAGTCCGAGTGCCCCGACACCTACCCAAACCCTCGGGCAGCCACACGCATGGCCCCCCGCACGCGTACGCGCGCATACGCACGCACGCACGCGCCCCTGCACCCCCTGGCGCACTGCCGCGCGCGCTCACGCTCGCGCCCGCCCGCGCGCACTGCGCGTCCTACCTGTGCGCACTCGCGCGCACTGCTCGCCCGCCCAGCACCCCGCGCGCACGCGCGCGCGCCCGCCAGCGCGCCCCACTGCGCTGGCCAGCGCCCCTCTGTGCGCGCAGACGCGCGCGCACGGGCGTGAATGGCCCCGCGCGCGTGCCCAAACCTCTCCCACCTCCTCCTTAGCCTTCCCACACCCCCTACCACATATGCATAGCATGCAAGAACATCCTAAGAGCCCTAACAACAAATTAAAACAAAGATAAGGGAGGAGGAGAGCTCACCAAAGGAGGGGAAAGAAAGGGGAGGTATTCGGGTGCCCTTGGCGCACCAAAACCACCGCAACCACCACCACCAACACCACCCTCCTCAGCCTTGCTTGGCTGCAAATCAGGGGCAAAAAGGGGAGCATGAGAGGGGTGAAAGCTAGAGAGAAAGAAAGAGAGGAAGGGACAACCACAACAACACAAACTTGAGTGCTCTTCCTCTTACACTTTCCTCTTCTTTTGCTTCTTCTTCTCCTTCTTTTTCTACTTCTATTTAGCACAAAAAAAGAAGAGGGAGTGAAGGAGAGAGTGAGAGGGAGAGGAGGAGAAGGGGACGCCCACACATAGTACTCACACACTCACACACACACTTTACATTAAATGGTGAAAAAGGGGGTGGGTGGGGGATTGACTTGAGTCAACCTAACCAAACTACCAAACAAAACCCCTTGACTAGTCAAAAGTCATCTTTGACTAGTCAAGGTCTTCATTGACTTGGTCAAAGTCATCCTTTGACACTTCAAAATCGGTCAAAACCCGGATACGATTCGGAACTGCAAAATTTTCTAAAACGTAACCAGAACTCGATGAAATTTCTGTGGGCAATACCAAATGGTACCAGGACCCATAACATGCAGCTAGATTTCCAATCGGAGTACTCGAACTCATACAGATAGCTAAAAGTCCAAAATTTTAGCGGCTCCGATCGAAAAAAGAAAAATTGGAAAACTACCAGAAGTGACCCAAAGGTGACCAATAGGCTAAAAAGTGACACATATATAACATGTTCTCCCCTTCTTTGGATCCGCGTTGAAGCTACCCGACGTTAAAGCTGTCCTGACAGAGCCAACCACCTGTAGGTACTACAGATACGATCGGCAGATGTACTGATCATGGGAATATACCAGGTAGAGGCTACTCGGGAGAGGGCTACCGGATGACGAAGGGTGTAGAACAAAAAGGTTTTCTTCCAACAGTCCTGTGTCACCCTTAGGGGTGAGGGTGAGGATGAGGTGAAGTCACGTCACCACGTGACTTATTCGTTTTCGTCCGTTCCCATGGTTGTTGGGTCCGGTTACGTATCGATGTTCAAAGACATCGTTGGGCAGTTATCTCGATGTAGATGATCCAGTAGTGTTGTGTAGACCTCGATGTAGATGATCCAGTAGTGTTGTGTAGACCAGTAATTCCGCGTCTCTTCGACCAACGGTATGGTCTCTCCCCAAGAGTCTCAAGAGTCTCCCTCCAGGAGTGAGGGTGAGGGTGAGGTTGGTCGCGCCGCCGCGTGACCTTGTTATCCATTGGGTTTCCACCCATGTTTTCCTTGAAAGGAAATTGCCTTAGCATTAAACTGTTGTAATGGTGATTGGTTTCCAGCCACTCACTGAGCTTGTAGCTCACCCCTCGTGTACTGTTTTCTTTTACAGGGGCAGTGTTGGGCGTGGAGCTGGAGCTTCCCTGTGGCGTGGTCTTATGTGCGTGGAGCGTTCCGTCCGGTGGGTGGCGAGTGCGAGGCTGTCAGCAGTCCTAGAGTCATTTTATGTATTGTAAATCGTGCATGTGGCACATGTTGTAATTTATTTAGACTAGACTTATTGATATTTTTATGCTTCCGCTTTTCAGTTGAGTTATCAGTTATCATTGCTTTGCCAGCTTATGTGTTATTTATTAGAGTCATTGTTGACCTCTTATACTTGATAGCTAATACTTTATATATTTACCACATCTCAGGGATGGCCGCCCTAGGGCGTGATGTTATGCCTGTGTCATTTGGAGCCATTTCGGTTAAGTCTTCGTCACATCTGGGTCATTCAAGGCCTTTTTTTTTCGACCGGAGTCGTTAAAATTTTGGCTTTTAGCCACATGCGGGAGTTCGGGTACTCTGATTGAAAATCAAACTGCATATTATGGGTCCTAGTACCATTTTGTACTACCCATAAAAATTTCATCGAATTCCGGTAACTTTTAAAAAATATGCAGTTCCGAACTGTATCCGGGTTTTGAGAGTTCTTGACATGATTAGTCGAATAGTGTGAGATATTTTGGTGAATGTGGTGACCTTGGGTAACCTTACCCGCCTTTGCTTAGTGGTGAAGCAACCACTTGGTTAGTTAGTGTGTTAGTGGGTGAGTTTAGGTTAGGTTTACCCCCTCATTTTTCCATTACACTCACCCCCCCTAGATGAGAAAAAGTCTCTCTCCCTCCCTCTCCCACTCCCTACGTCTCCCTCTCTTTTGCTCTCTTTCTCTCTTTCACACATCCCCCATGTGTTTGATTAAATGCATAAGCGAAAGAGATGGAGCAAGAAGAGGAGGTGCAAGTGCAAGACTAGGTGAGTGTGTGTGCTTGTGTTGTTGATTGTTGCTCCTCCCTCTCCTCCTCCCATGGTGGATCCCCTGATTTTTTCCCCTCTCCCTTTGGTCAGCCAAGTAGAAGAGAAGCAAGGATGGAGGTGGTGGTAGTGGCAGTCTAGGTGGTCAAGGGTGCGCTTGCGAGCCCCTACATCTCCCCCTTCCCTCTCCCTCTCTTTTGGTGAGTTTTCTCTCTTCTTTATTGGTTTGGATGCATGTTAGGGTGTTTGGGAGGGTATGCATGTGAGGTGTTTTGAGTTGGGTGCATGTAGGAGCAGGGGGGAGGGTTGGGGAGTGCTGGGCGAGCGCGCGGGTCTGTCCGCGCGTGTGCGAGCGTGTCTGGCGAGCGTGCAGGCGGGCGCATGCGCATGCTCGCAGGCGCGCGGGTGCGTGCGAGCGGGTGCGCGCGCACGGGGCAGCGCGTCTGGGCGTGTGGCTGGGTGCGCAAAAGGGCGCCAGTGCGCGTGCAGGGGCACACGTGGGGCTGCCCAGAGGCTCAGGTAGGTGCTAGGGCACTCGGGCATGTGTGCGTACGCGCGTGCTCTCATGCGTGCGAGCCCGTATGTGTGCATGTCTAAGTCTTTGGCATTTCTAGTAATTTCTAAGTGTATAATATGATGTTACTCACCAAATTTGATGCCCTTACCTTGCAGACTGCGCCCAGCGCGCGCCCAAGCCATCCTTACCCCATTTTAGCCCTTCCCAACCCCTCACACACACCCCAACCCATCTACCTAGCATGCATGACTTCCCAACCAACCCCTTAAGCCAAGACAACCAAGAAAAAAAGGGGAGGAGCTCACCTTGGGAGGGGAAAGAAAGGGGGAGGTTCGGGGGCCCTTCGCGCACCGAAACGCCGCCACCGAGACCACCACCACCACCACCTCTCCTCAGCCTTCTCCTCAGCCACCTCCATGGCTGCAAATCAGGGGGGGGATTCATGCAAAGAGAGCTTGAGAGAGGGGAGACAAACAACCACAACAACACTCCCACACAAACCCACTCATGCACTTGCACCTCCACCATCTCTTCTCTTTGGGGCATATTTACAAACACTTGGTGGGTGTGTTTGAAAGAGAGAAAAAAGAGGTATTCGACGTGGGATTTGGGAGGGGAGAGAGAGAGAGATATATATTTATCAAAATATCTTAAGGGGAAAAGACCTAGTCGCCCTTTGACTAGAATTCTACACAAGCTTCACTGGAACAGCCATAACTTCCTCGATACAGCTCCGAATTGCACAATTCCAAGTCCGATGGAAAGCTAAGAAGATTATCTACAACTTTCATGTTCATGACAAGATCAAATAATCTCTCCAGCTATTCCGAAATTAGAGCTAAACATCGAGCAGGGCTGCTGCCAGAATTTCCATCCCCGGGGTATACTTGGAAAAATACCCATAACTTTTACTACAAGGATCCAGTTGACCTAATTCCACTTCTGTACGAAAGCTAACTCAAAACTGGACATCTCATAGTAAACTCATATTTAAACCTCATCATCTTGGATTTTAACAAAATCAAATCCAAATACCAAATCAGGAAATACATAACTTCAACGAAAAAATTATGTAGCCAAATTTTCAATCAGAGCTCTCCAAATGACACAGGCACAACAGGGTCGTGGGTGTGTCGAGAACCCTGCATCTCCCCATTTCCCTTCCCCTGTTTTGGTAAGGCAGCACACTGTCTTTTAAAGATCTCAGTGAATCTAGTATTTAGAGGCATATTTTTAGGATTATGTCTGCTTATGATTTGATCAGCTATGTGTCTAGATGTTATATATGAAATTTGGGGTCATTATGATATCTGTGGTGTAAGTTAGAACCAGTTTTGCATGACCTATCCAGATTCGCGTAGGAATTGACCTGCTTCTGGAAATGATTTTTTTCAGGCTTGTAGAGGCAACATTAGGTTCTAATGTCTTCATGGATTATGATCCCAGCATATCATAGAATGTGCATGATTTATTTCATAATTTTTGGAAGTGTATTGGGTGCTGTGAAGACCAATTAGTAGGGCTGGTTGCAGCAGGTTTAGCAGTTTTGCTTGGTTGAGTGTCAAGGAGTTGGTTGCATGTGTCTTGGGTGATAATATGGAAGTATCAGGGGTTAGGGTCTTCATGAAGTAAGCTTATATGTGTGATAGGAGGTTCCATAATTTAATTATGGATCATTGGTTGTGTTTTGCAGATCTCGTAGATCGGACGCGCGGCGATCCGAGTATCGGTGAGTGGTTCGATCCAATCCCCCCCCTCTCAGGATGCGCTCGACGCGCGTAGACGCGTGTCACGCATCGATGGGTCCCCGTAGCTATACTACTTGTATAGATAAGTAGTATGGCCATGCTTAAGCTATAATATGTAGATATCTTGCATGCTAGGCTTATATACATGTATTGTATCTATATATGAATGATTGTGTTGCATGCGCCCCTCTAGTATGGGCATGTAATTGTGTAATATGTATGGATGTATAGAATATGGCATGCCTTAGGTAGTATTGTAATACTACTCCCACCATATTAATTGGAATATCGAACATGATTAAGTCTGGGTTAATAACGGGCACCTGCCTAATATTCCCTTGCGATAAGACTCGAGGGCGTGGTGTAGTTGTTGCGCTTATGCTAATGGGGCAAAACTATGATCAGCTTCATGAGATGATGATCTCTCTCGCCCTCTCCCTCTGAACGAACTGAGTAAGTAGATGCGATTTCCTACTCGACTCAGGTTCGTTTGGAATATTGGCATGCACCTGTTAGTGCGCAAGATCGCGCTTGACCCTTTCTTTTAAGTTGGCGATATCCAACGCATGTTAGAGTATATTTTGTATGTTTATGTGATTAATGACCATGTATGCATGTTGTATGATTTATTATGATGTAAATCCATGATAGGGAGTGTCGCTATAATTATTAGATGATTGTGCATATGGTTCATGCACATAACTAGATATAAAATTCTCCTGGATATATTTATATGCGCATGTTAAAAACTGATAGGCCTATCTGGAATAGGCGTGGGTATGACCCGCTGTCGGGTTATACCTTATTAGTTAGAGCGCTAGCGATGTAATCGCCCCGTGCATCCGAGCGATGCACTCGTTGGGAATTCAGGAGAATTCATTATCTTATCGGATTATTAAGTCGGTAGTTGGGGCGTGACACCCCCCCTGTGTCCGAGCGACGCAACTGTGTGGGAGTACAATAGTGTTCGCTATCATCGATATGTGATTATCGAGTGTAGTGTTTTTCCATTGGGTTCGCTTTGCGAACATGGAATGTTTACTCCCAATGTCGTCTGTGTTGAAGAGGCCCGGGTTGTAGCTGTCCTGATAGAGGACTCCCATCCGTAGGTACCACCGATGCGTTCGGGAGCGTACTGATCGTGGGAGTGTACCAGGTAAAGGCTATCCGGGAGAGGGCTTGCGAGCGTGGAATCGTTCTCCCCTTCGTTGGATCCGATGTAGGAACTCCCCGGCGTTGGAAAAGCTATCCTGACAGAGGGCTCCCATCCGTAGGTACCACCGATGCGTTCAGAAGTGTACTGATCGTGGGAGTATACCAGGTAGAGGCTACGTGGGGAAAGGGCTACCGATGGACCAAGGGTGTAGAGCAGTCTAAGTCTCTTCCAAAAGTCCCAAGAGTCTCCCTCCGGGAGTGAGGGTGAGGATGAGGTGAAGACATGTCGCCTCGTGACCCATTCGTTGTTCGTCCGTTCCCATAGTTGTTGTTGTGTCTGTGTCATTTGGAGCGCTCTGTTTGAAGATTTGGGTACATAAATTTTTCTTAAGTTATGTATTCCTGATTTGGTGTTTGGATTTGATTTTGTTAAAATCCAAGACAAAGAGGTTTAAATATGAGTTTACTCTGAGATGTCCAGTTTTGAGTTAGCTTTCGAACAGAAGTGGAATTAGATCAACTGGATTCTTGTAGTAAGAGTTATGGGTATTTTTCCAAGTATACCCCGGGGATGGAAATTCTGGCAGCAGCCCTGTTCCATGTTCGGCTCTAATTTAGGATTAGCTAGAGGGATTATCTGATCATGGAATAAACATGAAAGTTGTAGATAATCTTCTTAGCTTTCCATCGGTCTTGGAATTGAGCAATTCGGAGCTGTATCGAGGACGTTATGGCTGTTTCAATGAAGCTTGCGCAGAATATCTAGTCGAAGGGCGACTTAGTAAATTTTCCTTAGATATTTTGTATAAATATCTCTCTCTCTCTCTCTCCCTCCCAATGTTGTCGACAACCTCTGCTGGGTTCTCTCTTCCTCTCATTTCAAAGGCCCCCCATGTGTTTGATTGAATGACACAAAGAGAAGGAGATGGTGGTGGAGGAAGGGATGGTAGATCTTTGTGTATGTGTTGTTGTGTTGTTGTTTCTTCCCTTCTCTCAAGCTCTCTTTGCATGGATCTCCCCCCCCCCCTGTTTTGGTGCCATGAGGAGGCTCAGTGGAGGAGGTGGTGGTGGTGGTTCCGGTGGTGGCGTTTCGGTGCGCGAAGGGCCCCGAACCTCTCCCTTTCTTTTCCCTCCCAAGGTGAGCTCCTCCCCTCCTTTTTCTTGGTTTTCTTGGCTTAAGGGGTTGGTTGGGAAGTCATGCATGCTAGGTAGATGGGTTAGGGTGTGTGTGAGGGGTTGGGGTGGGTGAAAATGTGGTTAGAATGGGCTGGGCGCGTGCTGGGCGTCGTTTGCGCGCGCAGGCGCGTGCGCGCGGGTGCGCGGGTGCGCGCGGGAGTGCACGCGGGTGCGCGCAGGTGCAGGCGCAAGCGGGGGTGCGCGCGGGTGCGAGCGGATGCGCCGGGCGTGCGCGCGAGCGTGCGCGCGCGCAGGCAGGGCACCTGGGCACTGCGCCTGGGTGCGGGGCATGCGCCTGGGCGCGGAGCTGGGGACCAGTGCGTGCGCGTGCTGGGGCGTGCACGCAGTGCACGCGGGGGCGCGCTGGGCTGGACGGGCGGTGCGTGCGGGCGCGCGTGAGCGTGCGCGTGCGTGCGGCAGTGCGTTGGGGCGCGCGGGCAGGCGCGCTGCAGTGCACCGATGGTGCCGGCGTGCGTGCGTGCGTGCGCATTCGTGCGTGCGCGTGCGGGTGGCCGTGCGTGCGGCTGCCCGGGGGTTCGGGAATGAGTTGGGGTGCTCGGGCTCGCGTGCGTACGGGCCGTATGTACGTTTGCCCGAGTATTGTGTATTTTTAGTGTATTTTTGGGGTATTTGTGTATTTTACTCATCGAGTTGATTACCCTGTCTTGCAGATCTTGACAGACGGTCGCGCGACGACCCGGTTATCGGTGAGTGGGACAACCCAACCCAGTTGGGAGGCGCTATGTGTACTTGGGCGTATACCGTCCTCCCCTGGGGCACCGCAGTTGATATTAACTTCTTAATTGAAATCCATGCAAGCATGATTAGTGTGTAGAATGCATTCCACCCTAGACTTGTATGTTAGGGAGTTGCACCCTTAGGATATGTGCATGAGCCGTGCATCCTGTCACCTTGTTATCATGCTAGGAAAGCCTCGACCTATGCATGCGACCTATTAGTTTGATTTATTTAATTAAATGCAAGCCTATGATATTGTTAGCATGCCTTAGGGAATATAAGGGGGCCTTGTGAGGTAAACATTGAGACCCGGGCTAGGGTACTCCGTGTTCCTTGTTTGGTTGGCGGGATGTCCTATATCGGGACCTCAGGTTGCCCTCCCAAGGTTGCCTTCCTGACAGAGGGCTCCCATCAGTAGGCACCTCCTGATTTGGGTTCGGACTGTGCTGAATTGTGGGAGCGGACCAGGCGGCCTACGGTGTGGGGGAGAGGCTACCGGTGGACCAGGGGTGTAGAGCAGTCTAAGTCTCTCCCAAAGTCCCAATATGTCTCCTTTCGGGAGTGAGGGTGTGGATGAGGCGAAGACGCGTCGCCTCGTGACCCAATTGTTGTTCGACCATTCCCAAGGATGTTGGGTCCGGTCTTGTGTTGAATGATTGAAGGATATCGATGGGTGATTATCTAGATGTAGATGATCCAGTGGGGTTAGTAGTGTTCTTTAAGGGTGATGTCTTCTTCCAAACATCCTACTCTGGATGAGGGGCCTTGCAGGGTCAGCGTTGAGACCCGGGCTAGGGTACTCCGTGTTCCTTGTTTGGTTGTCGGGGTATCCTATATCGGGACCTCATGGTGCCCTGCCAAGGTTTCTTTTCCCAGTCAAGGACTACCATAGAAGCATCAAATTGATGGTGGATTAAGTGCGAGTTTTGGTTGGAGAGTATGGCCTTGCTGGGCCACGTGATTTTTCTGGCAAAGGCATATCTGTGGACCCGGATAAGATGCTCGCCGTGTTAAATTGGCGTCGACCATCGAACCCCGCAGAGATTTGGAGCTTCCTGGGCTTGGCGGGTTATTACAGGAGGCTTGTCGAGGGTTTCTCGAAGATAGTTGTACCTCTTAACCGCCTCGCTCGGAAGGATGTCCGGTTCGAGTGGTCCCCGTCTTGCGAGGAGAGCTTCCTGGAGTTTAAGCGAAGGCTCACCTCAGCGCCAGTTCTTACCTTCCGTCTGGGAGGGGTGGGTTCGCAGTTTGCTCTGATGCATCGCGGTTGGGTATGGTGATGCATTCGATCGGGATTGGGTGCGTCCTATTGCAGCTCAGTGGGCGATCGCTAGTGGATAGGGTTCCACAGTGGCATCTGGAGTCGCTTCGATAAATCATTGTGTGTTGTAGCTGCCCGGTTGAGGCCAGAGCCCTGTGAGGTGCTCCCAGATCCTATGCTTGTGGTTCGCCCATATGGCAGAGATAGCGGGCTTGGGAGGCTACCAGGTAGAGGCCACACCGGGAGGGTGCTGCTAAATGATGACGAGAGCGTGGACTCCCCGTGATGAATCTGCCCATGGAGTGCAGGATGCCAGAGTTCCAATGGTTGTGATGAGCGCCTATCTCTGGCGGCATGTAAGCACAGTTGTGGATACTGTCACGTTTGCCCCCACATTGGCCGCGAATAAGGAGACGTGATGCTAGCGTTCGTGATGGGACTCAACCGCCTATCAGATAGATGACGTCGCATAGGCATTGTCGAGGTTCGACGACCCCTTAATGCGTGTCTTGTGGATTGAGTGCGGTTGAGCGGCTTACCTAGTGTGTAAGTGTTATCACGAGCGCCAGCCATGCTCGAGGAGCAGAATCTGAACTTAATTGTTCATGGTGTTGTTTTGATCTCCCCGTGGAGGTAGAAGATCAATTACCTTTGCCGCGAATCGATGATCTATTTGACCAGCTCTGAGAGCGAGTGTCTGCTGTTAGATCGATCTTCGCACAAGGGTACCACAAGCTGGAGATCCGAGAGTTGGACATCCCGTAGATGGCTTTTCGTGACCGTTCGGGCACTACGAGTTTTAAGTACTGCCGTCGGGGTTGACGAATGTGCCGGATGCCTTCGTGGATCTCAAAAGTTTTATTGGGTTTCCGAGGACTACTTTGGGGTAGTCTTTGTTGAGTTTGCTGTGGTGTGATGATAAGATGATGTGGGTGACCCTGTGTTATATTTGTGTCACTTTTAACCTGCTGGTAACCGTTGGAGCGTTCTGGCAGTTTTTCAAATTTTTCAATTTTCGATCGGAACCGCTAATTTTTGGACTGTTAGCTATCGTTCTGAGTTAGAGGACTCCGATTGGAAATCTAACTGCATATTTGGTGTTCTGGTGCCATTTTAGGCCTCTCACGAAAATTTCATCGAATTCCGGTAACGTTTCCGAAATTTCGCAGTTCCGGGGCGTATCTGGGTTTTTAAGTCGCTCGCTATATATAGGTGTGATCTAATTTCGAAATCACTATTCATCATCCCTACCAAGTGATTTCTCTCTCTCCCCTCTCTCCTTTTCTCACTTTTGAGCCCCCTAGACCCCTCAAACCTAAAAACCTAAAGCATAGGAAGTGTAGATCGGGTCCCGATCTACACCCCGGTGCTTTCAAATCCCGATTCCGGCGAGATTAGCCCCTTCGTCCCCCCTCTCTTCTCCTCTGTTTTGGACCATTTCGAGGGCCAAGATAGATCCGGGTGGTGGAAGCCCTTGGGGAAAGGTTTCGGTGCGCGGAGAGCATCCGGACTTCCCTTCTTCCCCTCGGTAAGCCCTCTTTCCCCTCTTTTCTTGCATAGGTGCTTGTTAGGAGGTCGGATTTGAGGTTGGGAGGCGGTGGGCGGCGGTGGGTGGCCGTCGGAAGGCTGTGGTGGTGGTCGGAGGCCTTGGGGTGGTCGGTGTTGGTGGTAGAGGAGCTCGGGTAGGGAGCTAGGCTGTCCGGGCAGGGTGTTGGGCAACCCCGGGAGCGCTGGCAGCAGGCGCAGCAGGTTGGCGCACTAGGTGGCCGGGCGCGCGGGTGCGTGCGCGCAGGCGTGCGCTCGGGTGGGGCTGCTGGGCGTGCTGGGCGTGCAGGGCGTGCAGGGTAGACTGGCAGGGCAAGCTTGGGTAGGATGGCTGGGCTATGCGTGCGGGCAGGCCGGGCTGGCAGGCTGGGCGCGCAGGCGAGCAGGGCAGGAGGTGCTCGGGCATCAGGCGAGCAGTGCCGGGCGTGCAGGCGAACGGTGCTCGGGCCACTCGGCGACGCGTGCAGGCAGGCAACGCGGGCAGCAGCGTGGGCATGCTGCAGGCGCGCTGGGCGAGTGCTGCCAGGCGCGCTGGGCGCGTGTTGCGCGTGCGTGCGCGTGGGCGCTGGGTGAGGGTCCCGGGTGCTGGGCGCTGAGCGCTGGGCGCAGGGGGGCTGGGCGCTGGGCGCAGGGGCGCTGGGCGCTGGGCACCGCAGTGGTGTATGCGCGTGGGGCGCTGGGTTGAGGCGCAGTCGTGCGCACGGTGAGGAGGGTAGAGGCTGGTGGTGCGCGCGGGGTGCGCGCGGGGTGCGTGCGGGGCGAGACGCTGCGCGCGGGGCGTGCGGGGTGCTTGCGGGCCAGCGCGAGGCGTGCGGGGTGTGCACGGGCGGCTGCGCTGGGGATGCAGGGGGCGCGCGGTGCACCCGGGAGGTTCAGCGGTGCGTGGGGTGCGTTGGCTGAGGCGCGGCGGTGCACCCGGGCGGTCGGGCGGCCGTGCGGGTGGTTGCCGGGGTGTTCGAGCTAGCGTGCGTGCGGGTTGTATGCACGTTTGCCCGAGTGTTGGATGTTTGTTTGTGGGTTTTGTGAATTTTGATGTCTTTGATAGTAGTTGTGGATTTTAACTCACCATATAAATGTCTGTCTTGCAGATCCTGACGGGCGGTCGCGCGACGACCCGAACTTCTGTGAGTGGGACAATCCAACCCAGTAGAGAGGGGTCATACGCATTTGGGCGTATACCGACCTCTCCTGGGGCACCATGGATGTATATTAACCTGCAGTAATATGTAATCCATGCTTGTATGATTTAATGTAGAATGCATGCTACCCTAGTCTTTGTATGTTAGGGACTTGCACCCATAGGATAGGTGTAAGAGCCATGCACCATGCCCCTGTTTTCATGATAGGAAACCTCGGCCTATGCATGCGTCCTACTAGTTTATTTATTAAATTAAATGCTAGTGTATGTTAAATCGCATGCCTTAGATAATATTATAGGGAGGAGCCTTGCGAGGTCAACATTGAGACCCGTGTTAGGGTACTCCGTGTTCCTTGTTTGGTTGTCGGGATGTCCTGTATCGGGACCTCATGCTGCCCTCCCAAGGTTTCTAGTCCCAGTAATATTATAAGTAATGTTATAACTGGTATGATTATTAGCATATTTAGTGAATATTATAGGGGAGGGGCCTTGCGAGGACAGCGGTGAACCCGGGTTAGGGTACTCCGTGTTCCTTGTTTGGTTGTCGGGGTATCCTATATCGGGAACTCACGCCGCCCTCCCGAGTTCTTTCCCCCAATGATATTACAACCTTGCTTTTATTGTACGTGTTCCCCGCATCTTGGTTATGCGCCCTGGAGGAACTCTGAAGAGTTCATGACATTAGAGTTGTAGAGATGTGTTGTCGGCGGATCCGAGTGGATCATATGCGTATGGATAGGCTGTTCTGTTTCCCTTCGTTGGATCCGTGTAGAGACTGCCCCAGCGTGATAAGGTCGTCCCTTTCGAGGGCTCCCATCAGTAGGCGCCTCCCGATATTTGTGACGGACTGTGCTGAAGTTATGGGTGAAGGCCAGCGGCCTACGGAGTGGAGGAGAGACTATCGGTGGACCAAGGGTGACCAACAGCCTAGTCAGTCCCAATATCCTATGTCACCCGTGGTAGGGTGAGGGTGAGGGTGTAGTGGGTTGGCGATGAGCGACCTACTGGATTTGTGATTGGATGATTATCAGTCCCAATAGCCTATGTCACCCATTGATGGGTGAGGGTGAGGGTGTGGTGGTTCGGCGAAGTACGAACCACTGGATTATGTTGTTATGCCACTTAGAGGTTGGATAAATAATGGAATTGTGGTAAATATTGTCTGTGATGCATGGGTTGTGCTGTTCACTGAGCGTGTGGCTCACCCCTCGCATATGTTTTTCCCCAGTGGTCACTGAGCCTGAGCTGGAGCCAGAGCAGCAGTTGGAGCTTTCCGAGGGATTCCTCAGTAGCGGAGCAGCGCCACGTTCTGCGAGTACCAGAGGTTATCAGCATCCCTTCTTGACTGTATGTATTTTATTTCCGTGCTTGGCATGCGTTTGTATATTTCAGTTGTATTGTGTATATTGGCTCTCACAGGACAGATGATTGAGTATCGAGTCTGTAGAATGTTATTTACAGATTCAGTCTTTTGCTTCCGCATTTGGTGTATATATCATGTCAGCCCCTTTGTTGCATGTGTGTCATTCTGGTTGTTTGTGTATGATATATTATTGACCTCCTGTGTAGATTCTGATATTATATATACACTTGCCGCGTCCCGGGGACGGCCGCCCTGGGGCGTGACAAAAGTTGGTATCAGAGCCTGGTCCTGTCAGAGCCAATAGTCCTCCTTTTGTAGAGATGAGTCCTAGGATTTCTATATGAGTATTCTGATCCTAGTGTCTGGTTTTCTTAGGGTGCTGATATGCCTCCTCGCAGAGGACGGCGCGGACGAGGTCCCTCTCGGTCTTTGGAGGTTTCCGGACCTACCAGAGACGAGGATGCTACCGGAGAGCCCTTGACGCAGGAGCCTCCTGCTTGGGAGTTCCAATGGTTATAGTTGAGCGACCTATCTCTGGCGGCATGTGAAGCACAGTTGTGAATACTATCGCGTTTTGCCGCACATTGGTCACAAATGAGGAGACGTGATGCTAACGTTCATGATGGGACTCAACCGCCTTATCAGATAGATGACGTTGCATAGGCATTGTCGAGGTTCGACGACCCCCCCCCCCTATTGCGTGTCTTGTGGATTAAGTGCGATTGAGCGGCTTACCAAGCGTGTAAGTGTCATTATGAGCGCCAGCCATGCTCGATGAGCAGAATCTGGACTTAATTATTTGAGGTGTTATTTTGATCTTCTCGTGAGGATTGAAGATCAAGCACCCCCCCTTTGTTGTGAATTGATGATCTATTTGACCAGCTCTGGGAGCGAGTGTCTTCTGTTAGATCAATCTTCACACAAGGGTACCACAAGTTGGAGATCCGGGAGTTGGACATCCTGTAGATGGCCTTTCGTGACCGTTTCGGGCACTACAAGTTTTAAGTACTGCTGTCGGGGTTGACGAATGCGCCGGATGCCTTCATGGATCTCAAAAGTTTTATTAGGCTTTCGTGGACTACTTTGGGGTAGCCTTCATTGAGATTGCTGTGGTGCGATAAAAAGGCGATATGGGTAACCCTGTTTCCCCAGGATGGCATGCCCTCAGGCAAAGTTTGAGAATCATCATCGCGTTGGAAAGCGTCAGTCCATAGAGATTCCTCAGTGGACGTGGGAGTGGGTTATCAGGGATTGTTGCGGACTCGCTAATGTCACATTCGGGTCACGACGCCATCTAGGTGATCATTGATCGACTGACTAAGTCCCCGCTTCCCTCCCTAATCCGACTGATTGAGTCTCTGGACACCTTAATGTGGGTTTTCACCTTCGCGATTGTTTGTCTTCATGGCACTCCGGTCGGCGCTATTTTCGGTTGAGACGCGAGGGTTACTTTGAGGTTGTGGCGCAGCCTTGGCAGGCTTTGGCGCGAGCCTCCATTTAAGTATAGCGTTTCATCGCCGATGGACAGCCAGACAAAGAGGACGATTCAGACCTTGGAGGACATGCTAAGTGCCTGCGTGCTCGACTGAGGGGTAGTTGGAGAGGCATCACCCATTTGGTGGGGTATGCCTGCAAGTCGACTGCCATTCGAGCATCTTGATGGTACTGTGAAAGGCACTCTACAAGCGCAAGTTTTATACCTCCCTTGTGTTGGGACGGTTGAGGAGCGCTAGTTGGAGGGGCCACAAGTTATTTATTTGACCTTGCAGTGGCCAGGTTGGTTCATGTGTGCATCCGCACCTCCCAGAATCGACAGAAGGGCTACGCAGGTCATCGTCGCCAGGAGCTTACCTTTGGGTTTGGCGACCATGTTTTCGTGAAGGTGTCCCAGTTTAAGGGCATCCTATGTTTCGACGTTCGGGGCAAGCTGAGTTGGCCCTTCATCGGACCGTTTCTCGTCATTTGAATGGATTGGGGAGGTGGCTTGTCATGTAGCCTTTCCCCCACAGCTGGCTCATGCCCACGACATCGTCCTTGTCTCATGGCCGAGGCGTTATGTCCAAGATCCTGCTTATGTCACTCCGTTCGACCGTCTCATCCTCGAGCTGGATTTGTCGTTCCTGGAGCTGTGGATCAAGGTCAAGGACAAACATGAGAAGAGGCTCCACGCTAAGACCGTTCCCTTGATTGCAGTGTGTCGGTAGCGCCAGTCTGGTGCATAGACCACTTGGGAACAAAAGGTCTATGCATGATACTTGCTATATTCGGTCTTCCCTTTGGGTTTCCTTAAATTTCGAGGACTAAATTTTCTAAGGGGGGAAGAATGTTATGCCTGTGTCATTTGGAGCCTTATTTTTCGATCGGAGTCGCTAAAATTTTGGCTTTTAGCCACCTACAGGAGTTGGAGCGCTCTGATTGAAAATTAAGTTACAAAATTTTCTCCTAGAAGTTATGTATTTCCGATTTGGTATTTGGATTTAATTTTGTTAAAATCCAAAATGTAGAGCTTTAAGTATGATTTGATCATGAGATGCTCAGTTTTGAGTTAGCTTTCGTACAAAAGTGGAATTAGATCAACTGGATTCATATAGTAAAAGTTATGGGTATTTTTCCAAGTATACCTCGGTGATGAAAAATTCTGGCAGCAGCCCTGTTCAATGTTTATCTCTTATTTTGGAATAGCTGGAGGGATTATTTGATATTGGAATAAACATGAAAGTTGTAGATAATCTTCTTGGCTTTCCAGTGGACTTTGAATTGTGCAATTCGGAGCTATATTGAAGAAGTTATGGCTGTTCTAGTGAAGCATGTACAGAATTTCTAGTCAAGGACGAATTGGTCATTTGTATCCCTCTTTTGGCTATTTATTGGCCCAAAAAAATCTCTCTCTCTCTCTCTCTCCCACTCCCCACATCTACCTCTCTTGCCTCTCTTTTCTCTTTCACGCATTCCCCCCCATGTGTTTGATGAAATGCCTAAGAGAAAAGATGGAGCAAGAAGAGGAGGTGCAAGTGCAAGCAAGGTGAGTGTGTGTGCTAGTGTTGATTGTTCCTCCTCCCTCTCCTCCTCCCATGGTGGATCCCCTTATTTTCTTTCCCTCCCCTTTGGTTCAGCCATGAAGAAGAGAAGCAAAGATGGAGGTGGTGGTAGAGGTGGTGGCGGTCGAGGTGGTCAAGGGTGCGCTTGGGAGCCCCTACATCTCCCCCTTCCCTCCCCCTCTCTTTTGGTGAGTTTTCCCTCTTCTTTATTGGTTTTTATGCATGTTAGGTTTTTTGGGAGGGCATGCATATGAGATGTTTTGAGTTGGGAGCAAGTAGGGGCAAGGGGGGAGGGTTGGGGAGTGCTGGGCGCGCGCGGGTCTGTCCGCGCGCGTGCGCGCGCAGAGGGGCACTGGCAGGCGCAGGCGGGCTCACGGGTGCGCGCGGACGCTGGCAGCGAGCGAGGTGCGCGCAGGGCATGTGTCTGGGCACGCGGCTGGGTGCTAGTGCGTGCGCGCGCGTGCGTGCGCATGCGAGCGCTTTCTGGGGCATGCGTGGGGCTGCCCAGGGTCTCGGGTAGGTGCTGGGGCACTCGGGCATGCGTGCATACGCGCATGCTCGCATGCGTGCGAGCCCGTATGCGTGCATGTCTAAGTCTTTTGTATTTCTAGTGATTTCTAAGTGTTAAATTGTGATATTACTCACCAAATTTGATGCCCTTACCTTGCAGATCTCGTCGGATGGGATGCGCGAGGTGTTATATATGTGTCACTTTTAACCTTCTGGTAACCATTGGGACATTTTGGTAGTTTTTTTATTTTTTTTCATTTTTCGACCGGAACCGCTAAAATCTTGGACTGTTAGCTATCGTCCTGAGTTTGAGGACTCCGATCGAGAATCTAACTGCATATTATGTGTCCTGGATCCATTCCAAGCCACTCACGAAAATTTCATCGAATTCCGGTAACGTTTCATAATTTCACAGTTTCAAAGCGTATCCGGGTTTTGACCGAGCGAGAAGTCATTGGGAGACTTGACTTGGTCAAAGTGGGCCCATGACTTGGTCAACCCCTTTTGTTTTTTTGTGTGGTTGGGTTGACCCAAGTCAAATCTCACTTAAGCCTCACTAATCCTCTCTTAACCCTAATCTAAGTGGGGATTAACCTATAAGCAGGCGTGCGCTCGGGTGGAGCAAGAAGGTGTGCTGGGCGCTGGACGCTAGGCGATGGTCGCGGGCGCTGGACGCTGGGCGATGGTCGCGGGTGCTGGGCGCTAGGCGCCGTTCGCGGGTGTGCGCGTGGGGCGCTGCGCAGAGGCGCGGTGCGTGCCGCGCGCAGGGGGCCGCGTACGGGTGCTGCGCGCAGGGCGCCGTGCTGGTGTGCGCGATGGGGCGAGCGGTGGTGAGCGCGGGGTGAGGCGCTGGGCGCAGGGCGTGCTGTGTGTGCGCGATGAGGCAAGCGGTGGTGCACGCGGGGTGCGCGCGGGGCGAGGTGCTGGGGCGCTAGGCGTGCGGGTGTGCGCGCGAGTCGCTGCGCTGGGGCACACTGGGCGCGCGGTGCACCTCGGGGGACTTGGCGGAGTGTCCGGGCGTGCGGGCTGGGCTTGGCAGTGCGCTGGGTGCGCGGGCCGGGGCTCGGCTGTGCGCCTGGGGCGGGTGGCCGTGCGGGCGGCTGCCCGGGGGTTTGGGAGTGAGTCGGGGTGCTCGGACTCGCGTGCGTACAGGCTGTACGTACGCTTGTCCGAGTGTTGGGTATTTTTAGCGTATTTTTATGTATTTTTGTTGTATTTTGTGTATTTTACTCACCTAGTTGATTACCTTGTCTTGCACATCTTGACGAACGGTCGCGCGACGACCCGGTTATCGGTGAGTGGGACAACCCAACCCAGTAGGGAGGCGCTATATGCACTTGAGCGTGTACCGTCCTCCCCTGGGGCACCGCAGTTGATATTAACTTGTTATATGTAATCCATGCAAGCATGATTAGTGTGTAGAATGCATGCTACCCTAGACTTGTATATTAGGGACTTGCACCCTTAGGATATGTGTAAGAGCCGTGCATCCTGTCACCTTGTTATCATGCTAGGAAAGCCTCGACCTATGCATGCGTCCTAGTAGTTTGATTTATTAAATGAAATGCAAGCTTATGATATCTTTAGCATGCCGTAGGGAATATTAAGGGGTCTTGCAAGGTTAACATTGAGACCTGGGCTAGGGTACTTCGTGTTCCTTGTTTGGTTGGTGGGATGTCCTATATCGGGACCTCAGGTTGCCCTCCCAAGGTTTCTTTTCCCCATTATTATTTTATATGTTCCCCGCATCTTGGTTATGCGCGCTGGAGGAATTCTGAAGAATTCAGGACATTAGAGTTGTTGAGATGTGTTGTCGGCAGATCCGAGTGGATCATATGCGCATGGATAGGCTGTTCTGTTCCCTTCGTTGGATCCGTGTAGAGACTACCCCGGCGTTAGAAAGGTTGTCCCGTGCAGGGGCTCCCATCAGTAGGCACCTCCTGATTTGGGACGGACTGTGCTGAATGTGGGGGTGGCCAAGCGGCCTACGGAGTGGGGAGAGACTATCAGTGGACCAAGGGTGACCAACAGCCTAGTCAGTCCCAAGATCCTATGTCACCTGTTGAGGGGTGAGGGTGAGGGTGTGGTGGGCCGGCGATGTGGTGACCCACTGGATTTGTGTAAGGTTGATTATCAGCCTATTAAGTCCCAACATCCTATGTCACCTATTGAGGGGTGAGGGTGAGGGTGAGGGTGTGGTGGTTCGGCGATGTAACGAACCACCGAATTTGTGTAGTCCTGCCACTTTGAGGCTAGTGATTAAATTAAATGTGGTTAATATAAATTGTGATGCATGGGTTGTGCTATTCACTGAGCGTGTGGCTCACCCCTCGCATAATTATTTTTCTCCAGTGATTACCGAGGCGGACTTGAAGGAGGAGCTCCCCGAGCGACTGCACCAGTAGCGGAGTAGCGCCACGTCCCTCGAGTTTTAGAGGCCATCAGCATCCTTTTGATTGTATGTATATATTTCCGTGCTTGGGCACCTAGTTTGGATTGTATTTGGATGTTTGTGTTTATATTGGCTCTCACAGGACATATGATTATGAATCCTTTTGCTTCCGCTATCTGTGTATACATCATGTCAGCCTCTTTGATTGTCTGTGTTGTCTTTTTAGCTGTTGTTTATGGTATGCTATTGATCTCCTGTACTGACTGCTGATATCATGTATACGCTTGCCGCGTCCCGGGGACGGCCGCCTTGGGGCGTGACACAGCATGGGCGTGCGCGCGGGTGGAGCTCGGTTCGGGCGCATGCGGGCAGCGGCGCGCGCAGGCAGGCAGACACAGGCGGTCAGGCGCAGGCAGGCAGGCGCAGGCGGACGAGCTGCAGGCAGGCGTGCTGGGCGCGTGATGACGGGCTCGCTGGGCTCGTGCGGTCGGGCGCGCTGGGCGCAGTGCGCGGCGTGCGCGCTGAGCGCTGCGCAGGGGCGCGTGGATGAGCGGGTGGTGTGCGGGTGCTGCGCAAGGGGCGTAGTGCGCGCAGGGCGCGCAGTCGGTGCGAGCGGGGAGTGTGAGCGGGCAGGTGTGCGGGCACTGCGCTGGGGCGCAGTGCGGGCGGGTGCGCGTGCGGGGCGCAGTGCGCGCGGGTACACCTGGGGTTGGGCGAGCGGGTGATGTGAGTGGGTGGTGCACGCGGGGTGCGCGCGGGATGCTGCGATGGGGCGCTGGGCGTGCGGGTGTGCGTGCGGGTTGCTGCGCTGGGGCGCAGTGAGCGCGCGGTGCACTGGTGGGGGGCTCGGCGGGGTGTCCGGGCGTGCGGGCTGGGCTCGGCCGTGCAACTGGGCGCGCGGGCTGAGGCGCGGCTGTGCGCCTGGGTCGGGTGGCCGTGCGTACGGTTGCCCGGGGGTTCGGGAGTGAGTCGGGGTGCTCGGGCTCGAGTGGGTACAGGCCGTATGTACGCTTGTCCGAGTGTTGTGTATTTTAATGTATTTTTTTATTTATTTGTGTATTTTACTCACCGAATTGATTACCCTATTTTGCAGATCTTGACGGACGGTCGCGCGACGACCCGACTATCGGTGAGTGGGACAATCCAACCCAGTAGGGAGGCGCTATACGCACTTGGGCGTGTACCGCCCTCCCCTGGGGCACCATGGATTTATATTAACTTGCTATAATGTGTAATCCATGCAGGCATGATAAAAATGTAGTATGCATGCTACCCTAGACTTTGTATGTTAGGGACTTGCACCCTTAGGATATGTGTAAGAGCCGTGCATCCTGTCACCTTATTATCATGCTAGGAAAGCCTCGACCTATGCATGCGTCCTATTAGTTTGATTTATTAAATTAAATGCGAGCATGCCTTATATAATATTATAGGGAGGGGCCTTGCGAGGTCAACATTGAGACCCGGGCTAGGGTACTCCGTGTTCCTTGTTTGGTTGTCGGGATGTCCTATATCGGGACCTCATGCTGCCCTCCCAAGGTTTCTTTTCCCAATAATATTATAACCCTTGTTAATAATTATTTTTTTATACATGTTCCCCGCATCTTGGTTTTCGCCCTGGCGGAATTCTGAAGAATTCATGGCATTAGAGTTGTTGTGATGTGTTGTCGGCGGATCCGAGTGGATCATATGCGATGGATAGGCTGTTCTGTTCCCTTCGTTGGATCCGTGTAGAAACTGCCCCGGCGTTAGAAAGGCTGTCCCGTGAAGGGGCTCCCATCAGTAGGCACCTCCTGATTTGGGACGGACTGTGCTGAATGTGGGGGTGGCCGAATGACCTACGGAGTGGAGGAGAGACTATCGGTGGACCAAGGGTGACCATTAGCCTAGTCAGTCCCAATATCCTATGTCACCCTATTGAGGGGTGAGGGTGAGGGTGTAGTGGGTTGGCGATAGCGACCCACTGGTTTGTAAGTCCCAATATCCTATGTCACCTATTGAGGGGTGAGGGTGAGGGTGTAGTGGGTTGGCGATAGCGACCCACTGGATTTGTGTAGTTCCTGCCATTTTGTGGCTTGAATAATAAAATTGTGGTTAATAATATCTGGTGGTTAATAGCTGTAATGCATAGGTTGTGCTGTTCACTGAGCGTGTGGCTCACCCCTCGCATAATTATTTTTCTCCAGTGTCATCTGAGTCTGATCTAGAGGAGGAGCTCCTCGGGGGACTTCATCAGTAGCGGAGTAGCGCCACGTCCCGCGAGTATCAGAGGCTATCAGCATCCCTTTTGATTGTATGTGTTATATTCCGTGCTTGGGCACGCGTTTGTATATTATTTGGATGTCTTTGTATATATTGGCTCTCACAGGACAGTTGATTATGTATCGAGTCTGTAATATGTTTTTGGATTACAGATTCAGTCTTTTAGCTTCCGCTATTTGTGTATATATCATGTCAGCCCTGCTTTTGTCTGTGTTGTCATTTTAGCTGTTGTGTGAGTATGTTATTGAACTCCTGTTTAGACTGATATCATATATACACTTGCCGCGTCTCGGGGATGCCCGGGGCGTGACACGAGGTCCCGGGTAATGGTCAGTGGTTCGATTCCAATCCCCCCCCCCTTTCGGGATGCGCTCCATGCGCGTAGACGTGCGTCGCGCATCGATGGGGCCCCCTAGCTATACTACTTGTGTAGATAAGTAGTATGGCCATGCTTAAGCTATAATATGCAGATATCTTGCATGCTAGGCTTATATACATGTGTTGTATTCATGTATGAATGATTGTGTTGCATGAGCCCCTCTAGCATGGGCATGTATTTTTGGTAATGTGTATGGATGTATAGAATATGGCATGCCTTAGGTAGTATTGTAATAATACTTCCACCATATTAATTGGAATATCTAGCATGAATAAGTCTGGGTTAATAATGGGCACCTGCCTAATATTCCCTTGCGATAAGACTCGAGGGTGTGGTGTAGTTGTTGCGCCCATGCTAATGGGGCAAAGCTATGACCAGCTCCATGAGATGATGATCTCTCCCGCCCTCTCCCTCTGAACGAACTAAATAAGTAGATGCGAATTCCTACTCAACTCAGGTCGTTTGAAATATTGGCATGCACCTGTTAGTGCGTGAGATCACGCTTGACCCTTTCTTTTAAGTTGGTGATATCCAACACATGTTTAAGTTAGGATTTGTGTGCTTATGTGATTAATGACCATGTATGCATGTTGTATGATTTATTAATATGTAAATCCATGTTAGGGAGTGTCCCTATAATTATTAGATGACTGTGCATATGGTTCATGCACATAGCTAGATATAAAATTCTCCTGGATATATTTATATGCGCATGTTAAAACCTGATTAGGCCTATCTAGAATAGGCGTGGGTATGACCCGCTGTTGGGTTGTACCTTATTAGTTAGAGCGCTAGCGATGTAATCGCCTCGTGCATCCGAGCGATGCACTCGTTTGGAATTCAGGAGAATTCATTATCTTATCGGATTGTTAAGCCGGTAGTTGGGGCGTGACACCCCCCCTGTGTCCGAGCGACGCAATTGTGTGGTAGTACAGTAGTATTCGATATCTCGATAAGTGATTATCGAGAGTAGTTGTTTTCCATTGGGTTCGCTTTGCGAACATGGAATGTTTACTCCCAATGTCGTCCGTGTTGAAGAGGCCCGGGTTGTAGCTGTCTTGACAGAGGGCTCCCATCCGTAGGTACCACCGATGCGTTCGGGAGCGTACTAATCGTGGGAGTGTACCAGGTAGAGGCTACCCAGGAGAGGGCTAACGAATGATATTGCGAGCGTGGAATTGTTCTCCCCTTCGTTGGATCCGATGTAGGAACTCCCCGGCGTTGGAAAAGCTATCCTGACAGAGGGCTCCCATCTGTAGGTACCACCGATGCGTTCGGAAGCGTACTGATCGTGGGAGTATACCAGGTAGAGGCTACGTGGGGGAAAGGGCTACCGGTGGACCAAGGGTGTAGAGCAGTCTAAGTCTCTTCCAAAAGTCCCAAGAGTCTCCCTCCAGGAGTGAGGGTGAGGATGAGGTGAAGACACGTCGCCTCGCGACCCATTCGTTGTTCGTCCGTTCCCATAGTTGTTGGGTCTGGTCTCGTATCGATGTTCAAAGACATCGTTGGGTAGTTACCTCGATGTAGATGATCCAGTAGTGTTGTGTGGACCAGTAATCCCGGGTCTCCTCGACCAACGGTATGGTCTCTCCCCAAAAGTCTCAAGAGTCTTCCTCCGGGAGTGAGGGTGAGGGTGAGGTTGGTCGCGCCGCCGCGTGACCCAGTTATCCATGGGTTTCCACCCATGTTTACCTTGAAAGGGAATTGTTTATGTATTGAACTGTTGTATGGTGATTGGTTTCCAGCCACTCACTGAGCTTGTAGCTCACCCCTCGCATACTGTTTCTTTTCAGGGGCAGTGTTGGGCGTGGAGCTGGAGCTTTCCTGTGGCGTGGTCTTATGGGCGTGGAGCGTTCTTCCGGCGGGTTGCGAGTGCGAGGCTGTCAGCAGTCCTAGAGTCATTGTATGTATTGTAAATCGTGCATGTGGCACAGGTTGTATTTTCTTTGGTCTAGACTTGGCTCTCACATGACAGTGATTGTGTATTCGTGTCTGTAATAATGTTTTTGGTTTACAGACATTGTTTATGTATTATGCTTCCGCTTTTCAGTCAGTTATCATTATCCTTGCTTTGCTAACTTGTGTGTTGTTGTTGGAGTCTTTATTGACCTCAGGTATTGATAGCTGATATTTTATTATTGCCACGTCTCGGGGACGGCCGCCCTAGGGCGTGACAGTTGTGATCGCTATCTTCTTTCTTAAAAAGCAAGAAAAGTTGGGTGTGGAATGGATCGCCTTCGTAGGGGGATTGTGGATTCTCCGCTCTATGATACGGGACTCCTACACACAGGGGTGAAAAATAGGGAATCCTTTCTGCTTTGAGAACTTGACAAAGGCAGGTTAAAAGATAGGGTGGGGATCGGCTAGTTGTATTTAGCCGCCTAGGGTGGGACGGCTAGTTAGGGTTAGCCGCCTGGTGTCTGGCCCTATTTGGGCAGAGCCTGGGTAGGAAATGGGTTAGGGTTTGGCAAAGGTTAAGCTAGGTTTAACACCCCAATAATTCCACTACTCCATTTTGAAGAAATGAAATCGGTTACGCTACTTTAAATCCTTAAAATATATAGCTTCCAATTTGAAACTTTTTTTTTTTAAATAAATAAGTAAATAAATAAATAAAAATAAAATAAAATAACTGAAATTTTAGTCAAACATCCAAATCATAAAACTCAACCAGGATCTACACATAGATTCATCCTAAACGCGGATGAGATACACACAAAATAGTTTAAACATAGACGCCATCTGTTTTTGCTGAAAGGACTAAGGAAACTACATGCCAAACGAAAGGCTTATTTCAACACCTACAATGCAACGGAAATAAAATATGAGCTTCAATCTCCAACGCCTTAACGAGATTGACAACCACCAATAGCTAATCTGAAAAGTTGGGAAAATAGAGGGATGAGCTACCACGCGCTCAGTGAATGGACACAAGTGTCCCAATAATAATATATTGTACTTTAAAATAATCAGTTATAAAGTGCTTATGGAACAATTGTTGTAATATAAAGCAATGCTTATAATAAAGAAGCCATTTAAAACATACAAGGATATAATAACATTTTCTTTTCAAATAAAATATGATGTCATAAATCTTCTCCTGAATTCAAACTACATAATGTATATGAATGCAACGGACACGCATGCCCGCTTTCCACGACACCTAGCCGCAGAGATTTCACTTTGGAAATCGGGCCACGTAGACATAGCCACCTAGACTTGGGTCAAATTTAGACCGCAGCCACCTAGACTGAGCCACCTAGACGATTTAATGCATGCACAATCAAAACTACTTATTCTTTCAAGTATACAGCATGCGACAATTTTTATAAATCTCAAAATTTCAAATGCATGTAATATATCCAAAATAACAACATGCTCATATGGTTCATACAAGATAGATTTCATAATCATAAAATAACATGATGCTTTTCAAATAATATAGAGACATCCACTCACCTTTAACAAGAACACTCGTGACAAATATCAGTCTAAGTAGTATGAGAATCGCCTGAAAAATAAAAATAATATTTCTAATAAATAAAGGAAAATTGAATAACTATATTAAATAAACTACCTATTTATTTTAACTCAAATCATCCCAATGAATTTAACTTGACCGACTTAGACTATACACCCAGCATCCAATAACAATTAATTGACAACTCACAATCCACACTACTGTAACATAAGATTAATTCATACGGGTCCAATAATCCATCCATCCTCATGTGGCCCACCAAACCAACCAAACCTTTAAAACAAAACACATGGGCTGGGCTTTCATCTTCTTCACCCGTTTATCATTCTAAACAACACATGAATATGACGAATCCAAAATATTCCATGCCAATCACCGACTATACAATAGATGCAAACCCATTAAATATATAAAGTCATCAACCCATCTATTCCTCTCATCGGCATTTACACTTGACCTTTTTTTTTTCTTCCTATAACGGCATCGGTAACCTCTCCGAAGACACACAGGAACCTCTCCCTCTCATTCTATTGACACTTCTGTTATCCATGAAGTAAGAGATCCATGGCCTCGTCTAATAGACTTAAGAATCTAGACCTATAATCACCAAGAATTTCAAGGAAGGATTTAAAAGATACCTGTGTTGGATGAAGAACCCTCTCCTTCACGGCGGCCTCTATTTTTTTTTTTTTTTTCTTTCTAGGTTGACAGAATATGAAGGGTGATCGAGTTTAAAAGTGGTCTAGTCGGTTGCCCTAAAATCGTCCATCAATCCGTTACATAATTCCACGGGATATGAGATGAAATTTTTTTTGAAAAAGCCCAAGCTAACTCTTTATTTTCAAACGAGTCCTATCATACTTATCTAAGGTCCTAGAGGGATACTTCTACAAAATATATATATAAATATCAGACTTTTAATATTCACAACAAGATCCATTACCACATGCTCATTTTCCAAAGACCTCAAAACATGACTTCTCCAACTCCAAATTTTACACAACCCCACACAATGGTTCTTGAGACCATTATGATATCCAGAAAATTATAAAGTAAATATTTCAATTTCATTTAATAATTTTAAAAATTACAAATGAAATTGAACCTATTTGGGCCTACCTCTATGGGCCAACCTATATGCACATAATGAGAACCCAATAATATAATAGCTCTATTTATATATTTAAATCAATGTATAAATAGTAAAAGTCTACAAGTGTTACATTATTCCCCACTTAAAGGAATTTAGTCCTCTAAATTCAAAGCATACCTCAAGAAGGAACAAACAATTGTGGATACTTCTCTTGCATCTCTTCCTCGCGCTCCCAAGTCATTTCGGGTACTCCCGGATGATACTGCCATTGCACCTTGACCAACAAAATGGTCTTGTTACGTAAGACCTGCTCCTTTCGATCCAAAATTTTCACCGGCCGCTCGACAAAAGATAAGTCATCTTGCACTTGAACCAGATCTAGTTCGATGATATGAGAAGGGTCATACACGTATTTTCTTAGCATTGATACATGAAATACGTTGTGTACATGATCCAATTGTGGCGGCAAGGCCAAACGATATGCTAACGGTCCAACCTTCTCCAATACTTCGAACGGTCCAATGAAACGTGGATTCAACTTTCCCCGTTGACCAAATCGAACTATGCCTTTGGATGGAGAAACCTTTAAAAATACATGATCTCCCACTGTGAACTCCATCTCTCGCCTTCGATTGTCGGCATAACTTTTCTGTCTGCTTTGTGTTGTTCGGAGCTGGTCACGAACCAATTTCACCTTGTCGATCGTATCTTGAACGAGCTCTGGCCCAACGAGACTTCGCTCACCAACCTCATCCCAACACAAAGGTGTACGGCAACTCCTTCCATACATCGCTTCGAAAGGTGACATTTGAATGCTTGCCTGGAAACTATTATTGTAAGCAAACTCTGCCAAGGCTAAGTGATCCTCCCAGCTTCCGCCGAAATCAATTATACAAGCCCTCAACATATCCTCCAAAATTTGGATCGTCCTTTCAGACTGTCCATCTGATTGAGGGTGAAAAGCTGTGCTGAAATTTAACCTTGTTCCCAACGCCGCTTGAAGAGTGTTCCAAAAGCGTGAGATGAAACGTGAGTCTCGATCTGTTGTGCCTGTGTCATTTGGAGCGCTCTGTTTGAAAATTTTGGGTACATAATTTTTTTTTTCCTAAGTTATGTATTCCCAATTTGGTATTTCGATTTGATTTTTTTAAAATCCAAGATGATGAGGTTTAATTATGATTTTATTATGAGATGTCCAGTTTTGAGTTAGCTTTCGCACAGAAGTAGAATTAGATCAACTGGATTCTTGTAGTAAAAGTTATGGGTATTTTTCCAAGTATACCGGGGAGGGAAATTCTGGCAGCAGCCCTGTTCGATGTTTAGCTCTAAATTCGGAATAGATGGAGGGATTATCTGATCTTGCCATGAACATGAAAGTTGTAGATAATCTTCTTAGCTTTCCATCGGTCTTGGAATTGAGCAATTCGGAGCTGTATCGAGGAAGTTATGGCTGTTCCAGTGAAGCTTGCGCAGAATTTCTAGTCGAAGGGCAACCTAGTCATTTCTCCTTAGATATTTTGCATAAATATATATATATATATATCTCTCTCCCTCCCAATGTTGTCGACCAGCATTTCTGGTCCCTCTCCTCTCTTTCTTTTGCCCCCCATGTGTTTGATGTGGGGTCTCAAAGAGGAGGAGATGGTGGTGGTGGATCTAGGTGTGTTGTGATGTTTGTTCTCCCCCCCCTCTCTCAAGCTCTCTTTGCATGGATCTTCCCCCCCCCCCCTGATTTTCGGCTGAGAGGAGGCTGAGGAGGCCGAGGTGGTGGTGGTGGTTGAGGTGGTCGCGGGTGCGTCGAGGGCAACCGAACCTCCCCCTTTTTGTTTCCCCTCCAAAGTGAGCTCCTCCCCTTCTTTTCTTGGTTTTCTTGGCTTAAGGGGTTGGTTGGGAAGTCATGCATGCTAGGTAGAGGTGTTAGGGTGTGTGTGAGGGGTTGGGATGGGTGAAAATGAGGTTTAGAGGGCTTGGGCGCGCGCTGGGCGCGGTCTGCGCGTGTGCGCGCGCAGGCGCGGGCACAGGCGGGCGCGCGCGGGCGCGTGCGCGCTGTTGCGCGGGTACGCGCGGGTGCAGGCGCGAGCGGGGGTACGCGCGGGAGTGCGCGCGGGTGCGCGTGGGCGCGCCCGGGCGTGCGCTCGAGCATGCGCGCGCGCAGGCAGGGTGCCTGGGCACTGTGCCTGGGTGCGGGGTAGGGCGCCTGGGCATGCGCCTGGGCGCGGAGCTGGGAACCAGTGTGCGCGCGTGCGTGCGCGTGCTGGGGCGTGCGCGGGGTGCTGCGGGGGGGGGGGGGGGGGGGGGCACAGTGCGCGCGGGGGCGCGCTGGGCTGGACGCGCGGTGCGCGCGGGCGCACGCGAGCGTGCGCGTGCGTGCGGCAGCGATGGTGCCGGGGTGTGTGCGTGCGTGCGCATTCATGCGTGCGCATGCGGGGGGCCATGCGTATGGCTGTCCAGGTGTTCGGGTAGGTGTCGGGGCACTCGGACTCGCGCGCGTACGTGCGTGCTCGCATGCGTGCGAGCCCGTATGCATGCTTGTCCGAGTATGGGGTATTTTTAGTGTATTTTTTTGTATGTATTGTGTATTTTACTCACCGAGTTGATTTCCCTGTCTTGCAGATCTTGACGGACGGTCGCGCGACGACCCGACTATCGGTGAGTGGGACAACCCAACCCAGTAGGGAGGCGCTATATGCACTTGACCGTATACCGTCCTCCCCTGGGGCATCATGGTCAATATTAACTTGTGTAATATGTAATCCAATCAAGCATGATTGATATGTAGAATGCATGCTACCCTAGACTTGTATGTTAGGGACTTGCACCCATAGGATATGTGTAAGAGTCATGCATCCTGTCACCTTGTTATCATGCTAGGAAAGCCTCGACCTATGCATGCGTCCTATTACTTTAATTTATTAAATTAAATGCGAGCATATGTCTATTAATATGCCTTGGGGAATATTATGGGGGCCTTGCGAGGTCAACATTGAGACCCGGGCTAGGGTACTCCGTGTTCCTTGTTTGGTTGTCGGGATGTCCTATATCGGGACCTCAGGTTGCCCTCCCAAGGTTTCTTTTCCTCATTATTATCTTATATGTTCCCCGCATCTTGGTTATGCGCCCTGGAGGAATTCTGAAGAATTCAAGACATTAGAGTTGTTGAGATGTGTTGTCGGCGGATCTGAGTGGATCATATGCGTATGGATAGGCTGTTCTGTTCCCTTCGTTGGATCCGTGTAGAGACTGCCTCAGCGTTAGAACGGCCGTCCCGTGAGAGGGCTCCCATCAGTAGGCACCTCTTGATTTGGGACGGACTGTGCTGAATGTGGGAGTGGCCAAGCGGCCTACGGAGTGGAGGAGAGACTATCGGTGGACCAAGGGTGACCAACAGCCTAGTCAGTCCCAATATCCTATGTCACCATATTGAGGGGTGAGGGTGAGGGTGTGGTGGGTCGGCGATGTAGCGACCCACTGGATTTGTGTAAGGATGATTATCAGCCTAGTAAGTCCCAATATCCTATGTCACCTATTGAGGGTGAGGGTGAGGGTGAGGGTGTGGTGGGTCGGCGATGTAGCGACCCGCCGGATTTGTGTAGTAATCAGTCCCAATATCCTATGTCACCTATTGAGGGGTTGAGGGTGAGGGTGTGATAGGTCGGCGATGTAGCGACCCACTGGATTGTGTAGTCCCAATATCCTATGTCACCTATTGAGGGGTGAGGGTGAGGGTGTGGTGGGTCGGCGATGTAGCGACCCACTGGATTGTGGAGTTCTTGCCACTTTGAGGCTTGAATAATTAATTGTGGTTAATATGAACTGTGATGCATGGGTTGTGCTGTTCATTGAGCGTGTGGCTCACCCCTCGCATATATTATTCTCCAGTGCTATCTGAGTCGGATCAGGAGGAGGAGCTCCCCGAGGGACCTCAGCAGTAGCGGTGCAGCGCCACATTTCCGCGAGTGTTAGAGGCTATCAGCATCCCTTTTTGATTTGTATGTATTGTATTTTGTGCTTGGGCACATGTTTGTATTATATTTGGATGTCATTATATATATTGGCTCTTACAGGACAATTGATTGTGTATCGAGTCTATGATATGTATTTGAGTTACAGATTCAGTCTTTTAGCTTCCGCTATTTGTGTATATATCATGTCAGCCCTTTTGTTGTCTGTGTTGAAATTGTTGATGTTGTTTAGGGTATTTTATTGATCTCCTGTATAGACTGCTGATATCATGTATAGAGCTGCGTGACACGATCCGAGACAATGCTGACTGGTGCTCCATGGAGACGAACAATCTCCTGGACATATAGTTTCTCCAGTGCCTCCAGTGAATCGTATACATGCATAGCTAGAAAATGTGCAGACTTCGTCAATCGGTCCATTACAACTCAAACTGTGTCATGCCCTTTCTTTGACTTTGGCAAGCCAGTCACGAAGTCCATAGTGACATGCTCCCACTTCCAGTCTGGGATCTCCAATGGTTGCAATTTTTCAACAAGGCTTCGGTGCTCTGCCTTAACTTTTTGGCACACCAAGCATTTTGACACAAACTCTGCAATGTCCTTCTTCATTCCATACCACCAGAAATTTAATTTATGGTTCCGATACATCTTTTTACCTCCAGGGTGTACGGTGTACCGAGACCTATGTGCCTCATCTAAAATTTTCTTTTTCAATTCAGCATCCGCGGGGATGCAAACACGCCCACGATAACAGAGGACCCCATCAGCCCGGATGGCGAAGTCCGACCTCAACCCTTGGTCCTTCTCTAATGAAACTGTCACGCCCCAGGGCGGCCGTCCCTGGGATGCAGCAAGGGTATACATGATATCAGCAGTCAACTACAGGAGATCAATAATATACCATAAACAACAGCAAAAGACAACACAGACAACAAAAGGCTAACATGATGTACACACAGAAAAGCGGAAGCAAAAGACTGAATCTGTAAATCAACAACACTTTACAGACTCGATACATAATCATATGTCCTATGAGAGCCAATATATCCACAATACATCCATCAAAATACAATCCATACTAGGTGCCCAGGCACAGAAATATATACAAACAATGAGAGAGAAGGATGCTGATGGTCTCAAAACTCGAGGGAAGTGGCGCTACTCCGCTACTGGTGTAGTCGCTCGGGAAGCTCCTCCTTCAAGTCCGCCTCGGTAATCACTGGAGAAAATAATTATGCGAGGGGTGAGCCACACGCTCAGTGAATAGCACAACCCATGCATACAGTTTATATTAACCACATTTAATCAAGTCACTAGCCTCAAAGTGGAATAAACAACACAAATCCGGGGGTTCGTACATCGCCGAACCACCATACCCTCACCCTCACCCTCACCTCTCAATAGGTGACAAAGGATGTTGGGACTTAATAGGCTGATAATCATCCTTACACAATCCAGTGGGTCGCCACAACGCCGGCCCACCATACCCTCACCCTCACCCCTCAATAGGTGACATAGGCTCTTGGGACTGACTAGGCTGTTGGTCACCCTTGGTCCACCGATAGTCTCTCCCCACTCCGTAGGTCGTTTGGCCACTCCCACATTCAGCACAGTCCTTCTACCAAATCAGGAGGTGCCTACTGATGGGAGCCCCTACACGGGACAACCTTTCTAACGCTGAGGTAGTCTCTACACGGATCCAACGAAGGGAACAGAACAGCCTATCCATCGCATATGATCCACTCGGATCCGCTGATAACACATCTATATAACTCTAATGTCTTGAATTCCTCAGAATTCCTCCAGCGCGCATAACCAAGATGCGGGGAATACATAAGATAAAAATGAGGAAAAGAGACCTTGGGAGGGCAACCTGAGGTCCCGATGTAGGACATCCCGCCAACCAAACAAGGAACACGGAGTACCCTAACCCGGGTCTCAATGTTAACCTTGCAAGGCCCCCTTATATTCCCCAAGGCATGCTAATAATGACACAAGCTTGCATTTAATTAAATAAATCAAACTAATAGGACGCATGCATAGGTCGAGGCTTTCCTAGCATGATAACGGGGTGACAGGATGCACGGCTCATGCACATATCCTAAGGGTGCAAGTCCCTAACATACAAGTCTAGGGTGGCATGCATTCTACACATAAATCATGCTTGCATGGATTACAATAAAGCAGTTAATATTGACTATGTGCCCCAGGGGAGGACGGTACACGCCCAAGTGCATGTAGCGCCTCCCAAACTAGGTTGGGTTGTCCCACTCACCGGAAGTCGGGTCGTCGCGCGACCGTCCGTCAAGATCTGCAAGACAGGGTATCAACTTGGTGAGTAAAATCCACAAATACCACAAAATACACAACAACATACAAATAAACACCCAACACTCGGGCAAACGTGCATACGCCCCGTACGCACGCTAGCCCGAGCACCCGGACTCACTCCCGCACCCCCGGCAACCACCCGCACGGCCTCCCGACCCCGGATGCACCGCCGCGCCTCAGCCCGCTCACCCAGGCGCACCGCCGGGCCCCTGCCCGCCGCCTCGACACGCCGCCAAGCCTCCCGGGTGCATCGCGCGCCCACTGCGCCCCATCGCAGCAGCCCGCGCGCACCCGCACGCCCCGCGCTGGCCCGCGAGCGCACCGCACTCCCCGCGCGCCCAGTGCCTCGCCCCGCGCTCACCCCGCGCGCACCTCCGCTGCCTCGCCGCGCTCCGCGCGCACCCCCGCGCGCACCACCGGCTCGCCCAGCACTCCACCGACTCACAACGCGGGCACACAGCGTGCCTGCGCCCCTGCGCAGCGCTCCGCGCGCACCCCGCACGACGCCCTGCACGCAACGCCTACTCGACCAGCACCCAGCATCGCCCAGCGCCCAGAACGCCCAGCGCCCGCACGCCCAGCACCCGCACGCCCAGCACCCGCATGCCCAGCACGCCCAGCGCCCAGCACCCGCATGCCCAGCACGCCCAGCGCCCAGCACGCGCGCCCTGCTGGCCTCCAGCTCCACTCGAGCGCACGCCCGCGCGCGCCCTGCCAGCTGCTCCGCCTGCTGCGCCTGTGCTGCTGCCCTGCCCGAGACCACCCATCCACCTTGCCCGAGCACCTCCACCACCAACCACCGGCCACCAACGGCCTCCGACCACCCCCAACACGTCCGACAGCCTCCCACAGCCGCCGACCACCATCCAACCACAAAACCCCCCTCCTAACATACATCTAAGCCAAAAAGAAGAGGAAAAAGAGCTTACCAAGGGGAGGAAGGGATGTCCGGTTGCTCTCCGCGCACCGAAACGCTTCCCCAAAGGTCTCTACCACCAAGGCCCACTCCCACCTCCGAAATGGCTCCAATCTGAGGAGAAGAGAGGGCGGAAGAAGGGGCTAGGTAGGTCAGAATCTGGATTTGAAAGCACCGGGGTGTAGATCGGGACCCGATCTACACTTTCTATGCTTTAGGTTTTAAGGTTTGAGGAACCTAGGGGGCTCAAATGCTTGAAAAAGAGAGAGGGGAGAGAGAAAAAGCTTTTAGGAAGATGATGAATAGTGCAATGCAACTTTTTAGATCCCATTATATAAGTCAAACCTAACTTAACTTAGGGCTAAGCAAGATTAATTAGGTTAAGTGGGTTCTAAGTGGGATTTGACTTGGGTCAACCTAACCACACAAAAAGACAAAAAGGGTTGACCAAGTCATGGGCCCACTTTGACCGAGTCAACTCTCTCAATGACTTCTCGCTCGGCCAAAACCCGGATTCGCCCCGGAACTGCGAAATTTCAGAAACGTTACCGAATTCGATAAAATTTTCGTGAGTGACTTAAAATGGCACCAGGACACATAATATGCAGTTAGATTTTCAATCGGAGTCCTCAAACACAGGACGATAGCTAACAGTCCAAAATTTTGCGGTTCCGATCGAAAAACGAAAAAATTTCAAAAACTGCCAAAATGCTCCAATGGTTACCAGCAGGCCAAAAAGTGACACATATATAACAGAAACCTTCTGCAATTCTTCATCCACCAATTGCGCCTTCTTTATCTCATCAATGAGATCTGGCTTAACAACAAGTCGAGCAAAGAAACCTTTCTCTGAAAGACGCACCACACTGAATAGATTGGCAGCTTCACCCAAAAGCTTCCACTGGCCAACCATCAAGTATGACAAAACCCCCGAAGGTTGACGACTCAATGCATCTGCAACCACATTAGCCTTACCAGGGTGGTATTGGATTTTACAATCATAGTCCTTCAGAAATTCCACCCATCGCCTCTGACGATTATTCAAATCTGGCTGAGACTGTAGATATGTCAAGCTCTTATGGTCAGTGAAGACCTCAAATTCTTCGCCATAAAGATAATGCCTCCAAATCTTTAACGCAAAGATCACTGCTGCCAATTCCAAGTCATGAGTGGGATAGTTTAGTTCATGCACCTTCAGCTGACGAGATGCATAGGCGACTACTTTCCCGTGTTGCATCAACACACAACCCAACCCTCGATGGGAAGCATCACAGTACACCACATACCCACCAAGCCCAGATGGAATAGTCAAAATAGGAGCCGACGTAAGTCTCTGTTTCAACTCTTGGAAACTTTTCTCGCACTGCTCAGACCAGATGTATTTGGCATTTTTCTGAGTTAGACGGGTCAACGGAACTGCAATCTTTGAGAAGTCCTGAACGAACCTCCGGTAGTACCCTGCTAAGCCCAGAAAACTCTGAATCTCTGTAGCATTCATCGGTTGCTTCCACTCATCACCGCCTTAATCTTTGAGGGGTCAACCGCAACTCCGGTCTTAGAGATGACATGACCAAGAAATGTCACGCTCTCCAACCAGAACTCGCACTTGCTGAACTTTGCATAGAGTTGATGCTCCTTCAACTTCTGGAGTACCAAACGAAGATGTTCAGCATGCTCTTCCTTGTTCTTTGAGTATATTAGAATGTCATCGATGAAGACAACAACGAACTCATCAAGGAAAGGCTTGAAGACCCTATTCATCATATCCATGAATGCTGCAGGGGCATTAGTCAACCCAAACGGCATGACCAGGAATTCATAATGCCCATACCGAGTGCGAAATGCTGTCTTCGAAATATCCTCCCTCTTGATCTTCAACTGGTAATAACCTGACCTTAGATCAATCTTGGAGAAGACTTCAGCTCCCTGAAGTTGATCGAACAAGTCATTTATTCTTGGAAGAGGATATCGGTTCTTGATCGTCTTCTGATTTAGCTGACGGTAGTCGATGCATAGACGCAATGAACCGTCCTTCTTTTTGACGAACAACACTGGCGCACCCCAAGGAGAAACACTCGGCCTTGCAAACCCTTTCTCTAGTAGTTCCTCCAATTGAGCCTTCAATTCTGCCAACTCTGTAGGCGCCATCCGATAAGGAGCCTTTGATATTGGTTCAGTACCAGGGATTAGGTCAATCGAAAATTCAATTTCACGATCAGGCGGCAATCCCGGTAGGTCATCCGGAAAAACTTCTGAAAATTCTGAGACCACCGCCGTATCTTCGATCTTTGACTTTTTCGCATTGCAGTCTATGATACATGCAATGTACCCTATACAACCGCTTTCCAAAAGATGATGTGCTTGCAACGCCGAAATCAAGCCCAACGGTGCGATGCCTCCATCACCAACAAAGCTCAAGGTCCGCAATCCTGGAATCTTGAACAACACCGTCTTCGAAAAGCAATCAATGCTAGCGTGATAGGCTGAGAGCCAATCCATGCCAAGAATGACATCAAACTTTTGTATCTCCAACAGCAGCAGATTCGCAACAAGACACTGATCCTCTATCCGGACCATACATCCGCGGTAGACCGATCGAATGGCAATCAATTCGCCAGTAGGAGTTGCAACAATAAAGGGTTTCTCTAGAGGACTATCAACTAAAAATGCTCTTTTTACATATGTGGCAGATACGAAAGAATGAGAAGCTCCAGAGTCAAATAATATGAAAGCATCATGTCCGGCAATTGAAACAGTACCTTGGACGACTTCATCAGTAGCGTGAACATCCCCCACAGATAAGGCATGAACCTGTCCACGCTGATGTGGCTGAGCTGGCTGACCACGTGAACCCGACACTCCTTGTCCTCCTCCAACAAACCCGCCATTTGGCGCCTGCGGATAACCACCACGCGGCTTTTTCGGTTCCGTGCACTCGGCTTGACGATGACCCAGTTTCCCGCAATTATAGCACGCACGAGGGTCATTTTGCTTCTTAGGACACACATTAGATTTGTGCCCTGGCTCCCTACAGAAGTAGCAAACGATCTTGCCTCGAACTCCTCGACCATGACCCGCATCTTCATAGTTTCGCTTGCGATTGTCGAACCTCTGACCACCGCTGGAACGAGCATCAGCCTTACTCTTCATCCGAGACGCGATTTCCTTCTTCCATTCGATAGCATCTTGCTCCGTAACGATGGCGCAATCCTTCAGTTCATCATAAACACGGATTCGGAGGTTCCGTAGTCTATGTCGGATGTCGCTCCTTAGTCCTTCTTGGAAGCGACGACACTTCTCGCCCTCATCTTGAATGTATTGGGGCGCAAAGATTGACAGCTCCAAAAACTTCTCCTCGTATTGGGCCACCGTCATGTCTTGTGTTTGGCGAAGCTCCAAGAATGCTTGAACCATGCGATCGCGCTCCGCAGGAGGAAAATACTTCTTATAGAACATCTCCACAAACTCATCCCAAGTAAGTTGCTCGATACCGCGGTCTAGGGACTGCAAATGAACGGTCCACCATTGGACAGCAGTTCCTCGGAACTGATGAACCGCCATGAGGATACGACGGCTATCAGTCAGTTGCATCGACTTAAAGATTTGCTCCAATTCGGTGATCCAATGCTTAGGGGCCAATGGGTTGGTACCAATGCCCTGAAACACTGGCGGATCCATCTTCTTGAATCGCATCACCAATTGCTCCGGCTGGTTCTGATTCTCTCCCAAACGACGCAGCGCCATATCGTTCTGATGTTGGATGGACTGCGCCACCAAATTGGTCAATGTTTGGAGATCCTGACGCAAAGTGTTGTTGTTGTTCGCCATCTCAAGTTTTCCCTATTATAAGAGTAACACACAGTTAGAACGCATCCTATATGCAGTGCAGGCCTATTAGTTCTATCTTATGTCCTTAGCCCTAACAGGAAAAACCAAGGCTCTGATACCACTCTGTAACGCCCCAATAATTTCACTACTCCATTTCGAAGCAATGAAATCGGTTACGCTACTTTACATCCTTAAAATATATAGCTTCCAATTTGAAACTTTTTTTTTAAATAAATAAGTAAATAAATAAATAAAAATAAAATAAAATAACTGAAATTTTAGTCAAACATCCAAATCATAAAACTCAACCAGGATCTACACATAGATTCATCCTAAACGCGGATGAGATACACACAAAATAGTTTAAACATAGATGCCATCTGTTTTTGCTGAAAGGACTAAGGAAACTACATGCCAAACGAAAGGCTTATTTCAATACCTACAATGCAACGGAAATAAAATATGAGCTTCAATCTCCAACGCCTTAACGAGATTGACAACCACCAATAGCTAATCTGAAAAGTTGGGAAAATAGAGGGATGAGCTACCACGCGCTCAGTGAATGGACACAAGTGTCCCAATAATAATATATTGTACTTTAAAATAATCAGTTATAAAGTGTCTATGGAACAATTGTTGTAATATAATGGAAATCTTATAATAAAGAAACCATTTAAAACATACAAGGATATAATAACATTTTCTTTTCAAATAAAATATGATGTCATAAATCTTCTCCTGAATTCAAACTACATAATGTATATGAATGCAACGGACACGCATGCCCGCTTTCCACGACACCTAGCCGCAGAGATTTCACTTTGGAAATCGGGCCACGTAGACATAGCCACCTAGACTTGGGTCAAATTTAGACCGCAGCCACCTAGACTGAGCCACCTAGACGATTTAATGCATGCACAATCAAAACTACTTATTCTTTCAAGTATACAGCATGCGACAATTTTCATAAATCTCAAATTTCAAATGCATGTAATATATCCAAAATAACAACATGCTCATATGCTTCATACAAGATAGATTTCATAATCATAAAATAATATGATTCTTTTCAAATAATATAGAGACATCCACTCACCTTTAACAAGAACACTCGTGACAAATATCAGTCTAAGTAGTATGAGAATCGCCTGAAAATAAAAATAATATTTCTAATAAATAAAGGAAAAATTGAATAACTATATTAAATAAACTACCTCTTTATTTTAACTCAAATCATCCTAATGAATTTAATTGACCAACTTAGACTATACACCCAGCATCCAATAACAATTAATTGACAACTCACAATCCACACTACTGTAACATAAGATTAATTCATACGGGTCCAATAATCCATCCATTCTCATGTGGCCCACCAAACCAACCAAACCTTTAAAACAAAACACATGGGCTGGGCTTTCATCTTCTTCACCCGTTTATCATTCTAAACAACACATGAATATGACGAATCCAAAATATTCCATGCCAATCACCGACTATACAATAGATGCAAACCCATTAAATATATAAAGTCATCAACCCATCTATTCCTCTCATCGGCATTTACACTTGACCTTTTTTTTTTCTTCCTATAACGGCATCGGTAACCTCTCCGAAGACACACAGGAACCTCTCCCTCTCATTCTATTGACACTTCTGTTATCCATGAAGTAAGAGATCCATGGCCTCGTCTAATAGACTTAAGAATCTAGACCTATAATCACCAAGAATTTCAAGGAAGGATTTAAAAGATACCTGTGTTGGATGAAGAACCCTCTCCTTCACGGCGGCCTCTATTTTTTTTTTTTCTTTCTAGGTTGACAGAATATGAAGGGTGATCGAGTTTAAAAGTGGTCTAATCGGTTGCCCTAAAATCGTCCATCAATCCGTTACATAATTCCACGGGATATGAGATGAATTTTTTTTGAAAAAGCCCAAGCTAACTCTTTATTTTCAAACGAGTCCTATCATACTTATCTAAGGTCCTAGAGGGATACTTCTACAAAATATATATAAATATCAGACTTTTAATATTCACAACAAGATCCATTACCACATGCTCATTTTCCAAAGACCTCAAAACATGCCTTCTCCAACTCCAAATTTTACACAACCCCACACAATGGTTCTTGAGACCATTATGATATCCAGAAAATTATAAAATAAATATTTCAATTTCATTTAATAATTTTAAAAATTACAAATGAAATTGAACCTATTTGGGCCTACCTCTATGGGCCAACCTATATGCACATAATGAGAACCCAATAATATAATAGCTCTATTTATATATTTAAATCAATATATAAATAGTAAAAGTCTACAGGTGTTACATAGGTTTAACCTAAGTTTTGGAGAGGGGATTTGGAGAGTGGATTTGTGTAGGAAATGGGTTTCCTTATGTCAAAATAGGACTCTTTCTCTTTCTCAAAGGTTTCAAGTAGTGAGTGTAAGGGGGTTTGATTGAGCTATTTGTGGTTGATGGATTGATATTGGGGATAGATGATTGAAGTTGTGGATGTTTTGGAAATGCTTTGGACCCCCATTAGATCTTTGTTCTTCTGACAAGGTCCAGGAGAGGGGCGGTTAGTTGAAACTAGCCGCCAAGTTAGGCGCGGTTACTTTGATGTAGCCGCCCCTATGATGACCTGCCAAACATCTCATCTCTGACAAGCGGTGGCTTGGGTCGGTTACTAGGGTTGAACTGGCCAAGAGGGGGTGGCTAAAAGGACCAAACTGGCACAATCATAAGCATTAAATATTGCTTTATGTCCCATCTAAGTGAAGCAATTTGGGATCAGTTAGAGGGGCGGCTAGTTGAAACTAGCTGTCCTAGATGGGGTGGCTACTCCCAAGTAGCCGCCCCTGCCCAGCCTTAGGTTTTTCTAAGGTTTTTTAGACTAGGGTTTCTCCGGTTTTGTTTCTAAGGAAGTTTTCTCCATGATCTTCCAAATGTGGTCATTTCTAAATATTACTTGAAGTATTTTCGTCTCTTTAGACGGTCAAAATTGGGATATATACAGTGGGGCCGTGATCTATTAGAACACGGGCTGATCTCTAGAGCACTCTTGAAACTAGATACGCGTAATGGCCATAATGCGCACACCGACTTGAAACCTGGTCTAGTACTTGTGCTATGCTGTGTAACTAATTGAAATCTGAACAAAAGGGTCTAGTTCATCACCTAGTTCACTACGTCCCTTCAGATGGAAGTTAGTTAAATCTAAGTGGGGGTTCAAAGCCCTAAGCTACCTCTACCGAATGCATAGTAAAACATCGCCGTATTTTATTTTCTTTAAAACTTTGAATCTTGAGGGGGATTGTTAGATACTTTTGAATTGAAAGTTTTAAGTTTCCCCCCATTTGGTTGTTCAAAAGTGTTTCAAATAAGTTTCAAAAGTTTTAAAATGTTTTGGAGGGAAAATGTGTTCCCTCTATTTGTTTTTATTGGTTTGGGACTCCTCAACATAGTCGCATATTGGATAAATTGTAAACTCTATCCTCCTTATAAGGAAGAGAGTTGGTATTTGGGTAGGGTCCCAAGGGGGGCAAGGGCTTGTGAATTGCATTTGCATTTGCATTTTGTATGTCTTTGGGCTCGGGTCTGGGTCTGGGTCAAGAAGAGACAACAAAGATAGAGAGAATCTCTCCACACAATCGATAACAGTCGTGGAGGACTGCAACCGCCGCGTAATTAGGGGTGGATGATTACGTAACGAGTGGAGCGTTTCTTCGAAATGGCTCGAACGAATCTCTTCCTTAGACTCTATAAAAGAGGCTAAAGGACTGCAATAGATATGTAATCTAAGCTCTCTCTCTTGTTCTAGAAATTTTTTTGTTTCTTTTGGCAATTGTTCAAGTCAGCGACCGGTTCACATATCTTCTTCCTGCTGCACCAGAGGAGAAGATCAGCGAGGTTGGGTGGTTGTATCCGGGGAGTAGATCGTCGAGTACCCTGTGCAATTGAGGGGGGCGATTCTGTTCTTAAGATAGCGTACAACATGCCTTCATCCAAGCCATCTCTGAAACTCATTGTCTCTTGATCTGTTTTTGATCCATTGCATGCTAGTTTAATTTGATTTCGAAAAAAAGTTTTTTCCACAGTATATATTCCAATAAATTTCAAAATATTAAATAACATTATATTTTGAAAATGTAAATTTTTTTAAATATATATGTACTCGTTATATTGTTGTATATAAGACTGCTGTATTTGTGACTGTACAATTGTTTGGCCTGATGTTACCGGAAAAAACAAGAAAAAAAAAGAAATAAAATCCATTTACATCCCAACCTCAATTGGTGGTATCTGCGGCGAACCTGGTTAACTTCCAATATTTGGATATGGAATAGCCCAAGGAATAAGTGAGAATAAAGCAGAATAGTTAATTTTGGTTGTTTGGATGCAGAGAATATCTAGGGATAAACTATGTCAGAATAAACTGGTATAAAGTGGTACATGGATTCCAATCAATCACTGAAATTAAAGTTATTCTAGGTTATTCCACCCAAAGAATATGTGGACCCACTGTCAAATCAACTGCCTCACCTCTAATAAATCACCTATATATCAAATCAACTATCATTATTTTTTCACATTTTCTAAATCCTTATCCATACTTTATTCACATTTTACTCAAATAACAACAAATTTATTATGACATTTTTCAACGAGAATAATTCAAAATACAATAAAAAATAAAATTACTTTATCCTTATTTATACTCACTTATGCTCGAATAACTATATACTAAAGAATAAATCATATTCTGTATCCAAATGGGGAAATGTTACCTTTATTCCACTTTTATTAGTTAGGAGGTCATATATTTACTCATTATATTTAGTGAATTTCACTTTTCATTATTTTTCCTTACTTTTTATTTTTCTCACTTTTCTTTTGACAATAACATATATGTAAACCCAAAGATATATAAGAAAACCAACGCACACGATGATGTGCTTATTATATGAAACAGAAGTGGAACTACATGCATTTTATTCAAGCCTTCGTTCCATGAAGGTCATGCAAACGACGACATGGCTCATCTGACCGGTCATTCCACCCATGCGAATCTGGCAATGACGGGGACCGAATCCGCATTCCGATGGAAGGTTCTCTGCCCTACCCACCATCATTTGAGTCTCCTCCTCTTCCTCCTCCTGCCCACGATATTTCCCACCGCGGCGCCTCTGGCTCATGACGTCCTCCATCATCTGATTGAGCGAGTCACACCTGCAGTTCTCACGAACCTGCCTCAGTGTCTCGCAGCATTGCCTGGGAACTCCTTGGTTGGTGGCCAGCATGAGTCGAGTGCCGCCTCAGCCGGACTCGATGTAGGACCGGCAAGCTCAACTGGTGCTGATGCTGTTGGACCTCTCTGCGGCAACGCTCTGATGTTTGGGTGACGCTGTTGTCATCTTCAATGACCTCCGTCGTTGTGATGGTGGTCCTGTACATGGACCCCTCAGCGAATGCGACCAACAGGAGGGCAGCGAATGCTGCAAGCTTCAGGTTGAACGTTTGCATTATCTCTTATTCTTCCGCGGTGGCTCCTGCTGTATTATTTTACGATGGGGTGAGGTTGGGAGTGTTGAGGGGTATCCATTTATATCAGTTTAAGGAGAATTGCATGGCCTTGCATGTAACGTACGTGGAGGGGGCTCCCGTGCACCGAGTACGGTAAATATTCGGCCAGTGTCATGTTCGGTACGGTACGTGTATATTCATAAATCATACGGGATAAATACGAAAAAGTACGGGGATAATTAGACTATTTTTTAGATAATTTAAGCATTAGTATATATTAATGAATTTAATATGCATTATGTTCGGTACGGTACGTTTGATGTCTAATCGGAGTACTTTAACGAATATTCAGATAAGTACGGAGTACTTTGTTACTATGGCACCGACGGCAGATGTTCCCAATTTGAAACCCCCGCGGTAACACGTACTTCTGTGGTCGTGGGAAGGTGTGAACGTGAAACCATATCTGTCCTAGGGTGCGTTTGGATGTGAGGTTGAAATACTGAGATTATTAAAATCTTATGTTTTATTAAATTTTCAACCGCAAAAATTTTTGGCCTAAAATGAAGATTGTGGTTTGAAAAACTAAACGCTGAAAATGTGTTAGGTACAAGTTTGAGAATTTTTTACTTTTAAAACGCAGAATCTACCTAAATTTATATCCAAATAGATCCCTAGACTGAAATAGAGAGCGTTTTGTTTCGACATAAGTTAGGTTTGAACCTTTTTCTCTCTAAGCACATTCCACCTCTGTGAAAGACAGTGGCGGTGAAGTCATAAGAAGACGAGTGGGGACAGCCACAGTGCGGAGCCACATGGATTTGCGATAACCAGTATGTATACGTGTGATTTATTTTAGGTTTTAGTGTATATATATGTTGTAGTTTGGTTGAATATTATTAAATTTAAATTTGTTAAGACATGTATTAGGTAGCTTTGTTTGCTGATCAAATTATTTTATGATTATATTTATAAGAGTAATACATCCTTTCATATTTAGTTTTGTTTGTTAGACTCATGGATAAATTATTCTAGTTATACAATAGTTTCGATTTGATTGATATTTGTTTATCTGTTTGATTTAATTTTTATCTTTCATGTTTCTTCTATTAGAGTTTTTCTTTGGTCTATCTTATTGGAACTGCAAATGAAGCTCGTCCATTACCTCTTTCATTTTTTTAAATAGTTTTAAAAGAAGCAATTAACATCATTTTTTTGTTGTTCTTCTTGTTTGAACTTTTTAAACAAATCTTGAAAATTTAATTTTTATGTCAATTGAAAATTTATTATGTATTTTGAAAAATCTATAATTTGATTGTTGTTGCTTAGTAAAAAAAAAGAAAAAATGGCTCTAGTCCCACGTCATTAGTGAAAAAGAGGTCAAGGGATCAAATCCTGGAACTCACCATTCTTCAAAAAAAAAAAAAATTGTATTCTATGGACGAGCCAAGATATTATTTTTTGCATGGGCTGGACTACCGTTTTAGTAAAGATAAATGTTAAATTCAGTCATTTTTATCTTTAGACTCAGTCAGTAAAGATAAATTTTAGACTCAGTAAAGATAAATGTTAGACACATGTTTCATCATCTCTTTATATTTCAAGTTTAATGAATCCATTTTTAATAAATGTAAAAAATTTAACGGGGCCTTTATACATCGATTAATGATGTATATGTTTCACTGGATTTTTAATGAGGTATATAAAGTGCATTTTCGTTGGTAAAAATGATTGAGTGTAATAGAGCTCTAAAAGGATATGTCCAACCTCAAGTGCAGTTCCATCCGTAGTCTATATTGTTTTTTTTATATCGTACATTTTCTTATTGAAGTATATGTTGTTATATATAATTAATAATATATTAAGATAAAATGATATATTTTTTTCATTTTAAATAAAAAAATATTTTTCCGTCATACTTTATAATAAAATCTTTTATACTGTAATAGTACTGTAAAGAAGGTTTGCACATGGAACCACAGGCACACCCTCTAAAAGAGAAATTTGACATCTGGTTAACATAGGAAGTGTAGTTTTTTATTTTATATATAGTTATAGGTTGTATTAAACAGTTGAATTTTTATATTTAATATTTGTATACTTCTAGGCGACCTTGGGTCCCATATCTTAAAGGGCCCTGAATCTCAGAAAATAATATATTATTTCGTATTTTATTAGGATTTTTATATTGTTTATGAATTTTTATGACATTTTAAAAACTTGTGAATTTCTTTCTTTTTAAATCTTCTTTTATTTATTCTGTTATTATCTTATTAGCATTTATTTTATTTGTTGTTCAAATTTCATGTCACCCATTTTTCATTTTATTTGTTATTTTTTGTTCCTAATTTATTGGGATTTGCTTTAACAATATTGGTTCAAAATATTTTTTGAAAGTCAGTTTAAATTTTTTTTTCAAAAACTTTTTCTGATGTAATAACCAAACAGGACCATTTTAAAATTTGGCCAAGAGCAACCAAATTGAGCACTTCTCAAGGTTGGTCCTATCTTTAGAGAAGTATACACGTCGTTAAAAGATGCTTATGACAACATATAGCAGATATATACCTCAAATATATTCAACTAAACTTAAATGAAACTAATTACTTGCGCATGTTTCCTGTACATGTTATGATACAACTTCTTATTTTGCTTGCATTAATAGTGCACAAATTATCAGGAATTAAACAAAAAAAAATTAATAAAAATTATTAACAAGAGGGACATACAGATATACATCATCAAGAGAGGTATATGTCTCGTCGGTCTCGGTAAGCACAACATTTGCTTTCCTTAATGAAATATATGCCTCTGTAAATATAAAAACTAGGATGTCTAAACATAAGGAACATATACCTGCTGATCTTGTCAGTGGAAACTTCCTAACGCAGCGGAAGAATGATAGAAGATTTGATATATGCAAAGATCTTAGACAGCCTCTCTCAAAGAGAAAGAAAATTAAAATAACTCAATATTATTGATAGATAAAAGTTGAATATCAGAATTGATTGCCATTTATTCTAAGATCTCACAAATCAATCATAATCGATGGCAATCAAATCTGATATTTGTGGAAAGAGAAACAACCGTGCAAATTATTACCATAAATAGCAAATTTGTTTATTTAATGGCTTTAATAATAAAATCTAGCAAAATTAAATATTTTTACGAAATAATTCAATCCAATTTCGTGGCATTCTGAGATGGTCTCAATTATTCTTGTCACTTGCTATTCTCAATTATTCGTGTTATTCTTTTGATGGTCTGGTAGCTGCAATAACATATCGATCATTCATGCTACATCAGTATCCTCCATTTGAGAAGAATTCAACTCTAGTTGAAAAAAAATTGATAGATTAGGAGGTTGATATTTGATGTAGTTTGCCACCTTGGATGTAGGACTGGTTAGCAAAGATTTGCCCTCAGCCTTAGGAGCCTTGGAGACCGGTTGTTCTCCCACGGGGGGACATTGAGATCTTGTGTGTCTCCCAGACAAATACATAAGTGATGTTACAACCTCGATAGGTAATGTCAACATCGTATTGCCAAGATCTGCCCAACAACACATGGCTAGCATCCATGTCCACCACGTTGCAAAGCACCTCATCTCTATAGTATTTACCAATAGAAATAGGTATCCTACAAACTTTTGTCATCTTCGTGGATGGGTCTTTCTTGATCCAACCTATAGTGTAAGGCGCATGATACATCTCTGCTGGTAGCTTTAAGTGGTTCACTATTTTTCTTGAAACGAAATTTTCAAAGCTCCCACTATCCATGATTAAATCGTAGACTTTCTTATTGATCATGCAACATGATCAGAAGATACTGTGGTGTTGACTGGAGAGCTCCTCCTTTGGCAAGTACAACACTTATTGTACAACGAAGTTGACTCGCTCCCCTTCTTCTACTGTGAACTTGGCGCTATGATATAGATCATCATCATCAGTCCTGTCGTTCCCCATGATACTATTATCATCCTTCTCCATGAGGTTCACCGACGTTCGATCAGGACATTCATTGGAGCGATGTCTCGGCTTTCTGCATCGAAAACAGGTGTTGGGTGTTAGTCTCGCATACAGATTTTGAGTCCTTGGGGCGTTATGGTTCGTTGGATCCGTTGTTGGATTGGTTCCTTCTTGTTTGCCGTTTATGCCTAGTGCCCCTTTGGATTGGTAGGGAAGAATTGGAGGTGCAACAACCTTCCCCTTATGAGGAAAAGAAGTATCCGGGGTACTCCTACGGAAGATTGAGGAACTTTCCGCTCATTGATCCATTAAATCTGCCTTTAACCCATATTATGTGCCTTGTTTACGCTCCACACCACCTTGTCGGTATTGGTTTCCGGTCGCTTTTCCACTCCCGGGTTTTTTGGTGTGTGGGGGTTTTTTTTGGGGATTCGGGTCCGAATGTGCCCTGTGGGCTCGGTTGGATCGTCTATCAAAAAGGGGGAAGGGGTGTGGTTCCTTGCTGAGGTGTCCGACAGCTCCTCAGGAGGATTCAGGGGTAGTTGTAATCGCCACCTGCTTTCTCAAACAATAGGAAAAGTTGGGGTATTGCTTTTGATCGCCTTCGTGGGCGGGGGGGGTTGTGGATTCTCCGCTCTGAGATACGGCTAGTAGCACACAGAAGTGAAAACAGAGAATATTTTTCTGCTTCCGGGACTTGACAAAGGGAGGTTTAGAAAAACACAGGGGGGTGGGTGAGGGTCGACCAGTAGGATTTAGCCACCTGGAAGGGGACGGCTAGTTGTGATTATCCGCCTAGGACCTGGCTCTGTTTGGGGAGAACCTGCGTAGGAAATGGGTTAGGGTTTGGCAAAGGTTAAGCTAGGTTTAACCTGGGTTTTGGAGAGTGTTTTTTGAGAGTGGATTCAGTTTGGGAATGGGTTTTCTCTCTCTTTCTCTCTCAAGGGTTTTAAAGTAGTAGTGTTGGGGAAAGGATGCTTGAGTGGTGGTTGAATGAGTATGAACTAGTGGATTTTGTGCTTGGTTAATTAGTGATGATTAGAAGAAGAGTTGGATGCCCCCTATTTATTGTAAAAAAAGGGGCAGGGGAGTGTCTACTGGACAATAGATCAAATTGGATAATAGGGTGGTTGATTTGACCTCACATTAGATCTTCATTCTTTTGACACTATCCAGGTGAGGGGCGGTAACTTTAGAGATGTTGCCCCTGTGATGACCTGCCAAACGTCCCATCTTTGACAAGCGGTGGCTTGAGGCGGTTACTAAGGTTGGACCATTAGAGAAGGGGTGGCTAAAAGGAACAAACCGCCGCAATCATCAGCATTAAATGCTGCTTTATGTCCCATCCAAGGGAAGCGGTTGGAGGCGTTTTAAGGGACGGCTAGTTGAAACTAGCCGCCCAGTGAGGCGTGGCTACTTTCAACTAGCTGCCCGGCTTTTGGCCTTTTAATTTTTCTAAGTGTTTGTGACCATGGTTCCCTTTTTTAAAGATGTTTTCTATTTAGATTTCCAAATGTGTTCATTTCTAAATATTACTTGAAGTATTTTCATGTCTTTGGAAGGTCAAAATTGGGGTATCTACACACTAGTAAACCAATCCGATCTTGAATATATGACATTACCTGTTAAGGCATCGGGTCACCCGTTGTTACACCAACCAGAATCTCGCGAATCTCCTGCAGTTATCGTTGAGCGTTAAGAAATTGTTATTGATGCCGTTGTTGTTCATCTTGCAAATTTTGACACAGCTTCTGCAACCCACAATCATCGTCAATAGGGTGGTTGTTCTCTACGTCATCATGTGCCATTGAGCCAGGCGAATCCTCGCTCTGATACCACCTAACACAGTAGAAGATCTGATCTATAACCCAATATTATTGATATATAAAGTTGAATATGCCATTAGGCTACAAGTCTTTATTACATGGATTCAATAAGGACTAATGAGGAACCTCATTAAACCCAATTACAAACTTACGAATGTAGAAAATATTAAACATATAATAGCCATTTATTCTAAGATCCCACAAATCAATCAGAAACGATGGAAATCAATTCTGATATTTGTAGAAAGAGAAACAACCATGCAAATAATTACCATAAATGACAAATTTGGTTATTTAATTGCTTTAATGTTGAAATATAGCAAAATTAAATATCTCCACGAAATAATTCAATCGAATTTCATGGGATTATTCTAAGATGGTCTCAATTATTCTTGTCACCGATTATTCTCACAGTTTTCTTCCTAGATCTATTTTGATGGTCTGATCGCTCCAATAACATATCAATCATTTGTTCTACATGGCGTCATCTCCACATACCTCACTACAGTGAACTATGTGTGCATTGACTTTGTGCATGAATCAATCCCTTTATTGCTGATTGAGTGTCACCAAATAGAGTGACGAGGTATACATATCATTATTGGAGTTCAGTGATAGGGATGGGGATCGAGATCTCGCAACCTCAAATGGATCAATCGATCGGACGAAGAAAGGATAAGAAGACGCTCACCACCTTCAACTGATCAGTCACGATCAAACTAAATAGGATAAGATATTGGTTTATGTCACCTTTGACTCCCACTAGAAGAAGGATAAGAGATAAGTTTTCGCTAGAGAGTCCACTCTTAAGCTCAGTTTAAAGATATAATTTAAATTTAATTTCACTTATATTTTTATCCAACTTACAATCCTATATAAGTAAAGGGAGGGGACATGCCTCATAAAAATCAACAAGTTCTATGTTAACTTGCACATTTCCCATGCCTTAAAACTACAAAAAAAAAAAAAAAAATGGCAATTCCAAAACTTTGGAATAAGGCACAACAACTTACAAAGCCTTGACTCCAACTTAAAAGACTTGGAAACTAGGGACTCCAATTTACAAGACAAAATCATGTTTCAAGACTTTGGAACATTACACTAGAACTTACAAGACAAACAACCCTATTTTTTTTTTATATCAGAGGAACTCCCTGTGGCTGACCTTACGGCCAAGCTGGGAAAGCTACCTTCACCTGTTTGCATCTGGTCCCACAGAAAATTCTTTTGAATTTTGTCTAACCAACAAGAGGTATGACATAGTATCAAGACTCGAACTCAAGACCTACCTTTAACACAGGTAAGCCCTGAACTGTTGTGCTATGACCACTAGGGACGACAAACAACCCAATTAATAAAGCACGAACTACCAAGAGAAGGTTGAAAAGTGAACCACCACTTTGGAAGAGAATAGTCAAACCTATAGCCCCCGTTTGAAACGAGAATAAGACTTATTCTTGGGTATACATTGATTCCGGCATAGGTGATGATTAATTAATTTTGTGTTTGGTTGTGTTTTAAATTATTCTCATTGGTAAACATAATTAAGAATAAATGTTTTGTTGTTTGAGTAAAATGTGAATAAAGTATGAATAAGGATTTATAAAAGGTGAAAAAATAATGATAGTTGATTTGATAGGTGATTTATAAGAGATGATAACAGTTGATTTGACAGTTGACCTACATATTCTTTGGGTTGAATAACCTATGATAAATTTAATTCTAGGAGTTGGTTGAAATCCATATACCACTTTATACCAATTTATTCTGACACATATATATGATGATCTTGTCAATGGAACTTCCATGCCATATTCCTCACTACAACGAACTATGTGAATCAGTCAAAGTATAATATATACCCCTTTATTGCTGACTGAGTGTCACATAATAGAGTGACCAAGTATATACCTTGTTATTGGAGTTTAGTAAACCGATGTGTTTTATGCTTTTCATGCGGCTGTGACTGCATAGTTAAAAGGTCTCATGTGGTTGTATCTGCACAGTTAAAATAAACTTTTCATGTAAACCATTTGAAATTTGAATTTTAAATGCATTGATTATTTATTATAGGACAAATAGCAAAAAAAAAAATCATTAAAGTATTAGAAATACTCAAATCACCCATTTTAAAAAATTCTACCTAAAAAATTATTCATTAAGAATTTTTAGACAGTAAAATGACTTGAGCATCATTATGCTATCCACTATTCAAACATTATCATACATATTTAATTTTTTAACACCCAATTTAAGAACATTAATAAATAATAATATTTTTTTTATTTGTGCATTAATTTTATTAGTATTTTTTATATATCGAAATACACCTTTAAGAGTTAAATTATAAAAAAATTAAAAAAATTTAGTTATAACATATATTTTTATATATTTCTAAGCTTTATAAAATCTTTCAGAGCACTTATAAGTGTTTAATATTATACAAAAAAATTCTTATACAAAACACTTATAAGATATTAATAACAACAAAAATTAAAAAGCTTAGAAAAAATAAAATATCCTGTAAATTTAATAATGACAATTTGGCAATGTTAACATTTTATATAGCATGTTTAAAAAATTTAAAAGAATGTAAAATCACTCTCAAATAAAAATAATTTTTTATATTTATATTATTTTTGTCACGCCCCAGGGCGGCCATCCCGAGACGTGGCAGTAAGGAAATACAGCTATCAATACTTGAGGCCAATAAAGACTCCAACAACAACACACAAGGTGGCAAAGCAATGATAATGATAACTGACTTAAAAGTGGAAGCATAATATATAAACAATGTTTGTAAATCAAAAACATTATTACAGACTCGAATACCCAATCACTGTCCTGTGAGAGCCAAGTCTAGTCCAAAGAAAATACAACCTGTGCCACATGCACGATTTAGAATACATACAAAGACTCTAGGATTGCTGATAGCCTTGCACTCGCCACCCGCCGGAAGAACGCTCCACACCCATAAGACCACGCCACAGGAAAGCTCCAGCTCCACGCCCAACACTGCCCCTGAAAAGAAACAGTATGCTAGGGGTGAGCTACAAGCTCAGTGAGTGGCTGGAAACCAATCACCATACTACAGTTCAATACTCAAACAATTTCCTCACAAGGAAAACATGGGTGGAAACCCATGGATAACCGCCGACCAACCTCACCCTCACCCTCACTCCCGGAGGGAGACCTTTGGGACTTTTGGGGAGAGACCATACCGACGGTCGAAGAGACCCGGAATTCCTTGTCTACACAACACTAATGGATCATCTACATCTAGATAATTGCACAAACCATGCCTTTAAACATCGATACAAGACCGGACCCAACAACTATGGGAACGGTCGAACAACGAATGGGTCACGCGGCGATATTCTTCACCTCATCCTCACCCTCACCCTTTAGGGGTGACATAGGACTTTTGGAAGAGATTTAGACTGCTCTACACCCTTGGTCCACCGGTAGCCTCTATTTGGTATACTCCCACGATCAGCACCCTCCGACGCATCGGAGGTACCTACAGATGGGAGCCCTCTGTCAGGACAGCTTTCCAACGCCGGGGAGTCCCTACTCGGATCCAACGAAGGGGAGAACGATTCCCACGCTCGCAACATCATTCGTTAACCCTCTCCCGGGTAGTATCTACCTGGTATACTCCCACGATCAGTACGCTTCTGAATGCATCGGTGGTACCTACGGATGGGAGCCCTCTGTCAGGACAGCTACAACCCGATCTCCTCAACTCACCGCTCTACACCCTTGGTCCACCGGTAGCCTCTCCCACACTCCGTAGCCTCTACCTGGTATACTCCCACGATCAGCACCCTCCGACGCATCGGAGGTACCTACAGATGGGAGCCCTCTGTCAGGACAGCTTTCCAACGCCGGGGAGTCCCTACTCGGATCCAACGAAGGGGAGAACGATCCCATGTTCGCAAAGCGAACCCAATGGAAAACAACTACTCCGAAAATCACTTATCGAGATATCACAACACAAGCATAACAATAATCTATGCAACACACTCATATTAACCTTAAAACAATTAAACTCCTTAAACGGGAGTAACTGTACAAGAAAGTGGGTCGTAACATCACCGACCCACCCCACCCTCACCCTCACCCTTTAGGGGTGACATGGGCCTTTTGGGACAGAATAGGCTGCTCTCCACCCTTGGTCCACCAGTAGTTTCTCCCTCACTCCGTAGCCTCTACCTGGTATACTCCCACGATCAGCACCGTCCGATGCATCGGAGGTACCTACAGATGGGAGCCCTTTGTCAGGACAGCTTTCCAACGCCGGGGAGTCCCTACTCGGATCCAACGAAGGGGAAAAAATAGCCTACCCACATGGATACGATCCTCTAGGATCCGTCGACAACGATTCCTAACATTTCTAATGTCATGAATTCTCAAGAATTCCTCCAGGGCGGGGAAACATATATTATAACAACAAGGTTATAATATTCTCTAAGGCATGCTTATAACAATATATTCTCATTTTGATTTAAATAAATTAAACTAAATGGGAAACATGCGTAGGCCAAGGCTTTCCAAGCATGTGACATGGTGTCTAGGCATGTATGGCCCTCTATACATGATATATGGATGTATATCCCTAGCATATAATGTCTAACAAGGCATGGTTACATCATATTAAAACATGCATTATCAAGATATCCACATATTATAGCTAGGGGGCCCCATCGGTGCATGACGCGCGTCTACGCGCGTCGAGTGCATCCCTAGAGAGGGGGGGGGGATTGGAATCGAACCAGTCACCATACCCGGGACCTCGCGCATCCCATCCGACCAGATCTGCAGGGTAAGGGCATCAAATTTGGTGAGTAACATCACAAATATACATGAAATTTACTAGAAATATCCAATACTCGGACAAGCATGCATACGGACTCGCACGCATGCGAGCACGCACGTACGCACGCAAGTCCGAGTGCCCTGACACCTACCCGAACCCTCAGGCAGCCACACGCATGGCCCCCCACACGCGCACGCACGCACGCGCCCCAGCACCCTTGGCGCACTGTCGCGCTCCTGCCCGCTCGCCCAGACCCGCTGCCGCGCTCGCGCACACGCTCGCGCGCCCCCGCGTGCACTGCGCGCCCATGCAGAACCCCGCTCATGCCCCAGCACGCGCACGCACGCGCGCACGCGCACTGGCCCCCAGCCCCGCGCCCAGGCGCATGCCCAGGCGCACTGCCCCGCGCGCGCGCACGCCTCGCGCGCACCTCTGCTTGCGCCAGCGCCCGCGCACATCTGCGCGCCCGACAGCGTCTACCAGCGCCCGCCTGCGCGCGCGGCTGCGCGCGCACGCGCGCAGACAACTCCCAACGCGCGCCCAGCCAACCCTAACCTTCTTTTAACCCTCCTCAACCCCTCACAGACACCCTACCTCCTATGCATAGCATGAATGACCTCCCCAACCATCCGAACAACCTTAAAAATAAAAAAGAAGGGGAAGAGGACTTACCCAAAAGAGGGAAACGGAAAGGGGGAGATGCGGGGCTCTCGACGCGCCCACGGCCACCTCAACCACCATCACCACTACCACCACCTCCTCAGCCTCCTCAGCCTCCTTCTTGGCTGAAAATCAGGGGGGAAAAGTTATGAGAGGGGGGATCTTGAGAGAGAGGAGATCAACAACTACAACACAACCCTCACCATCACTTCCTCCTCCACCATCTCCTTCTCTTAAAGGAAATAAAACAAACACATTCGGGGAGCTTTGAAAGAGAGAAAGAGAGGCCAAGATGTTGACGTGGGGAATGGGAGGGAGAGAGGGGTACAAAATGACCAATTCATCCTTGACTAGAAATTCTGCGCATGCTTCACTAGAACAGCCATGACTTCCTCAATATAGCTTCAAATTGCACAATTCTAAGTCCGTTGGAAAGCTACGAAGATTATCTACAACTGTCATGTTCATGCCAAGATCAAATAACCCCTCTACCTATTCCGAAATGTGGGCTAAGCATAGAACAGGGCTGCTGCCAGAATTTTCATCCCCGGGGTATACTTGGAAAAATACCCATAACTTTTACTACATGAATCCAGTTGATCTAATTCAACTTTTGTACGAAAGCTAACTCAAAACTGGACATCTCATAATAAAATCATATTTAAACCTCTTCATCTTGGATTTTAACAAAATCAAATCCAAATACAAAATCGGGAATATATAACTTCGAGGAAAAAATTATGTAGCCAAATTTTCAATCAGAGCGCTCCAAATGACACAGGCATAACATTCTTCCCCCCTTAGGAAATTTAGTCCTCGAAATTTAAGGAAACCCAAAGGGAAGACCGAAAGTATCATGCATAGACCTTTTGTTCCCAAGTGATCTGTGCACCGGACTGGCGCTACCAACACACTATAATCAAAGGAACGGTCTTAGCGTGGAGCCTCTTCTCATGATTGTCCTTGACCTCGATCCACTGCTCCACGAACGACAAATCCACCTCGAGGATGAGGCGGTCGAACTGAATGACTGAGCAGGATCGTGGACATAGCGCCTCGGTCATGAGACAAGGACGACGTCGGGGGCATGAGCCAGCTGTGGGGGAAACATGATAAGCCACCTCCCCAATCAACTCAATGACGAGAACCGGTCCGATCAAGGGCCGACTCAGCTTGCCCCGAACGTCAAAACAGAGGGTGCCCTTGAACTGGGACACCTTCACGAAAACATGGTCGCCAAACCCAAAGGTAAGCTCCTGGCGACGATGACCTGCGTAGCCCTTCTGTCGGTTCTGGGAGGTGCAGTTGTACACATGAACCAACCTGGCCACTGCAAGGTCAAATGGGTGGTACCTCACCCAACTGCCCTCATCATTGAGCACGCAGGTACTTAGCATGTCCTCCAAGGTCTAAATCGTCCTCTTTGTCTGGCTGTCCATCGGCGATGAAACGCTATACTTAAATGGAGGCTCGCGCCAAAGCCTGCCAAGGCTGCACTACAACCTCAAAGTAACCCTCGCGTCTCAACCAAAAATAGCGCTGACTGGAGTGCCATGAAGACGAACAATCGCGAAGGTGAAAACCCACGTCAAGGCGTCCAGAGACTCAATCAGTCGGATTAGGGAGGGAAGCGCGGACTTAGTCAGTCGATCAATGATCACCAAGACGGCGTCATGACCCGAACATGACATTAGCGAGTCCGTAACAATCCCTGATAACCCACTCCCACGTCCACTGAGGAATCTCGATGGACTGACGCTTTCCACTCAATGATGATTCTCGAACTTTGCCTGAGGGCATGCCAACCTGGGGAAACAAGGTCACCCACATCACCTTTTCATCACACCACAGCAATCTCAATGAAGACTACCCCAAAGTAGTCCACGAAAGCCCAATAAACTTTTGAGATCCACGAAGGCATCCGGCGCATTCGTCAACCCCGACAGTAGTACTTAAAACTCGTAGTGCCTGAACGGTCACGAAAGGCCATCTACGGGATGTCCAACTCTCGGATCTCCAACTTGTGGTACCCTTGTGCGAAGATCGATCTAATAGCAGACAACCGCTCCCAGAGCTGGTCAAACAGATCATCGATTCGCGGCAAGGTAATTGATCTTCAACCTCCACGGGGAGATCAAAACAACACCTCGAACAATTAAATTTAGATTCTGCTCCTCGAGCATGGCTGGCGCTCATGATGACACTTACGCGCTTGGTAAGCCGCTCAACCGCACTTAATCCACAAGACACGCAATAAGGGGTCGTCGAACCTCGACAATGCCTATGCGACGTCATCTATCCAATAGGGCGGTTGAGTCCCATCACGAACGCTAGCATCGCGTCTCCTTATTTATGACCCATGTGGGGCAAAACGCGACAGTATCCACAACTGTGCTTCACATGCCGCCAGAGATAGGTCGCTCATCTATAACCATTGGAACTCCAGCATCCTGCACTCCATGGGCAGATTCATCACGGGGAGTCCATGCTCTCGACATCATCTAGTAGCACTCTCCCAGTGTTGCCTCTACCTGGTAGCCTCCCAAGCCCACTATCTCTGCCATATGGGTGCACCAACAAGCATAGTATCTGGGAGCACCTCACAGGACTCTAGCCTCAACCGGGCAGCTACAACGCTCAATGATATATCGAACCGACTCCAGATGCCACTATGGAACCCTATCCACTAGCAATCGCCCACCAAGCTGCAATACGATGCACCCAATCCCGATCGTACACATCACCACTCGCTACAGCACCTTCCAAGTGAGAGGAAAATCCATCATCAATTTGATGCTTCAAGGGTATTCCTTGACTGAGAAAAGAACCTTGGGAGGGCACCATGAGGTCCCGATATAGGATATCCCGACAACCAAACAAGGAACACGGAGTACCCTAGCCCGGGTCTCAACGCTGACCCTGCAAGGCCCCTTATCCTGAGTAGGAAGACTGGAAGAAGACATCGCCCCTTAATGAGCAATACTCCACATCCTTAACACTTTACACTGGTGCCGCACGCGAACTCCATGGCTACCAGCAATACCGATGCACGGGAAAGAAGCTCCATTATCGAGACGCAATCCATACCTTAGAAATTGCGACCAATTCATCACTATCACACTACTGGGCTGGAATCTCCTACCCAAGCCTTAATCCCACAACAAGAGATCCAACAACTGACTCTAACCAGTCGACCCAGTCGACAACTTAAGGGTGGGTCCAGGGGGTCACGTCCACGTCAACGGATGCGAGGAGGCATGTCAGCAACCTAAGATAACTTCTAAAAGAAGAGTACTCGGATGACAATCCTACGACTCATCATCTATACGACTAGACTTAGGCTCTGACAGGACCTGTCACACCCCAGGGTGGCCGTCCCCGAGACGTGGCAGTAAGGAAATATCAACTATCAATACATGAGGTCAATAAAGACTCCAACAATAACACACAAGGTGGCAAGGCAAAGATAATGATAACTGACTGAAAAGGGGAAGCATAATATATAAACAATGTCTATAAATCAAAAACATTATTACAGACTCGAATACACAATCACTGTCCTGTGAGAGCCAAGTCTAGACCAAAGAAAATACAACCTGTGCCACATGCACGATTACAATACATACAATGATCTAGGACTGCTGACAGCCTCGCACTCACCATCCGCTGGAAGAACGCTCCACGCCCATAAGACCACGCCACAGGAAAACTCCAGCTCCACGCCCAACACTGCCCCTGAAAAGAAACAGTATGCGAGGGGTGAGCTACAAGCTCAGTGAGTGGCTAGAAACCAATCACCATACTACAGTTCAATACTCAAACAATTTCCTCACAAGGAAAACATGGGTGGAAACCCATGGATAACAGGGTCACGCGGTAGCGCGACCAACCTCACTCACCCTCACCCTCACTCCCGGAGGCAGACCCTTGCAACTTTTGGGGAGAGACCATACCGTCGGTCTAAGAGACCCGGAATTACTGGTCTACACAACACTACTGGATCATCTACATTTAGATAATTGCTCAAACGATGCCTTTAAACATCGATACAAGACCGGACCCAATAACTATGGGAACGGTCGAACAACGAATGGGTCAGGCGATATTCTTCACCTCATCCTCACCCTCACCCTTTAGGGGTGACATAGGACTTTTGGAAGAGATTTAGACTGCTCTACACCCTTGGTCCACCGGTAGCCTCTATTTGGTATACTCCCACGATCAGCACCCTCCGACGCATCAGAGGTACCTACAGATGGGAGCCCTCTGTCAAGACAGCTTTCCAACGCCGGGGAGTCCCTACTCGGATCCAACGAAGGGGAGAACGATTCCCACGCTCGCAACATCATTCGTTAACCCTCTCCCGGGTAGTATCTACCTGGTATACTCCCACGATCAGTACGCTTCCGAATGCATCGGTGGTACCTACGGATGGGAGCCCTCTGTCAGGACAGCTACAACCCGATCTCCTCAACTCACCGCTCTACACCCTTGGTCCACCAGTAGCCTCTCCCACACTCCGTAGCCTCTACCTGGTATACTCCCACGATCAGCACCATCCGACGCATCGGAGGTACCTACAGATGGGAGCCCTCTGTCAGGACAGCTTTCCAACGCCGGGGAGTCCCTACTCGGATCCAACGAAGGGGAGAACGATCCCATGTTCGCAAAGCAAACCCAATGGAAAACAACTACTCTCGATAATCACTTATCGGTATATCACAACACAAGCATAACAATAATCTATGCAACACACTCATATTAACGTTAAAACAATTAAAGTCCCTAAACGGGAGTAACTGTACAAGAAAGTGGGTCGTAACATCACCGACCCACCCCACCCTCACCCTCACCCTTTAGAGGTGACATGGGCCTTTTGGGACAAAATAGGCTGCTCTCCACCCTTGGTCCACCAGTAGCTTCTCCCTCACTCCGTAGCCTCTACCAGGTATACTCCCACGATCAGCACCGTCCGACGCATCGGAGGTACCTACAGATGGGAGCCCTCTGTCAGGACAGCTTTCCAATGCTGGGGAGTCCCTACTCGGATCCAACGAAAGGGAAAAAATAGCCTACCCACACGGATACGATCCTCTTGGATCCGTCGACAACGATTCCTAATATTTCTAATGTCATGAATTCTCAAGAATTCCTCCAGGGCGCATGCGGGGAAACATATATTATAACAACAAGGTTATAATATTCTCTAAGGCATGCTTATAACAATATATTCTCATTTTGATTTAAATAAATTAAACTAAATGGGAAACATGCGTAGGCCAAGGCTTTCCAAGTATGGGACATGGTGTCTAGGCATGTATGGGCCTCTATACATGATATATGGATGTATATCCCTAGCATATAATGTCTAACAAGGCATGGTTACATCATAGTAAAACATGCATTATCAAGATATCTACATATTATAACTAGGGGGCCCCATCGATGCGCGACGCGCGTCTACGCGAGTCGAGCGCATCCCTAGAGAGGGGGGGGGGATTGGAATCGAACCAGTCACCATACCCGGGACCTCGCGCATCCCATCCGACCAGATCTGCAGGGTAAGGGCATCAAATTTGGTGAGTAACATCACAAATATACATGAAATTTACTAGAAATACCCAATACTCGGACAAGCATGCATACGGACTCGCATGCATGCGAGCACGCATGTACGCACGCGAGTCCGAGTGCCCCGACACCTACCCGAAACCTCGGACAGCCACACGCATGGCCCCCCGCATGCGCATGCACGTATACGCACGCACGCGCCCCAGCACCCTTGACGCCCTATCGCGCGCCTGCCCGCGTGCCCAGACGTGCTGCCCGTGCGCACTACCCGTCCAGCCCGCGCGCTCGTGCGCACTGCCCGTCCAGCCCGCGAGCCCTCGCGCGCACTGCGCGCTCATGCAGAACCCCCCGCACACCCCAGCACGTGCACGCATGCGCGCACACGCACTGGCCCCCAGCCCCGTGCCCAGGTGCATGCCCAGGCGCACTGCCCCGTGCCCAGGTGCATGCCCAGGCGCACTGCCCCGCGCGCGCGCACGCCGCCTCGAGCGCGCGCCCGCACGCGTGCAGACAACTCCCAACGCGCGCCCAGCCAACCCTAACCTTCTTTTAACCCTCCTCAACCCCTCACACACACCCTACCTCCTATGCATAGCATGCATGACCTCCCCAACCATCCCAACAACCCTAAAAATAAAAAAGAAGGGGAAGAGGACTTACCCAAAAGAGGGAAACGGAAAGGGGGAGATGCGGGGCTCTCGACGCGCCCACGGCCACCTCAACCACCACCACCAGTACCACCACCTCCTCAGCCTCCTCAGCCTCCTTCTTGGCTGAAAATCAGGGGGGGGGGAAGTTATGAGAGGGGGGGGGCTTAAGAGAGTGGAGATCAACAACTACAACACATGCACAAACCCTCACCATCACTTCCTCCTCCACTTTCTCCTTCTCTTAGAGGAAATAACACAAACACATTGGGAAAGCTTTGAAAGAGAGAAAGAGAGGCCAAGATGTTGACGTGGGGAATGGAAGGGAGAGGGAGAGGGAGAGAGAGAGAGAGAAGATATTTTGGGCACAAATAAATATCTAAAGAGAGGTACAAAATGACTAAGTCATCCTTTGACTAGAAATTCTGCACATGCTTCACTCGAACAGCCATAACTTCCTCAATATAGCTCCCCATTGCACATTTCAAAGTCCACTGGAAAGCCAAGAAGATTATCTACAACTTTCATGTTTATGCCAAGATCACATAATCTCTCCAGCTATTCCGAAATGTGGGCTAAACATAGAACAGGGCTGCTGCCAGAATTTTTCATCTCCGGGGTATACTTGGAAAAATACCCATAACTTTTACTACATGAATCCAGTTGATCTAATTCTACTTTTGTACGAAAGCTAACTCAAAACTTGACATCTCATAATAAAATCATATTTAAACCTCTTCATCTTGGATTTTAACAAAATCAAATCCAAATACCAAATCGGGAATACATAACTTCTAGTAAAAAAATTATGTAGCCAAATTTTCAATCAGAGCGCTCCAAATAACACAGGCATAACAATTTTTCAATTAGATGATCATTGATGTCCATTTAGGTTATGAGACTGTTAAATGAGACTCTTTTTTTGTAGAGTTTTTAAAAATAACCGTTTTTGGTATTTCTTGTATTTAGGTTTTTTTTGTATATTTCCATTATTATAAATCAATGTTTTGAAAACTAGATTGGACTGGCCAGTTCAACCGATTGAACCGTCGTCTGGCCCAGATTCCGTATTCCAGTCCGTTCAACCTCAAAACCAGTTCACGTTAAAAGCCGTTCTAAATGTGAAAAATTGTTCAATCCGACAGTTGAACCGCCATTTTTGTAGAACCATTGATGGGTTACATGAACCGTCTAGGTTTGCGTGAGCGTCAAGAAAAACCCATTGAAATGATGTTTAAATGCCCAAAAATCATTTTCTTCAAAACAACAACCAAGCATATTATTTTCTTTAAATTGGAAAGCATTATTTAGGTACGTATGTGCTCTTACAAACTGAATTATGTCCTTTTATTTATGTTTAGCTTATGTTGCTTATTTATGTAATGCAATTTTTAAACATCATCTTACAAATTGTAAGCATTAGTTTGGTTAAGACCCCTAACAAATTACAGAATAGATTAATTTAAAATTATTAATATATTAATATATTTACTGCATCATGATGATGTCATGTTTCAATTCCGGTTAATTCGACAGTTGAACTAATGACCCGTGATTAGGCTTGTCAACAGGTCGTGTCTGGGTTGAGTAGGGTGGACCGGAACCCAACCCTTTCGATTGTTGGATCCTTCAGTTTGGGCCTTGGGTGGAGCGGGTCAGGTCGACCCACTAACTAGCTTAGGTTAGACTTGAAGGGGTCGAGGAACTTCTTAAGGGTGGCTTCATTTTTTTTTTCTTCTCTTGCCTTCATTTTTTATGGAAGAAAATAAAGGATTTGAGAAACTGAAGGGAGAGGAGAAGAAGGATGTAGCGAATGTTTTGATTTAGTGAGAGAGAATTGCACATTGGGGTAGTGGAGACTACACTTTCCTTCGTTGATTTTTTTTTATTTCTATTTTTACATGATGAGATTGAATAAATAGTTTAGTGTATTATAATTAATTCTTCACTATTTTGATTTTTTTAATTTTTTTTGAGAGAATATGGAGAATACGGTTTGGATTATTCCGTTTTTACGTAAAGTCAAGAGTTGTAAAAAAATTTCAAATGCTTAAAAGTTAAAATGATTATTTAATATTTAGTTATAAATGCTGAGGTGCATCATGGGTGTTCGATTGGATTATAAAAAGAAAAATCACATAATATTTGGGTTGGGTCAATCGGATCTCGGGTTGATAGAATTGTGTCAGGATGGACCCAAACCTGACCAGTTTTGATTGTCGAGTCCTTTGGATCAGGTATTTACGCATTTTATCAGGTCGGGTTCGAGTTAGGCTCAGGCCGAATCGCGACCCGTTGAAAGGTTTAGTTGTCACCCAATCATTTATCTAGTTTAGTGAGAGGTTTGACTTTTAAAATATTGTTATAAATCACAAAAAGCATCTGATTACTTTAATTAGGGATTCCCACGTCAGATGGAGGAAGAAGGGGGTTTGGTTGACATGGAGATTGCACCGGCTGTACAGTGGAGTGAGTGTAACACTTTCTTTCAATTTTCCCCTTTAAATTTTGTTTATATGGAAAGGGGGGGGGGGGGGGGGGTAGCGAAGTGTTTGGAGTTGTTGTTGGGGGTCACACCTTGTGTTTTCTATCAAGACTACATGCTTTTCATTTCTCTCTCATTTCTCTCCCTTGTCTCTTTTGTGAGGCTTCAGATTAATTATAACTTTCTTTTGGATTATAGAAAGTCTAACGTTCCCTTTTTTTAAAAAAAACACTTTCTTTCCATATATAAAATGCTATGATTGTGGCGCCTTCTTGGGCCATACAAGCCGACATGATGTTTGCAATTTATCCATCTTATCAATACGAGTGAATATTTACGATTGATTGACTGAATGAAAAGTGCCAATTGGATAAAAGTTGGATTCGCAAAGCTTATATCCTATTCCTATCATCCGCATAGAGAATCTTCGAAACACAATAGACGATACCAATGCTTACATTCAATTACACGACACAAGCTAGCTAGCTGGACAGATGTTTGATTATTAAGAAAAAAATGCGACCACCCAATTTAAAAAATATAGACAAACATTTCCCTTTCGTGGCTACCGTTGTTTGTGTTTACTCATAAAATATATGACTTGGAACGTCACTTCCTCTTACTCCCAGCTCGTGAAAGAGTGCGATATTCAATCGGGCTAACTTTCCAAAGGTCCTTTAGCATGCGAGCTGATCGACAAGTAAGTTGAAAGCCATAAATATTTATTGTCCTTTGAATTCCGAGTTCCCCTCGTGATAATAAGAAAACAAAAAATATGGTAGAATCCCCACTTGCAAAGCCCGGTCAAAGAGAGAGGGACAACAACAAGCGTCCAAATCATACATATATAGACAGATTATATGCGATTGTATTCACCTTAATGTCGAGGCCTTCACGAATGAAGGCCATTCTCCTGTGGGTTTGCCTGGGTACCTCAGCTTCCATTTTTGTAAATTGTAGCCCACCCCCTGATCCAATCAATTGCTCTTTGCTATCCCAGACCACCAATTGCACCATCACAAACTCCTATGGGACCTTCCCGGATAGGTCCATTTGCCGAGTGGGTGAGGTGGCTTACCCAAAATCCGAAGACGAACTCATATCAATAGTCGCAAATGCGTCAATGGCAAAGAGGAAGATCAAAGTGGCCACCCGATACTCTCACAGCATTCCCAAGCTGGTCTGCCTGGACGGGGACAACGGACTGCTTATAAGCACCCGCTACTTGAACCACATACTGAACATAAACCGGTCGGCGATGTTGATGATTGTTGAAAGTGGCGCAACTCTCAAAGAAGTGATCGAGGAGGCTGCAGAGGCAGGGCTGGCATTGCCTCACTCGCCTTACTGGTGGGGGCTGACCATCGGTGGATTGCTCGCGACGGGTGCGCATGGGAGTTCGTTGTGGGGAAAAGGTAGCGCCATGCACGAGTATGTGGTGGGTCTAAGGATAGTTACTGGGGCGAGCCCTGGTGAGGGGTACGCCATGGTTCTGTCGCTGGATGCCGATCATCCAGACTTGGATGCTGCTAAGGTTTCTCTGGGCGTGCTTGGAGTGGTTTCCCAGGTAAGGGACAAATTAAACTTTGAACGTGACACTCAACTAGTCACTCGTGACTATTATATATCCAGTACTATCATATATTTCTGTCCTTGTCTGCGTTCTGCTGTGATTTTTTTTTAGTTTTATATCACTGTTGGATTATTTGTTATAGGTGATATTACAATTGGAGCCAATGTTTAAAAGGTCAATCACGAATTTTGTGACCGCGGACTCGGACTTGGGAGAGAAGGCCGTCGAATTTGGACTGCAACACGAGTTCGGAGACATGACTTGGTATCCCGAACAAAGAAAGGTGGTGTACCGGATTGATGATCGTGTGTCTGTTGAGGCTGAGGGAAACGGTGTGAATGACTTCATTGGATTCCGTCCAACGCTGACGCTAGCGTTGCGGGCTACGAGACTGGCAGGTGAGCTACCGTTCACACACAAAAATCTCAGGGTAATTACTTATGTAGCTTATAATGCGTGGTTTTCATTAAATATATTGATTCATGTTTTTAATGAATTTTATAAATCGTAGACCTTAATTGCTTGGTAATATGACTGACAGGCTTAGTAATATCAGTCACAGGTAACGTTAATTAAAGGAAAATTAATTAATTAATTAATTAAATGAAAAGTCCCACCTTGGTCCAGTGATAATAGACACCCCTCTCTTTGTGAGAACAAAGAGGTTAGCCCTGGATTATTGCTAGCTATATCCGAGAATTCAATGAAGAGCGTCGATACATGCAGTTCATTTTATAGCCCATTTTGTAGTCTCATATATTATGATAACATAGTATATACTTCACTATTATTGTATATGACCCCAAATTTTTTTTTCAAATTTTCACCATGAAAAAAGATACACTAATGTAACTTATTATATACCTCATTTCTTATAACAGCATGCATTTCAAAGGTTGAACGTAAGATTTCAAAAAAAAAAAAAAAAAGAACTGTAATGGGGCTGTGTATATCTTTTTCCTTTGATGAAATACCAGCCCATATGGACTTGGGTATTATATGGGCTTTGGTCCCAGGTTGTTGTATGGGTTTTGTTCCGAGGGAAATTTTAGGTCTGTAATGACAAATCTTGTACTTCAGCAAGTGATGTTGGGACTTTGTAGCCCCTATGAGCATTTGTATACCAATAAATAAATAAAAAATTAATTAAATGAAAATGTTACATTCAAACCATTTTATAGCACAAAATGTATATTGGAGATATTTTTTTAGAGATTTTTACTTTTTCGTCTATAAACTTTAAAACTGTGCTATCTAGCAATAAATCATCTTTTTTTTATATTTTATTTTAAGCCCCCAACTTCTAATGTCTTTTTTGTTTATAATCCATGCGCCCGTCTGAATATTTGAAGAATATTCCATTTATTGTTAGTTCGTCAAATTAGATTTTTAAAATATCAAAATTACCTTTAAATTTTTTTTTTTAAATCCTTGTAAATTATGCTATTTTGTTATCAATCCCTCCCTTCTTTATATTGCATTTTAAGTCCTCAACTTCAAATACTTTTGTCGTTATTAGTCCCTCGATAAAATATCTTTATGATTTTGTAAGTATTTTAATATTTGAAACTTTTATACAAAATTTTTAGGGAAATGTCTAAAATAAAACTACATTTGCATTGTTTTGTGTCCAATGACAATTTTGGTGTTAGTTCAACTCCAATCCGAGTGTCAATGCAAAAGGAAATGTCATGTTTATATATCCAAACGGAAGCGCTCATCCCACTGCATATGCACACCTAATCCGAAATTGTATGCTCTTATAGCTTAGTTGTCTAATTAGGAAATATCATTTTCATATTAACTCAACACCTCCAATTTGAGAGTGATAGTCCACCGAGAACATATTTCTCAATTTCTTCTTTGATTACATCTTTACAAAAATAAAATAAAATAAAAAAAAAATCATATTTTATTTTGTTAATCTATATATTTCATCCATTGAATCAAGATAGTGTCCCATTCTTATAGTATTGATGACTCGACTAAATACTATATAAGTGTATCATGTTTTCCTCTCAATTAGATTAAATGATGTTTTTATTTTTTTTAATTTTATTATTTATTTCAATTTGTAATTTTTTTTTTTTTTTTTTGTAATTTAGAGGAAGAATGTTATATAAACAAATTTTGTGCATGGCCTAATAACGAAATAAGCAATGCTGGATTAAAATTCTGGCAATATACATATTAATACAATTTTGATGTAATTTTATCTTGATGGAGAACGTCAATTGATGTGTAATTGTTTACAATAATTCCATTCACAAGGTCAAAATAATATGTGGTAGAATACTTAAATTACCCAGTATACTGAAATTACCTAGTATAAGTTTTTCTAACATTGTTTTATATATCAATTTGTTTGAGACAGAGGAAAGCCAAGAAGCAATTGGCAATGCAATGAGCAAATGCGTTGATGCAAGGGTAATGACAACAACACTCATGGCGAGCGCGTATGGTTTGACGAACAATGGCTTACTCTTCACAGGATATCCTATCATTGGCTACCAGAATCGCCTTCAATCCTCTGGGACATGCATAGATAGCCTGGATGATTCCCTCATCACATCTTGTCCCTGGGACCCTAGAGTTGAGGGAGAATTCTTCTATCAAACATCGTTCAGCATCACCTTGTCCAAAGCCAAGGACTTCATCCAAGATGTTCAGAAGCTAAGGGACTTGATGCATAACTCATTATGTGGGTTGGAGTTGTACAATGGCATATTAATAAGATATGTCAAGGCATCCAGCGCATATCTAGGTAAAGAGGAGGACTCACTTGATTTTGACATAACGTATTACCAAAGTGATGACCCAATGAAACCGAGGCTCTATGAAGATGTGATTGAAGAGATTGAGCAGATTGGGATATTCAAATATGGAGGACTACCGCACTGGGGGAAGAATCGGAACATTGCATTCGAAGGGGCAATCCAGAAATATCCAAAAGCGAAGGATTTCTTGAGAGTTAGAGACAAGTATGATCCTCATGGACTGTTCTCCAATGAGTGGACCAATCAAGCACTTGGACTAAGAAGGGGAGTGAGCATATACAAGGAGGGTTGTGCATTGGAAGGGTTGTGTGTGTGCTCGGAGGACACACATTGCGCACCAGATAAAGGCTACTTCTGTCGTCCGGGGAAAGTTTATAGCGAGGCACGGGTTTGCACACATTTGATTTCTCAATAGACAAATTTAACTCTGTCTTTACAAAACAATAATTTAATCATCTCTGAACATCATTGTAACTCCCATGAAGTTACTCATTGAGCAAAAGCATAATACATCAACATTATATGTATGCCGTGCATGAAAAAAAAAAAGATTTCTTTGTTATTCATGCTCCATCATCCTCGTCATTTGATCTTCAATTGTTCATTTTTCCCGGTTTGCGCTTAGACCAAACAATCACTATAATACTCACCTATTTGAGTTTCATTACTACAATTTCTGACATTGATCACGGTTTAAAACCGTGATTAAAAACATTTGATCACGGTTTAGAACCGTGATTTACGAGGGCGTGATTGTTTGTATCATATTATTAATCACGGTTTGAAAGCATGATCAAAAGTGATAAATGATCACGGTTTTTTAAGAAACCGTGATGGTCATATAAGAATCGATCACGCCTATTTTATAAAACATGATATTTCATATCCAAACTATCACAGTTTTGAGAAGAACCGTGATCTTTATATTATTTTTTATCCCGCCTTATAAATAATCTGTGATCTTTACATTATTTAAGATTACGCTTTATGAACAATCTGTGATCTTAAATTATCAAAAAACCACAATTTACTGAGCCATTATACAATTTCATATATTTATTGTACCTGCTCTTACAATTCAATTCACACAACAAAAGAGAAATGCTCATTAAAAATACTTTCATTCCTCCGACATGAATCAAACTTCGTACAACTATTGTTTCACACACATAATTGTATTATAAATAACTATAAATCAAAGAAAACGACAATAAGTGTAACTTGTACTTCTCCCATCACAAAAAAAAAAAAAAAATTCAGTCCATGACCTTCGTCTCGCAATTCTACATACACAAAGGGATTATCCGATCGAGCCGCAAAGTAGATAAATTTTAGAACTACTTGAAATGACAAACATAATTATAAAAATCAAACGCATCATATATCACAATATAATGTAATGTAAAAAGCAGCAAGTACATGGATAGCATAAAAGAAAAATTCTGAAAATTAGATAATTGATTTGTGAGATTCAATAACAATTAAGTAAAGCGCAAAATATTGGTAAAGTCCAAAAGAGATAATAATACCTAAAAAATTGGAACTATGTAAGTATACATCAACTACATTTGTTCTTGAATTACATTGATCCAGTCAAGCCGCAATTCATTTATTTCATCTTCAGTATAGGTGGATATTCCGTTAAACTGTACCAAGTATATTATTAGTCGATAAATTTTATTACAACAATCAAAACAATGTGTACAAGAATAATATTCATCTTACCCTTTGTTGAATGGGTATGTTTTGATCGTCGATGAGGTCCTTCATATACTTCATAACAAAATAACCACACTCGATGTTCCCCTTTTGTTTTGAGCACTAAAATTTTACATATGAAAACAAAATCAAATTTATGATTAAAAATAAAATTTAAAATATGATAAGTCATACCGAGACTTGAATCCATTGTGAATTTTTCTTTGATGAAACCCCGATGAGTGTATTATATGATTTCACCCCCCTTCAAGTCAAGGAAAACATAAAATTCATAAATTTGTTCAAACATATCAAATGCTTAAATTGAACAATTAATATAATACTTACAAGTTTATGACTATTTTGATCCGCTTTATAATGTCATTGTAATGGATCTAGATAATAAATAATCTGTTGTTTTGGATGAATGATCAACAAGATCCAATGATTCCTAAATTATAAAAAAATATGACATGAGATTAGGAATAACACATGAATATAACATTCATAAATAGTCTAATAATGTATAGAATAAGGAAAATTACCCAGGGTTGAGAGGAACAAAAAATACTTCATGAGAGTCAGAAGCTTTGAGAAACCGTTGTTGTAGCTCTCATGCACCTTCTTCATATTTGTTGGATGCGAATATGGATAGATTGACAAATTCATATCTTAATGGTTGACATGAATCTACTATCAACTTATGCAAATAGCTAAAATTAGGGAAGAACTGTTAGAACAAATAAAATATATATATCTGCACAATTTACTTAAATTTTCATCACCTCATATACGCTACTAAATTTGTATCAAACAACTCCTTCATATCACAGATTGCCGAAATATCATTTTGATGCACATGCAATAATATCTTATGTCCAAATACATTTTCCTTGACATGGAATTGGAAACACTGACCATGAACCAAAGAATCATTGATGCATTGCTTGAAAGTTTGGAAGGCGGCTTCAGCAGTATCGATATTGGTCAGTTCTTTATCTTTATTTTCCTAAATTTTAAAAATTACATGTTAAATTATGTATATAAAACTAATTTTAAAAATAATAATATGATAGAGTTTACCTGTACATTAGTAACAATGAGATCCTTTGGCCATGCAACAAATGATCCAACGGCTTCCATAACAATAATCATCTCATCTCCAACTGGTATAGGAAGAGGTGCATTTGGGGAGAATGCAATCTCAATAGACACTCTTCGATTATTTTCTCCCAATCGAATAGTATGTATTGTTTCATTAGGCTCGACTACATCAAAAACCTTACCCCTTGCAACAATTGTGTGATCAGCATCATTCAACAAACTACACGGTTTGCACTACAACAAAGGAAAAAAAATAGCACAATCATTCGATTTTGATAAATACTTAAAAAATAATAAATAAACCAAATAATAAGATGTTAGTCCATACCCTTTGACTGTGATTTGTTGGTTGAATGTCATCTTTGTCAATTTCAGCTCCCTTAAACTTTTCATTAGTTGATCTATGTTCATTTTGTAATGTGTTTGAGCTTTGGAAATAAGACATGTTGGATCGTGGGGTTGTGGCAATGGGTAATTGTTGCTTAATCGAATTTAACTCTTCTTGTAGATCCATTATCATTTTCTCCAATCCCTTATTTTTCTCCACGATCTCATTATATTGATGAGTGATGCATGAACGTCTAGGTTGATTAAAGTAACTTGTTGGAGTGACAAAATCACCAACACCTCTTACCCAACCAGAATGTTCTGAGGTACCTAACGCTATACTTAATGTCTTTTGCACCTTGGCTTATTTATAGAGGGAGGGGTAGTTATAAAAGGTAATGGGTAGTTTTTGGGGTGTGGGTAGTTAGGAAAAAAAATTTTGTTGACTTTTTATTTATTTATTTATTTGATTTGATTTTAATTAATTTTGACTAATTCCTTTTCTTTTTTTTTTTCTTTTTTTTTTTTCTTTTTATTTTATTTTATTTTTTTTAATTTGGCCCTGCCTTGGCAGGGCCGAACTGGTCCTGCCTAGGCAGGGCCGTTCCTGCCAAGGCAGGGCCAAATTTGGGCCCTCCCAAGGCAGGGCCAAGGGCTCAGTGGGCCGGGCCAACAGGCCAGTTTTGGCCAAGCCTTTTTTCTTTTTTTGTCTACAAATTGCCCCCCTCAAGGATGGATAAAAGAGTCCAAGGACGAATTTTGTCATCCTTGATTAATTAATTTATTTTTAATCCAAACTTGATTTCATTTAGATAGGGATGACATAATGTTATATATGTGTCACTTTTAGCCTTTTGGTCACCTTTGGGACATTTCTAGCAGTTTTCTAATTTTTCTTTTTTTCGATCGAAACCGCTAAAATTTTAGACTTTTAGCTATCTGCATGAGCTCGAGAACTCCGATTGAAAATCTAACTGCACATTATGAGTCCTGGTGCCATTTCGAGCCACTCACGAAAATTTCATCAAATTTCGGTAACGTTTTAGAATTTGGCAGTTCCGAATCGTATCCGGGTTTTGACCGATTTGGAATGTCAAAGGGGGGACTTGACCAAGTCAAGAAGACTTGGACCAAGTCAAATTTGACCATTGACTTGGTCAAATCTTTTTGTTTTTTTGTGTGGTTGGGTTGACTCAAAGTCAAGCCCCACCAACCCTTATTTTTTCATTAAATGTGTGTGAGTGTGTGTGTGTGTGTGTTACTATACTTGGGCGTCCCCCTTCTTTTCCCCATCTCCATCTCCCTCTCACACACTCCATCACTCCCTCTTCTTGTTGTTCCAAATAGAGGTAGTAGAAGAAGAAGAAGAAGAAAACCCTAGAGAGGAGAAGTGAAGGTATGTGTGTGTGCTATCCTTGTGTGGTGTTTGTTTTGTTTCCCTTTTCTCTATCTCCCTCTCATGGCTTCCCCCACCCCTGTTTTCAGCCATTTTAGGGCTTGAGAGTGGCTGAGGAGGTGGTGGTGTTGGTGGTGGCGGAAGAGGTGGTTTGGTGCGCAAAGGGCACCCGAGCTTCCCCCCTTTTTCCTTCCCCTCCTTTTTGGTAAGTCCTCCTCCTCCCTTAGCTTTGTTTAGATGATTGTTAGGGTTTTTAAGTGGTCAAGCATGCCTTGCATAGGTGGTAAGGGGTGTGGGTGGGCTGAGGAGGGGGTGGAAGGGGTTCGGGTGCGCTAGCGGGCACGCGCGCGTACGCGCAGGCGCGCGGGCGTGCGCGCAGGGTTCTGCGCGGGCGCGCAGTGCGCACGAGGGCACGCGGGCTGGACGCGCGGGCACGCGCGAGGGTGCGCGCACGCGCGGCAGCACGTCTGGGCACTCGGGCAGGGGCGCGGCAGTGCGCCAGGGGCGCTGGGGCGCATGCGTGCGTGCACATTCGTGCGTGTGCGTGCGGGGGGGGGGGGGGGGCATGCGTGTGGCTGCCCGAGGGTTCGGGTGGGTGTCGGGGCACTCGGACTCGCGTGTGTACGTGCGTGCTCGCATGCGTGCGAGTCCGTATGCATGCTTGTCCGAGTATTGGGTATTTCTAGTAAATTTCATGTGTATTTGTGTAGTTTACTCACCATATTGAATGCCCATGTCTTGCAGATCTTGGCGAACGGTCACGCAATGACCCGGGTTTCGGTGAGTGGGTCAATCCAACCCAGTAGGGAGGCGTTCGATGCACGTAGGCGTGCATTGCCCTCCCCTGGGGCACCATAATTGCATATTAACTTGTGTCAATGAAAAACCATGTTAACGCATGTTTGCTATGATATAACCATGCCTTGTTAGACATTATATGCTAGGGATATACATCCATGTATTATGTATAGAGGCCCATACATGCCTAGACACCATGTCCCATGCTTGAAAAGCCCTGATCTATCTATGTTTCCCATTTAGTTTAATTTATTTAAATCAAATGAGAGTATATTGTTATAAGAATGCCTTAGAGAATATTATAACCTTGTTAATATAATATATGTTTCCCCGCATCTTAGTTATGCGCCCTGGAGGAATTCTTGAGAATTCAAGACATTAGGAATGTTAGGAATCATTGTCGACGGATCCAAGAGGATCGTACCCGTGTGGGTAGGCTGTTTTCTCCCCTTCGTTGGATTTGAGTAGGGACTCCCCGGCGTTGGAAAGCTGTCCTGACAGAGGGCTCCTATCTGTAGGTACCACCGATGCGTTCGGAGGGTGCTGATCGTGGGAGTATACCAGGTAGAGGCTACGTGAAGGAGAGGCTACTGGTGGACCAAGGGTGGACAGCAGTCTAGTCTATCCCAAAAGGCCCATGTCACCCCTTAAAGGGTGAGGGTGGGGTGGGTCGGCGATGTTACGACCCACTAGCTTGTGTATTTACTCATGTTTAGGGACATTAATTATTTTAAGGTTAATATGAGTTGTAGATTCTGCCATTCACTGAGCGTGTGGCTCACCCATCGCATATTCCTTTCTTCTAGTTGTATCTGAGTCGGATCTGAAGGAGGAGCTCCCCGAGGCATCACAGCAGTAGCGGAGCAGCGTCACGTTTTGGGTTCTGCAAGTGAGAGGCCATCAGCATCCCCTTCTTGCTTGTATGTATTGTTATCCGTGCTTGGGCACAACACTTGTATTTGGATGTCTTTGTTTATATTGGCTCTCACAGGACAGTTGATTATGTATTCTGGTCTGTAATATGTCTTTGAATTACAGACTCAGTCGTTTAAGCTTCCGCTATATGTATATATATTATGTCAGCTACATTATTGATTGTGTTGTCACTCTTGATGTTGTTTAGAGTATTTTATTGATCTCCTGTATAGACTGCTGATATTATATATATTTGCCACGTATCGGAGATGGCTGCCCTGGGGCGTGACACATAACTATTAAGTATGTTATGATGTTAAAATTTTAAATTTAAATTTTAAATTTTGAATTTTGAATTTGATTTTATTTAGATATAGATGGCACAACTAAAATGTTTGTTGTGATACTCAATATTTCAAGTTTAAATTTTATCTGTTTAGATATATATAAAAACTTATGGAAAAAGTGGCTATAAATAGGAGTTACTCTCTTTCACAAAACAATTAAATTAAATTAAAAGAGATAGAGAAGAAAGAGTCAATTTCCTCAACAAAACCATCTTGAAGCCATTAGAGGTTAGTATATGTGAATATAGGAATTTTTTTATTTGATTTGATTTGTTTACTTCAAAGATAGCATGATGCAAACATAGATAATTCATGAATTTATGTTTTTCGTTCATACTAAAGAGTATATGCATATTTATTTATTTATTTTATTATTATTATTATTACTATTATTACTATTTTTAAAAAAAATAAAAAAAACTTATTATTATTAAAATCATTGAATGAATGCATGGCAGCAATCTTTGGATGAATGCATGAAGATCAACGTGGATCTTTATGTGTGGTTCACTACCATCAAAATATTTTTTTTTTTTTAAAGAATCTCGGTGATTTATACACATCATAAGATAAATCTCAAAATGAATTAAATGATATCAAATCTGATTTTATTAACATAGGGTCAATAGTTTGTTATTTTTTTTATTTTATTTTTTTTTGAAAATGACAAAACTTCATATTAAATTGATTGTAATCAAAGATTGATTTATTTATGGAGTTATTAAATCTGATTTATTATCATTGTTGTTCCTAATATTATTATGATCATTTTATCCTTTTTTTTTTCTTTTTTTTTGAGAGCCCTGTATAGCAGGGCCGGACTGGGCCCTGTGCAGGGCCGGACTGGGCCTTGCTGTGCAGGGCCTGATTGGGCCCTGTGTAGGGCCGTTCTGGGCCCTGCTGTGCAGGGCTGAACTGGGCCCTGTGAGGCCGTTCTGGGCCCTGGGAAGCAGGGCCAATTTTTTTTTTTATTATTATTATTATTTGATACCTGTATTGTTTTTTTTGTAGATGACACGAAGGAGCTTCCGCGGTAGCATGTTTTCTCAAAATATCCAACCTTCGTCTGGCGAGGAAAATATAGCATACGTTCATCTTCCTTCTGATGGTTGGATCGTGGAAGAGGTAGTCAAAGGAGTCAAATATTTACTTTTTCCCGATGTGATGATTGCGCGACATGGGACAGTATCGAAAGAGAATCGTACGACATTGTCGCGTCTGAGGCTGATAGTTCATGGATGGCATGATCCAGATGGTGTACAATTTGACCCAGTCTGTCTATGCCATATATAAGTGAAAATATGCGTTCAGACAAAGAACCTCTTTCAGCTCATCCAAGACCTCTCTTATCACTTCCCTTTCATCATAATGAAGCGGAGAGTCATCCAACTCCTCTCATAGCATCTCGGATCTGCTCTCGTTCAGCTCGCTGGGGTGAGAGAATAAGGAGTCGAGGCGACATTCAGTATTTGAGTGGTTTTTGTGAATGGATGACTGAAGTCTATGAGGGGCTAGCAGCTTGGCAGGAGACCAAATCTTTTAGCCATTTTATGGAGCCAGCTTGTTTCGAATATTGTCGTCCTGATAGTATGTACAGAGCTCTTTGCGAACTTTGGTGCCCGGAGACGAATTCATTCGTTACAAGTGATGGAGAAATTAGCATCTCAATTTTTGAGATCAGCTTGATTTCTGGATGCCCCTTGGGAGGAAGCTATTATGAAGAGTCCGTGGTTGACTTACAGCGTATGATGGAGTTACCTGAATCACGTATTTGCTTGCTTTTGTATCGCGCATATGCTATTCTTGCTGCCACACGCCGCTCTGACAGAATCAGGCATTCCGACTGGATGGAGTTTTGGTATAGAGGTGACTTTCGCTTTCCAAATCCTTTGCGATCGCATATAGTAAGGAATGCGAAGGTAAAGCGGGCTTCTGATATCAAGAGACCATTACTCGTTTACAAGGGCGAAAAATGTTCGCAATACGGAAAGATGGATCCCTTTGATCTTCTTAATGTTCATAAGGGAAGCAAAGAGGGCAAGGCAGTATATGAAGCAGCCTGTATTGTTCTTTTCCTCTGCAGATTTGCACTGCCTCAGAGCGGAGACTTAATTCGTCCGGGCACTTTTGTTTCTGCTGCACGTATAGTGACCGGGTTCCATTACAATTTCACGTCTGCCATCCTTTGTAGCCTGTATAAAGGGTTATCTCGTACTTATACAAGTTTGTCGACACTATCTTCCGCTCGTGGTGAAATCGGTCAAGCTACATCTTATTGTCCTCTCCATTACCTTTACGGTTGGATTGGGCTTCATTTCAGGAAGGGAGTATATGGTATAGTGAAATCCAAAAGTAGATTCCCCTTTTTGCCCAGCATCGCTGGTGCTCTAAATGCTTATATTGACTGGGAACCGTCCTTCATTGAGCCTCGTGCATTATTGCGTCGCACAAATGAAATAGGCTTCGATTTCTGTCCCAGAAGATCAATTATGAATTTTGGCGAAGTTAGCCTTCTCGATGACCAAGATATGCCGCTGGATGCCTTTTATTTTTCTATCAGCTGCAGACCAGGGTATCTGATTTATCGTCGTGGAGACGTAATTGATGTGGAGTCTTATAACCCACACCGGTTTGCACGACAACATGGTTTTGGACAAGACACTCCTGGAACTCCAATACGATTAATAGATCCAGTTGGTCCTTCACGTGCAATTTAGTTTTTCATGGCCCTTTTTAGAAGGAATGGATTGAGCTAGTTTACACCGCCAGGTTCTTTGACAGGCTCGAAGAATGCACCTTCTATAGAATATGACAGATGGCTTCATGAAAAGATAAGACCCATGCTTGCTGATTTCTCGATTGAAATCCTTTTGGAGAGCGAAAAAGCTTCTTTCGAATACAACAAGAGTGAGGGGATAAGAGCTCGCCAGCGCATCAACCTTGGTCCTTTACTGTTTAGATCACCTCAAACTTCTAAATCGGGAGATGTTGATATAACCACTAGAGATCAACAATCATCTTCCCATATTGCCAGAGATGGTGATGTCCCCAAGGTATTTACTGGGAAGCGAAAGAGATTGGCGATGCTTACAAATTCAGGCGGCACCATCCGTTTTATTAGAACCAACGCCGCTAATCAATGCTCCTCCAGTGACTACCTCAGAATTGATTCCCAAAGATGTGTCATCCCAGGGAATTGCTTTAGAGGTCGTCAGCGATGGTGAATCTGCATCAGGAGCTGTTGATGAAGTTCCTTCTGCGAAAAGGATGGGTAATTTTTTTTTTATGATGACCCTTTATCCTTCTTTTTTTTTGTGTGCACAGTTCTGCCTGAGCATATGTCTAGCTTGGGCTTACCCATTCTTTTAGATGATCTGGAGAATATTGGCTTTGATAATTGGGACGGAGGTCGTGACTTTTCCATGTTACAGGACTTTATAGAGAACAGCCACCATGACAATGATGGAGAAGGTGCATCGAAGGCTGCTGCTGATATGACTGAAGCTGAGTCTCAAGCAGTACATGTTGAAATTCAGCTTGATGCATCTGAACCAGTTGAAGAGATTTCACCAGAATTTTCAGTGGTAACAAGAAACAATTCGTGTACAAGAGAAGATTTTAGGCATTCTACGGCGCCTGTGATGCTTGGATTTTACCGTCAATTCATTGTTGCTACTCTTGAACCTTATTTGAATGCCGGTTTCACTGCTTTGAAGAACTGGTGGAGCTCGGCGGGAATATTTTTTTGTGAGCAACTTCAGAAGTTTGATGTAGATGATCATGCTTTTGCTACTCACATAGAGTCATTCCTTTCTGACTGTGATGCCTACCATACCGCTCGAGCGACGCTCACTATGAATTCTGTTTCAGACACAGATGGTCAGCTTTCCTCCCTTGGTGAGGAAATCAGATCTTTCACTGAGAGTCGTGATGTAGCCATGTCTGAACTTGCTGCTGCCAAGTCGGAGCTCGTTACTGCAAAGTCGGAGGAAGTGGCCGCTAGAATTATATTTGAAGAGGCCCAGGCTCATGTCACTGCTGCATCTAACATTGTTTCTATGAAGGACAATGCACTGAATACTTGGGATATTGCTTTGACTGACAAGCAGAATAAACAGGATCATCTTTGACAGTTGAAAAAGGTGAGGGTTATGGACATCCGCAATGTTGATGTTAGGAGAAAGGTGTTGATGCAGCGCCTTCAGAACTTTAGCTCCATATATTAACTTCTTTTTTTTTGTGTATATCCTCTCTCTTTTTTTTTGTTATGAATTTGTAATAAAGAATTGTGGATGATGATTGATGGTGATTTATATTTTTTTTTTGTTCAAATTAAACCTGACATAATTTCTTAGGCTATTTGCATGAAGATTTGGTAAGTGACAATTTTTTTATCTGGACTGAACCTGATGTAACTTTTAAGGCTGCCTACGTACCCTTACTTAAGGGATCAAGTCACACGTAGTTCTTTTTTTTTTTTTCAACAAAGCGTTCAATTTATAGCCACACCGGGTTGGAACCCCTTTTTTTTTTATGGATAGTACCTTTTGAGGAACTTTCCATTGATTGGACCAAGTTGAGTCCCTCCAGGAGTAGTTAATAGGTAAGCACCATTGGTGTAGACTTCTTTGACAATATGGGGGCCATCCCATTTAGCATCGAACTTCTTCCCTGCTCTATGGGACATGATGATAGGCCGTTTAACCGCCAACACAAGATCGTCCTTTTGAAAGGATCGAGGACGCACTCTCTTATTGAATGCGCGAGAAAGATGTGCCTGGTAGCATTCGATGCGTTGTTGTGCTTCAAGTCGCTTTTCATCTAAAGCTTCTAGTTCCGTTAGACGAAGCCGGACGTTGTCATCTTGAGTAAGCCCTTCTTGAATAGCAATTCTTAATGAAGGAATTTGAAGCTCGAGAGGAAGAATGGCTTCTACTCTGTATACAAGAGAATATGGGGTTGCTTGTGTAGGAGTTCGGAATGATGTACGGTAAGCCCAAAGAACTTCGCCTATACGTTCATGCCAATCCTTTTTCGACTTGGAAACTACTTTTTGTAGTAGTTTACACAAGGTCTTGTTGAAGGCTTCCGCTAATCCATTGGCTGGAGCATTGGACATCGTCGAGCGCCTTTGTATGATCTTGATCTTGGCACAAAATTTGTCCATGGCAGCATTTTTGAATTGTTTACCATTGTCTGTCACAATGAAGCGAGGAATGCCATATCGAAAAATAATATTATCTTGGATAAAGTTAATGACCGAATTTTGATTGACTTCTTTGAGAGGAATCGCTTCAGCCCATTTAAAGAAGTAATCTGTTGCGGCTAGGATATAGCAATGTTGTTTAGATGACTTTGGCAGGGGTCCGACTATGTCGAGGCCCCAACTATCGAATGGCCATGAAGCAACAGTAGGATGTAAGGCTCTGGAGGCTGATGAATATAGTCCCCATGGAATTGGCAAGCTTGACACCCTTTTGAAAATTTCATCCAGTCTTTAACCATAGTAGGCCAATAATAACCCATTCTTTTGATATGAAGATGAAGCTTTGGCCCAGATTGATGTGTGCCACATATACCAGAATGTGCTTCTTTGAGAGCTGTTTCTGCTTCTTCTTGCCTTAAACATCTCATCAAGACGCCATCATAACCACGACGATATAACTCGTTGTTAAAATGAAGGAACCTCGATGCACGACGACGAATATCAATTTTGTGTTTTGCGTCATCTGGAAGCTTGCCGCGAGCAAGATAATTTATCATTGGTTGCCTCCAATCTTGCTCTTCTGTCATAAATACATGGACCACATCTGTTTGTACTGGAATTTGATTGCTTGTATCATCTGTGACAACCACCCACTTGCGACAAAGAGGGATGACCAAGCGGTTAGTGTCCGGGAGAATAATAGTAGTAGCCAAATTTGCCAGAGCATCTGCTTGTCGGTTGAGGCCCCTTGGAACATGTTGAATAGTGGCATCATCAATAATATGGAACAATGTCAATGCCCTTGTATGATACGGTATCAAGTCTTCTTTATTAACTTGATATCCCCCATAATCTGACAAATAACAAGCTTTGAATCACCATGAATTTAGAGTTCTTGAATACCCATATCGACAGCGAGTTCGAGGCCGATAATTAATGCTTGATATTCGGCCATATTATTAGAACATGGTTCGAATAGGACAAAAGAAAATGGGAGAACTTCATCTTTAGGTGTGACAAAGACGATTCCTGCCCCTGCCGCTTCACGTCTTGCAGTGATGTCAAAGAACATCTTCCAAGATGGAACAATGTCAATAGAAAGCACTTCTTCGTCAGGAAAATTTTTAGTCAATTCCCATTCAGCAGGGATTGGATAATCTGCTAGAAAGCCGGCCAATACTTGTCCTTTTATAGCCTTTTGAGAGATAAAGATGATTTCAAACTCACTCAGAAGGAGAGCCCATTTTGCTAGCCGTCCTGAGAGAACTGGCCTGGACATAATATACTTGAGGGGATCTGCTTTAGAAATAAGTCTGATCATGTGTGTGAGCATGTAATACCGAAGTTTCTTTGTGGTGAAAATGAGTGCAAGACACATCTTCTCAATTGGAAAATAGTTTAATTCGGCACCAATAAGAGTACGACTGAGATAATGGCACGCCACTTCTTTGCCAACATGATTTTCTTGAGCAAGGAATGTGTCACGCCCCAGGGCGGCCGTCCCCGATACGTGGCAAATATATATAATATCAGCAGTCCATACAGGAGATCAATAAAAGACTCTAAACAACCTCGAAGATAATAACACAATTAACAATGTAGCTGACATAATATATATACATATAGCGGAAGCTTAAATGACTGAGTCTGTAATTCAAAGACATATTACAGATTAGAATACATAATCAACTGTCCTGTGAGAGCCAATATAAACAAAGACATCCATATACAAGTATTGTGCCCAAGCACGAATAACAATACATACTAGCAAAAAGAAGGGGATGCTAATGGCCTCTCACTCGCAGAACCCAAAACGCGAACGCTGCTCCGCTACTGATGTGATGCCTCGGGGAGCTCCTCCTTCAGATCCGACTCAGTAACAACTGGAGGAAAAGATATGAGAGGGGTGAGCCACACGCTCAGTGAATGGCACAATCTATGCAACACAACTCATATTAACCTTTAAAATAATTAAAGTCCCAAAATTGGAGTAACTGCACAAATTGGTGGGTCATAGTGTCGCCGACCCACCCCACCCTCACCCTCACCATTTAGAGGTGACATAGGACTTTTGGGACAGATTAGACTGCTCCACACCCTTGGTCCACCGGTAGCCCTTTCCCCGGGTAGCCTCTACCTGGTATACTCCCATGGTCAGTACGTTCCTGAATGCATCGGTAGTACCTACGGATGGGAGCCCTCTGTCAGGACAGCTTTTCCCAACCCGGTGAGTTCCTACACGGATCCAACAAAGGGGAGAAAACAACCTACTCTCACGGATCCGATACTCTTGGATCCGTCGACATCGATCACTAACACTACTAGGGTAATGAATTCTCAAGAATTCCTCCAGGGCGCATAACTAAGATGCAGGGAAAACATACATTATAATAACAAGGTTATAATATTTTCTAAGGCATGCTTATACTAACATATTCTCATTTTGATTTAATTAAATTAAACTAAATGGGAAACATGCATAGATCAAGGCTTTTCAAGCATGGGACATGGTGTCTAGGCATGTATGGGCCTCTATACATGATACATGGATGTATATCCCTAGCATACAATGTCTAACATGGTATGGTTACATCATAGCAAAGCATGCATTTACATAAGTTTTTATTTACATAAGTTTTTAACGCCTACGTGCATCCAATGCCTCCCAAGTGAGTTAGATTGATCCACTCACCACAACCCGGGTTGTTGCGTGACCGTTCGCCAAGATCTGCAAGACAAGGGCATTCAATATGGTGAGTAAACTACACAAATATACATGAAATTTACTAGAAATGACAAAAACTCTGACAAGCATGCATACGGGCTCGCACGCATGCGAGTACGCACGTACGCACGCAAGTCCGAGTGCCCCGACACCTACCCGAACCCTCGGGCAGCCACACACGTGGCCCCCCGCACGCGTACGCACGCGTAAGCACGCACGCACGCGCCCCAGCACCCTTTGGCGCACTGCCGTGCTCCCATCCGCGCGCCCAGACGCGCTGCTGCACGCGCGGGCGCGCTCACGTGCGCCCGCGCGCACTGCGTGTCCTACCCGCACGCACTCGCGCGCACTGCGCGCCCGCGCAGCACCTCGCGCGCCCGCCGGCGCGCCCGACTATGCGCTCCCCTGCGCGCGCAGACGCGCGTGCACTTGCGCGGATGGCCCCGAGCGTGCGCCCAAACCTCCCCCACCCCCTCCTCAGCCCACACACTCACCCTAAACCCTATGCATGGCATGCATGAACACCCTAAGAGCCTTTATCAACCATTTATACAAGGATAAGAGAGGAGGAGAGCTTACCAAAGGGGGGGAAAGAAAGGGGAGGTATTCGGGTGCCCTTGACACACCAAACCACCTCAACCGCCACCTCCAACACCACCACCTCCTCAGCCACTCCTCAAGCCTTTATTGGCTGAAAACAGGGGGGGGGGGGAAGAGGCATGAGAGGGAGTTAGAGAGAAGAGAATCAAAGCACAACAACAACTCTCAAAGCTTGCACACACATACCTTTCTCTTTTTTCTTTTAAGTGATTCTTCTTCTCCTTCTTGTTCTTCTCTACTTAGCAAATAAAATAAAAGGGGAAGTGAAGGAGGGAGTGAGAGGGAGAGGAGGAGAAGGGGACGCCCACATATAGTGCTCACACACTCACACACACACTCACACACACTTACATTAAATGGTGATAAAGGGGGTGGGTGGGGATTGACTTGAGTCAACCCAACCAAACTAGCAAACAAAACCCCTTGACTAGTCAAAAGTCATCTTTGACTAGTCAAGGTCTTCATTGACTTGGTCCAAGTCATCCTTTGACACTTCAAAATCGGTCAAAACCCGGATACGATTCGGAACTGTAAAATTTTCTAAAACGTAACCAGAACTCGATGAAATTTCTGTGGGCAATACCAAATGGTACCAGGACCCATAACATGCAGCTAGATTTTCAATCGGAGTACTCGAACTCATATAGATAGCTAAAATTCTAAAATTTTAGCGGCTGATCGAAAATAGAAAAATTGGAAAACTACCAGAAGTGACCCAAAGGTGACCAATAGCTAAAAAGTGACACATATATAACAGAGTGCCCCGATAGAGTGTTCTTGAGCACTAATATATAGAATAAGGGGTACACCAGGAACTAGAGCAGATAGAACTGGTGGCTTTAATAAATATTGTTTGATGCTATTGAGGGCGTTTTGGCAAGTAGCATCCCACTTGAAGAATGTATCCTTCTTCATGAGTCGGCTAAAGGGGTGACACCTTCCGGCCAAATTTGAAATAAGCCTTCTGATGTAAGCCAAGCGACCTTGTAGACTTCTAAGATCATGTAATGATTTGGGTTCGGGCATGTTGAGAACAACATCAATTTTGGATTGATCTATCTCAATGCCACGATGCCTAACAATGAAGCCAAGAAATTTCCCCGAAGTGACTCCAAATGCGCATTTGAGCGGGTTCATTCGAAGTTGATATCTTCGTAGACGATTGAAAATATGTCGAAGATCATCAAGGTGAGAGGTCCTTTGTTTAGACTTCACAACGAGATCATCAACGTAACATTCAACCGTTTGGTGGAGAATATCATCGAAGATCTTTTGCATGGCGCGCTGGTAAGTAGCACCTGCGTTCTTCAAGCCAAACATCATCACTTTATAGCAATAGATGCCTTTTGGAGTGCGAAAAGCTGTGAGTTCTTCATCTTTGGGTGCCATTCGAATCTGATTATAGCCAGAAGATCCATCCATGAATGATAGCGCTTCATGACCAGTTGTCGCATCCACCATAAGTTCAGTAATTGGCAATGGAAAATCATCTTTAGGACACGCATTGTTCATGTTATATATGTGTCACTTTTAGCCTTCAGGGCACCTTTGGAACATTTCTCGTAGTTTTTCAACTTTTTCTTTTTTCGATCGGAACCGCTAAAATTTTTTACTTTTGTCTATCATCATGAGCTTGAGAACTTCGATTGAAAATCTAACTGCATATTATGTGTCCTGGTGCCATTTCAAGCCACTCACAAAAATTTCATCGAATTCCGGTAACGTTTCAAAATTTGGCAGTTCCGAATCGTATCGGGGTTTTGACCAAGCGAAAAATCATGGGGGGGGGGGGAACTTGACCAAGTCAAAGATGGCTTTGACCAAGTCAATTTTGACCATTGACTTGGTCAAATTCTTTTGTTTGTTAGTGTGGCTAGGTTGACCCAGGTCAACCTCACAAAAACCCTAAATACCCTAAGTGTGTGAGTGTGTGAGTGTGTGTGTGTGTGTGAGCCTAAGTGGGCGTCCCCTTCTCCCTTCCTTCTCCCTTCCCTTCTCTTCTCTTCATCTCTCTCTCACACACAAAGCTCCACCTCTTCCTCTTCTCTCTTTTTTCACCATTAGACCTAGTAGGAGAAGAAAATCAAGGAAGCCATTGAAGGGAAAAAGATTGGTAAGGGCTAGATCTATCTTCCTATGGTTTTTGTTTTGCTTTCCCCTTTGTTTACATCCCTCGCATGGTTCCCCTTCTCCCCTGTTTTCAGCCATTCTTGGGCTGAGAAGTGGTCTTGGTGGTGGTGGTCTTGGTGGTGGCGTTTTGGTGCGCGAAGGGCACCCGAGTTCCCTCCCTTTCCTTTCCTCTCTTTGGGTAAGCTTTTCTCCTCCCTATGCTTGTTTAAATGCTTGAGTAGGGTGTGAAGTGGAGTATGCATGGTATGCATGTGTGTTAGGGGTGTGGGAGGGCTGAGGAGGGGGTGGAAGGGGCTCGGGCGTGCTTGCGGGGTCATCCACGCGCGTGCGCGCGAGTCGGTGCGCGAAGGCAGGCGCTGGAGCGCGCAGACGGGCGCGCTGGCTGGCGCGCGCACGTACGCGCAGATGTGCAAGCGTGCGTGCGGGAGTGCGCGCATAGTGTTGCGCGGGGGCGCAGTGCGCGCGGGTACGCAGGGCTAGACGCGCGGTGCGCGCGGACGCTCGCTAGCGTGCGCGCGGGCGCGGCAGCGTGTCTGAGCGCGCAGGCAGGGGCACAGCAGCGCGTCTGGGCGCAGGGGCAGGGACGCGGCAGTGCGTTCGGGCGCAGGGGCACGTGCGGACGTGCACATTCATGCGTGCGCGTGCGGGTGACCGTGCGTATGGCTGCCCGTGGGTTCGGGAGGGAGTCAGGGCACTCGGACTCGTGTGCGTACGCGCGTGCTCGCATGCGTGCGGGTCCGTATGCATGCTTGTCCGAGTATGGGGTATTTCTAGTAAATTTCTTATGTATTTGTGTAGTTTACTCACCATATTGAATGCCCCTGTCTTGCAGATCTTGACGGACAGTCACGTAGCGACCCGGGTTTCGGTGAGTGGGACAATCCAACCCAGTAGGGAGGCGTTCGATGCACGTAGGCGTGCATTGCCCTCCCCTGGGGCACCATAGTTGCATATTAACTAGTAATAAATGTAAACTATGCAATGCATGATTAATATGTTGTACCCATGCCACCATAGGCTTGTGTGCTGGGGATATGCACCGTTATATTGATTAAGATGATGTATCCATGCCGCCTTAGACTTGTATGCTAGGGATATGAACCCTTATGTCATATATAGAGGCCTATGCATGCCTAAACACCAAGTCCTGAACTATGCATGTTCCCATCTAGTTTAATCTAATTAAATCAATGAGAGCATATAGTTACAAGCATGTCTTAGCGAATATTATAACTTTGTTGTTATAATATATGTCTCCCCGCATCTTAGTTATGCGCCCTGGAGGAATTCTTGAGAATTCATGACATTAGTAGAGTTACAATCGGTGTCGACGGATCCAAGAGGATCGTATCCGTGTGAGTAGGTTGTCTTCTCCTTTTGGTTGGATCCGATGTAGGAACTCCCCGGCGTTAGCTGGCCTGACAGAGGGCTCCCGTCCGTAGGTACCTCCGATGCGTCGGACTGTACTGATAGTGGGAGTATACCAGGTGGAGGCTACGAGGGTGGGAGAGGCTACCGGGTGGACCAGGGGTGGAGAGCGGTCTAGTATGCCCCAAGAGGCCCATGTCACCCCCCGGAAAGGGTGAGGGTGAGGGGGGAGGTGGGTTGGCGATGAAACGACCCACTAGAATGTGTTGTTGCTCCCGTTTTAGGGACTATAAATTATATGAGGTTAATATGAATTGTGATGCATGGGTTGTGCTATTCACTGAGCGTGTGGCTCACCCCTCACATATATTTTTCTCCAGTGATATCTGAGTCGGATCTGAAGGAGGAGCTCCCCGAGGCACATCAGCAGTAGCGGAGCAGCGTCACGTTCTGCGAGTGAGAGGCCATCAGCATCCCCTTCTTGATTGTATGTATTGTATTCCGTGCTTGGGCACATACTTATATTTGGATGTCATTGTATATATTGGCTCTCACAGAACAGTTGATTATGTATCGGGTCTGTAATATGTCTTTGAATTACAGACTCAGTCGTTTGAGCTTCCGCTATTTGTATATATTATGTTAGCTACCTTATTGTCTGTGTTGTCATTTTTGATGTTGTTTAGAGTATGTTATTGATCTCTTGTATAGACTGCTGATATTATATATACTTGCCACGTCTCGGGGACGGCCGCCCTGGGGCGTGACAGTTCAGGTCTCTGAAGTCTACGCATACTATGATTTGTCCATTCTTCTTTTCTACTGGTACGATGCTCGAGATCCAAGTAGGATATTTGACCTCTCGGATGAAGCCGGCTTCAATTAGCTTGTTGACTTCATTCTCGATTTGTGGGATTAACTCAGGTCGGTAGCATCTTTTCCCTTGTTTAATAGGGCTAGCGCCATGCCGAACAGCAAGTTGGTGTACAGCAATTTTAGGATCCAATCCTGGCATCTCTTTATAAGACCATGCGAAGACGTCTTTGTACTCCTGAAGAAGTTTAACATATGCAGCTTCTTCTTCTAAAGCTAGAAGTGCACTAAGAAAGGTTGGGTGTGGATCTTCTTTGGTGCCCAAATTGACTTCTTTTAAGTCATCTACGATGGATTGTTCTCTTTCATCAAGATCAGGCTGTGCGTCTAGCAATTCGGAAGTATTGTCAATGTTTGGCTCGTCATGAATGGAATTGTGGTTGACGGAGACAACAATGGATGTAGAAGAATCATCCATAGGAGCATCAGAAGGTGGACGAGTAGTGATGACTATTGTCCTTGGCTTGACACAAGAAGGATCATTCGATGTAGACACCTGAATGATAGTAAGCTTCGAGGAGAACGGATACATAGGGCTATTTGAGGATGTCGTAAGTTGTCGACCCTCCTTGTGATTGCCCCCAAGTCGGCGATGTTGTCGGGTGGGGCGAGTGGTCTCCATGATGGTCTTCAAAATGGGAGCTACCGGTCCCAAATGACTAAATACTGACTGTCGAGTCGATGGAGCATGGACAACCTTGGATTTCGTCTTTGACTTTTCAGGCCTTCGGGATACTGAAGTAACCCTTTGTTTGGGGTTTTGTTGTACAAAATGAGGTTCTTGAGTGACTTCATCATCCCCCCTGAGCCTAGCTTGATGTTGTTCTTGTCAACCTCGTCTTCTTGCATGCCTGGATTTTGATTGAGTATTGTTGATAGATGTCGATGTTGGATTAAACTGAGGTGATTGCGACTCGGACGTGGAAGAATTGTTCGTAATTTCCACTGGAATATGATTAGAGGAGATGTCTCCTCTGATGGCTGACTTAACGACGATTGGAGTTGGCACAAAGTGTTATATATGTGTCACTTTTTAGCCTATTGGTCATATTTGGGTCATTTCTGGCCATTTTTTCAATTTTTCTTTTTTCGATCGGAGCTGCTAAAATTTTGGACTTTTAGCTATCTGCGTGAGTTCGAGTACTCCGATTGAAAATCTAACTGCATATTATGAGTCCTGGTGCCATTTTGTACTACTCATAAAAATTTCATCAAATTCCGGTAACGTTTTAAAAATTATGCAGTTCCGAATCGTATCCGGGTTTCGGTCGTTTCTGGTTTGTTAGGAGGAATAGTGTTGGGATATTTTGGTGGTTAAGGTGACCTTGGGTAACCTCACCCCCCTATTGCTTAAAGAGTAAGAAAACTATGGATATTTTAAATGTGTGTGGGTGAGTTTAGCTTAGGTGCAACCCCCTTTTTCCCTTCTCATCACCCCCCCAAATGGTGGAAAAAGTGGGCTCTCTCTCTCTCTCCCTCACCATTCCCACGTCTCCCTCTCCCTTGTGTGAATGTGTGTATGTGTGTGTTCATTTGAAAGAAAAGAAGGAGAAGAGGAATAGTGTAAGAGGAAGAACACTTAAGGTGTGTTCATGTGTTATTGATTAGTATGTGTTGTTTTCCCTTCTCATAGGCTCGCTCTCATACTCCCTTCTGCCCCTGCTGAGGAGGAGGTGGTGTTGGCGGTGGCGGTTGCGGTGGTTTTGGTGCGCCAAGGGCACCCGAGTAACTCCCCTTTTCTTTCCCCTCCTTTGATAAGCTCTCCTCCTCCCTTATCTTGTTTTAAATGGTTGTTAGGGCTGTTAGGGTGTTCATGCATGCCATGCATAGGTGGGAGGGGGTGTGGGAGGGCTGAGGAGGGGGTGGAAGAGGTTTGGGCGCGCGCGGGGCCATCCGCGCGCGTCTGCACGCGCAGAGGGGGCTCGCAGTCGGGCGCGCTGGCGGCCGCGCGCGCGTACGCGCAGGCGCGCGAACGTGCGCGCGAGGTGCTGCGCGGGCGCGCAGTGCGCGCGAGTGCGAGCGGGCAGGATGCGCAGTGCGCGTGGGCGAGCGCGCGAGCGTGCTCGCGCGGGCAACAGTCCGTCTGGGCGCGCGGCAGTGCGCCAAGGGGTGCTGGGGCGCGTGCGTGCGTGCGTATGCGTGCATACGCGTGCGGGGGGGCATGCGTGTGGCTGCCTGAGGGTTCGGGTAGGTGTCGGGGCACTCGGACTCGTGCGTACGTGCGTGCTCGCATGCGTGCGAGCCCGTATGCGTGCTTGTCCGAGTTTTTGGTATTTCTAGTAAATTCCATGTATATTTATGTAGTTATACTCACCATATTGAATGCCCTTGTCTTGCAGATCTTGGCGAACGGTCACGCAACGACCCGGGTTGCGGTGAGTGGGTCGATCCAACCCAGTTGGGAGGCGTTCGATGCACGTAGGCGTGCATTGCCCTCCCCTGGGGCACCATAACTACATATTAACTTGTGTGAATAAAAACTTATGATAATGCATGTTTTGCTATGATGTAACCATGCCATGTTAGACATTGTATGCTAGGGATATACATCCATGTATCATGTATAGAAGCCCATACATGCCTAGATACCATGTCCCATGTTTGAAAAGCCTTGATGTATGCATGTTCCCATCTAGTTTAATTTAATTAAACCAAAATGAGAATATATTAGTATAAGCATGCCTTAGAAAATATTATAACCTTGTTATTATAATATGTTTTTCCCCGCATCTTAGTTATGCGCCCTGGAGGAATTCTTGAGAATTCATTACCTTAGCAGTGTTTAGTAATCGTTGTCGACGGATCCAAGAGGATCGTATCCGTGAGAATAGATTGTTTTCTCCCCTTCGTTGGATCCGTGTAGGAACTAACCGGGTTGGGAAAAGCTGTCCTGACAGAGGGCTCCCATCTGTAGGTACTACCGATGCATTCGGGAACGTACTGACCATGGGAGTATACCAGGTAGAGGCTACCCGGGAAAGGGCTACCGGTGGACCAAGGGTGTAGAGCAGTCTAATCTGTCCCAAAAGTCCTATGTCACCTCTAAAGGGTGAGGGTGAGGGTGTGGTGGGTCGGCGTCGTTACGACCCACCAGTTGTACAGTTACTCCCATCTTGGGACTTTAATGATTTTTAAGGTTAATATGAGTTGTGTTGCATAGATTGTACCATTCACTGAGCGTGTGGCTCACCCCTCGCATATCTTTTTCCTCCAGTTGTCACTGAGTCGGATCTGAAGGAGGAGCTCCCCGAGGCATCACACCAGTAGCGGAGCAGCGTTCGCGTATTTAGATCTTGCGAGTGAGAGGCCATCAGCATCCCCCTTTTTGCTTGTATGTATTGTTACTCGTGCTTGGGCACAATACTTGTATGTGGATGTCTTTGTCTTATATTGGCTCTCACAGGACAGTTGATTATGTATTCTGGTCTGTAATATGTCTTTGAATTACAGACTCAGTCGTTTAAGCTTCCGCTATATGTATATATATTATGTCAGCTACATTGATTAATTGTGTTATTACCTTCGATGTTGTTTAGAGTCTTTTATTGATCTCGTGTATGGACTGCTGATATATATATTTGCCACGTATCGGGGACTGCCGCCGTAGGGCGTGACAAAAGTTGGTATCAGAGCCTGGTCCTGTCAGAGCCAATTGTTTTCTTAGAGATGAGTCCTAGGATTTCTATATGAGTATTCTGATCCTAGTGTCTGTTTCTTAGGTTGCTGATATGCCTCCTCGCAGAGGGATGCGTGGACGTGGTCCCCCTCGGGCCTTGGAGGTTTCTGAACCTACCAGAGGCGAGGAGTCTACTGAAGGGTCCTCGGCTATTGGGCCAGGACCAGCGCAGGAGCCTCCTGCATGGGAGCGTGCTTATGCTCGTATCGCAGATCTATTGGAGACTCAGACTAGGGCATTGGAGGCCCAGACTAGGGCGTTGGCTGATAAGGCGCGAGAGATCCAGGAGCTGCGGGCGTGAGGCAGTTCTGCAGGTCCCCTTGGTGGCAGATCCACCGGCGGTGCCCGAGGTACCCCCTGTCCCAGTGGAGATTCCAGTAGAGGGAATTCAGGATCCCGTGGAGAGGGAGGTGGAGCTAGAGGCTGCGGCACGTGTGCATCAGAGCGGCCTCACCGCCTTTCTGAAGCTTCACCCTCCCGAGTTCCATGGCTTGTCGACGGACCCCCTTGCCCCCGAGCGTTGGTTGATGGAGATAGACAAGATCTTCTCGACCATGCACTGCACCGACCGCCAGCGTGTCTCACTGGCCACCTTCATGTTGAAGGGTAGCGCCGCCGACTGGTGGGCTACCCGATCGGTGGACATCCCCGAGGGTGTGGGGCGACTTCTATGGGCTGGATTCCGGAGTTACTTTCTGGAGGAGTACTTCCCATTTTTGACACGTCAGATCGTGATGCGAGAGTTCGAGCAGCTGACGCAGGGCTCCATGTCAGTCGCTGATTACTCTACACGTTTCACGAGGCTTTCTCGGTTCGCCCCCGCCTTAGTGATGGATGAGGAGACGCGATGCCGTCGGTTCGAGATGGGTCTCATTAGCACCATCAGGGTGCACGTCACCTCTCAGGCGTTCTCGAGGTACTCAGACTTGGTGTCTCATGCGAGGACAGTTGAGCGAGACCTTGGGGTTCCTGGGGTTCAAACCCCTTCTGCAGACCAGAGGCCCCCCAGGAGCCAGGACCAGGGACGTCGCAAGAACAAGCGGCCCCGCTTTGATCAGCCAGCGGCCGCCGCTACTCCAGTCGATGTGGTGCCAGTGCGGGGTCCAGCACCCATTGCTGCAGTACCATTCCAGGCTAGGCGACCGGAGACGCGACGTTGTTACCATTGTCAGCGGGTCGGACATATTTCCTATGATTGCCCTGATGCTGGCCGACCCCCTGTGCCTCGACAGCAGCTAGCAGCAGCAGCTACAGCAGCAGCCGCGCCAGCAGCAGCAGCCACAGGGTGGCCGAGTTGACCAGAGGAGGCAGCCAGTGCAGCCTACAAGGCGTGCCCCTGCTCCTCAGCCACAGCTTGTTCAGGGTCGTGTTGCAGCACTTACGGCCGAGGAGGCACAGGCTTCGGGTAGCGTTGTCAGAGGTATTGTTCTGATCTCCCAGCTTCCTGCATATGTGCTATTTGATTCCGGAGCCACGCACTCGTTCGTGTCCCCTTTTTCGCGAGACGGATGGGCGTGGTGTCCGCCCCTCTTGATGTTATGCTGGAGATATCATTGCCTGTCGGAGACCGTATTCTCCTCCGTTCTGTTTATCAGGGGTGTACCGTGGCGATTGCGGAGCATGAGTTTCCATTAGAGTTGGTCGAGCTCGCCATGACGGACTTCGATGCCATCCTGGGAATGGATTGGCTCTCAGCTAGCCACGCCAGTATCGACTGTTTTGTGAAGTCGGTGTCTTTCCACATCCCTGGTGAGAGATCTTTCCAGTACGTGGGCGATCGGGACATAGCCCCTTTGGGGTTCATGTCATCCATCCAGGCGTGAAGACTCCTTCAGGGAGGATGTGAGGGTTTTCTGGCGTACATTGCTGAGGAGGATGCACCACTGCGGGCAGATATCAGTCAGACTCCGGTCGTGGCAGAATATCCAAAGATTTTTGCCGATGATCTTCCTGGACTACCGTCGGATCGCGCGATCGAGTTTGAGATTAATCTAATTCCGGGGACCGAGCCGATTTCGAGAGCTCCGTACTGGATGGCCCCAGCAGAGCTGAAGGTGCTCAAGGAGCAGCTGGAAGAGTTGCTCGAGAAGGGCTCTGCACGTCCGAGTGTCTCTCCGTGGGGAGCCCCTGTTTTATTCGTTCGGAAGAAGGACGGTTCGCTGCGTCTTTGTATTGATTACAGGCAGCTGAACAAGCGGACCGTGAAGAACAAGTACCCCTTGCCGCGGATTGACGATCTGTTTGACCAGCTCCAGGGAGCGCGTGTCTTTTCAAAGATCGATCTGTTCGGGCTACTATCAGCTGAAGATCCGGGAGTCGGATATTCCAAAGACGGCCTTTCGTACCCGTTATGGGCACTACGAGTTCCGAGTACTGCCGTTTGGGTTGACGAATGCGCTGCGGCCTTCATGGATCTGATGAACCGGGTGTTTCGGCCCTTCCTCGACTCCTTCGTGGTAGTCTTCATCGATGATATTCTGGTGTACTCGAGGAGTCTTGAGGAGCACGCTGACCATCTCCGCACTGTCTTGGAGACTTTGGCCCGACATCAGTTGTTCACCAAGTTCAGTAAGTGCCAGTTCTGGTTGGAGCGTGTGGCCTTTCTAGGCCACATGATTTTCGGCGAGGGTATATCTGTGGACCCGGACAAGACGCTCGCCGTGTCGAATTGGCGGCAACCGTCGAACCCCACCGAGATTCGGAGCTTCCTGGGTTTGGCGGGTTATTATCGGAGGTTTGTCGAGGGTTTCTCGAAGATAGCCGTGCCTCTGACCCGCCTCACACGGAAGGATGTCCGGTTCGAGTGGTCCCCATCTTGTGAGGAGAGCTTCCTGGAGTTGAAGCGAAGACTCACCTCAGCGCCAGTTCTTACCATTCCATCTGGGAGTGGTGGGTTCGCAGTCTACTCCGATGCATCGCGGCTGGGTTTGGGTTGCGTCCTGATGCAATACGGTAAGGTTGTGGCTTACGCGTCGCGTCAGTTGAAGCCCCATGAGCAGAATTACCCCACCCACGATTTGGAGTTAGCAGCGATCATCTTTGCGCTGAAGATGTGGAGGCACTACCTCTATGGCGAGGAGTTCGAGCTCTTCATGGATCACAAGAGCCTGACTTACTTGCAGTCAACATTCGTCAACATGCGTCAGCGACGTTGGGTCAAGTTCCTGAAGGACTATGACTGTGACATCGCTTACCATCCGGGTAAGGCGAATGTCGTGGCCGATGCTCTCAGCAGGCAGCCCTTGGGCATGGCCGCCCACTTGGCTGTACGTCATTGGAGGCTTCTGGAGGAGGCCGCTTGCTGGATCAGCGTTCGAGAGACGCCTGCGGGTGGCTTTTTGGCCAGGCTAGTGGTGCAGCCCATTCTTCTCGACGAGATCCGCATGGCTCAGGGGTGGGATCCTCACTCTCTAGTCCTCTCTGAAGGCGTCGCCCGGGGCGAGCGTCCGGACTACCAGATTCGCGAGGATGGAATCCTGCGGTTCAGAGGTCGGGTATGCATTCCTGACGACGCAGAGCTGAAGCAGAAGATCTTAGACGAGGCCCATCGTTCGAGGTACACAGTGCATCCTGGTGGCACGAAGATGTACAGGGGCCTTCGTCGTGGCTACTGGTGGCGCGGGATGAAGGCGGATATTGGCCGTTTCGTTGCCCGTTGCTTGGTATGCCAGCAGGTGAAGTCGGAACATCAGCGTCCTGCGGGGAAGCTGCAGTCCATTGAGATTCCTCAGTGGAAGTGGGAGCAGATCACCATGGACTTCGTTTCGGGTCTCCTGAGGTCACGTTCGGGTCGCGATGCCATCTGGGTGATCGTCGATCGACTGACTAAGTCCGCTCATTTCCTCCCCATTCGACTCACCGATTCTCTGGACACCCTGGCGCAGTTGTTTGTCTCTGAGATTGTTCGTCTCCATGGCACTCCCGTCAGCATCATTTCTGATAGAGACGCGAGGTTTACTTCGAGGTTCTGGCGTAGCCTCCAGCACGCCCTTGGTACGAACCTCCACTTCAGTACAGCGTTTCATCCGCAGATGGACGGCCAGTCAGAGAGGACGATACAGACCCTGGAGGACATGCTGCGAGCTTGCGTTCTCGACTTTGGGGCAGTTGGGAGAGGCACCTCCCGTTGGTGGAGTTCGCCTACAACAACAGCTACCACTCGAGTATTCGGATGGCACCATATGAAGCACTCTATGGCCGCAGCTGCAGGTCTCCCTTGTGTTGGGATGAGGTCGGAGAGCGCCAGTTGGAGGGACCAGAGATCGTCCGCCAGACCTCAGAGAAGGTCAAGACGATTCGTGAGCATATCCGAATCGCTCAGAGCCGTCAGAAGAGCTACGCCGATCGTCGTCGCCGTGAGCTTGTTGTCACGCCCCAGGGCGGCCGTCCCCGAGACGTGGCAATAATAAAATATCAGCTATCAATACCTGAGGTCAATAAAGACTCCAACAACAACACACAAGGTGGCAAAGCAAGGATAATGATAACTGACTGAAAAGCGGAAGCATAATACATAAACAATGTCTGTAAACCAAAAACATTATTACAGACTCGAATACACAATCACTGTCCTGTGAGAAACAAGTCTAGACCAAAGAAAATACAACTTGTGCCACATGCACGATTTACAATACATACAATGACTCTAGGACTGCTGACAACCTCGCACTCGCCACCCGCCGGAAGAACGCTCCACGCCCATAAGACCGCGCCACAGGAAAGCTCCAGTTCTCACCCAACACTGCCCCTGAAAAGAAACAGTATGCGAGGGGTGAGCTACAAGCTTAGTGAGTGGCTGGAAACCAATCACCATACAACAGTTCAATACATAAACAATTTCCTTTCAAGGTAAACATGGGTGGAAACCCCTGGATAACTGGGTCACGCGGCGGCGCGACCAACCTCACCCTCACTCCCGGAGGGAGACTCTTGGGACTTTTGGGGAGAGACCATACCGTTGGTCGAGGAGACCCGAGATTACTGGTCTACGCAACACTACTGGATCATCTACATCAAGATAACTGCCCAACGATGTCTTTAAACATCGATACGAGACCGGACCCAACAACTATGGGAACGGACGAACAACGAATGGGTCACAAGGCGACGTGTCTTCACCTCATCCTCACCCTCACTCCCGGAGGGAGACTCTTGGGACTTTTGGAAGAGACTTAGACTGCTCTACACCCTTGGTCCACTGGTAGCCCTTTCCCCGGGTAGTCACTACCTGGTATACTCCCACGATCAGTACGCTTTCGAACACCTCGGTGGTACCTACGGATGGGAGCCCTCTGTCAAGACAGCTTTTCCAACGCCGGGAAGTTCCTACATCGGATCCAATGAAGGGGAGAACGATTCCACGCTCGCAATATCATTCGTTAACCCTCTCCCAGGTAGCCTCATCCTGGTACACTCCCACGATCAGTACGCTCCCGAACGCATCGGTGGTACCTACGGATGGGAGCCCTTTGTCAGGACAGCTACAACCCGGCCCTCTTCAACACGGACGACACTGGGAGTAAACATTCCATGTTCGCAAAGCGAACCCAATGGAAAACAACTACTCTCGATAATCACTTATCGAGATATCGAATACTACTGTACTCCCACACTGTTGCATTGCTTAGACACAAGGGGGGGTGTCACGCCCCAACTACTGGCTTAACAATCCAATAAGATAATGAATTCTCCTGAATTCCAAACGAGTGCATCGCTCGGATGCACGGGGCGATTACATCGCTAGCGCTCTAACTAATAAGGTACAACCCGACAGCGGGTCATACCCACGCCTATCCCAGATAGGCCTATCAGTTTTTAACATGCGCATATAAATATATCCAGGAGAATTTTATATCTAGCTATGTGCATGAACGATATGCACAATCATCTAATAATTATAGGGACACTCCCTAACATGGATTTACATCATAATGAATCATACAACATGCATACATGGTCATTAATCACATATGCACACAAGGCCTAACTTAAACATGCGTTGGATATCACCAACTTAAAAGAAAGGGTCAAGCGCGATCTCGCGCACTAACAGGTGCATGCCAATATTTCAAACGAACCTGAGTCGAGTAGGAAATCGCATCTACTTACTCAGTTCGTTTAGAGGGAGAGGGCGGGAGAGATCATCATCTCATGAAGCTGGTCATAGCTTTGCCCCATTAGCATGGGCGCAACAACTACACCATGCCCTCGAGTCTTATCGCAAGGGAATATTAGGCAGGTGCCCGTTATTAACCCAGACTTAATCATGTTCGATTTCCAATTAATATGGTGAGAGTAGTATTACAATACTACCTATGGCATGCCATATTCTATACATCCATACTCATTACCAAAAATATATGCCCATACTAGAGCGGCTCATGCAACACAATCATTCATACATGAATACAATACATGTATATAAGCCTAGCATGCAAGATATCTACATATTATAGCTTAAGCATGGCCATACTACTTATCTACACAAGTAGTATAGCTAGGGGGCCCCATCGATGCACGACGCGCGTCTACGCGCGTCGAGCGCATCCCGAGAGGGGGGGGGGATTGGATCGAACCACTCACCAATACCCGGATCGCCGTGCGTATAGTCAACGAGATCAAAATAGAGGGAGGGAAATCGGGAGATGCGGGGTTCTCGACACACCCACGACCACCTCAGCTACCACAACCCCTACAACCACCTCATCAGCCACTTCACCAGCCTTCCTTGGCCTTTTCCACTCTCTCTACTTGATCCACCTTCTTCATGTTCCTTCTTCACCATCTTCTTTTCCAACACAAAGGGAAGCAAAAGAGGGGAAAGGAAAAGAAGTGGTTGGATGGGTTGGGAGGGAAGAGAGAGAGAGAGGTTTTCACTTAAGGGGGGGCATTTATCATGAATAAAGGGGGTTGGTGGGGTGGGTTGACAAGTCAACCTAACCAAGAAAGAAAACAAAACATCAAGACTTGGTCAATACCCCCATTTAGACGTGCACATGAAATCCCACCTCCCAAACCAGTAACGACCAAACCCGGATGCGATTCAGAACTGCATATTTTTCTGAAACGATACCAAAATTCGATGAAATTTTTATGGGTAGTACAAAACGGTATCAAGACCCATAATATGCAGTTAGATTTTCAATCAGAGTACTCCAACTCTCAAAGATGGCTAAAAGCCAAAATTTTAGCGACTCCGATCGAAAAAAAAAAAAGGCTCCAAATGACACAGGCATAACATTCTCCCCCCTTAGGAAATTTAGTCCTCGAAATTTAAGGAAACCCAAAGGGAAGACCGAATATAGCAAGTATCATGCATAGACCTTTTGTTCCCAAGTGGTCTATGCACCAGACTGGCGCTACCGACACACTGTAATCAAAGGAACGGTCTTAGCGTGGAGCCTCTTCTCATGTTGGTCCTTGACCTAGATCCACTGCTCCACGAACGACAAATCCAGCTCGAGAATGAGACGGTCGAACGGAATGACTGAGCAGGATCGTGGATATAATGCCTCAGCCATGAGACAAGGACGACGTCATGGGCATGAGCCAACTGTGGGGGAAAGGCTACATGACAAGCCACATCCCCAATCCACTCAACGACGAGAACCGGTCCGATGAAGGGCCAACTCAGCTTGCCCCGAACGTCGAAACGGAGGGTGCCCTTAAACCCGGACACCTTCAGGAAAACATGGTCGCCAACCCAAAGGTAAGCTCCTGGCGACGATGACCTGCGTAGCCGTTCTGTCGGTTCTGGGAGGTGCGGATGCACACATGAACCAACCTGGCCACTGCAAGGTCAAATAAATAACTTGTGGCCCCTCCAACTGTCACGCCCCAAGGCGGCCGTCCCCGAGACGTGGCAATAATAAAATATCAGCTATCAATACCTGAGGTCAAAAAGACTCCAACAACAACACACAAGGTGGCAAAGCAAGATAATGATAACTGACTGAAAAACGGAAGCATATTATATAAACAATGTCTTTAAATCAAAAACATTATGACAGACTTGAATACACAATCATTGTCCTGTGAGAGCCAAGTCTAGACCAAAGAAAATACAACCTGTGCCATATGCACGATTTACAATACATACAAGACTCTAGGAACTAGGAATGCTGACAGCCTCGCACTCGCCACCCGCCAGAAGAACGCTCCACGCCCATAAGACCACACCACAGGAAAGCTCCAGCTCCACGCCCAACACTGCCCCTGAAAAGAAATAGTATGCGAGGGGTGAGCTACAAGCTCAGTGAGTGGCTGGAAACCAATCACCATACGACAGTTCAATACATAAGCACTTTCCTTTCAAGGAAAACATGGGTGGAAACCCATGGCTAACAGGGTCACGTGGCAGCGCGACCAACCTCACCCTTACCCTCACTCCCGGAGGGAGAATCTTGGGACTTTTGGGGAGAGACCATACTGTTGGTCGAGGAGACCCGGGATTACTGGTCTACACAACACTACTGGATCATCTACATCTAGATAACTGCCCAACGATGTCCTTGAACATCGATACATAACCGGACCAAACAACTATGGCAACGGTCGAACAACGAATGGGTAACGAGGCGATGTGTCTTCGCCTCATCCTCACCCTCACCAATATCATTTGTTAACCCTCTCCCGAGTAGCCTCTACCTGGTATACTCCCACGATCAGTACGCTCCCGAATGCATCGGTGGTACCTACGGATGGGAGCCCTCTGTCAGGACAGCTACAACCCGGCCTCTTCAACTCACCGCTCTACACCCTTGGTCCACCGGTAGCCCTTTCCCCGGGTAGCCTCTACCTGGTATACTCCCATGGTCAGTACGTTCTCGAATGCATCGGTAGTACCTACAGATGGGAGCCCTCTGTCAGGACAGCTATATTCCTGAGAAGTTCCTACTTCGGATCCAACGAAGGGGAGAGCGATCCCATGTTCGCAAAGCGAACCCAATGAAAAACAACTACTCTCGATAATCACTTATCGAGATATCAAAACACAGGCATAAACAACAATCTATGCAACACAACTCATATTAACCTTAAAATAACTAAAGTCCCTAAACGGGAGGAACTGCACAAGATAGTGCGTCGTAACATCGCTGACCCACCCCACCCCCTTGGTCCACCAGTAGCCTCTCCCTCGCGTAGCCTCTACCAGGTATACTCCCACGATCAGCACCCTCCGAACACATTCGGAGGTACCTACAGATGGGAGCCCTCTGTCAGGACAGCTTTCCAATGCCGGGGAGTCCCTACTCGGCTCCAACGAAGGGGAGAAAATAGCCTACTCACACGGATACGATCCTCTTGGATCCGTCGACAACGATTTCTAACACTACTAATGTCATGAATTCTGAAGAATTCCTCCAGGGCGGAAACATATATTATAACAAGGTTATAATATTCTCTAAGACATGCTTATATCAATATAATCTCATTTTGATTTAAATAAATTAAACTAAATGGGAAACATGCATAGATCAAGGCTTTTTAAGCACGGGACATGGTGTCTAGGCATGTACGGGCCTCTATACATGATACATGGATGTATATCCCTAGCATATAATGTCTAACATGGCATGGTTACATCATAGCAAAGCATGCATTATCAAGATATTTACATGTTATAGATAGGGGGCCCCATCGATGCGCGACTCGCGTCTACACGTGTCGAGCGCATCCCTAGAGAGGGGGGGGGGGGGATTGGAATCGAACCACTCACCATACAACTCGGGACCTCGTGCATCCCATCCGACGAGATCTGCAAGGTAGGGGCATCAAATTTGGTGAGTAACATCACAATTTAATACATAGAAATCATTAGAAATACCAAAAACTTAGACATGCATGCATACGGGCTCGCACGCACGCGAGCACGCGCGTACGCACGCATGCCCGGGTGCCCCAGCACCTACCCGAACCCCTGGGCAGCCCCGCTCATGCCCCAGCACGCGCACGCACGCGCACACTGCCCCCCCCCCCCCGCGCTCGAGCCAGCGCCTGCGCGCACCCGTGCGCCCACTCAGCGTGCACCCGCGCGCTCCGCGCACGCTCCCGCGCGCATCCGTGCTCCTGCCTGCGCTTGCCAGCGCCCTCCTGCGCGCAGGCCCGCGCGCAGACTGCCCCCAACGTGTCACGCCCTAGGGCGGCCGTCCCCGGGACGCGGCAAGTGTATATAAAATATCAGAATCTACACAGGAGGTCAATAATATATCATACACAAACAACCAGAATGACACACAGACAACAAAGGCTGACATGATATATACACCAAATCCGGAAGCAAAAGACTGAATCTGTAAATAAACATACTACAGACTCGATACTCAATCATCTATCCTGTGAGAGCCAATATACACCAATACAACTGAATATACACAGACGCGTGCCAAGCACGGAAATAAAATACATACAGTCAAGAAGGGATGCTGATAACCTCTGACACTCGCGGAACGTGGCGCTGCTCCGCTACTGAAGGAATCCCTCGGAAAGCTCCAACTCCTGCTCCGGCTCTAGCTCAGGCTCAGTGACCACTGGGGAAAAACATATGCGAGGGGTGAGCCACACGCTCAGTGAACAGCACAACCCATGCATCACAGACGATATTTACCACAATTCCATTATTTATCCATCCTCTAAGTGACATAACAACATAATCCAGTGGTTCGTACCTCGCCGAACCACCACACCCTCACCCTCACCCATCAATGGGTGACATAGGCTATTGGGACTGATAATCATCCAACCACAAATCCAGTAGGTCGCTCATCGCCAACCCACTACACCCTCACCCTCACCCTACCACGGGTGACATAGGATTTTGGGACTGACTAGGCTGTTGGTCACCCTTGGTCCACCGATAGTCTCTCCTCCACTCTGTAGGCCGCTGGCCTTCACCCATAACTTCAGCACAGTCCGTCACAAATATCGGGAGGCGCCTAGTGATGGGAGCCCTCGAAAGGGACGACCTTATCACGCTGGGGCAGTCTCTACACGGATCCAACGAAGGGAAACAGAACAGCCTATCCATACGCATATGATCCACTCGGATCCGCCGACAACACATCTCTACAACTCAAATGTCATGAACTCTTCAGAGTTCCTCCAGGGCGCATAACCAAGATGCGGGGAACACGTACAATAAAAGCAAGGTTGTAATATCATTGGGGGAAAGAACTCGGGAGGGCGGCGTGAGTTCCCGATATAGGATACCCCGACAACCAAACAAGGAACACGGAGTACCCTAACCCGGGTCTCACCGCTGTCCTCGCAAGGCCCCTCCCCTATAATATTCACTAAAATTGCTAATAATCATACCAGTTATATAACATTACTTATAATATTACTGGGACTAGAAACCTTGGGAGGGCAGCACGAGGTCCCGATACAGGACATCCCGACAACCAAACAAGGAACACGAAGTACCCTAACATGGGTCTCAATGTTGACCTCGCAAGGCTCCTCCCTATAATATTATCTAAGGCATGCGATTTAACATACACTAGCATTTAATTTAATAAATAAACTAGTAGGACGCATGCATAGGCCGAGGTTTCCTAACATGAAAATAGGGGCATGGTGCATGGCTCTTACACCTATCCTATGGGTGCAAGTCCCTAACATACAAAGACTAGGGTAGCATGCATTCTACATTTAAATCATGCAAGCATGGATTACATATTACTATGGTTAATATCAATCCATGGTGCCCCAGGAGAGGTCGGTATACGCACAAATGCGTATGACCCCTCTCTACTGGGTTGGATTGTCCCACTCACCGGTATCTGGGTCGTCGCGCGACCGCCCGTCAAGATCTGCAAGACAGACATTTATACGGTGAGTTAAAATCCATAGATACCCCAAAACACACAACACACACAAATAAATACCCAAAATCCCAAATCAAACACCCAACACTCGGGTAAACGTGCATACGACCCGCACGCACGCTGGCCCGAGCACCCCGGCAACCACCCGCACGGCTGCCCGACCGCCCGGGTGCACCGCCGCGCCTCAGCCAACGCACCCCGCGCACCGCCGGGCCCCCGCCCGCCGCCTGGACGCGCCGCCGAACCTCCCAGGTGCACCGCGCGCCCCCGCGCCCCAGCGCAGCCGCCCGCGCACACCCCGCACGCCTCGCGCTGGCCCGCGAGCACCCCGGATGCCCCGCGCGCACCCCGCGCGCACCACCTCGCCCCGCGCACACCCCGCGCGCACCACCTCGCTCCGCGCGCACCCCGCGCGCATACACCACTGCGGTGCCCAGCACCCGGGACCCTCACCCAGCGCCCGGGACCCTCACCCAGCGCCCACGCGCACGCACGCGCAACACGCGCCCACCGCGCCTGGCAGCACGCGCCCAGCGCGCCTGCCAGCATGCCCACGCTGCTGCCCGCGTTGCCTGCCTGCACGCGTCGCCGAGTGGCCCGAGCACCGTTCGCCTGCACGCCCGACACTGCTCGCCTGATGCCCGAGCACCTCCTGCCCTGCTCGCCTGCGCGCCCAGCCTGCCAGCCCGGCCTACCCGCGCGCACAGCCCAGCCATCCTACGCAAGCTAGCCCTGCCAGTCTACCCTGCACGCCCTGCACGCCTACAGCACCACCCGAGCGCACGCCGCGCGCATGCCTGCGCGCACGCACCCGCGCGCCCGGCCACCTGGTGCGCCCACCTGCTGCGCCTGCTGCCAAACCTCCCGGGGCTACCCAACACCCTGCCCGGACAGCCTAGCTCCCTACCCGAGCTCCTCTACCACCAACACCGACCACCCCAAGGCCTCCGACCACCACCACAGCCCTCCGACGGCCACCCACCGCCGCCCACCGCCTCCCAACCCCAAATCCGACCTCCTAACAAGCATCTATGCAATAAAAGAGGGGAAATAGGGCTTACCAAGGGGAGGAAGAGAAGTCCGGATGCTCTCCGCGCACCGAAACCTTTCCCCAAGGGCTTCCACCACTCGGATCTATCTTGGCCCTCGAAATGGTCCAAAACAGAGGAGAGGAGAGGGGGGACGGAGGGGCTAATCTCGCCGGAATAGGGATTTGAAAGCACCGGGGTGTAGATCGGGACCCGATCTACACTTCCTATGCTTTAGGTTTTTAGGTTTGAGGGGTCTAAGGGCTTCAAATGGAAGGAAAATGGAGAAGAGGAGAGAGGGGAAGGGTTGGTAGGGATGATGAATAGTACCTCGAAAATTAGATCCCATCCTTATATAGTGTGCGACTTAAAAACCCAGATACGCCCCGGAACTGTGAAATTTCAGAAACGTTACCGGAATTCGATGAAATTTTTGTGAGAGGCCTAAAATGGCACCAGGACACCAAATATGCAGTTAGATTTCCAATCGAGTCCTCTAACTCAGGACGATAGCTAACTGTCCAAAAATTAGCGGTTCCGATCGAAAACCGAAAAAAATTGAAAAACTGCCAGAACGCTCCAACGGTTACCAGCAGGTTAAAAGTGACACATATATAACATTCTTCCCCCCTTAGGAAATTTTGTCCTCAAAATATGCAAAAACATCTAGGAGGGGAAAAGATGCGGATACGCGTCACACCTGGCATCCTTGAGCTCCCAAGTGTCCTCGACACCGGAACGGTGCTGCCATCGCACCTCGACCAACTGGACGGTCGCCTCCTCACGCGGCGGTCCATGATCACAATCGACTGCTCCACGAATGACTGTCCGGCTCAGAGACGAGCGGCTCGAACGGGATGACGTGAGCAGGATCGCGGACACACCTTTACCCAACTGCGAACCCACCACTCCAAGACGGAGAGGTAAGAATTGGCGCTGAGGTGAGCCTCCGAGTAAACTCCAGGAAGCTCTCCTCGCAAGAAGGGGACCACCTGAACCGGACATCCTTCCGAGTAAGGCGCTTAAGAGGAACAGCTATCTTCGAGAGTCCCTCGTCAAGCTTCCTACAATAACCCTCCAACTCGGGAAGCTCCGAATCCTTGCGGGGTTCGACGGTCGACGCCAATTTGACGCGACGAGCGTCTTGCCCGGGTCCACAGATATGCCTTTACCAGAAAACACTCAGCCCAAAAGGCCTTAACCACCAACCAAAACTCGCACTTGATCTCTCATCTATCTGATGCTTCCATGGCATCCCTTACCTGGGAAAAGAAACCTCGGGAGGGCACCATGAAATCCCGATATAGGATACCCCGACAACCAAACAAGGAACACGAAGTACCCTAGCCCGGGTTTCAACGCCGACCTCACAAGGCCCCTTAATCCAGAAAGGAACACTAGAAGAAGACATCATTTTAAAGAACACCACTAACCCCTCCGGATCATCTACCTCTAGATGATCACCCCACGATGTCCTTCAACATCCATTACAAGACCGGACCCAACATCATTGGGAATGGTCCAACAGAACTTGGGTCACGAGCGACCCGTCTTCGCCTCATCCACACCCTCACTCCCAAAAGGAGACATTTTGGGACTTTGGGAGAGACTTAGACTGCTCTCTACCCCTGGTCCACCGGTAGCCTCTCCCCGCTCCGTAGCTCGCCTGGTCCTCTGACCGGGAGCCTGTCTAACGCCGGGGCTGTACTACGCGGATCCCACGAAGGGGAGAGCGATTCCATGCTCGCGGCACCATTCAATAATCTCTTCCCGGGTAGCCTCTACCTGGTATACTCCCAAATTCAGTACCCCTCCGACTGCATCGGTGGTACCTACTGATGGGAATTCTCTGCTAGGACGGCTATAACCCGGCTTCCTTAACCCAAACAACCGCTCTTGATACTCACTCATCCAGATACCCCACACACTTGCATAATAACCACCAACTACACACACACATCCTTATACTAGAGAGCTGGGAACACAGGATAATACCTCGAACCATGACACCCGAAGGCTGCACCTCCTCGGCCGTAAGCGCTGCAACTCTGCCCTGGACCAACCGCGGCTGAGGAGCAGGAGCACGCCTCGCCGGCTGCACTGGCTGCTGCTGACGCTGAGGCTGCTGCTGCGGAAGCTGCTGCTGCAAGAACTGCGGCTGCGGAGGTGGCACTCGAGGTCGGCCAGCATCAGGGCAATGGTATCTGATATGCCCGATGCGCTGACAATGAAAACAACGCCGCTTCTCCGGCTGCATGGACTGGATGGGCACTGCTGCAATGGGTGCTGGATCCCACACTGGCACCGCATCAGCTGGAGGAGAGGCAGCCGCTGACTGATCGAAGCGGGGCCTCTTCTTCTTGCGCTGCCTCTGGTCCTGACTCCCGGAAGGACTCTGATCTGCAGAAGGGGTCGGAGCCCTCACCTAGATCCCGAGGTCTCTCTCGACGATCTTCGCTCGAGACACTAAGTCGGAGTACCTCGTGAAAGCGTGGGCGGTGACGTGCACCCGGATAGCGCTGCTGAGACCGAGCTCGAATCGACGGCACCTCGACTCCTCGTCCATCACCAACGCCCCGGAACTGTGAAATTCCGGAAACGTTACCGGAATTCGATGAAATTTTCGTGAGAGGCCTAAAATGGCACCAGGACACCAAATATGCAGTTAGATTTCCAATCGGAGTCCTCTAACTCAGGACGATAGCTAACAGTCCAAAAATTAGCGGTTCCGATCGAAAACCAAAAAAAAATGAAAAACTACCAGAACGCTCCAACGGTTACCAGCAGGTTAAAAGTGACACAAATATAACACAACGCGCGCCCAGCCTCTCCCAACCTCTTTTTAACCCTCCCCAACCCCTCACACACACTCTAACCCATATGCATAGCATGCATGAACACCCTAACAGCCCCCTATGCCATGAAAACCAAGAAAAGAAGGGGGAGAGCTCACCTTTGGAGGGGGAATGAAAGGGGGAGACTCGGGGGCCCTCGATGCACCCGCGATCACCTCAACCACCACCACAACTACCACCACCTCCTCACCCCTCCTCAGCCTCCCTTGGCTGCAAATCAGGGGGGGAGTCCATGAAAAGGTGCTTGAGAGAGAGGAGATCAACAACTACCACACATGCACAAACCTAGTCATGCACTTGCACCATCTCCTTCTCTTTGAGGAAATATCACAAACACTTGGGGGGGGGGGCTTTGAAAGAGAGAAAGAGAGACCCTAGAGAGAGATATTTTGGGCACAAATAAATATCTAAAGAGGGATGGAAATGACCATTTCATCCCTGACTTAGAAATTCTGAGCATGCTTCACTAGAACAGCCATAACTTCCTCAATATAGCTCCGAATTGCACAATTCAAATTCCGTTGGAAAGCCAAGAAGATTATCTACAACTTTCATGTTTATGCCAAGATCAAATAATCTCTCCTGCTATTCTGAAATGTGAGCTAAACATAGAACAGGGCTGCTACCAGAATTTTTTCATCCCCAGGGTATACTTGGAAAAATACCCATAACTTTTACTACAAGAATCCAGTTGATTTGATTCCATTTTTGTATGAAAGCTAACTCAAAACTGAGCATCGCATAATAAAATCATATTTAAACCACTTCATCTTGGATTTTAACAAATCAAATCCAAATACCAAATCGGAAATACATAACTTCTAGGAGAAAAATTATGTAACCAAATTTTCAATCAGAGCGCTCCAAATGACAAAGGCATAACATTCTTCCCCCTTAGGAAATTTAGTCCTCGAAATTTAAGGAAACCCAAAAGGGAAGACCAAAAGTATCATGCATAGACCTTTTACTCCTAAGTGGTCTTTGCACCGGACTGGCGCTACAACACACTATAATCAAAGGAATGGTTTTAGCGTGGAGCCTCTTCTCATGTTGGTCCTTGACCTCGATCCACTGTTCTACGAACGACAAATCCACCTCGAGGATGAGGCCGTTCGAACAGAATGACATGAGCAGGATCGTGGACATAACGCCTCGGCCATTGGACAAGGACGACGTCGTGGGCATGAGCCAGCTGTGGGGGAAAGGCTACATGACAAGCCACCTCCCCAATCCACTCAATGACGAAAAACAGTCCCATTAAAGAGCCAACTCAGCTTGTCCCGAACGTCAAAACGGAGGATGCCCTTAAACTGGGACACCTTCATGAAAACATGGTCGCCAAACCCAAGGGTAGGCTCCTGGCGATGATGACCTGCGTAGCCCTCCTGTCGGTTCTGGGAGGTGCAGATGCACACACGAACCACCGGCCACCGCAAGGTCAAACAACTAACTTATGGCCCCTCCAACTGGCGCTCGTCAACCGTCCCAACACAAGGGAGGTATAAACTGCGCCTGTAGAGTGCCTTTCACAGATCCATCTGGGTGCTCGAATGGCAGTCATCTTGCAGGCATACCCCAACAAATGGGTGGTGCCTCACCCAACTGCCCTCATCATCGAGCACGCAGGCACTTAGCATGTCCTCTAAGGTCTGAATCGTCCTCTTTGCCTGGCTGTCCATCGGCGATGAAACGCTATACTTAAATGGAGGCTCGCGCCAAAGCCTGCCAAGGCTGCGCCACAACCTCAAAGTATCCCTCGCGTCTCAACCGAAAATAGCGCCGATCGGAGTGCCATGAAGACGAACAATCGCGAAGGTGAAAACCCACGTCAAGGCGTCCAGAGACTCAATCAGTCGGATTAGGGAGGGAAGCGCGGACTTAGTCAGTCGGTCAATGATCACCTAGATGGCGTCGTGACCCGAACGTGACATTAGCGAGTCCGCAACAATCCCTGATAACCCACTCCCACGTCCACTGAGGAATCTCCATGGACTGACGCTTTCCAACGCGATGATGATTCTTGAACTTTGCCTGAGGGCATGCCAACCTGGGGAAACAAGGTCACCCATATCGCCTTTTCATCGCACTATTAACAATCTCAATGAAGACTACTCCAAAGTAGTCCACGGAAGCCCAATAAAACTTTTGAGATCCATGAAGGCATCCGGCGCATTCGTCAACCCCGACAGCAGTACTTAAAACTCGTAGTGCCTGAACGGTCACGAAAGGCCATCTACGGGATGTCCAACTCCCGGATCTCCAACTTGTGGTACCCTTGTGCGAAGATCGATCTAATAGCAGACAACCGCTCCCAGAGCTGGTCAAACAGATCATCGATTCGCGGCAAAGGTAATTGATCTTCAACCTCCACGGGGAGATCAAAACAACACCACAAACAATTAAGTCCCGATTCTACTCCTCGAGCATGGCTGGCGCTCATGATGACACTTACACGCTTGGTAAGCCGCTCAACCGCACTTAATCCACAAGACACGCAATAAGGGTTGTCGAACCTCGACAATGCCTATGCGACGTCATCTATCCGATAGGGCGGTTGAGTCCCATCACGAACGCTAGCATCGCGTCTCCTTATTTGCGACCAATGTGGGGCAAAACGCGACAGTATCCACAACTGTGCTTCACCTGCCGCCAGAGATAGGTCGCTCATCTACAACCATTGGAACTCCAGCATCCTGCACTCCATGGGCAGATTCATAACAGGGAGTCCACGCTCTCGACATCATCCAGTAGCACTCTCCCGGTGTGGCCTCTACCTGGTAGCCTCCCAAGCCCACTATCTCTGCCATATGGGCGCACCAACAAGCATAGTATCTGGGAGCACCTCACAGGGCTCTGGCCTCAACCGGGCAGCTACAACGCACAATGATATATCGAAGCGACTCCAGATGCCACTATGGAACCCAGTCCACAAGCAATCGCCCACCAAGCTGCAATAGGATGCACCCAATCCCGATCGTACGCATCACCACTCGCTACAGCACCTTCCAAGTGAGAGGAAAAATCCATCATCAATTTGATGCTTCAAAGGTATTCCTTGACTAGGAAAAGAAACCTTGGGAGGGCACCATGAGGTCCCGATATAGGATATCCCGACAACCAAACAAGGAACACGGAGTACCCTAGCCCGGGTCTCAACGCTGACCCTGCAAGGCCCTTAATCCTGAGTAGGAAGGCTAGAAGAAGACATCACCCCTTAATGAGCAATACGCCACACCCTCAAAACTTGAAACTGGCGCTGCACGCGAACTCAATGGTTACCAGCAATACCGATACACGGGAAAGAAGCTCCATTTTCAAGACGCAATCCATACCTTAGAAATTGCAACCAATTCATCACTATCACACTACTGGGCTGGAATCTCCTACCCAAGCCTTAATCCCACAACAAGGGATCCAACAACTGACCCTAACCAGTCGACCCAGTCGACAACTTAAGGGTGGGTCCAGGGGGTCACGTCCACGTCAACGGATGCGAGGAGGCATGTCAGCAACCTAAGATAACTTCTAAAACAAGAGTACTCGGATAACAATCCTACGACTCATCATCTATACGACTAGACTTAGGCTCTGATACCAACTTTTGTCACGCCCCAGGGCGGCCGTCCCCGAGACGTGGCAATAATAAAATATCAGCTATCAATACCTGAGGTCAATAAAGACTCCAACAACAATACACAAGGTGGCAAAGCAAGATAATGATAACTGACTGAAAAATGGAAGCATAATTTTAATCAATGTCTGTAAATCAAAAACATTATTACAGACTCGAATACACAATCACTGTCCTGTGAGAGCCAAGTCTAGACCAAAGAAAATACAACCTGTGCCATATGCACGATTTACAATACATACAAGACTCTAGGAATGCTGACAGCCTCGCACTCGCCACCCGCTGGAAGAACACTCCACTCCCATAAGACCACGACACAGGGAAGCTCCAGCTCCACGCCCAACACTACCCTGAAAAGAAATAGTATGCGAGGGGTGAGCTACAAGCTCAGTGAGTGGCTAGAAACCAATCACCATACTACAGTTCAATACATAAGCACTTTCCTTTCAAGGAAAACATGGGTGGAAACCCATGGATAATAGGGTCACGCGGCAGCGCGACCAACCTCATCCTCACCCTCACTCTCGGAAGGAGAATCTTGGGACATTTGGGGAGAGACCATACCGTTGGTTGAGGAGACCTGGAATTACTGGTCTACCCAACACTACTGGATCTTCTACATCTAGATAACTGCCCAACGATGTCCTTGAACATCGATCCACAACCGGACCCAACAACTATGGGAACGGATGAACAACGAATGGGTCACGCGGCGATGTGTCTTCGCCTCATCCTCACCCTCACCAATATCATTTGTTAACCCTCTCCCGGGTAGCCTCTACCTGGTGTACTCCCACGATCAGTATGCTCCCGAATGCATCGGTGGTATCTACGGATGGGAGCCCTCTGTCAGGACAGCTACAACCCGGCCTCTTCAACTCACCGCTCTACACCCTTGGTCCACCGGTATCCCTTTCCCCGGGTAGCCTCTACCTGGTATACTCCCATGGTCAGTACGTTCTCGAATGCATTGGTAGTACCTACAGATGGGAGCCCTCTGTCAGGACAGCTGTAATCCTGAGAAGTTCCTACATCGGATCCAACGAAGGGGAGAACGATCCCATGTTCGCAAAGCGAACCCAATGAAAAATAACTACTCTCGATAATCACTTATCGAGATATCAAAACACAGGCATAAACAACAATCTATGCAAGACAACTCATATTAACCTTAAAATAATTAAAGTCCCTAAACGGGATGAACTGTACAAGCTAGTGGGTCGTAACATCGCTGACCCACCCCACCCTCACCCTCACCCTTTAGGGGTACATGGGCCTTTTGGGACAGACGAGGCTGCTCTCCACCCTTGGTCCACCGGTAGCCTCTCCCTCACATAGCCTCTACCTGGTATACTCCCACGATCAGCACCCTCCGAACGCATTCGGAGGTACCTACAGATGGGAGCCCTCTGTCAGGACAGCTTTCCAACGCCGGGGAGTCCCTACTCGGCTCCAACGATGGAGAAAACAGCCTACTCACACGGATACGATCCTCTTGGATCCGTCGACAACGCTTTCTAACACTACTAATGTCATGAATTCTCAAGAATTCCTCAAGGGCGCATAACTAAGATGCGGGAAACATATATTATAACAACAAGGTTATAATATTCTCTAAGACATGCTTATACCAATATAATCTCATTTTGATTCAAACAAATTAAACTAAATGGAAACATGCGTAGATCAAGGCTTTTTAATAACGGGACATGGTGTCTAGGCATGTACGGGCCTCTATACATGATACATTGATGTATATCCCTAGCATATAATGTCTAACATGGCATGGTTACATCATAGCAAAACATGCATTATCAAGATATCTACATATTATAGCTAGGGGGGGCCCATCGATGCGCGACGCGCGTCTACACGGTCGAGCGCATCCCTAGAGAGGGGGGGGGGGATTGGAATCGAACCACTCACCATACAACTCGGGACCTCGCGCATCCATCCAACGAGATCTACAAGGTAGGGGAATCAAATTTGGTGAGTAACATCACAATTTAATACATAGAAATCATTAGAAATACCAAAGACTTAGACATGCATGCATACGGTCTCGCACGCATGCGAGCACGCGCGTACGCACGCATGCCCGGGTGCCCCAGCACCTACCCGAGACCCTGGGCAGCCCGCGCCTGCCCCAGCACGCGCACGCAAGCGCACACACGCGCGCGCGGGCACTGGCCCCCAGCCCCGCGCCCAGGCGCACTGCCCTGCACGCGCGCACGCTCGCGTGCGCCCGGGCGCACTCGCGCGCACCCCCACTCGCGCCAACGCCCGCGCGCACCCGCGCGCCCACTCCGCGTGCACCCGCGCGCTCGTGCGCACCTGCCCACGCGCGTCCGCGCGCCTGCCTGCGCCTGCCAGCGCCCTCCTCCTTTGGAGGGGGAATGAAAGGGGGAGACTCGGGGCCCTCGATGCACCCGCGACCACCTCAACCACCACTACCACCACCTCCTCAGCCCTCCTCATCCCTCCTTTGGCTGCAAAACAGGGGCGGGGGGAAGTCCATGAAAAGGTGCTTGAGAGAGAGGAGATCAACAACTACCACACATGCACAAACCTAGTCATCCACTTGCACCATCTCCTTCTCTTTGAGAAAATATCACAAACACCTGGGGGGGGGGGGCTTTGAAAGAGAGAAAGAGAGACCCTAGAGAAGATATTTTGGGCACAAATAAATATCTAAAGAGGGATGGAAATGACCATTTCATCCCTGACTTAGAAATTCTGCGCATGCTTCACTAGAACAGCCATAACTTTTTCAATATAGCTTCGAATTGCACAATTCAAATTCCGTTGGAAAGCCAAGAAGATTATCTACAACTTTCATGTTATGACACGATCAAATAATCTCTCCAGCTATCCCGAAATGTGAGCTAAACATAGAACAGGGCTGCTGCCAGAATTTTTCATCCCCGGGGTATACTTGGAAAAATACCCATAACTTTTACTACAAGAATCCAGTTGATCTGATTCCACTTTTGTATGAAAGCTAACTCAAAACTGAGCATCTCATAATAAAATCATATTTAAACCTCTTCATCTTGGATTTTAACAAAATCAAATCCAAATACCAAATCGGAAATACATAACTTCTAAGAGAAAAATTTATGTAACCAAATTTTCAATCAGAGCGCTCCGACTGACACAGGCATAACATCAACCGTCCCAACAAAAGGGAGGTATAAAACTGCGCATGTAGAGTGCCTTTCACAGATCCATCTGGATGCTCGAACGGCAGTCGTCTTGCAGGCATACCCCAACAAATGGGTGGTGCCTCACCCAACTGCCCTCATCATCGAGCACGCAGGCACTTAGCATGTCCTCCAAGGTCTGAATCGTCCTCTTTGTCTGGCTGTCCATCGGCGATGAAACGCTATACTGAAATGGAGGTTCGCGCCAAAGCCTGCCAAGGCTACGCCACAACCTCAAAGTAACCCTCGCGTGTCAACCGAAAATAGCCGACCAGAGTGCCAAGAAGACAAACAATCGCGAAGGTGGTAACCCACGTCAGGGTGTCCAGTGTCACGCCCCAGGCGTCCCCGAGACGTGGCAATAATAGAATATCAGCTATCAATACCTGAGGTCAATAAAGACTCCAACAACATACACAAGGCGGCAAAGCAAGGTAATGATAACTGACTGAAAAGCGGAAGCATAATATATAAACAATGTCTGTAAATCAAAAACATTATTACAGACCCGAATACACAATCAATGTCCTGTGAAAGCCAAGTCTAGACCAAAGAAAATACGACCTGTGCCACATGCACGATTTACAAAGCATAAAATGACTCTACGAATGCTGACAGCCTCGCACTCGCCACCCGTCGGCAGAACGCTTCATGCCCATAAGACCACTCCACTGGAAAGCTCCAGCTCCACGCCCAACACTGCCCCTGAAAAGAAACAGTATGCGAGGGGTGAGCTACAAGCTCAGTGAGTGGCTGGAAACCAATCACCATACTACAGTTCAATACATAACCAATTTCCTTTCAAGGAAAACATGGGTGGAAACCCATGGATAACTGGGTCACGCGGTGGCGCGACCAACCTCACCCCCACCCTCACTCACGGAGGGGGTCTCTTGGGACTATTGGGGAGAGACCATACCGTCGGTCGAAGAGACCCGGATTTACTGGTCTGGGGAGAGACCATACCGTCGGTCGAAGCAACCTGGATTTACTGGTCTACTCAACACTACTGGATCATCTACATCTAGATAATTGCTCAAACGATGCCTTTAAACATCGATTTAAGACCGGACCCAACAACTATGGGAACGGTCGAACAACGAATGGGTCACTATACGGGAGTAACTACACAAGTTAGAGGGTCGTAACATCGCCGATCCACCCCACGCTCACCCTTTAGGGGTGTCATGGGTCCTTTGGGACAGACTAGACCGCTCTCCACCCCTGGTCCACCCGGTAGCCTCTCCCACACTCTGTAGCCTCTACCTGGTATACTCCCACTATCAGTACTGTCCGACGCATCGGAGGTACCTACGGATGGGAGCCCTCTGTCAGGTCAGCTTTCCAACGCCGGGGAGTCCCTACATCGGATCCAACCAAAAGGAGAAGACAGCCTACTCGCACGTATACGATCCTCTTGGATCCGTCGACAACGATTTGTAACACTACTAATGTCATGAATTCTCAAGAATTCCTCCAGGGCGCATAACTAAGATGCGGGGAAACATATATTATAACAACAAGGTTATAATATTCTCTAAGGCATGCTTACAACAATATAACCACATTTGATTTAAATAAATTAAACTAAATGGGAAAACATGCATAGGTCGGGGCTTTCCAATCAAGGGACATGGTGTCTAGGCATCTATGGGCCTTTATACATGTATCATGGATGCATATCCCTAGCATACAAGGTCTAATGTGGCATGGTTACGTCATATTAATCATGCATTACATAGTTTTTCATACTATAGCTAGGGGGCCCATCGATGCGCGACGCGCGTCTATGCGGGTCGAGCACATCCCTAGAGAGGGGGGGGGATTGGAATCGAACCACTCACCTTACAACCCGGGACCTCGCGCATCCCATCCGACGAGATCTGCAAGGTAGGGGCATCCAATTTGGTGAGTAACAACACAATTTACACAAAGAAACCATTAGAAATACCAAATACTCAGACAAGCATGCATACGGACTCGCACGCATGCGAGCACGCACGTACCCACGCGAGTCCGAGTGCCCCAACACCTACCCGAACCCTCGAGCAGCCACACGCATGGCCCCCCGTGTCACGCCCCAGGGCGGCCGTCCCCGGGTCGCGGCAAGTGTATACATGATATCAGCAACTATACAGGGAATCAATCAACTAAAATGACAACAACACAGATGAAAGCAAGGCTGACATAATATATACACAGATAGCGGAAGCTAAAAGACTGAGTCTGTAATCCAAAAACATACTACAGACTCGATACAAATCAAATGTCCTGTGAGAGCCAATATACACACATACATCCAATAATACACAACTGGGTGCCCAAGCACGGAAATATATACATACAATCAAAAGGATACTGATGGCCTCAAAAACTCGCGGGACGTAGCGCTACTCCGCTACTGGTGCAGTCGCTCAGGGAGCTCCTCCTTCAGATCTGCCTCAGTAATCACTGGAGAAAACAATTATGCGAGGGGTGAGCCACACGCTCAGTGAACAGCACAACCCATGCATCACAGCTATATTAACCACAATTAATCAACAACCAGCCTCAAAGTGGCATAACAACATAAATCCAGTGGTTCGTACTTCGCCGAACCACCACACCCTCACCCTCACCCCTCAATAGGTGACATAGGATATTGGGACTTATAATCATCCATACACATCCATACACCCTCACCCTCACCCCTCAATAGGTGACATAGGATATTGGGACTGATAATCATCCATACACATCCATACACCCTCACCCTCACCCCTCAATGGGTGACATAGGATATTGGGACTGACTAGGCTGTTAATCACCCTTGGTCCACCGATAGCCTCTCCTCCACACCGTAGCTTGCCTGGTCTACTCCCACATTCAGCACAGTCCGAGTCTAAGATCAGGAGGTGCCTACTGATGGGAGCCCTCTGTTAGGATAGCCTGTCTAACGCTGAGGAGTCCCTACACGGATCCAACGAAGGGAAGAGAAACAGCCTACCCACACGCATATGATCCACTCGGATCCGCTGACAACACATCTCTACAACTCTAGTGTCTTGAATTCATCAGAATTCCTCCAGGGCGCATAACCAAGATGCGGGGAACATGCATTAATATAGACGGGAAAAGAAACCTTGGGAGGGCACCATGAGGTCCCGATATAGGACATCCCGACAACCAAACAAGGAACACGGAGCACCCTAGCCCGGATCTCAATGTTGACCTCGCAAGGCCCCTTAATATTCCCTAAGGCATGCAATAACATTACAAGTTGCATTTAATTTAACAAATTAAACTAATAGGACGCATACAAAGGCCGAGGCTTTCCTAGAATGATAACAAGGTGACAAGATGCATGGCTCTTACACAACCTAAGGGTGCAAGTCCCTAACATACTCAATCTAGGGTAGCATGCATACTACATATCAATCATGCTGCATGGATTACATATTTAACAGGTTAATATTAATCTATGGTGCCCAGGGGAGGACGGTATACGCCCAAGTGCATATAGCGCCTCCCAACTGGGTTGGATTGTCCCACTCACAGGTAATCGGGTCGTCGCGCGACCGTCCGTCAAGATCTGCAAGACAGGGTAATCACTTGGTGAGTAAAAATCCACAAACACACCAATAATACTTAAAAAAATACACAACACTCGGGCAAACGTACATACGGCCCGTACGCACGCGAGCCCAAGCACTCCGACTCACTCCCGCACTCCCGGCAACCACCCGCACGGCCACCCGCCCCCGGATGCACCGCCGCGCCCCAGCCCCCCGCCCAGGCGCCCTGCCGAGCCCCTGCCCACACGCCAGGACACGCCGCCGAGCTCCCCAGGTGCACCGCGTGCTCACAGTGCCCCAGCGCAGCAGCCCGCGCGCACACCGCACACCGCACGCCCCGCGCCCAGCGCCTCGCCCCGCACGCACTCCGCGCGCACCACCACGCGCATCACCCACTCGACCAGCCCCCCCCCCGGTGCACCCGCGCGCACTGCGCCCCGAACACGCACCCGCCCGCTTGCACCGACTGCTCTCCCCGCCGCACGCGCACAGTCCGCCTGCGCCTCTGCGCAGCGCTCCACGCGCACGCTTCCGCATGGTGCCCAGCGCCCAGCACCTAGCGCCCACCACCCACGCCCAGCACACCCGTGCCTGCGCCACCCGAGCGCACGTCCGCGCGCACGCGCGCGCGCGCCCTGCCAGTGCACGCCTGCTGCGCCTGTGCTGCCATCCTGCCCGGGACAGACAACCACCCTGCCCGAGCACCTCTACCACCACCCACCGGCCACCAAAGGCCTCCGACCGCCCCCAATCACCACCGACAGCCACCAGCCGCCCTCCGCACTCAACCCCACCCTCCTAACATGCATCTAAACATGAAAAAGAAGGGAAGAACCCTTACCCAAGGAAAGGAGAGGAAAGGAAGGGAACCGGAGGCTCTTCGTGCACCGAAACGCCTCCCCAAGGATCTCCACCACCAAGACCTCTTCCTACCTCAAAAGGGGCTGAAAATAGGGGAGAATAGAGGGGGTTAGAGGGGGCCAAACTTGTCAGAACTCGAATCCGAGAACACCGGGGGATAGATCGGGACCGGATCTAACCTTTCTATGTTTTGAGTTTTGAGTTTCAAGAACTCTAGGTGGCTCAAAACCAAGAAAAGGAGAGAGGGGGAGAGTGAAAATGAGTTGGGGAAGAAGATGAATAGTGGGGGGGGGGGGCAAATTTAGCTCTCACTTAAATAGTCCCTCACTTAGATTAGGGTTAACCAAGGTTAATTAGGATTTAAGGCTTGATTAATGAGTTTAAGTGGGCTTTGACTTGGGTCAACCCAACCACACAAAAAACCAAAAAGGGTTGACCAAGTCATGGGCCCACTTTGACCGAGTCAACTCTCCCAATGACTTCTCGCTCAGTCAAAACCCGGATACACCCTAGAACTGCAAAATTTTAGAAACGTTACTGGAATTCGATGAAATTTTCGTGAGTGGCTTAGAATGGCACCAGGACACATAATATGCAGTTTGATTTTCAATCGGAGTCCTTTAGCTCAGGACAATAGCTAACAGTCCAAAATTTTAGCGGTTCCGATCGAAAAACGAAAAAAACTCAAAAACTGCCAGAATGCTCCAATGGTTACCAGAAGGCTAAAAAGTGACACATATATAACACCCCGCACGCGCACGCATGCATACGCACGCATGCATGCACCCCAGCACCCTCGGTGCATTGTCGCGCGCCTACCCGCGCGCACTGCACGTCCAGTCCGCGCGCCCTCACAGAACCCCCGCGCATGCCCCAGCACGCGCACGCACGCGCATGCACGCACTGGTCCCCAGCCCCGCGCCCAGGCGCATGCCCAGGCCCACTGCGCGCACTCGCGCGCACTCCTGTGCGCACCCCCGCTCGCACTAGCACCCGCGCGCGTCTGCGTGCCAGCCTGCGCCTGCCAGCGCCCGCCTGCGCGCGCACGCGCGCAGACAACCCCAAACGCGCGCACCGCCAACCCTAACCCCATTTTAACCCTCTCCAACCCTCACACACACTCTAACCCTTATGCATGGCATGCATGACTTCCCCAACCGTCCCAACAGCCCTTACAAATAAAAAAGAAGGGGAAGATGACTTCCCCAGAAATTCTGCGCATGCTTCACTAGAACAGCCATAACTTCCTCAATATAGCTCCGAATTGCACAATTCTAATTCCGTTGGAAAGCTAAGAAGATTATCTACAACTTTTATTTTCATGCCAAGATCAAATAATCTCTCCAGCTATTCCGAAATTAGAGCTAAACATAGAACAGGGCTGCTGCCAGAATTTCCCTCCCCGGGGTATACTTGGTAAAATACCCATAACTTTTATTACAGGAATCCAGTTGATCTAATTCCACTTCTGTAGGAAAGCTAACTCAAAACTGAACATCTCATAATAAAATCATATTTAAACCTCTTCATCTTGGATTTTAACAAAATCAAATCCAAATACCAAATTGGAAATACATAACTTCGAGGAAAAAATTATGTAGCCAAATCTTTAATCAGAGTGCTCCAAATGACACAGGCACAACAGAGTTCGCGTGCGGCGCCAGTGTAAAGTGTTGAGGATGTGGCGTATTGCTCATTAAGGGATGATGTCTTCTTCTAGTCTTCCTACTTAGGATAAGGGGCCTTGCAGGGTCAGCGTTGAGACCCGGGTTAGGGTACTCTGTGTTCCTTGTTTGGTTGTCAGGATATCCTATATCAAGACCTCATGGTGCCCTTCCGAGGTTCTTTTCCCAGTCAAGGAATACCTTTGAAGCATCAAATTGATGATGGATTTTTCCTCTCACTTGGAAGGTGCTGTAGCGAGTGGTGATGCGTACGATTGGGATTGGGTGCATCCTATTGCAGCTTGGTAGGCGATTGCTTGTGGACAGGGTTCCATAGTGGCATATGGAGTCGCTTCGATATATCATTGTGCGTTGTAGCTGCCCGGTTGAGGCCAGAGCCCTGTGAGGTGCTCCCAGATGCTATGCTTGTTGGTGCGCCCATATGGCAGAGATAGCGGGCTTGGGAGGCTACTAGGTAGAGGCCACACCGGGAGAGTGCTACTGGATGATGTCGAGAGCGTGGACTCCCTGTGATGAATCTGCCCATGGAGTGCAGGATGCTGGAGTTCCAATGGTTATAGTTGAGCGACCTACCTCTGGTGGCAGGTGAAGCACAGTTGTGGATACTGTCGCATTTTGCCCCACATTGGTCGCAAATAAGGAGACGCGATGCTAGCGTTCGTGATGGGACTCAACCGCCCTATCGGATAGATGACGTCGCATAGGCATTGTCGAGGTTCGACAACCCCTTATTGCGTGTCTTGTGGATTAAGTGCGGTTGAGCGGCTTACCAAGCGTGTAAGTGTCATCATGAGCGCCAGCCATGCTCGAGGAGTAGAATCGGGACTTAATTGTTTGAGGTGTTGTTTTGATCTCCCTGTGGAGGTTGAAGATCAATTTCCTTTGCTGCGAATCGATGATCTGTTTGACCAGCTATAGGAGCGGTTGTCTGCTGTTAGATCAATCTTCGCACAAAGGTACCACAAGTCAGAGATCCGGGAGTTAGACATCTCGTAGATGGCCTTTCGTGACCGTTCAGGCACTACGAGTTTTAAGTACTGCTGTCAGGGTTGACGAATGCGCCGGATGCCTTCGTGGATCTCAAAATTTTTATTGGGCTTCCGTGGACTACTTTGGGGTAGTCTTCATTGAGATTGCTAGTAGTGCGATGAAAAGGTGATGTGGGTGACCTTGTTTCCCCAGGTTGGCATGCCCTCAGGCAAAGTTCGAGAATCATCATTGAGTGGAAAGCGTCAGTCCATCGAGATTCCTCAGTGGACGTGGGAGTGGGTTATCAGGGATTGTTGCGGACTCGCTAATGTCACATTCGGGTCACGACGCCGTTTAGGTGATCATTGACCGACTGACTAAGTCCGCGCTTCCCTCCCTAATCCGACTGATTGAGTCTCTGGACGCCTTGACGTGGATTTTCACCTTCGTGATTGTTCGTCTTCATGGCACTCCGGTCGGCGCTATTTTCGGTTGAGACGCGGGGGTTGCTTTGAGGTTGTAGCGCAGCCTTGGCAGGCTTTGGCGCGAGCCTCCATTTAAGTATAGCGTTTCATCGCCGATGGACAGCCGGGCAAAGAGGACGATTCAGACCTTGGAGGACATGCTAAGTGCCTGCGTGCTCGATGATGAGGGTAGTTGAGTGAGGCACCACCCATTTGTTGGGGTATGCCTGCAAGACGACTACCATTCGAGCATCCAGATGGATCTGTGAAAGGCACTCTACAGGCGCAGTTTATACCTCCCTTGTGTTGGGACGGTTGACGAGCGCCAGTTGGAGGGGCCATAAGTTAGTTGTTTGACCTTGGCCACCTGGGGCCATAGGTTAGTTGTTTGACCTTGCGGTGGCCAAATTGGTTCATGTGTACATTTGCACCTCCCAGAACCGACAGAAGGGCTACGCAGGTCATCGTCGCCAGGAGCTTACCTTTGGGTTTGGCGATCATATTTTCGAGAAGGTGTCCTGGTTTAAGGGCACCCTCTGTTTCGACGTTCAGGGCAAGCTGAGTTGGCTCTTTAATGGGACTGTTTCTCGTCATTGAGTGGATTGGGGAGGTGGCTTATCATGTAGCCTTTCCCCCACAGCTGGCTCATGCCCACGACGTCGTCCTTGTCCAATGGCCGAGGCGTTATGTCCACGATCCTGCTCATGTCATTCTGTTCGACCGTCTCATTCTCGAGCTGGATTTGTCATTCGTGGAGCAGTGGATCGAGGTCAAGGACCAACATGAGAAGAGGCTCCACGCTAAGACCGTTCCTTTGATTATAGTGTGTTGGTAGCGCCAGTCCGGTGCAAAGACCACTTGGGAGCGAAAGGTCTATGCATGATACTTTCGGTCTTCCCTTTTGGGTTTCCTTAAATTTCGAGGACTAAATTTCCTAAGGGGGAAGAATGTTATGCCTGTGTCATTTGGAGCGCTCTGATTGAAAATTTGGCTACATAATTTTTTCCTCGAAGTTATGTATTTCCAATTTGGTATTTGGATTTGATTTTGTTAAAATCCAAGATGAAGAGGTTTAAATATGATTTTATTATGAGATGTCCAGTTTTGAGTTAGCTTTCGTACAAAAGTGGAATTAGATCAACTGGATTTCTGTAGTAAAAGTTATGGGTATTTTTCCAAGTATACCCCGGGGATGAAAAATTCTGGCAGCAGCCCTGTTCTATGTTTAGCTCTAATTTCGGAATAGCTGGAGGGATTATTTGATCTTGGCATAAACATGAAAGTTGTAGATAATCTTCTTGGCTTTCCAACGGAATTGAAATTGTGCAATTCGGAGATATATTGAGGATGTTATGGCTGTTCTAGTGAAGCATGCTCAGAATTTCTAGTCAAGGATGAATTGGTCATTTCCTACCCCTCTTTTAGATATTTATTTGTGCCCAAAATATCTCTCTCTCTCTCTCTCTCTCTCTCTCTCTCCCTTCCACTCCCCACGTCAACGTGGGATTCAAGCTCTCCCTTCCTCTCTCTCAAGCCCCCCAAGTGTTTGTGTTTATTCCCCAAAGAGAAGAGAAGGAGAAGGTGCAAGTGCAAGAGAAAACTTGTGTAGGTTTTGTTGTTGTTGTTGATCTCCTCTCTCTCAAGCACCCTCTCATATCTTGTTCTCCCCCCCCTGATTTTCAGCCAAGAAGGAGGCTGAAGAGGTAGTGGTGGTGGTGGTGGTGGTTGAGGTGGTCGTGGGCGCATCGAGAGCCCCGCATCTCCCCCTTTTCCGTTTCCCTCTTTTGATAAGTCCTCTTCCCCCTTCTTTTTGATTTTTAGGGCTATTGGGATGGTTGGGGAGTTCATGCGTGCTATGCATATGGGTTAGGGGGTGCGTGAGGGGTTGGGGAGGGTTAAAAAGGGGTAAAGGAAGGCTGGGCGCACGCAGGGGGTTGTCTGCGCCCGTGCGCGCGCGTAGAAGGGCGCTGGCAGGCATAGGCGGGCGCGCAGTCCCGCATGGGCGTGTGCGCGCGAGCGCGCGGGTGCGCGCGGAGTGGGCCCGCGGGTGTGCGCTGGAACGCGCGCGATAGTGCGCGGGCGAGCGCGATCGTGCGCGCGCGCGGGGTAGTGCGCCTGGGCATGCGCCTGTGCGCGAGGCTGGGGGTCAGTGTGCTTGCGCGTGCGTGCACGTGCTGGGGCATGCGCGGGGTTCTGTGCGGGCGCGCGGGCTGGACGCGCAGTGCGCGCAGGCGCGCGCGAGAGTGTGCGCACGCGCGGCAGCGCGTCTGGGGGCCCGGGCAGGCGCGCGACAGTGCGTCAAGGGTGCTGGGGCGTATGCGTGCGTGCGTATGCGTGCATGCGCGTGCGGGGGGCCATGCGTGTGGCTGCCCGAGGGTTCGGGTAGGTGTCAGGGCACTCGGACTCGCGTGCGTACGTGCGTGCTCGCATGCGTGCGAGTCCGTATGCATGCTTGTCCGAGTATTTGGTATTTCTAGTAAATTTCTTGTATATTTGTGTAGTTTACTCACCAAATTTGATGCCCTTACCATGTAGATCTCGTCGGATGGGATGCGCGAGGTCCCGGGTTGTATGGTGAGTGGTTCGATTCCAATCCCCCCCCCCCCTCTCTCTAGGGATGCGTTCAACGCGCGTAGACGCGCGTCGCGCATCGATGGGCCCCCCTAGCTATAATATGTAGAAACTATGTTAATGCATGTTTTACTATGGTGTAACCATGCCATATTAGACATTGTATTTCTAGGGATATACATCCATGTATTATGTATAGAGGCCCATACATGCCTAGACACCATGTCCCATGCTTGAAAAGCCTCGATCTACGCATGTTTCCCATTTAATTTAATTTCTTTAGATCCAGTGAGATTATATTGGTATAAGCATGCCTTAGAGAATATTATAACTTTGTTGTTATAATATAGGTTTCCCCGCATCTTAGTTATGCGCCCTGGAGGAATTCTTGAGAATTCATGACATTAGTAGTGTTAGAAAGCGTTGTCGACGGATCCAAGAGGATCGTATCCGTCTGGGTAGGTTGTTTTCTCCCCTTTGTTGGATCCGAGTAGGGACTCTCCGGCGTTGGAAAGTTGTCCTGACAAAGGGCTCCCATCTGTAGGTACCTCCGATGCGTCGGACAGTGCTGATCGTGGGAGTATACCAGGTAGAGGCTACGGAGTGTGGGAGAGGCTACCGGTGGACCAAGGGTGGAGAGCAGCCTAGTCTGTCCCAAAAGGCCCATGTCACCCCTTAAAGGGTGAGGGTGAGGGTGAGGGTGAGGTGGGTCAGCGATGTTACGACCCACTAGCTTGTACAGTTACTCCCGTTTAGGGACTGTAATTATTTGAAGGTTAATATGAGTGTGTTGCATAGATTGTTGTTATGCTTGTGTTGTGATATCTCGATAAGTGAGTATCGAGAGTAGTTGTTTTTCATTGGGTTCGCTTTGCGAACATGGGATCGTTCTCCCCTTCGTTGGATCCGAGTAGGGACTCCCCGACGTTGGAAAGCTGTCCTGACAGAGGGCTCCCATCTGTAGGTACCTCCGATGCGTCAGACAGTGCTGATCGTGGGAGTATACCAGGTAGAGGCTACGGAGTGAGGGAGAAGCTACTGGTGGACCAAGGGTGTAGAGCGGTGAGTTGAAGAGGCCGGGTTGTAGCTATCCTGACAGAGGGCTCCCATCCATAAGCACCACCGATGCATTCGGGAGCGTACTGATCGTGGGAGTATACCAGGTAGAGGCTACCCGGGTGAGGGTTAACGAATGATATTGATAAGGGTGAGGATGAGGCGAAGACACATCGCCGCGTGACCCATTCGTTGTTCGACCATTCCCATAGTTGTTGGGTCCGGTCTCGTAATCGATGTTCAAGGACATCGTTGGGTCAATTATCTAGATGTAGATGATCCAGTAGTGTTGTGTAGACCAGTAATTTTGGGTCTCTTCGACCGACGGTATGGTCTCTCCCCAAAATTCCCAAGAGTCTCCCTCCGGGAGTGAGGGTAAGGGTGAGGTTGGTCGCGCTGCCGTGTGACCCTGTTATCCATGGGTTTCCACCCATGTTTTCCTTGTGAGGAAATTGTATGAGTATTGAACTGTAGTATGGTGATTGGTTTCCAGCCACTCACTGAGCTTGTAGCTCACCCCTCGCGTACTATTTCTTTTTAGGGGCAGTGTTGGGCATGGAGCTGGAGCTTTCCTGTGGCGTGGTCTTATGGGCGTGGAGCGTTCTTCCGGCGGATGGCGAGTGCGAGGCTGTCAGCAGTCCTAGAGTCATGTATGTATTGTAATTCGTGCATGTGGCACAGGTTGTATTTTCTTTGGTCTAGACTTGGCTCTCACAGGACAGTGATTGTGTATTCGAGTCTGTAATAGTGTTTTTGATTTACAGACATTGTTTATATATTATGCTTTCGCTTTTTAGTCAGTTATCATTATCTTGCTTTGCCACCTTGTGTATTGTTGTTGGAGTCTTTATTGACCTCAGGTATTGATAGCTAATATTTATTATTCCCACGTCTCGGGGACAGCCGCCCTGGGGCGTGACAGTTATTATCATCAGTTTTGCTTCCTTTTTTTTTTTTGAATTATGTTTGTGTATTGTTGATTTGATGTCCTTACATTTTAGAAAAGAAAGGAGGTCTTTTTTATTTTTTGAGATTCTTAACCCTAAATTGTTGTAAACAGATTTAGAATCTTTGGTCTGGTTATTTGTTGTCTCCATCTTATTTGTTAGGTTTTCCAAAAGGTTGTCTGTTGGCTTGGCCTAAAAAATGTGATTATTACACATATATCATGCTTCAAAAAAAGAAAACTTGATTTTGTGATATCTGTCAGTCGACGCTTCTCTGCATATGATGTAGCACTTCTTTTCAAAGAAATTAGGCTTATCTTTTTTTTTTTTTTTTTAACGATTCATGTATGCAATTGAAAACTGAAAATTTTGTACCACAAAGTTTTAGAGTCTTCTTTAATTTGTTTAAAGGGTATTACAATTGAATGCAGATGCCTCTTTCTGCGACTTCTATATACTTTTCTCCTTTATTATTTTTTAATAAATTTAACAAATTTTATGTAAACTTTAGTGTCATTGTGAAGGGAACAAACTATAGATTATTTTTGGTTGGAGAATTTTTTGTTAGAATGTCTCATTTGGGGATGTGACATACACATGTAGGGACTTCACATGTGTGTGAAGAATACCATTAAATATAGAGAAGAGGATATCCACAGGTCTTTAAAAATTGGTATCACTCCTTGTATTAAAGAGGATGCCCTTTTCTTTTTCCCACAATTGCCATTTGATCCACATAATTGTTTTCTAGAATTACCACTACTAAGCCATACATATTTGTTTGTCCACTACAACTAGATGATGATTTTGTGTTTTCAGTTTATCAAATCATCTTGTCACGCCGCAGGGCGGCCGTTCCCGAGACGTGGCAATAATGAAATATCAGCTATCAATACCTTAGGTCAATAAAGACTCCAACAACAACACACAAGGTGGCAAAGCAAGGATAATGATAATTGACTGAAAAGCGGAAGCATGATATATAAACAATGTCTGTAAACCAAAAACATTATTACAGACTCGAATACACAATCACTGTCCTGTGAGAGCCAAGTCTAGACCAATGAAAATACAAATGTGCCAAATGCACGATCTACAATACATACAATGACTCTAGGACTACTGACAGCCTCGCACTCGCCACCTGCCGGAAGAACGCTCCACGCCCATAAGACCACGCCACAGGAAAGCTCCAGCTCCACGCCCAACACTACCCCTGAAAAGAAACAGTATGCGAGGGGTGAGCTACAAGCTCAGTGAGTGGCTGGAAACCAATCACCATACAACAGTTCAATACTAAAGCAATTTCCTTTCAAGGAAAACATGGGAAGAAACCCAATGGATAACATGGTCACGCGGCAGGGCGACCAACCTCACCTTCACCCTCACTCCCGGAGGGAGACTCTTGGAACTTTTAGGTAAAGACCATACCGTTGGTCGAGGAGACCCGGTGTCACGCCCCGGGCGTCCCCGAGACGCGGCAAGTGTATATAAAATATCAGAATCTACACAGGAGGTCAATAATATCATACACAAGCTACTAGAATGACATACAGACAACAAAGCAGGGCTGACATGATATATACACCAAATGCGGATAACTAAAGACTGAATCTGTAATCAAAACACACTACAGACTCCATACATAATCACATGTCCTGTGAGAGCCAATATACATACAAAGACGTCCAAATACAACCCAAACGCGTGCCCAAGCACGGAAAATAATACATACTGGTACAAGGGATGCTGATAGTCTCTGCAACTCGCGGGACGTGGCGCTACTCCGCTACTGATGAAGTCCCTCGGGGAGCTCCTCCTCCAGATCCGACTCAGATGACACTGAAGAAAAATAGTGCGAGGGGTGAGCCACACGCTCAGTGAACGGCACAACCCATGCATCACAGACAATATTGACCACAACCAGATATCCTTATAATCCACAATTCATATTACTTAATCCACAAATGATAGCACAACTCAAAGCCGTTCCAACGCCGGGAAGTTCCTACATCAGATCCAATGAAGGGGAGAACGATTCCACGCTCGCAATATCATTCGTTAGCCCTCTCCCGGATAGCCTCTACCAAGTACACTCCCATGATCAGTACGCTCCCGAACGCATCGGTGGTGTCACGCCCCATAGCGGCCGTCCCCGAGACTTGGCAATAATAAAATATCAGCTATCAATACCTGAGGTTAATAAAGACTCCAACAATAACACACAATGTGGCAAAGCAAGGATAATGATAACTGACTGAAAAGTGGAAGCATAATATATAAACAATGTCTGTAAATCAAAAACATTATTACAGACTCGAATACACAATAACTATCCTGTGAGAGCCAAGTCTAGAACAAAGAAAATACAACCTGTGCCACATGCAAGATTTACAATACATACAATGACTCTAAGACTACTGACAGCCTCGCACTCGCCACCCGCTGGAAGAACGCTCCACGCCCAACACTGCCCCTGAAAAGAAACAATATGCGAGGGGTGAGCTACAAGCTCAGTGAGTGGCTAGAAACCAATCACCATACAACAGTTCAATACATAAACAATTCCCTTTCAAGGTAAACATGGGTGGAAACCCATGGATAATAGGGTCATGCGGCGGCGTGACCAACCTCATCCTCACCCTTACTCCCGGAGGGAGACTTTTGGGACTTTTGGGGAGAGACCATACCATTGGTCAAGGAGACCCGGGATTACTGGTCTACGCAACACTACTGGATCATCTACATCGAGGTAACTACCCAACGATGTCTTTGAACATCGATACGAGACCGGACCCAACAACTATGGGAACGGACGAACAACGAATGGGTCACGAGGCGACGTGTCTTCACCTCATCCTCACCCTCACTCCCGGAGGGAGACTCTTGGGACTTTTGGAAGAGACTTAGACTGCTCTACACCCTTGGTCCACCGGTAGCCCTTTCCCCGGGTAGCCTCTACCTGGTATACTCCCATGGTCAGTACGTTCCCGAATGCATCGGTAGTACCTACAGATGGGAGCCCTCTGTCAGGACAGCTTTTCTGAACCCGAGAAGTTCCTACATCGGATCCAACGAAGGGGAGAACGATTCCACGCTCGCAATATCATTCGTTAGCCCTCTCCCGGGTAGCCTCTACCTGGTACACTCCCACGATCAGTACGCTCCCGAACGCATCGGTGGTACCTACGGATGGGAGCCCTCTGTCAGGACAGCTACATCTCGGGCCTCTTCAACACAGACGACATTGGGAGTAAACATTCCATGTTCACAAAACGAACCCAATGGAAAAACACTACACCCGATAATCACATATCGATGATAGCGAACACTATTGTACTCACACGCGATTGCGTCACTCAGACACAAAGGGGGGGGGGTGTCACGCCCCAACTACCGGCTTAACAATCCGATAAGATAATGAATTCTCTTGAATTCCACACGAGTGCATCGCTCGGATGCACGGGGCGATTACATCGCTAGCGCTCTAACTAATAAGATACAACCCGACAGCGGGTCATACCCATGCCTATTTCAGATAGGCCTGATTAGTTTTAACATGCACATATATTTATATCCAGGAGAATTTAATCTTAGTTATGTGCATGAACCATATGCACGATAACATATCAATTAATCATAGGATACGCCCTAATGATATATTTACATCATAATAAATCATACAACATGCATACATGGTCATTAATCACTTAAGCACACAAGGCCTAACTTAAGCATGCGTTGGATATCACCAACTTAAAAGAAAGGGTCAAGCGCGATCTCGCGCACTAACAGGTGTATGCCAATATTCCAAACGAACCTGAGTCAAGTAGGAATTCGCATCTACTTACTCAGTTCGTTCAGAAGGAGAGGGCGAGAGAGATCATCATCTCATGAAGTTGGTCATAGCTTTGCCCCATTAGCATGGGCGCAACAACTACACCACGCCCTTGAGTCTTATCGCAAGGGAATATTAGGCAGGTGCCCGTTATTAACCCAGACTTAATCATACTGGATATTCCAACATATATAGTGGGAGTAGTATTACAATACTACCTAAGGCATGCCATATTCTATACATCATACACATTACCAAAAATACATGCCCATACTAGAGGGGCTCATGCAACACAATCATTCATACATGAATACAATACATGTATATAAGCCTAGCATGCAAGATATCTACATATTATAGCTTAAGCATGGCAATACTACTTATCTACACAAGTAGTATAGCTAGGGGGCCCCATCGATGCGCGACGCGCTACTACGCGCGTCGAGCACATCCCTAGAGAGGGGGGGGGGATTGGAATCGAACCACTCACCATTACCCGGGACCTCGCGCATCCCATCTGACGAGATCAAAAGAGGGAAAGGGAAAGGGGGAGATGCGGGGCTCTCGATGCGCCCACGGCCACCTCAAACACCACAACCACCACACCTCCTCTTCAGCCTCTCACCAGCCCTCTTTGGCTTTCTCTTCCTCCTTCATCTTCTCCTTCTCTTCTCTTTGAGGAAATAACACAAACACATGGGGAGGGGATGAAAGAGAGAAAGAGAGACCCAAGAGAGTAGACGTGGGGAGTGGGAGAGAGAGAGATATTTCTTTGGCAAATAAATATCCAAAAGAGGGATACAAATGACCAATTCGTCCCTGACTAGAAATTCTGTACATGCTTCACTATAACAGCCATAACTTCCTCAATATAGCTCCGAATTGCACAATTCAAAGTCCACTGGAAAGCCAAGAAGATTATCTACAACTTTCATGTTTATGATCAGATTAAATAACCCCTCCAGCTATTCCGAAATGAGAGCTAAACATTGAACAAGGCTGCTGCCAGAATTTTTCATCCCCGAGGTATACTTGGAAAAATACCCATAACTTTTACTACATGAATCCAGTTGATCTAATTCCACTTTTGTATGAAAGCTAACTCAAAACTGAGCATCTCATGATAAAATCATATTTAAACCTCTTCATCTTGGATTTTAACAAAATTAAATCCAAATACCAAATCGGAAATGCATAACTTCTAGGAGAAAAATTATGTAGCCAAATTTTCAATCAGAGCGCTCCAACTCCTGCAGGTGGCTAAAAGCCAAAATTTTAGCGACTCCGATCAAAAAATAAGGCTCCAAATGACACAGGCATAAAATGGTGGTACCTATGGATGGGAGCCCTCTGTTAGGATAGCTACAACCCGGGCCTCTTCAACACGGACGACATTGGGAGTAAACATTCCATGCTCGCAAAGCGAACCCGATGGAAAACAACTACTCTCGATAATCACTTATCGAGATATCGAATACTACTGTACTCCCACACCGTTTCGTCGCTCAGACCTAAAGGGGGGGGGGGTTGCTTCTGCTCTCACGTAGAAATAATCCCAAGGCACATAACCCAACAGGCGGTTCATATACACGCCTAGCACGGGTAGGCCTAGCTTAATGCCCCACTACCGGTTTAACAATCTGATAAGATAATGAATTCTCTTGAATTCCAAACAAGTGCATCGCTCGGATGCACGGGGCGATTACATCGCTAGCGCTCTAACTAATAAGGTACAACCCGACCGCGGGTCATACCCACGCCTATTTCAGATAGGCCTATTAGTTTTAAATATGCGCATATAATTATATCCAGGAGAATTTTATATCTAGCTATGTGCATGAACCATATGCACAATCATCTAATAATTATAGGGACACTCCCTAACATGGATTTACATCATAATAAATCATACAACATGCATACATGGTCTAACTTAAGCATGCGTTGGATATCGCCAACTTAAAAGAAAGGGTCAAACGCGATCTCGCGCATTAACAGATGCATGCCAATATTCCAAACGAACCTGAGTCGAGTAGGAAATCGCATCTACTTACTCAGTTCGTTCAGAGGGAGAGGGCGAGAGAGATCATCATCTCATGAAGCTGGTCATAGCTTTGCCCCATTAGCATGGGCGCAACAACTACACCACGCCCTCGAGTCTTATCGCAAGGGAATATTAGGCAGGTGCCCGTTATTAACCCAGACTTAATCATACTGGATATTCCAATTAATATGGTGGGAGTAGTATTACAATACTACCTAAGGCATGCCATATTCTATACATCCATACACATTACAAAATACATGCCCATACTAGAGGGGCGCATGCGATACAATCATTCATACATGGATACAATACATGTATATAAGCCTAGCATGCAAGATATCTACATATTATAGCTTAAGCATGGCCATACTACTTATCTAGACAAGTAGTATAGCTAGGGGGGCCCATCGATGCGCGACGCGCGTCTACGCGCGTCGAGCGCATCCCGAGGGGGGGGGATTGGATCGAACCACTCACCATTACCCAGGACCTCGCGCATCCCATCCGACGAGATCTGCAAGGTAAGGGCATCAAATTTGGTGAGTAACATCACAATTTAACACTTAGAAATCAATAGAATTACTTAAGACTTAGACATGCACGCATACGGCCTCGCACGCATGCGAGCACGCGCGTACGCACGCATGCCCGAGTGCCCCAGCACCTACCCGAGACCCTGGGCAGCCCCACGCATGCCCTAGCACGCGCACGCATGCGCACGCACGCGCGCGCGCGCACTAGCACCCTGCGCGCGCGCCTGCGCGCCCGCCTGCACCTGCCAGTACCCCTCTGTGAGCGCGCCTGTGCGCGCGCGCGCGCGGATAGACCCTGCGCGCGCCCAGTACTCCCCAACCCTCTTTTAACCCCTTTTAACCCCTCCCCCACACTTCTCACTCACCCTAAACCAATTACCTAACATGCATGACCTTCCAACAACCCCCTAAGCCATGAAAAACCAAGAAAAGAAGGGGAAGAGCTCACCTTGGGAGGGGGAATGAAAGGGGGAGATTCAGGGGCCCTCGATGCACCCGTGACCACCTCAACCACCACCACCACTACCACCACCTCCACAGCCCTCCTCATGTTTTCTTGGCTGAAAATCAGGGGGGGGGGGAAGGGCATGAGAGGGAGCTTGAGAGAAGAGAATCAACAACAAGAACAACTACTTGCACAATCACCTTCTACAAGCACCTCCATTTCCTCCTTCATGAACCCTCTCCTTCTTCTTCTCCACCAAATACACACAAACGAGAGGGAGAGGAAAAAGAAAGCCATGGATGGCTTGAGAGGGGAGAGTGTTAAATATGTGTCACTTTTAGCCTTCTGGTCACCTTTGGGACATTTCTGGCAGTTTTTCAACTTTTTCTTTTTTTCGATCGGAACCGCTAAAATTTTGAACTTTTAGCTATCATCCTGAGCTTAAGAACTCCGATTGAAAATCTAACTGCACATTATGTGTCCTGGTGCCATTTCAAACCACTCACAAAAATTTTATCGAATTCCGGTAACGTTCAGAATTTGGCAGTTCCGAATCGTATCCGGGTTTTGACCGAGTGGGAATGTCAAAGGGGAACTTGACCAAGTCAAAGAAGACTTTGACCAAGTCAAGTTTTACCATTGACTTGGTCAAATTCGGTTGTTTTGTTTGTGTGGTTGGGTTGACTCAAGTCAAGCACCAAAAACCCTAAGTGTGTGAGTGTGTGAGTGTGTGTGTGTGTGTGTGTGTGGCCTTTAAGTGGGCGTCCCCCTTCTTTCCTCTTCTCTTCATCTCTCTCTCTCTCTCACTCACAAATCCATCACTCCCTCTTCTTATTTGCTTCCATTAGAACTAGTAGAAGAAGAAAAAATAGAAAGCCATTGAAGGGAAAAAGAAAGGTAGGGTTGTGATCTACCTTTCCATGTTGTTTGTTTTGTTTTCCCCTTTCTTTGCCTCCCTCTCATGGCTTCCCCCACCCCTGTTTTCAGCCATTTTTAGGGCTGAGAGTGGCTGAGGAGGTGGTGGTTTTGGTGGTGGCGATTTGGTGCGCGAAGGGCACCCGAGCTTCCTCCCTTGTTCTTCCTCTCTTTGGGTAAGTCTTCCTCCTCCCTTAGCTTGCTTAGATGTTTGTTTAGGGTGTGTAAATGGTTATGCATGCTATGCATGGGTGTTAGGGGGTGTGGGAGGGCTGAGGAGGGGGTGGAAGGGGCTCGGGCGCGCGCGCGTCTGCGCTCGCAGACAGGCGCTGGCGGGCGCAGACGGGCACGCTGGCGGGCGCAGTGCGCGTGGGTACGCGCTGGGCTGGACGCGCGGTGCGCGCACGCAGCAGCGCGTCTGGGCGTGCGGGCAGGGGTGCAGCAGTGTGCAAGGGGCGCTGGGGCGCAAGCGCATTCGTGCGTGCGCGTGCGGGGGGCATGCGTATGGCTGCCCAAGGGTTCGGGAGGGTGTCGGGGCACTCCCGTGCGTACGCGTGTGCTCGCGTGCGTGCGGGCCCGTATGCATGCTTGTCCGAGTATTGGGTATTTCTAGTAAATTTCTTATGTATTTGTGTAGTTTACTCACCATATTGAATGCCCATGTCTTGCAGATCTTGACGGACGGTCACGCAGCGACCCGGGTTTCGGTGAGTGGGACAATCCAACCCAGTAGGGAGGCGTTCGATGCACGTAGGCGTGCATTGCCCTCCCCTGGGGCACCATAATTGTGTATTAACATGTAATAAATGTAAAACTATGCTATGCATGATTAATATGATGTATCCATGCCACATTAGACTTTATATGCTAGGGATATGCACTCATATATGATGTATAGCGGCCTATGCATGCCTAGACACCATGTCCCTCGATTGGAAAGCCCCGAACTATGTATGTTCCCATCTAGTTTAATCTAATTAAATCAAAACATGAGCGTATAGTTATAAGCATGCCTTAGAGAATATTATAACCTTGTTGTTATAATATATGTTTCCCCACATCTTAGTTATGCGCCCTGGAGAAATTCTTGAGAATTCATGACATTAGTAGAGTTACAATCGTTGTTGACGGATCCAAGAGGATCGTATACGCGCGTGAGTAGGCTGTCTTCTTTTTTTGGTTGGATCCGATGTAGGGACTCCCCGGCACTGGAAAGCTGACCTGACAGAGGGATCCCGTCCATAGGTGCAAAGGCACGTCAAGGTGTCCAGAGACTCAATCAGTCGGATTAGGGAGGGAAGCGCGGACTTAGTCAGTCGGTCAATGATCACCTAGACGGCGTCGTGACCCGAACGTGACATTAGCGAGTCCGCAACAATCCTTGATAACCCACTCCCACGTCCACTGAGGAATCTCCATGGACTGACGCTTTCCAACGCGATGATGATTCTCGAACTTTGCCTGAGGGCATGCCAACCTGGGGAAACAAGGTCACCCATATCGCCTTTTCATCGCACTATTAACAATCTCAATGAAGACTACCCCAAAGTAGTCCACGGAACCCAATAAAACTTTTGAGATCCACGAAGGCATCCGGCGCATTCGTCAACCCTGACGACAGTACTTAAAACTCGTAGTGCCTGAACGGTCACGAAAGGCCATCTACGGGATGTCCAACTCCCGGACCTCCAACTTGTGGTACCCTTGTGCGAAGATCGATCTAACAGCAGACACTCGCGCCCAGAGCTGGTCAAATAGATCAACAATTCATGGCAAGGGGGTACCTGATCTTCAACCCTTACAGGAAGATCAAAACAACACCACGAACAATTAAGTCCAGATTCTGCTCCTCGAGCATGGCTGGCGCTCATGATGACACTTACACGCTTGGTAAGCCGCTCAACCGCACTTAATCCACAAGACACGCAATAAGGGGGGTCGTCGAACCTCGACAATGCCTATGCAACGTCATTTATCTGATAAGACGGTTGAGTTCCATCAGGAACGTTAGCATCGCGTCTCCTCATTTGTGACCAATGTGGGGAAAAACGTGACAGTATCCACAACTGTGCTTCACATGCCACTAGAGATAGGTCGCTCAACTATAACCATTGGAACTCCAGCATCCTACACTCCATGGGCAGATTCATCACAGGGAGTCCACGCTCTCGACATCATCCAGTAGCACTCTCCCGGTGTGGCCTCTACCTGGTAGCCTCCCAAGCCCGCTACCTCTGCCATATGGGCGCACCAACAAGCACAGCATCTGGGAGCACCTCACAGGGCTCTGGCCTCATCCGGGCACCTTACAACACACAATGATATATCGAAGTGACTCCAGATGCCACTATGGAACCCAGTCCACAAGCAATCGCCCACCAAGCTGCAATAGGATGTACCCAATCCCGATCGTACGCATCACCACTCGCTACAGCACCTTCCAAGTGAGAGGAAAAATCCATCATCAATTTGATGCTTCAAAGGTATTCCTTGACTGGGAAAAGAACCTTTGCAAGGCACTATGAGGGCCCGATATAGGATATCCCGACAACCAAACAAGGAACATGGAGTACCCTAGCCCAGGTCTCAACGATGACCCCGCAAGGCCCCTTAATCCTGAGTAGGAAGGCTGGAAGAAGACATCAACCCTTAATGAGCAATACGCCACATCCTCAACACTTGAAACTGGCGCCGCATGCAAACTCAATGGTTACCAGCAATACCGATGCACGGGAAAGAGCTCCATTATCGAGACGCAATCCATACCTTAGAAATTGTGACCAATTCATCACTATCATACTACTGGGCTGGAATCTCCTACCCAAGCCATAATCCCACAACAGGGGATCCAACAACTCACCCTAACCAGTCGACCCAGTCGACAACTTAAGGGTGGGTCTAGGGGGTCACGTCCACGTCAACGGATGCGAGGAGGCATGTCCGCAACCTAAGGTAACTTCTGAAACAAGAGTACGTAGATGACAATCCTATGACTCATCATCTATACGACTAGACTTAGGCTTTGACAGGACCAGGCTCTGATACCAACTTTTGTCACGCCCCAGAGCGGCCGTCCCCGAGACGTGGCAATAATGAAATATCAGCTATCAATACATGAGGTCAATAAAGACACCAACAACAACACACAAGGTGGCAAAGCAAAGATAATGATAACTGACTTAAAAGCGGAAGTATAATATATAAACAATGTCTGTAAACCAAAAACATTATTACAGACTCGAATAAACAATCACTGTCCTGCGAGAGCCAAGTCTAGACCAATGAAAATACAACCTGTACCACATGCACAATTTACAATACATACAATGACTCTAGGACTGCTGACAGCCTCGCCCTCGCCACCCGCTAGAAGAACACTCCACGCCCATAAGACCACACCACAGGAAAGCTCCAACTCCACGCCCAACACTGCCCTTGAAAAGAAATAGTATGCGAGGGGTGAGCTACAAGCTCAGTGAGTGGCTGGAAACCAATCACCATATAACAGTTCAATAATTTCCTTTCAAGGAAAACATGGGTAGAAACCCAATGGATAACACGGTCACGCGGCGGCGCGACCAACCTCACCCTCACACTCACTCCCGGAGGGAGATTCTTGGGACTTTTAGGGTGAGACTATACTGTTGGTCGAGGAGACCCGGGATTACTGGTCTACGCAACACTACTGGATCATCAACCTCAAGGTAACTGCCCAACGATGTCTTTGAACATCGATACGAGACCGGACCCAACAACTATGGGAACGGACGAACAACGAATGGGTCACGAGGCGATGTGTCTTCACCTCATCCTCACTCTCACTCCCGGAGGGAGACTCTTGGGACTCTTGGGACTTTACACCCTTGGTCCACCGGTAGCCCTTTCCCCGGGTAGTCACTACCTGGTATACTCCAATGATCAGTACGCTTCCGAACGCCTCGGTGGTTGTTATATATGTGTCACTTTTAGCCTTTTGGTCACCTTTGGGACATTTCTGGCAGTTTTCCAATTTTTCTTTTTTTCGATTGGAACGCTAAAATTTTGGACTTTTAGCTATCTGCATGAGCTCGAGGGCTCCGATTGAAAATCTAACTGCACATTATGAGTCCTGGTGCCATTTCGAGCCACTCACGAAAATTTCATCGAATTCCGGTAACGTTTTAGAATTTGGCAGTTCCGAATCGTATCCGGGTTTTGACCGATTTGGAATGTCAAAGGGGGGACTTGACCAAGTCAAGAAGACTTGGACCAAGTCAAATTTGACCATTGACTTGGTCAAACCTTTTTGTTTTTCTATCTGGTTGGGTTGACTAAAAGTCAAGCCTCACCAACCATTTTTTTTCTCATTAATGTGTGTGCGTGTGTGAGTGTAGTGTGTGTGTGTGGGGAACTATAGGTGGACGTCCCCTTCATTTCCCATCTCCATCTCCCTCTCACTCACTCCTTCACTCCCTCTTCTTTCCTCTTTGCTTCCATTAGAGGTAGTAAAAGAAGAAGAAGAAGAAAGACCTAGAGAGGAGAAGTGAAGGTATGTGTGTGTGGAATCTTTGAGTGGTGTTTGTTTTTGTTTCCCTTCTCTCTACCTCCCTCTCATGCCTTCCCTCCCCACCCCTGTTTTCATCCATCAAGGGCTTGTGAGTGGATGAGAATGTGGTGGTCTTGGTGGTGGCGATTGTGGTGGTTTGGTGCGCAAAGGGCACCCGAGCTTCCCCCCTTTTCCTTCCCCTCCTTTTTGGTAAGTCCTCCTCCTCCCTTAGCTTGTTTAGATGATTGTTAGGGTTTTTAAGTGGTCAAGCATGCCTTGCATAGGTGGTAGGGGGTGTGGGTGGGCTGAGGAGGGGGTGGAAGGGGTTCGGGAGCGCACGCGTGCGCGCGCAAAGGGGCGCTGGCGCGCAGGCGGGTGCGCGCGTACGCGCAGGTGCGTGGGTGTGCGTGCGGGGTTCTGCACGAGCTATATGCGCGGTGCGCGCGTGGACGCCCGGCTGGATGCACGGTGCGCGCGGGCAGGCGCGCGGCAGCACGCCAAGGGTGCTGGGGCGCATGCGTGCGTGCGCATGCGGGGGCCATGCGTGTGGCTGCCCGAGGGTTCGGGTGGGTGTCGGGGCACTCGGACTCGCGTGCGTACGTGCGTGCTCGCATGCGTGCGAGTCCGTATGCATGCTTGTCCGAGTATTTGGTATTTCTAGTAAATTTCATGTATATTTGTGTAGTTTACTCACCATATTGAATGCCCATGTCTTGCAGATCTTGGCAAACGGTCACGCAACGACCCGGGTTTCGGTGAGTGGGTCAATCCAACCCAGTAGGGAGGCGTTCGATGCACGTAGGCGTGCATTGCCCACCCCTGGGGCACCATAATTGTATATTAACTTGTGCAAATGAAAAACTATGTTAATGCATTTTTACTATGATGTAACCATGCCATATTCGACATTGTACGCTAGGGATATACATCCATATATCATGTATAGAGGCCCATACATGCCTAGACACCATGTCCCATGCTTGAAAAGCCTTGATCTACGCATGTTTCCCATTTAGTTTAATTTATTTAAATCAAATGTGTATATTGGTATAAGCATGCCTTAGAGAATATTATAACCTTGTTGTTATAATATATGTTTCCCCGCATCTTAGTTATGCGCCCTGGAGGAATTCTTGAGAATTCATGACATTAGTAGTGTTAGAAATCGTTGTCGACGGATCCAAGAGGATCGTATCCGTGTGAGTAGGCTGTTTTCTCCCCTTCGTTGGATCCGAGTAGGGACTCCCCGGCGTTGGAAAGCTGTCCTGACAGAGGGCTCCCATCTGTAGGTACCTCCGATGCGTCGGAGGGTACTGATCGTGGGAGTATACCAGGTAGAGGCTATGCGAGGGAGATGCTATTGGTGGACCAAGGGTGGAGAGCAGTCTAGTCTGTCCCAAAAGGCCCATGTCACTCCTAAAGGGTGAGGGTGGGGTGGGTCGGCGATGTTACGACCCACTAGCTTGTGCAGTTACTCCCGTTTAGGGACTTTAAATTATTTAGGGTTAATATGAGTTGTGTTGCATAGATTGTGCCATTCACTGAGCGTGTGGCTCACCCCTCGCATATTCTTTTCCTCCAGTTGTTACTGAGTCGGATCTGAAGGAGGAGCTCCCCGAGGCATCACAGCAGTAGCGGAGCAGCGTCACGTTTTGGGTTCTGCGAGTGAGAGGCCATCAGCATCCCCTTCTTGCTTGTATGTATTGTTATCCGTGCTTGGGCACACGCTTGTATTTGGATGTCTTTGTTTATATTGGCTCTCACAGGACAGTTGATTATGTATTCGGATCTGTAATATGTCTTTGAATTACAGACTCAGTCGTTTAAGCTTCCGCTATATGTATATATATTATGTCAGCTACATTATTGATTGTGTTGTCATTTTCGATGTTGTTTAGAGTATTTTATTGATCTCCTGTATAGACTGCTGATATTATATATATTTGCCACGTATCGGGGACGGCCGCCCTGGGGCGTGACAAAAGTTGGTATCAGAGCCTGGTCCTGTCAGAGCCAATTGTTTTCTTAGAGATGAGTCCTAGGATTTCTATATGAGTATTCTGATCCTAGTGTCTGTTTTCTTAGGTTGCTGATATGCCTCCTCGCAGAGGAATGCGTGGACGTGGTCCCCCTCGGCCCTTGGAGGTTTCGAACCTACCAGAGGCGAGGAGTCTACTGGAGGGTCCTCGGCTATTGGGCCAGGACCAGCGCAGGAGCCTCCTGCATGGGAGCGTGCTTACGCTCGTATCGCAGATCTATTGGAGACTCAGACTAGGGCACTGGAGGCCCAGACTAGGGCGTTGGCTGATCAGGCGGGAGAGATCCAGGAGCTGCGGGCGGCCCGCGAGGCAGTTCCACAGGTCCCCTTGGTGGCAGATCCACCGGTGGTGCCCGAGGTACCCCCTGTCCCAGTGGAGATTCCGGTAGTGGGAGTTCAGGATCCCCTGGAGAGGGAGGTGGAGCTAGAGGCTGCGACACGAGTGCATCAGAGCGGCCTCACTGCCTTTCTGAAGCTTCACCCTCCCGAGTTCCATGGCCAGACGGCGGACCCCCTTGCCCCTGAGCGTTGGTTGATGGAGGTAGACAAGATCTTCTCGACCATGCACTGCACCGACCGCCAGCGTGTCTCACTGGCCACCTTCATGTTGAAGGGTAGCGCCGCCGACTGGTGGGCTACCCGATCGGACATCCCCGAGGGAGTGGGGCGACTTCTATGGGCTGGATTCCGGAGTTACTTTCTGGAGGAGTACTTCCCATTTTCGACACGCCAGATCGTGATGCGAGAGTTCGAGCAGCTGACGCAGGGCTCCATGTCAGTCGCTGATTACTCCACACGTTTCACGAGGCTTTCCCGGTTCGCCCCCGCCTTGGTGATGGATGAGGAGACGCGATGCCGTCGTTTCGAGATGGGTCTCATTAGCACCATCCGGGTGCATGTCACCTCACAGGCGTTCACGAGGTACTCAGACTTGGTGTCTCGTGCGAGGACAGTCGAGCGAGACCTTGGGGTCCCTTTGGGGGTTCCAACCCCTTCTGCAGACCAGAGGCCCCCCAGGAGCCAGGACCAGGGACATCGCAAGAAGAAGCGGCCCCGCTTTGATCAGTCAGCGGCCGCCGCTACTCCAGTCGATGTGGTGCCAGCGCGAGGTCCAGCACCCATTGCTGCAGTACCAGTCCAGGCTAGGCAACCGGAGATGCGGCGCTGTTACCATTGCCAGCGGATCGGGCATATTTTATATAATTGCCCTGATGCTGGCCGACCCCGTGTGCCTCAGCAGCAGCAGCTACAGCAGCAGCCGCGCCAGCAGCAGCAGCCACAGGGTGGCCGAGTTGACCAGAGGAGGCAGCCAGTGCAGCCTGCGAGGCGTGCCCCTGCTCCTCAGCCGCAGCTTGTTCAGGGTCGTGTTGCAGCACTTACAGCCGAGGAGGCGCAGGCTTCGGGTAGCGTGGTCCGAGGTATTGTTTTGATCTCCCAGCTCCCTGCATATGTGTTATTTGATTCCGGAGCCACGCACTCGTTCGTGTCTCCCGTTTTCACGAGACGGATGGGCGTGGTGTCCGCCCCTCTTGATGTTATGCTGGAGATATCATTGCCCGTCGGAGACCGTATTCTCCTCCGTTCTGTTTACCGGGGTGTACCGTGGCGATTGCGGAGCATGAGTTTCCAGTAGAGTTGGTAGAGCTCGCCATGACGGACTTCGATGCCATCCTGGGAATGGATTGGCTCTCAGCTAGTCACACCAGTATCGACTGTTTTGCGAAGTCGATGTCTTTCCACATCCCTGGTCGGAGATCTTTCCAGTTCGTGGGCGATCGGGACATAGCCCCTTTGGGGTTCGTGTCATCCATCCAGGCGTGGAGACTCCTTCAGGGAGGATGTGAGGGCTTTCTGGCGTATATTGCTGAGGAGGATGCACCACTGCGGGCAGATATCAGTCAGACTCCGGTCGTGGCGGAATATCCAGAGGTTTTCCCCGATGATCTCTCGGGATTACCGCCGGATCGCGCGATCGAGTTTGAGATTAATCTAATTCTGGGGACCGAGCCGATTTGAGAGCTCCGTACCGGATGGCCCCAGCAGAGCTGAAGGTGCTCAAGGAGCAGCTGGAGGAGTTGCTCGAGAAGGGCTTCGCACGTCCGAGTGTTTCTCCGTGGGGAGCCCCTGTTTTGTTCGTTCAGAAGAAGGACGGTTCGCTGCGTCTTTGTATTGATTACAGGCAGCTGAACAAGCGGACCGTGAAGAACAAGTACCCCTTGCCACGGATTGACGATCTGTTTGACCAGCTCCAGGGAGCGCGTGTCTTTTCTAAGATCGATCTCCGTTCGGGCTACTATCAGCTGAAGATCCGGGAGTCGGATATTCTGAAGACGGCCTTTCGTACCCGTTATGGGCACTACGAGTTCCGAGTACTGCCGTTTGGGTTGACGAATGCGCCGGCAGCTTCATGGATCTGATGAACCGGGTGTTTCGGCCCTTCCTCGACTCCTTCGTAGTAGTCTTCATCGATGATATTCTGGTGTACTCGAGGAGTCTTGAGGAGCACGCTGACCATCTCCGCACTGTCTTGGAGACTTTGGCCCGACATCAGTTGTTCGCCAAGTTCAGTAAGTGCGAGTTTTGGTTGGAGCGTATGGCCTTTCTAGGCCACGTGATTTCCGGCGAGGGTATATCTGTGGACCCGGACAAGACGCTCGCCGTGTCGAATTGGCGGCGACCGTCGAACCCCACAAGATTCGGAGCTTCCTGGGTTTGGTGGGTTATTCTCGAAGATAGCTGTTCCTCTGACCCGCCTCACTCGGAAGGATGTCCGGTTCGAGTGGTCCCCATCTTGCGAGGAGAGCTTCCTGGAGTTGAAGCGAAGACTCACCTCAGCGCCAGTTCTTACCATTCCGTCTGGGAGTGGTGGATTCGCAGTCTACTCCGATGCATCGCGGCTGGGTTTGGGTTGCGTCCTGATGCAGTACGGTAAGGTTGTGGCTTACGCATCGCGTCAGTTGAAGCCCCATGAGCAGAATTACCCCACCCACGATTTGGAGTTAGCAGCGATCATCTTTGCGCTGAAGATGTGGAGGCACTACCTCTATGGCGAGGAGTTCGAGCTCTTCACTGATCACAAGAGCTTGACTTACTTGCAGTCCCAGCCGGAGCTCAACATGCGTCAGAGACGTTGGGTCGAGTTCCTGAAGGACTATGACTGTGACATCGCTTACCATCCGGGTAAGGCGAATGTCGTGGCCGATGCTCTCAGCAGGCAGCCCTTGGGCATGGCCGCCCACTTGGCTGTACGTCGTTGGAGGCTTCTGGAGGAGGCCGCTTGCTGGATCAGCGTTCGAGAGACACCTGCGGGTGGCTTTTTGGCCAGGCTAGTGGTGCAGCCCGTTCTTCTCGACGAGATCCGCACGGCTCAGGGGCAGGATCCTCACTTTCTAGTCCTCTCTGAAGGCGTCGCCCGGGGCGAAGCGAGGACGGAATCCTGCGGTTCAGAGGTCGAGTATGCATTCCTGACGACGCAGAGTTGAAGCAGAAGATCTTGGACGAGGCCCATCGTTCGAGGTACACAGTGCATCCTGGTGGCACGAAGATGTACAGGGGCCTTCGTCGTGGCTACTGGTGGCGCGGGATGAAGGCGGATATTGGCCGTTTCGTTGCCCGTTGCTTGGTATGCCAGCAGGTGAAGTCGGAACATCAGCGTCCTGCGGGGAAGCTGCAGTCCATTGAGATTCCTCAGTGGAAGTGGGAGCAGATCACCATGGACTTCGTTTCGGGCTTGCCGAGGTCACGTTCGGGTCGCGATGCCATCTGGGTAATCGTCGACCGACTGACTAAGTCCGCTCATTTCCTCCCCATTCGACTCACCGATTCTCTGGACACTGTTTGTCTCTGAGATTGTTCATCTCCATGGCACTCCCGTCAGCATCATTTCTGATAGAGACGCGAGGTTTACTTCGAGGTTCTGGCGTAGCCTTCAGCACGCCCTTGGTACGAACCTCCACTTCAGTACAGCGTTTCATCCGCAGACGGACGGCCAGTCGGAGAGGACGATTCAGACCCTGGAGGACATGCTGCGAGCTTGCGTTCTCGACTTTGGGGGCAGTTGGGAGAGGCATCTCCCGTTGGTGGAGTTCGCCTACAACAACAGCTACCACTCGAGTATTCGGATGGCACCATATGAAGCGCTCTATGGCCGCAGCTGCAGGTCCTCCTTGTGTCAGGACGAGGTTGGAGAGCGCTAGTTGGAGGGACCAGAGATCATCCACCAGACCTCAGAGATGGTCAAGACGATTCATGAGCGTATCCGAGTCGCTCAGAGCCGTCAGAAGAGCTACGCCGACCGTCGTCGCCGTGAGCTCGCCTTCAAGGTTGGTGACCATGTTTTCCTGAAGGTGTCCCCGATGAAGGGCATCTTCCGTTTCGGTGTGCGGGACAAGCTGAGTCCGCCTTCCATTGGGTTGTTTCTCATCCTTGAGCGGATTGGAGAGGTGGCCTATCGCATAGCCCTACCCCCACAGTTGGCTCAAGCTCATGACGTCTTCCATGTCTAGCAGCTGAGGCGTTACGTCCACGATTTTGCTCATGTTATTCCGTTCGAGCCGCTCGTCTTCGAGCCGGACTTGTCATTCATAGAGCAGCCGATCGAGATCCTGGACCGACGCGAGAAGAGGCTCTGCACCAAGACCGTCCAGCTGGTTAAGGTGCGATGGCAGCACCGTTTTGGTGTCGAGGCCACTTGGGAGCGCGAGGATGCCATGCGTGGCGCATATCCACATCTTTTCCCTTCCTAGATGTTTTTGTATTAATTTTGTGGACAAAATTTCTTAGGGGGGGAAGAATGTTATATATGTCACTTTTAGCCTTTTGGTCACCTTTGGGACATTTCTGGCAGTTTTCCAATTTTTCTTTTTTTTCGATCGGAGTAGCTAAAATTTTAGAATTTTAGCTATCTGCATGAGCTCGAGAACTCCGATTGAAAATCTAACTGCACATTATGAGTCCTGGTACCATTTCGAGCCACTCACGAAAATTTCATCGAATTCCGGTAACGTTTTAGAAATTTGACAGTTCTGAATCGTATCCGGGTTTTGACCGATTTGGAATGTCAAAGGGGGGACTTGACCAAGTCAAAAAGACTTGGACCAAGTCAAATTTGACCATTGACTTGGTCAAGCCTTTTTGTTTTTTTGTGTGGTTGGGTTGACTCAAAGTCAAGCCTCACCAACCATTTTTTTTTCTCATTAATGAGTGTGTGTGTGTGAGTGTAGTGTGTGTGTGTGTGGAGAACTATAGGTGGGCGTCCCCTTCAATCCCCATCTCTCTCCCCCTCTCACTCACTCCTTCACTCCCTCTTCCTTCCTTATTTGTTCTAAATAGAGGTAGTAAAAGAAGAAGAAGAAGAAAGACCTAGAGAGGAGAAGTAAAGGTATGTGTGTGTGCAATCTTTGTGTGGTGTTTGTTTTTGTTTCCCTTCTCTCTATCTCCCTCTCATGCCTTCCCTCCCCACCCCTGTTTTCAGCCATCAAGGGCTTGTGAGTGGCTGAGAAGGTGGTGGTCTTGGTGGTGGCGATTGTGGTGGTTTGGTGCGCAAAGGGCACCCGAGCTTCCCCCCTTTTCCTTCCCCTCCTTTTTGGTAAGTCCTCCTCCTCCCTTAGCTTTGTTTAGATGATTGTTAGGGTTTTTAAGTTGTCAAGCATGCCTTGCATAGGTGGTAGGGGGTGTGGGTGGGCTGAGGAGGGGGTGGAAGGCGTTCGGGCACGCGCGCAGGGCCATCCGCGCGCGTCTGCGCGCGCAGAGGGGCACTGGCGCGCGCTATCGGGCGCGCTGGCCGATGCTCGCGCGTACGCGTAGGTGCGCCGGCGTGCGCATGGGGTTCTGCACGGGCGTGATGCGTTGTGCGTGCGAGGGCGCTCGGGCGGCAGCGTGTCTGGGCGCGCACAATGCGCCTGGGGTGTTGGGGCGCATGCGTGCGTGCGCATTCCTGCGTGCGCGTCCGGGGGGCCATGCGTGTGGCTACCCGAGGGTTCGGGTGGGTGTCGGGGCACTCGGATTCGCGTGCGTACGTGCGTGCTCGCATGCGTGCGAGTCCGTATGCATGCTTGTCCGAGTATTTTGTATTTCTAGTAAATTTCATGTATATTGTGTAGTTTACTCACCATATTGAATGCCCACGTCTTGTAGATCTTGGCAAACGATCACGCAACGACCCGGGTTGCAGTGAGTGGGTCAATCCAACCCAGTAGGGAGGCATTCGATGCACGTAGGCGTGCATTGCCCACCCCTGGGGCACCATAATTGTATATTAACTTGTGCAAATGAAAAACTATGTTAATGCATGTTTTACTATGATGTAACCATGCCATATTAGACATTGTATGCTAGGGATATACATCCATATATCATGTATAGAGGCCCATACATGCCTAGACACCATGTCCCATGCTTGAAAAGCCTTGATCTACGCATGTTTCCCATTTAGTTTAATTTATTTAAATCAAATGTGGTATATTGGTATAAGCATGCCTTAGAGAATATTATAACCTTGTTGTTATAATATATGTTTCCCCGCATCTTAGTTATGCGCCCTGGAGGAATTCTTGAGAATTCATGACATTAGTAGTGTTAGAAATCGTTGTCGACGGATCCAAGAGGATCGTATCCGTGTGAGTAGGCTGTTTTCTCCCCTTCGTTGGAGCCGAGTAGGGACTCCCCGGCGTTGGGAAAGCTGTCCTGACAGAGGGCTCCCATCTGTAGGTACCACCGATGCGTCGGAGGGTACTGATCGTGGGAGTATACCAGGTAGAGGCTACGCGAGGGAGAGGCTACTGGTGGACAAGGGTGGAGAGCAGTCTAGTCTGTCCCAAAAGGCCCATGTCACCCCTAAAGGGTGAGGGTGAGGGTGGGGTGGGTCGGCGATGTTACGACCCACTAGCTTGTGCAGTTACTCCCGTTTAGGGACTTTAACTATTATAAGGTTAATATGAGTTGTGTTGCATAGATTGTGCCATTCACTGAGCGTGTGGCTCACCCCTCGCATATTCTTTTCCTCCAGTTGTTACTGAGTCGGATCTGAAGGAGGAGCTCCCCGAGGCATCGCAACAGTAGCGGAGCAGCGTTCACGTTTTGGGTTCTGCGAGTGAGAGGCCATCAGCATCCCCTTCTTGCTTGTATGTATTGTTATCCGTGCTTGGGCACAACACTTGTATTTGGATGTCTTTGTTTATATTGGCTCTCACAGGACAGTTGATTATGTATTCTGGTCTGTAATATGTCTTTGAATTATAGACTCAGTCGTTTAAGCTTCCGCTATATGTATATATATTATGTCAGCTACATTATTGATTGTGTTGGCATTTTTGATGTTGTTTAGAGTATTTTACTGATCCCCTGTATAGACTGCTGATATTATATATATTTGCCAGGTATCGGGGACGACCGCCCTGGGGCGTGACAGTGGTACCTACCGATGGGAGTCCTTTGTCAGGACAACTTTTCCAACGCCGGAAAGTTCCTACATCAGATCTAACGAAGGGGAGAACAATTCCACGCTCACAATATCATTCGTTAGCTCTCTCCCGGGTAGCCTCTACCTGGTACACCCACACGATCAGTACGCTCCCGAACGCATCGATGGTACCTATGGATGGGAGCCCTCTGTCAGGACAGCTACAACCCGGGCCTCTTCAACACGGACGACATTGGGAGTAAACATTCCATGCTCGCAAAGCAAACCCAATGGAAAACAACTACTCTCGATAATCACTTATCGAGTGTCACGCCCCAGAGCGGCCGTCCCCGAGACGTGGCAATAATAGAATATCAGCTATCAATACCTGAGGTCAATAAAGACTCCAACAACAACACACAAAGTGGCAAAGCAAGGATAATGATAACTGACTGAAAAGCAGAAGCATAATATATAAACAATGTCTATAAATCAAAAACATTCTCACAGACTCGAATACACAATCACTGTCCTGTGAGAGCCAAGTCTAGACCAAAGAAAATACAACCTGTGCCACATGCACGATTTACAATACATACATGACTCTAGGACGGCTGACAGCCTCGCACTCACCAACCGCCGGAAGGGCACTCCACGCCCATAAGACCACGCCACAGGGAAACTCCAGCTCCACACCCAACACTACCCTTGAAAAACAAATAGTACGCGAGGGGTGAGATACAAGCTCAGTGAGTGGCTGGAAACCAAATACCATACAACAGTTTAATACATAAGCACTTTCCTTTCAAGGAAAACATGGGTGGAAACCCATGGATAATAGGGTCACGCGGCAGCGCGACCAACCTCACATTCACCCTCTCTCCCGGAGGGAGACTCTTGGGACTTTTGGGGAGAGACCATACCGTTGGTCGAGGAAACCCGGGATTACTGGTCTACACAACACTACTGGATCATCTACATCGAGATAACTGACCCACAATGTCTTTCAACATTGATACACAACCAGACCCAACAACTATGGGAACGGACGAACAACGAATGGGTCATGCGGCGATGTGTCTTCACCTCATCCTCACCCTCACCAATATCATTCGTTAACCCTCTCCCGGGTAGCCTCTACCTGGTATACTCTCACGATCAGTACGCTCCCGAATGCATCGGTGGTACCTACGGATGGGAGCCCTCTGTCAGGACAGCTCCAACCCGGCCTCTTCAACTCACCGCTCTACACCCTTGGTCCACTGGTAGCCCTTTCCCCGGGTAGCCTCTACCTAGTATACTCCCATGGTCAGTACGTTCCCAAATGCATCGATAGTACCTACAGGTGGGAGCCCTCTGTCAGGACAGCTGTAATCCCGAGAAGTTCCTACATCGGATCCAACGAAGGGGAGAGCGATCCCATGTTCGCAAAGCGAACCCAATGAAAAACAACTACTCTCGATAATCACTTATCGAGATATCAAAACACAGGCATGACAACAATATATGCAACACAACTAATATTAACCTTAAAATAATTAAAGTCCCTAAATGGGAGTAACTGTACAAGCTAGTGGGTCGTAACATCGCCGACTCACCCCACCCTCACCCTTACCCTTTAGGGGTGACATGGGCCTTTTGGGACAGACTAGACTACTCTCCACCCTTGGTCCACCAGTAGCCTCTCCCTCGCGTAGCCTCTACCTGGTATACTCCCACGATCAGTACCCTTCGACGCTTCGGTGGTACCTACAGATGGGAGCCCTCTGTCAGGACAGCTTTCCCAACGCCGGGGAGTCCCTACTCGGCTCCAACGAAGGGGAGAAAACAGCCTACTCACATGGATACGATCCTCTTGAATCCGTCGACAACGATTTCTAACACTACTAATGTCATTAATTCTCAAGAATTCCTCCAGGGCGCATAACTAAGATGCAGGGAAACATATATTATAATACCTAGGTCATAATATTCTCTAAGGTATGCTTATACCAATATAATCTCATTTTAATTTAATTAAATGAACTAAATGGGAAACATGCATAGATCAAGGCCTTTCAAGCATGGGACATGGTGTCTAGGCATGTATGGGCCTCTATACATGATACATGGATGTATATCCCTAGTATACAATTCTAATATGGCATGGTTACATCATATCAAAACATGCATTATCAAGATATCTACATATTATAGCTAGGGGGCCCCATCGATGCGCGACGCGCGTCTACGCGGGTTGAGTGCATCCCTAGAGAGGGGGGGGGGGATTGGAATCGAACCACTCACCAATATCCGGGACCTTGCGCATCCAATCCGACGAGATCTGCAGGGTAAGGGCATTCAATATGGTGAGTAAACTACACAAATATACATGAAATTTACTAAAAATACGAAATACTCGGACAAGCATGCACACGGACTCACACATATGCGAGCACGCACGTACGCACGCTAGTCCGAGTGCCCCGACACCTACCCGAACCCTCGGGCAGCCACACGCATGGCCCCCCGCACGCGCCCCAGCACCCTCGGCGCACTGCCGCGCGCCTGCCCGTGCGCCCAGACGCGCTGCGCGTGCGCGCACTCTCGCGCGCGCCCGCACGCACTGCGCGTCCAGCCCGCGCGCCCTCGCGCGCCCGTACAAAACCCCGCGCATGCCCCAGCACGCGCACGACGCGCACGCGCGCACTGGCCCCCAGCCCCGCGCCCAGACGCATGCCCACGCACACTGCGCACCCACGCGCCCACTCCGCGCGCCCCGCGCCCACTCGCGCACAGGCCTCGCGCGCACCTCCGCTTGCGCCAGCGCCCGCGCGCCCACTCCGCGTGCACCCGCGCGCTCGCTGGAACGCGCCCGCGCGCGTCTACGCGCCCGCCTGCACCTACCAGCGCCTTTCTGCCCGGGCGCCTGCAAGCGCATGCGCGCAGACAACCCCCTGCGCGTGCCCAGCCTTCCTTTACCCCATTTTAACCCTCCCCAACCCCTCACACACACTCTAACTCATATGCATAGCATGCATGAACACCCTAACCATCCCAACAACCCTAAAAATCAAAAAGAAGGGGAAGAGGACTTACCAAATGTTATATTTGTGTCACTTTTGACCTGCTGGTAACCGTTGGGGCATTCTTGCAGTTTTTCATTTTTTTTCGGTTTTCGATCAGAACCGCTAATTTTTGGACTGTTAGCTATCGTCCTGAGTTAGAGGACTCCGATTGGAAATCTAACTGCATATTTGGTGTCCTGGTGCCATTTTAGGCATCTCACAAAAATTTCATCGAATTCCGACAACGTTTCCAAAATTTTGCAGTTCCGGGGCGTATCCGGGTTTTAAGTGAGTTGACTTTATATAAAGGAAGTCTAAAAAGGTTGCCCACTATTCATCTTCTTCCTCCTTGAGCTCCCTCTCTCCCCTTCTCCATTTTTCTCACTTTTGAGCCCCCTAGAGCCCTCAAAGCTTAAAACCTAAAGCATAGGAAGTGTAGATCGGGTCCCGATCTACACCCTGGTGCTTTCAAATCCGGATTCCGGTGAGATTTGCCCCTCCGTCCCCCCTCTCTTCTCCTCTGTTTTGGGCTGTCTTGGAGGTGGGAGTAGATCCGGGCGTTGTAAACCTTTTGGGAGAGGTTTCGGTGCGCGGAGAGCAACCGGACTTCGCTTCCTCCCTTGGTAAGCCTCTTTTTCCCTCTTTTTCTTGCATAGATGTATGTTAGGAGGGTGGAAATGAGGTTGGGTGGTGGTCGGCGGCGGTGGGTGGCCGTCGGAGGGCTGTGGGGTGGTGGTCGGAGGCCATTGGTGGCCGGGGATGGGTGGTAGGGGAGCTCGGGATGGCAGGCTGGCAGCCCCGGGCAGCAGGCAGCACAGGCAGCGCCCAGGCAGGCGCAGCGGGCGTGCAGCGGCAGGGCGTGCGCGCGCGCGTGCGTGCTGACGTGCGCGCGGGCGTGCGCTCGGGTTGGCGCTGGGCGTGTTGGGTGCTAGGCGTGCAGGGTAGACTGGCAGGGCTAGCCGGGTAGGATGGCTGGGCTGTGCGCGCGGGCAGGCCTGGCTGGCAGGCTGGGCGCGCAGGCGAGCAGGGCAGGAGGTGCTCGGGCATCAGGCGAGCAGTGCTGGGCGTGCAGGCGAACGGTGCTCGGGCCACTCGGTGATGCGCGCAGGCAGGCAGCGCGGGCAGCAGCGCGGGTAGGCTGGCAGGCACGTTGGGCGCGTGCTGCCAGGCGCGCTGGGCACGTGTTGCGCGGGCGTGCGCGTGGGCGCTGGGTGAGGGTCTCGGGTGCTGGGCGCTGAGCGCTGGGAGCTGGTCGCGGATACCGGGTGTGCTGGGCGAGGGTGCTGAGCGCTGGGCGCTGGGCACCGCAGAGGTGCATGCGCGCGGGGCACTGGGCAGAGGCAGGCGTGCGCGCGGTGAGGAGGGCAGAGGCGGACGCGTGCTGGGCGCAGGCGTGGGGGTGCAGTGGGTGCGAGTGGGTGGTGCTCGCGTGGTGCGCACGGGTAGAGGCTGGTAGGTGCGCGCGGAGTGCGCGCGGATAGGGGCTGGAGGTGCACGCGGGGCGAGGCGCTGCGCGCGGGGCATGCGGGGTGCTCGCAGGCCAGCGCGGGGCTTGCGGGGTGTGCGCGGGTGGCTGCGCTGGGGCGCAGGGGGCGCGCGGTGCACCAGGGAGGTTCGGCGGCGTGTCCAGGCGGCAGGCAGGGGCCCGGCGGGGCCGGGGTGCGTGGGCTGAGGCGCGGCGGTGCACCCGGGCGGTCGGATGGCCGTGGGAGTGGTTGCCGGCCGTGCGGGTGGTTGCCGGAGTGCTCGGGCTAGCGTGCGTGCGGGTCGTATGCACGTTTGCCCGAGTGTTGGGTGTTTGATTTTGGGTTTTGTGTATTTTTGAGTGTTTAGCAGTATTTGAGGATTTTTACTCACCATATAAATGTCTGTCTTGCAGATCTCGACGGACGGTCGCGCGTCGACCCGATCTTCGGTGAGTGGGACGATCCAACCCAGTAGGGAGGCGTTACATGCACTTGGGCGTGTACCGTCCTCCCCTGGGGCACCATAGTAAATATTAACCTGTTTAATATGAAAAGCATGATAATCTGTAGTATGCATGCCACCCTAGATTTGTGTCCTATGGACTTATACCCTTAGGACCCGTATCAGAGCCATGCACCCTGTTATCATGTTTCCATGCTAGGAAAGCCCCGACCGATGCATGTTCCCATTTAGTTTATTTATTTAAATAAAATGCGAGCATGTGATTATTAGCCTGTCTTAGTGAATATTATAGGGGAGGGGCCTCGCGAGGACAGCGGTGAGACCCGGGCTAGGGTACTCCGTGTTCCTTGTTTGGTTGTCGGGATGTCCTATATCGGGACCTCACGCTGCCCTCCCAAGGATTCTTTCCCCGTTAATATTCCAACCCTGTTATAACTATTATGCATGTTCCCCGCATCTTGGTTATGCGCCCTGGAGGAATTCTGAGGAATTCAGGACATTAGAGTTGCTAGGATGTGTTGTCTGCGGATCCGAGTGGATCATATGCGATGGATAGGCTGTTCTGTTCCCTTCGTTGGATCCTTTAGAGACTACCCCGGCGTTGGAAAGGTCGTCCCGTGCAGGGGCTCCCATCAGTAGGCGCCTCCTGATTTGGTAGAAGGACTGTGCTGAAAGTGGGAGTGGCCAAACGACCTACGGAGTGGGGAGAGACTATCGGTGGACCAAGGGTGACCAACAGCCTAGTCAGTCCCAAGAGCCTAGGTCACCTATTGAGGGTGAGGGTGAGGGTATGGTGGGCCGGCGATGTGGCGACCCACTGGATTGTAAGTCCCAATATCCTTGGTCACCCAGTGAGGGTGAGGGTGAGGGTGTAGCAGGTGGCGGTAGCGACCCGCTGGTTTTGTGTAGTTAGTCCCAATATCCTTGGTCACCCATTGAGGGTGAGGGTGAGGGTGTAGTAGGTTGGCGGTAGCGACCCACTGGTTTGTGGAGTTGTTGCCATTTTGTGGCTTGAGTAATGTGATTGTGGATTAATGATAACTGGTTTTGGTTAATATAAATTGTGATGCATGGGTCGTGCTGTTCACTGAGCGTGTGGCTCACCCCTCGCATAATATTTTTCTCCAGTGTCATCTGAGTCGGATCTGGAGGAGGAGCTCCCCGAGGGACTTCATCAGTAGCGGAGTAGCGCCACGTCCCGCGAGTTTCAGAGGCTATCAGCATCCCTTGTGCTTGTATATATTATTTTCCGTGCTTGGGCACGCGTCTGTGTATTATTGGATGTCTTTGTATATATTGGCTCTCACAGGACATATGATTATGTATCGAGTCTGTAGTATGTTTTGATTACAGATTCAGTCTTTTAGCTTCCGCATTTGGTGTATCATGTCAGCCCTGCTTTGTCTGTGTTGTCATTTTAGCTATTGTGTGAGTATGTTATTGAACTCTTGTTACTGATATCATATATACACTTGCCGCGTCCCGGGGTCGGCCGGCCCTGGGGCGTGACAAAAGTTGGTATCAGAGCCTGGTCCTGTCAGAGCCAATGGTCTTCTTTTCGTAGAGATGAGTCCTAGGATTTCTATATGTGTATTCTGATCCTAGTGTCTGGTTTTCTTAGGTTGCTGATATGCCTCCTCGCAGAGGACGGCGCGGACATGGTCCCTCTCGACCTTTGGAGGTTTCCGGACCTACTAGAGGCGAGGATGCTACTGGAGAGTCCACGGCTGTGAGGCCAGGATCGGCGCAGGAGCCTCCCGCATGGGAACGTGCGTTCGCTCGGTTAGCGGATTTAGTGGAGACTCAGACCAGGGCACTGGAGGCCCAGACCAGAGTGTTAGCAGAGCAGGCGCGGGAGATCCAGGAGCTGAGGGCGGCCCGTGATGCAATTCCACAGGTCCCCTTGGTGGCGGATCCGCCTGCGGTACCCGAAGTACCCCCATTTTCCGTGGCGATTCCAGCGGTGAGAGTTCAGGATCCCCTGGCGAGGGAGGTGGAGCTGGAGGCTGCAGCGCGGGTGCAGCAGAGTGGCCTCGTAGCCTTCCTAAAGCTCCGTCCTGAGTTCTATGGCCAGTTGGCGGATCCCCTTGCCCCAGAGCGATGGTTGATGGAGGTGGAGGTGATCTTCTCGACCATGCTTTGCACCGATCGCCAGCGAGTCTCCCTTGCCACCTTCATGCTGAAGGGTAGCGCTGCCGACTGGTGGGCTACCCGAGTGGTGGACATCCCGAGGGATTGGAGCAGCTTTCTTGGGCGGGATTCCGGAGGTATTTCCTGGAGGAGTACTTCCCGTTCTCGACGCGGCAGATCGTGATGCAGGAGTTTGAGCGGTTGACGCAGGGCTCTATGTCTGTCGCCGACTACTCCACGCGCTTCACGAGGCTATCCAGATTCGCTCCAGCCTTGGTGATGGACGAAGAGGCGAGGTGCCGCCGTTTCGAGCTTGGTCTCTGCAGCGCCATTCGGGTGCACGTCACCGCCCATGCATTCTCGAGGTTCTCCGACTTAGTGTCTCGAGCGAAGACCGTCGAGAGAGACCTCGGGATCCAGGTGAGGGCTCCGACCCCTTCTGCAGATCAGGGTCCTTCCGGGAGTCAGGACCAGGGGCAGCGCAAGAGGAAGAGGCCCCGCTTCGATCAGTCAGCGGCTGCCTCTCCTCCAGCAGATGCGGTGCCAGTGTGGGATCCAGCACCCATTGCGGCAGTGCCCATCCAGTCCATGCAGCCGGAGAGGCGGCGCTGTTTCCATTGTCAGCGCATCGGGCATATCAGATACAATTGCCCTGATGCTGGCCGACCCCGAGTGATGCCTCAGCAGCCGCAGTTCTTGCAGCAGCAGCTTCCGCGTCAGCAGCAGCCACAGGGTGGTCGAGTTGACCAGAGGAGGCAGCCAGAGCAGCCGGTGAGGCGTGCTCCTGCTCCTCAGCCGCAGTTTGTTCAAGGCAGAGTTGCAGCGCTTTCGGCCGAGGAGGCGCAGTCTTCGGGCGTCATGGTTCGAGGTAATGTTTTGTTTTCCCAGCTCCCTAGTATATATATGTGTTGTCATTTTAGTTGTTGTGTGAGTATGTTATTGAACTCTTGTTACTGATATCATATATACACCTGTCGCGTCCCGGAGTCGGCCGGCCTTGGGGCGTGACAAAAGTTGGTATCAGAGCATGTGTGTGATGTTTCGTTGAGTGGATAAGGAGTGTGGTTGTTCAAGTTAAAGAGGCCGGGTTGTAGCCGTCCTGGCAGGAGGCTCTCATCCGTAGGTACCGCCGATGCAGTCGGAGGGGTACTGATCGTGGGAGTGTGCCAGGTAGAGGCTAACCCGGAAATGGATTAATGGATGATGTCGCGAGCGTGGAATCATTCTCCCCTTCGTCGGGCCTGTGTAGGGACTCCTCAGCGTTAGAGAGGCCTTCCTGACAGAGGGCTCCCATCAGTAGGCACCTCCTGATTTTGGTTCGGACTGTGCTGAATTGTGGGAGCGGACCAGGCGGCCTACGGTGTGGAGGAGAGGCTACCGGTGGACCGGGGGTGAAGAACAGTCTAAATCTCTCCCAAAGTCCCAATATGTCTCCTGATGGGAGTGAGGGTGTGGATAAGACAAAGACGCGTCGCCTCGTGACCCAATTGTTGTTCGACCGTTTCCCACGGGTGTTGGGTCCGGTCTTGAGATGGATGTTGAAGGATATCGGTGGGTGATTATCTAGATGTAGATGATCCGGTGAGGTTGGTAATGTTCTTTAATAGTGATGTCTTCTTTTAGTGTTCCTTTTCTGGTTTAAGGGGCCGCGTGAGGTCAGCGTTGAGACCCGAGCTAGGGTACTTCGTGTTCCTTGTTTGGTTGTCGGGGTATCCTATATTGGGACCTCATGCTGCTCTCCCAAGGTTTCTTTTCCCAGTCAAGGGATACCCTGGAAGCATCAGCTGGTGATGGATCGAGTGCGAGTTTGGATGGAGCTTATGGCCTTTATGGGCTATGTGATTGTGGTGAAGGTATATCTGTGGACCCGGGTAAGACGCTTGCTATGTCGAATTGGCGTAGGCCGTCGAACCCTGCAAGGATTCGGAGCTTCCCGAGTTTGGCGGGTTATTGCAGGAGGTTTGACGAGGGACTCTCGAAGATAGCTGTTCCTCTTAACCGCCTTACTCGGAAGGATGTCCGGTTCGAGTGGTCCCCTTCTTGCGAGGAGAGCTTCCTGGAGTTTTATCGGAGGCTCACCTCAGCGCCAATTCTTACCTCTCCGTCTTGGAGTGGTGGGTTCGCAGTTGGGTAAAGGTGTGTCCACGATCCTGCTCACGTCGTCCGTTCGAGCCGCTCGTCTCTGAGCCGGACAGTCATTCGTGGAGCAGTCGATTGAGATCATGGACCGCCGCGTGAGGAGGCTCTGCACCAAGACCGTCCAGTTGGTCGAGGTGCGATGGCAGCACCGTTCCGGTGTCGAGGACACTTGGGAGCTCAAGGATGCCAGGTGTGACGCGTATCCGCATCTTTTCCCCTCCTAGATGTTTTTGCATATTTTGAGGACAAAATTTCCTAAGGGGGGAAGAATGTTATATATGTGTCACTTTTAACCTGCTGGTAACCGTTGGAGCGTTCTGGCGGTTTTTTTTCAATTTTTTCGGTTTTCGATCGGAACCGCTAATTTTTGGACTGTTAGCTATCGTCCTGAGTTAGAGGACTCCGATTGGAAATCTAACTGCATATTTGGTGTCCTGGTGCCATTTTAGGCCTCTCACAAAAATTTCATCGAATTCCGGTAACGTTTCCAAAATTTCACAGTTCCGGGGCGTATCCGGGTTTTAAGTGAGTTGACTTTATATAAATGAAATCTAAAAAGGTTGCCCACTATTCATCTTCTTCCTCCTTGAGCTCCCTCTCTCCCCTTCTCCATTTTTCTCACTTTTGAGCCCCCTAGAGCCCTCAAAGCTTAAAACCTAAAGCATAGGAAGTGTAGATCGGGTCCCGATCTACACCCCGGTGCTTTCAAATCCGGATTCCGGTGAGATTTGCCCCTCCATCCCCCCTCTCTTCTCCTCTGTTTTGGTCCATCTCGGAGGTGGGAGTAGATCCGGGCGTTGGAAGCCTTTTGGGAGAGGTTTCGGTGCGCGGAGAGCAACCGGACTTCCCTTCCTCCCCTTGGTAAGCCTCTTTTTCCTCTCTTTTCTTGGATAGATGTATGTTAGGAGGTGGAAATGAGGTTGGGTGGTGGTCGGCGGCGGTGGGCGGCCGTCGGAGGGCTGTGGGGTGGTGGTCGGAGGCCATTGGTGGCTGGGGATGGGTGGTGGAGGTGCTCGGGTATGGAGGCTGGCAGTCCCGGGCAGCAGGCAGCACAGGCAGCGCCCAGGCAGGCGCAGCGGGCGTGCAGCGGCAGGGCGCGCGCGCGTGCGCGCGGGCGTGCGCTCGGGTTGGCGCTGGGCGTGCTGGGTGCTGGGCGTGCTGGGCACGCTGGGTAGGCTGGCAGGGTTAGCTCGGGTAGGATGGCTGGGCTGTGCGCGCTGGCAGGCCAGGCTGGCAGGCTGGGCGCGCAGGCGAGCAGGGCAGGAGGTGCCGGGCGTGCAGGCGAACGGTGCTTGGGCCACTCGGTGATGCGCGCAGGCAGGCAGCGCGGGCAGCAGCGCGGGTAGGCTGGCAGGCGCCTTGGGCGCGGGCTGCCAGGCGCACTGGGCACGTGTTGCGCGGGCGTGCGCGTGGGCGCTTGGTGAGGGTCCCGGGTGCTGGGCGCTGAGCGCTGGGAGCTGGTCGCGGATACCGGGTGTGCTGGGCGAGGGTGCTGAGCGCTGGGCGCAAGGGCGCTGGGCACCGCAGAGGTGCATGCGCGCGGGGCGCTGGGCAGAGGCAGGCGTGCGCGGGGTGAGGAGGGCAGAGGCGGAGGCGTGCTGGGCGCAGGCATGGGGGTGCAGTGGGTGCGAGTGGGTGGTGCGCGCGTGGTGCGCGCGGGTAGAGGTTGGTAGGTGCGCGCGGAGTGCGCGCGGATAGGGGCTGGAGGTGCGCGCGGGGTGTGCGCGGGGCGAGGCGCTGCACGCGGGGCATGCGGGGTGCTCGCGGGCCAGCGCGGGCGTGCGGGGTGTGCGCGGGCGGCTGCGCTGGGGCGCAGGGGGCGCGAAGTGCACCAGGGAGGTTCGGCGGAGTGTCTAGGCGGCGGGCAGGGGCCCGGCGGGGCGCGGGGTGCGTGGGTTGAGGCGCGGCGGTGCACCCGGGCGGTCGGGTGGCCGTGCGAGTGGTTGCCGGCCGTGCGGGTGGTTGCCGGTGTGCTCGGGCTAGCGTGCGTGCTGGTCGTATGCACGTTTGCCCGAGTGTTGGGTGTTTGATTTTGGGTTTTGTGTATTTTTGAGTGTTTAGCAGTATTTGAGGATTTTTACTCACCATATAAATGTCTGTCTTGCAGATCTCGACGGACAGTCGCGCGTCGACCCGATCTTCGGTGAGTGGGACAATCCAACCCAGTAGGGAGGCGTTACATGCACTTGGCGTGTACCGTCCTCCCCTAGGGCACCATAGTAGATATTAACCTGTAAAATATGAAAAGTATGATAATCTGTAGTATGCATGCCACCCTAGATTTGTGTCCTATGGACTTATACCCTTAGGACCCGTATCAGAGCTATGCACCCTGTTATCATGTTTCCATGCTAGGAAGCCCGACCGATGCATGTTCCCATTTAGTTTAATTTATTTAAATAAAATGCGAGCATGTGATTATTAGCCTGTTTTAGTGAATATCATAGGGGAGGGGCCTCGCGAGGACAGCGGTGAGACCCGGGCTAGGGTACTCCGTACTCCTTGTTTGGTTGTCGGGATGTCCTATATCGGGACCTCACGCTGCCCTCCCAAGGATTCTTTCCCCGTTAATATTCTAACCTTGTTATAACTTTATGCATGTTCCCCGCATCTTGGTTATGCGCCCTGGAGGAATTCTGAGGAATTCAGGACATTAGAGTTGATAGGAGGTGATGTCTGCGGATCCGAGTGGATCATATGCGATGGATAGGCTGTTCTGTTCCCTTCAATGGATCCTTTAGAGACTACCCTGGCGTTAGAAAGGTTTGTCCCGTGCAGGGGCTCCATCAGTAGGCGCCTCCTGATTTGGTAGAAGGACTGTGCTGAAAGTGGGAGTGGCCAAACGACCTACGGAGTGGGGAGAGACTATCGGTGGACCAAGGGTGACCAACAGCCTAGTCAGTCCCAAGAGCCTAGGTCACCTATTGAGGGTGAGGGTGAGGGTATGGTGGGCCGGCGATGTGGCGACCCACTGGATTGTCAGTCCCAATATCCTATGTCACTCCTGTTGAGGGGTGAGGGTGAGGGTGTAGTAGGTTGGCGATAGCGACCTGCTGGATTGGTGTAGTTAGTCCCAATATCCTTGGTCACCCAGTGAGGGTGAGGGTGAGGGTGTAGTGGGTTGGCGGTAGCGACCCACTGGTTTGCGGAGTTGTTGCCATTTTGTGGCTTGTGTAATGTGTTTGTCGATTAATGATAACTGGTTTTGGTTAATATAAATTGTGATGCATGGGTCGTGCTGTTCACTGAGCGTGTGGCTCACCCCTCGCATAATATTTTTCTCCAGTGTCATCTGAGTCGGATCTGGAGGAGGAGCTCCCCGAGGGACTTCATCAGTAGCGGAGTAGCGCCATGTCCCGCGAGTATCAGAGGCTATCAGCATCCCTTGTGCTTGTATGTATTATTTTCCGTGCTCGGGCATGCGTTTGTGTTGTATTTGGATGTCTTTGTATATATTGGCTCTCACAGGACAGATGATTATGTATCGAGTCTGTAGTATGTTTTGATTACAGATTCAGTCTTTTAGCTTCCGCATTTGGTGTGTATATTATGTCAGCACTGCTTTTGTCTGTGTTGTCATTTTAGTTGTTGTGTGAGTATGTTATTGAACTCTTGTTACTGATATCATATATACACCTGTCGCTTCTCGGGGTCGGCCGGCCTTGGGGCGTGACACCAAAAGAGGGAAAGGGAAAGGGGGAGATGCGGGGCTCTCGACACGCCCACAGCCACCTCAACCACCACCACCACCATCACCACCTCTTCAGCCTCTTCTCAGCCTCCTTCTTGGCTGAAAATCAGGGGGGGGGGGAGGGCATGAGAGGGAGCTTGAGAGAGGAGGATCAACAACAACACATGAACAAACCCTTCTCTTCTTCCTTCACCTTCTCCTTCTCTTCTCTTTGGGGAATAAACACAAACACTTGGGGGGCTTTGAAAGAGAGAAAGAGAGACAAGAAGTTGACGTGAGAGTGGGAGGGAGAGAGAGAGAGAGAGATATTTTGGGCAACTAAATATCTAAAAGAGGGATCCAAAATGACCAATTCATCCCTTGACTAGAAATTCTGTACATGCTTCACAAGAACAGCCATAACTTCTTCAATCTAGCTCCGAATTGCACTATTCAAAGTCCGTTGGAAATCCAAGACGATTATCTACAACTTTCATGTTTATGCCAAGATCAAATAATCCCTCCAGCTATTCCGAAATTAGAGCTAAACATTGAACAGGGCTGCTGCCAGAATTTTCATCCCGGGGTATACTTGGAAAAATACCCATAACTTTTACTACATGAATCCAGTTGATCTAATTCCACTTTTGTATGAAAGCTAACTCAAAACTGGACATCTCATAATAAAATCATATTTAAATCTATTCATCTTGGATTTTAACAAAATCAAATCCAAATACCAAATCGGGAATACATAACTTCTAGGAAAGAGAAAAAAATTATGTAGCCAAATTTTCAATCAGAGCGCTCCAAATGACACAGGCATAACATCGAGATATCGAATACTACTGTACTCCCACACCGTTGCGTCGCTCAGACACAAAGGGGGGGGGGTTGCCTCTGCTCTCACGTAGAAATAATCCCAAGGCACATAACCCAACAGGCGGTTCATATACACGCCTAGCACGGGTAGGCCTAGCTTAATGCCATACTACCGGCTTAACAATCCGATAAGATAATGAATTCTCCTGAATTCCAAACGAGTGCATCGCTCGGATGCACGGGGTGATTTCATCGCTAGCGCTCTAACTAATAAGGTACAACCCGACAGCGGGTCATACCCATGCCTATTTTAGATAGGCCTATGAGTTCTAAACATGCGCATATAAATATATCCAGGAGAATTTTATATCTAGCTATGTGCATGAACCATATGCACAATCATCTAATAATTATAGGGACACTCCCTAACATTGATTTACATCATAATAAATCATACAACATGCATACATGGTCTAACTTAAGCATGCGTTGGATACGCGATCTCGCGCATTAACAGATGCATGCCAATATTCCAAACGAACCTGAGTCGAGTAGGAAATCGCATCTACTTACTCAGTTCGTTCAGAGGGAGAGGGCGAGAGAGATCATCATCTCATGAAGCTAGTCATACCTTTGCCCCATTAGCATTGGCGCAACAACTACACCACGCCCTTGAGTCTTATCGCAAGAGAATATTAGGCAGGTGCCCGTTATTAACCCAGACTTATTCATGCTGGATATTTCAATTAATATGGTGGGAGTAGTATTACAATACTACCTAAGGCATGCCATATTCTATACATCCATACACATTTCAAAAATACATGCCCATACTAGAGGGGCGCATGCAACACAATCATTCATACATGCATACAATACATGTATATAAGCCTAGCATGCAAGATATCTACATATTATAGCTTAAGCATGGCCATACTACTTATCTACACAAGTAGTATAGCTAGGGAGCCCCATCGATGCGCGACGCGCGACTACGCGCATCGAGCGCATCCGGAGAGAGGGGGGATTGGATCGAAACACTCACCATTACCCGGGACCTCGCGCTGTTATGCCTGTGTCATTTGGAGCGCTCTAATTGAAAATTTGGCTACATAATTTTTTTACCTATAAGTTATGTATTCCCGATTTGGTATTTGGATTTGATTTTGTTAAAATCCAAGATGAAGAGGTTTAAATATGATTTTATTATGAGATGCCCAGTTTTGAGTTAGCTTTCGTGCAAAGTGAAATTAGATCAACTGGATTCATGTAGTAAAAGTTATGGGTATTTTTCCAAGTATACCCCGGGGATGAAAAATTCTGGCAGCAGCCCTGTTCAATGTTTAGCTCTAATTTCAGAATATCTAGAGGGATTATTTGATCTTGGCATAAACATGAAAGTTGTAGATAAGCCTCTTGGCTTTCCAACGGATTTTGAATTGTGAAATTCGTAGCTATATTGAAGAAGTTATGGCTGTTCTACTTAAGCATGTACAGAATTTCTAGTCAAGGACGATTTAGTCATTTGATCCCTCTTTTAGATATTTATGTGCCAAAATATCTCTCTCTCTCTCTCTCTCTTCCCCTCCCATTCCCAACGTAGACATCTTAGGCTCTCTCTTCTCTCTTTTCACTCCCCTCCAAGTGTTTGTATTAACCCCTCAAAGAGAAGAGAAGGAGATGGTGCAAGTGCATGACTAGGTTTGTGCATGTGTGGTAGTTGTTGATCTCCTCTCTCTCATGCACCTTTTCATGGACTTCGCCCCCCCCCCCCCTGATTTGCAGCCATAGGAGGGCTGAGGAGGGCTGAGGGGGTGGTGGTAGTGGTGGTGGTGGTTGAGGTGGTCGCGGGTGCATTGAGGGCCCCCGAGTCTCCCCCTTTCATTCCCCCTCCAAAGGTGAGCTCTCCCCCTTCTTTTCTTGGTTTTCATGGCATAGGGGGCTGTTTGGGTGTTCATGCATGCTATGCATATGGGTTAGAGTGTGTGTGAGGGGTCGGGGAGGGTTAAAAAGAGGCTGGGCGCGCATTGGGGGCAGTCTGTGCGCGTGCGCGCGCAGGTGCGCGCAGACGCGCGGGCATGTGCGCGCGGAGTGGGCGCGTGAGTGCGCGCGGGGGCAGGCACGAGCGGGGAGTGCGCGCGAGGCATGCGTCTGGGCATGTGCCTGGGCGCGCGGCCGGGCACCAGTGTGCCCGCGCGCGTGCGTGCGCGTGCTGGGGCGTGCGTGGGCCTGCCTAGGGTCTCGGGTAGGTGCTGGGGCACCCGAGCGTGCGCGCGTACGCGCGTGCTCACATGCGTGCGAGCCCGTATGCATGCATGTCTAAGTCTTTGGTATTTCTAATGATTTCTAAATGTTAAATTGTGATGTTACTCACCAAATTTGATGCCCTTGCCCTGCAGATCTCGTCGAATGGGATGCGCGAGGTCCCGAGTTGTATGATGAGTGGTTCGATCCAATCCCCCCCTCTTGGGATGCGCTCGACGCGCGTAGACGCGCGTCACGCATCGATGGGGCCCCCTAGCTATACTACTTGTGTAGATAAGTAGTATGGCCATGCTTAAGCTATAATATGTAGATATCTTGCATGCTAGTCTTATATACATGTATTGCATCCATGTATGAATGATTGTGTTGCATGCGCCCTCTAGTATGGGCATGTATGTGGTAATGTGTATGGATGTATAGAATATGGAATGTCTTAGGTAGTATTGTAATGCTACTCCCTCCATATTAATGGGAATATACAGTATGATTAAGTCTGGGTTAATAACGGGCACCTGCCTAATATTCCCTTGCGATAAGACTTGAAAGCGTGGTGTAGCTGTTGCGCCCACGCTAATGGGGCAAAGCTATGACCAGCTGCATGAGATGATGATCTCTCTCGCCCTCTCCCTCTAAACGAACTGGGTAAGTAGAGGCGATTTTCTACTCGACTCGGGTTCGTTTGGAATATTGGCATGCACCTGTTAGTGCGCGAGATCGCGCTTGACCATTTCTTTTAAGTTGGCGATATCCATCGGATATTAGAGTATATTTTGTATGTTTATGTGATTAATGACAATGTATGCATGTTGTATGATTTATTATGATGTAAATCTATGATTAGGGAATATCCCTATGATTAATTGATATGTGATCGTGCATATGGTTCATGCACACAACTAAGATTAAATTCTCCTCTAAAATATATGCGCATGTTAAAACTAATTAGGCCTATCTGGAATAGGCGTGGGTATGACCCGCTGTCGGGTTGTACCTTATTAGTTAGAGCGCTAGCGATGTAATCGCCCCGTGCATCCGAGCGATGCCCTCGTTTGGAATTCAGGAGAATTCATTAGCTTATGGGTTTACTTCTACGTGAGAGCAGAGGTAACCCCTTTGTGTCTGAGCGACGCAACGGTGTGGGAGTACAGTAGTATTCTATATCTCGATAAGTGATTATCGAGAGTAGTTGTCTTTCATTGGGTTCGCTTTGTGAACATGGGATCGTTCTCCCCTTCGTTGGATCCGATGTAGGAACTTCTCGGGATTACAGCTGTCCTGACAGAGGGCTCCCATCTGTAGGTACTACCGATGCATTCGGGAACGTACTGACCATGGGAGTATATCAGGTAGAGGCTACCCGGGGAAAGGGCTATCGGTGGACCAAGGGTGTAGAGCGGTGAGTTGAAGAGGCCGGGTTGTAGCAGTCCTGACAGAGGACTCCCATCCGTGGGTACCACCGATGCATCGGGAGCGTACTGATCATGGGAGTATACCAGGTAGAGGATACCCGGGAGAGGGTTAACGAATGATGTTGCGAGCGTGAGATCGTTCTCCCCTTTGTTGGATCCGATGTAGGGACTCCCCGGGCGTTAAAGCTGTCCTGACAGAGGGCTCCCATCCGTAGGTACCACCGATGCATTCAAAAGCGTACTGATCGTGGGAGTATACCAGGTAGAGGCTGCGTGGGGTAAGGGCTACCGGTGGACCAAGGGTGTAGAGCAGTCTAAGTCTCTTCCAAAAGTCCTATGTCACCTCTAAGGGGGTGAGGGTGAGGATGAGGTGAAGACACATCGTCGCGTGACCCATTCGTTATTTGTCCATTCCCATAGTTGTTGGGTGCGGTTGTGTATCGATGTTCAAAGACATCGTTGGGTAGTTATCTAGATGTAGATGATCCAGTAGTGTTGTGTAGACCAGTAATTCCGGGTCTCTTCGACCGACGGTATGGTCTCTCCCCAAAAGTCCCAAGAGTCTCCCTTCGGGAGTGAGGGTGAGGGTGAGGTTGGTCGCGCCGCCGCGTGACCCAGTTATCCATTGGTTTCCACCCATGATTTCCTTGAAAGGAAATTTTTTATGTATTGAACTGTTGTATGGTGATTGGTTTCCAACCACTCACTGAGCTTGTAGCTCACCCCTCGCAGACTGTTTCTTTTCAGGGGCAGTGTTGGGCGTGGAGTTGGAGTTTCCCTGTGGCGTGGTCTTATGGGCGTGGAGCGTTCTTCCGGCGGGTGGCGAGTGCGAGGCTGTCAGCAGTCCTAAAGTCATTGTATGTATTGTAAATCGTGCATGTGGCACATGTTGTATTTTCTTTGGTCTAGACTTGGCTCTCACAGGACAGTGATTGTGTATTCGAGTCTGTAATAATGTTTTTGATTTATAGACATTGTTTATATATTATGCTTCCGCTTTTCAGTCAGTTATCATTATCCTTGCTTTGCCACCTTCTGTGTTGTTGTTGGAGTCTTTATTGACCTCAGGTATTGATAGCTGATATTTTATTATTGCCACGTCTCGGGGACGGCCGCCCTAGGGCGTGACACGGGACCTCAGGCATCCCATAAGACAATATCTCCAAGGTAAGGGCATCAAATTTGGTGAGTAACATCACAATTTAACACTTAAAAATCACTAGAATTACTAAAGACTTAGACATGCACGCATACGGCCTCACACGCATGCGAGCACGCGCGTACGCACGCATGCCCGAGTGCCCCAGCACCTACCCAAGCCCCTGGGTAGCCCCACGCATGCCCCAGCACGCACACGCACGCGCACGCATGCGCGCGCGCGCACTGGCAACTAGCCGCGCGCCCAGACACACGCCCAGGCGTACTGCCTCGCGCGCGCGCGCACGCTCATGCGTGCCCGCAGGCACTCTCGCGCACGCCATGCGCGCGCTGCCAGCGCCCGCGTGCACCTGCGCGCCCGCTCTGCGCGCACCCGCGCACCTGCCTGCGCCTGCCAATGCCATTCTGTGCGCGCGCCTGCGCGCGCAAACAGACCCCTGCGCGCGCCCAGGACTCCCCAACCCTCTTTTATTCCCTTTTAACCCCTCCCCCACACTTCTCACTCACCCTAAACCAATTACCTAACATGCATGACCTCCCAATAACCCCCTAAGCCATGAAAAACCAAGAAAAGAAGGGGAAGAGCTCACTTTGGGAGGGGGAATGAAAGGGGGAGATTCGGGGGCCCACGATGCACCCGCGACCACCTCAACCACCACCACCACCTCCACAGCCCTCCTCATGTTTTCTTGGCTGAAAATCATGGGGGGGGGGGGGGAAGGGCATGAGAGGGAGCTTGAGAGAAGAGAATCAACAACAAGAACAACTACTTGCACAATCACCTTCTACAAGCACCTCCATTTCCTCCTTCATGAACCCTCTCCTTCTTCTTCTCCACCAAATACACACAAATGAGAGGGAGAGGAAAAAGAAAGCCACGGATGGCTTGAGAGGGGAGAGAGAGAGGGAAGTGCACACACATTTTTGGGGCTTTAAATGGAGAAAAAGGTGTTAGGTGAGGTTGACTTGTCAACCCTCACCAACACAAACAAACAAAGGAGCTTCATGACTTGGTCAAAATACATCAAATCCCCACTTAGACGTGCACAAACAATTCTCACCTCTCAATCCAGTAACGGCCAAACCCGGATGCGATTCGGAACTGCATATTTTTCAAAACGTTACCAGAATTCGATGAAATTTTTATGGGTAGTACAAAATGGTACCAGGACCCATAATATGCAGTCAGATTTCCAATCAGAGTACTCTAACTCCCGCAGGTGGCTAAAAGCCAAAATTTTAGCTGCTCCGATCGAAAAATTAAAAAGGCCCTGAATGACCCAGAAGTGACCAAGGCTTAACCGAAATGGCTCCAAATGACACAGGCATAACACATCTAACCACTGATACTTATTTGAAAGCATGACCGGATAATATATCATGTGCAAAATGAGTGTGAGGCCTTTATCTCAAGATATGCTTCTATAATATAACCATACTACTATCCATTCCTGTTAATTAAAATAATTTTTTATTTTGCATAACAAAAAAAATAAAATATTCATCTGTCAGGTGAATATTTCCTCAATTCAGTTACAGCTACAACAATAGAAATAAACCCGGAAATTAAACAAGCAAAGGAGCTACGAGCACGGTATGATCTAGGGATTCATTTATTAATTATATTAAACTTAGTTGGTCCGATTACTCTAAATAAACAACTAACATAAAATTGCAGTTTGCTATCTATGAAGAATACTGGTGAACAGAAAATTATTCTCTCACCAACAAAGACAATTCGAGACTCCACAGAAATGACAATTGACCAAATAATCCGAGAAGGGACATCTACGATCCAGGTATATATGAATTATACCACACTCTCAAACACACACAGAATAATTACTTTTACACTCTAAATTTACATACTTTGTCACGCCCCAGGGCGGCCGTCCCCGAGACGTGGCAATAATAAAATATCAGCTATCAATACCTGAGGTCAATAAAGACTCCAACAACAACATACAAGGTGGCAAAGCAAGGGTAATGATAACTGACTGAAAAGCGGAAGCATAATATATAAACAATGTCTGTAAATCAAAAACATTATTACAGACTCGAATACACAATCACTGTCCTGTGAGAGCCAAGTCTAGACCAAAGAAAATACAACTTGTGCCACATGCACGAATTACAATACATACAATGACTCTAGGACTGCTGACAGCCACGCACTCGCCATCCGCCGGAAGAACGCTCCACGCCCATAAGACCACGCCACAGGAAAGCTCCAGCTCCACGCCCAACACTGCCCCTGAAAAGAAACAGTCTGCGAGGGGTGAGCTACAAGCTCAGTGAGTGGTTGGAAACCAATCACCATACAACAATTCAATACATAGACAATTCCCTTTCAAGGAAAACATGGGTAGAAACCCAATGGATAACAAAGTCACGCGGCGGCGCGACCATCCTCACCCTCACCCTCACTCCCGGAGGAAGACTCTTGGGACTTTTGGGGAGAGACCCGGAATTATTGGTCTACACAACACTACTGGATCAACTACATCTAGATAACTGCCCAACGATGTCCTTGAACATCGATACGAGACCGGACCCAACAACTATGGGAACGGTCGAACAACGAATGGGTCACGCGGCGATGTGTCTTCACCTCATCCTCACCCTCACCCCCTTAGAGGTGACATAGGACTTTTGGAAGAGACTTAGACTGCTCTACACCCTTGGTCTACCGGTAGCCCTTACCCCACGCAGCCTCTACCTGGTATACTCCCACGATCAGTACGCTTTCGAATGCATCGGTGGTACCTACGGATGGGAGCCCTCTGTCAGGATAGCTGTAACGCCGGGGAGTCCCTACATTGGATCCAATGAAGGGGAGAACGATCTCACGCTCGCAATATCATTCGTTAACCCTCTCCTGGGTAGCCTCTACCTGGTATACTCCCACGATCAATACGCTCCCGAATGCATCAGTGGTACCTACGGATTGGAGCTTTCTGTCAGGCCAGCCACAACCCGGCCTCTTCAACTTACCGCTCTACACCCTTGGTCCACCGGTAGCCCTTTCCCCGGGTAGCCTCTACCTGGTATACTCCCATGGTCAGTATGTTCCCGAATGCATCGGTAGTACCTACAGATGGGAGCCCTCTGTCAGGACAGCTGTAATCCCGAGAAGTTCCTACATCCGATCCAACGAAGGGGAGAACGATCCCATGTTCGCAAAGCGAACCCAATGAAAGACAACTACTCTCGATAATCACTTATCGAGATACAGAATACTACTGTACTCCCACACCGTTGTGTCGCTCAGACACAAAGGGGTTACCTCTGCTCTCACGTAGAAGTAAACCCATAAGCTAATGAATTCTCCTGAATTCCAAATGAGTGCATCGCTTGGATGCACGGGGCGATTACATCGCTAGCGCTCTAACTAATAAGGTACAACCCGACAGCGGGTCATACCCACGCCTATTCCAGATATGCCTAATTAGTTTTTACATGCGCATATATTTTAGAGGAGAATTTAATCTTAGTTGTGTGCATGAACCATATGCACGATCACATATCAATTAATCATAGGGATACTCCCTAGTCATATATTTACATCATAACAAATCACACAACATGCATACATGGTCATTAATCACATAAACATACAAAATATACTCTAATATCCATTGGATATCTCCAACTTAAAAGAAAGGGTCAAGCGCGATCTCGCGCACTAACAGGTGCATGCCAATATTCCAAACGAACCTGAGTCGAGTAAAAAATCACCTCTACTTACCCAGTTCATTTAGAGGGAGAGGGCGAGAGAGATCATCATCTCATGCAGCTGGTTATAGCTTTGCCTCATTAGCATGGGCGCAATAGCTACACCACGCCCTCGAGTCTTATCGCAAGGGAATATTAGGCAGGTGCCCGTTATTAACCCAGACTTAATCATACTGTATATTCCCATTAATATGGATGGAGTAGTATTACAATACTACCTAAGACATGCCATATTCTATACATCCATACACATTTACAACATACATGCCCATACTAGAGGGGCTCATTCAACACAATCATTCATACATGAATACAATACATGTATATAAGCTTAGCATGCAAGATATCTACATATTAGCTTAAGAATGGCCATACTACTTATCTACACAAGTAGTATAGCTAAGATGCCCCCATCGATGCGCGACGCGCGACTACGCGCGTCGAGCGCATCCCGAGGGGGGGATTGGATCGAACCACTCACCATACAACCCGGGACCTCGCGCATCCCATCCGACGAGGTCTGCAAGGTAGGGGAATCAAATTTGGTGAGTAACATCAAAATTTAACACTTAGAAATCATTAGAAATACCAAAGACTTAGACATGCACGCATACGGGCTCGCACGCATGCGAGCACGTGCGTACGCACGCATGCCCGGGTGCCCCAGCACCTACCTGAGACTCTGGGCAGCCCCACGCATGCCCCTGCACGCACACGCACGCGCACGCACACGCGCTTACTGACCCCCAGCCCCACGCCCAGGCGCACTACCCCGTGCGCGCCCGCGCGCCCACGCACGCATTCCCGGCGCGCACCCCCGCTCGCGCTAGCGCCCGCGCGCACCCGCGCGCTTGCGCACACGCGCCCCCGAGCGTCTGCGCGCCCGCCTGCCCGCGCGCCTGCGCGCGCACGCGCGCAGACAACCCCCTGCGCGCGCCCAGCCTTACTTCACCCCTTTTTAACCCTCCCCAACCCCTCACACACACTCTAACTCATATGCATAGCATGCATGAACACCCTAACAGCCCCCTATGCCATGAAAACCAAGAAAAGAAGAGGAAGAGCTCACCTTTGGAGGGGGAATGAAAGGGGGAGACTCGGGGGCCCTCGATGCAAACGCGACCACCTCAACCACCACCACCACTACCACCACCACCACTACCACCACGTTCTCAGCCCTCCTCAGCCTCCTTTGGCTGCAAATCAGGGGGGGGAAGTCCATGAAAAGGTGCTTGAGAGAGAGGAGATCAACAACTACAACAACTTGCACAAAACTCACCATCACTTCCTCCCCCACCTTCTCCTTCTCTTTGAGGAAATAACACAAACACCTTGGGGGAGGTGAAAAGAGAGAAGAGAGAGCCAAGAAAAATGGACGTGGGATGTGGGAGAGAGAGAGGGAGAGATATTTTGGGGGCACATAAAGATCTAAAGAGGGATTCAAATGACTAAGTTGTCCTTGACCAGAAATTCTGTACGTGCTTCACTTTAACACACATAACTTCTTCAATATAGCTCCGAATTACACAATTCAAAGTCCGTTGGAACGCCAAGAAGATTATCTACAACTTTCATGTTTATGCCAAGATCAAATAATCCCACCAGCTATTCCGAAATGTGAGCTAAACATTGAACAGGGCTGCTGCCAGAATTTTTCATCCCCGGGGTATACTTGGAAAAATACCCATAACTTTTACTACATGAATCCAGTTGATCTAATTCCACTTTTGTATGAAAGCTAACTCAAACTGAGCATCTCATGATAAAATCATATTTAAACCTCTTCATCTTGGATTTTAACAAAATCAAATCCAAATACCAAATCGGAAATACATAACCCCTTAATAAAAAAAAATTATGTAGCCAAATTTTAGATCAGAGCGCTCCAAATGACACGGGCATAACATTCTTCCCCCTTTAGGAAATTTAGTCCTTGAAATTTAAGGAAACCCAAAAGGGAAGACCGAAATATAGCAAGTATCTCGCATAGACCTTTTTGCTCCCAAGTGGTCTTTGCACCGGACTGGCGCTACCAACACACTATAATCAAAGGAACGGTCTTAGCGTGGAGCCTCTTCTCATGCTGGTCTCTGACCTCGATCCACTGCTCCACGAACGACAAATCGACCTCGAGGATGAGGCAGTCGAACAGACTGACACGAGCAGGATCGTGGACATAACGCCTCGGCCATGAGACAAGGACGACGTCGTGGGCATGAGCCAGCTGTGGGAGAAAGGCTACATGATAAGCCACCTCCCCAATCCACTCAATGATGAGAAACGGTCCCATTAAAGAGCCAACTCAGCTTGCCCCGAACGTCGAAACGGAGGATGTCCTTAAACTGGGACACCTTCACGAAAACATGGTCGCCAAACCCAAGGGTAAGCTTCTGGCGACGATGACCTGCGTAGCCCTTCTGTCGGTTCTGGGAGGTGCAGATGCACACACGAACCAACCTGGCCACCGCAAGGTCAAACAACTAACTTATGGCCCCTCCAACTGGCGCTCCACAACCGTCCCAACACAAGGGAGGTATAAAACTGCGCCTATAGAGTGCCTTTCACAGATCCATCTGGATGCTCGAATGGCAGCCGTCTTGCAGGCATACCCCAACAAATGGGTGGTGCCTCACCCAACTGCCCTCATCATCGAGCACGCAGGCACTTAGCATGTCCTCCAAGGTCTAAATCGTCCTCTTTGTCTGGCTGTCCATCGGCGATGAAACGCTATACTTAAATGGAGGCTCGCGCCAAAGCCTGCCAAGGCTGCGCCACAACCTCAAAGTAACCCTCGCGTCTCAACCGAAAATAGCGCCGACTGGAGTGCCATGAAGACGAACAATCGCGAAGGTGAAAACCCACGTCAAGGCGTCCAGAGACTCAATCAGTCGGATAGGGAGGGAAGCGCGGACTTAGTCAGTCGGTCAATGATCACCTAGACGGCGTCGTGACCCGAATGTGACATTAGCGAGTCCGCAACAATCCCTGATAACCCACTCCCACGTCCACTGAGGAATCTCCATGGACTGACGCTTTCCAATGTGATGATGATTCTCGAACTTTGCCTGAGGGCATGCCAACCTGGGGAAACAAGGTCACCCACATCATCCTTTTCATTGCACTACTAGCAACCTCAATGCAGACTACCCCAAAGTAGTCCACGGAACCCAATAAAATTTTGAGATCCACGAAGGCATCTGGCGCATTCGTCAACCCCGACGGCAGTACTTAAAACTCATAGTGCCTGAAACGATCACGAAAGGCCATCTACAGGATGTCCAACTCCCGGATCTCTGACTAGTGGTACCCTTGTACGAAGATCGATCTAATAGAAGACACTCACTCTCAGAGCTGGTCAAATAGATCATCAATTCACAGCAAGGGGGTACCTGATCTTCAATCCTCACGGGAAGATCAAAACAACACCTCGAACAATTAAGTTCAGATTCTGCTCCTCGAGCATGGCTGGCGCTCATGATGACACTTACACGCTTGGTAAGCCGCTCAAATGCACTTAGTCCACAAGACACGCAATAAGGGGTCGTCGAACCTCAACAATGCCTATGCGACGTCATCTATCCGATGGGGCGGTTGAGTCCCATCACGAACGCTAGCATCGCGTCTCCTTATTTAAGACCCATGTGGGGCAAAACTCGACAGTATCCACAACTGTGCTTCACATGCCGCCAGAGATAGGCCGCTCAACTATAACCATTGGAACTCCAGCATCCTGCACTCCATGGGCAGATTCATAACAGGGAGTCCACGCTCTCGACATCATCCAGTAGCACTCTCCCGGTGTGGCCTCTACCTGGTAGCCTCCCAAGCCTACTATCTCTGCCATATGGGCGCACTAACAAGCATAGTATCTGGGAGCACCTCACAGGGCTCTGGCCTCAACCGGGCAGCTACAACGCACAATGATATATCGAAGCGACTCCAGATGCCACTATGGAACCTAGTCCACAAGCAATCACCCACCAAGCTGCAATAGGATGCACCCAATCCCGATCGTACGCATCACCACTCGCTACAGCACCTTCCAAGTGAGAGGAAAAATCCATCATCAATTTGATGCTTCAAAGGTATTCCTTGACTGGGAAAAGAACCTCGGAAGGGCACCGTGAGATCCCGATATAGGATATCCTGACAACCAAACAAGGAACACGGAGTACCCTAGCCCGGGTCTCAACGTTGACCCTGCAAGGCCCCTTGTCCTGAGTAAGAAGACTAGAAGAAGACATCATCCCTTAATGAGCAATACGCCACATCCTCAACACTTTACACTGGCGCCGCACGCGAACTCCATGGCTACCAGTGATACGGATGCACGGGAAAGAAGCTCCATTATCGAGACGCAATCTATACCTTAGAAATAGCAACCAATTCATCACTATCATACTACTGGGCTGGAGTCTCCTACCCAAGCCTTAATCCCACAACAAGCGATTCAACAACTGACCCTAACCAGTCAACCCAGTCGACAACTTAAGGGTGGGTCCAGGGGGTCACGTCCACTTCAACGGATGCGAGGAGGCATGTCAGCAACCTAAGATATACCTCTAAAACAAGAGTACTCGGATGCAATCCTACGACTCATCATCTATACGACTAGACTTAGGCTTTGACTGGACCAGGCTCTAATACCAACTTTTGTCATGCCCCAGGGCGGCCGTCCCCAAGACGTGGCAATAATAAAATATCAGCTATCAATACCTGAGGTCAATAAAGACTCCAACAACAACATACAAGGTGGCAAAGCAAGGATAATGATAACTGACTGAAAAGCGGAAGCATAATATATAAACAATGTATGTAAACCAAAAACATTATTACAAACTCGAATACACAATCATTGTCCTGTGAGAGCAAAGTCTAGACCAAAGAAAATACAACCTGTGCCACATGCTTGAATTACTATACATACAATGACTCTAGGACTGTTGACAGCCTCGCACTCGTCACCCGTCGAAAGAACACTCCATCCCCATAAGACCATGCCACAGGAAAGCTCCAGCTCCACGCCCAACACTGCCCTAAAAGAAACAATCTGCGAGGGGTGAGCTACAAGCTGAGTGAGTGGTTGGAAACCAATCACCATACAACAGTTCAATACATAGACAATTTCCTTTCAAGGAAAACATTGGTAGAAACCCAATGGCTAACAAAGTCATGCAGCGCACGACCATCCTCACCCTCACCCTCACTGCCGGAGGAAGACTCTTGGGACTTTTGGGAGAGACCATACCGTCGGTCGAAGAGACCCGGAATTACTGGTCTACACAACGCTACTAGATAATCTACATCTAGATAACTGCCCAACGATGTCCTTGAACATCGATACGAGACCGGACCCAACAACTATGGGAACGGTCGAACAGCGAATGGGTCACGCGGCGATGTGTCTTCACCTCATCCTCACCCTCACCCCCTTAGAGGTGACATAGGACTTTTGGAAGAGATTTAGACTGCTCTACACCCTTGGTCCACCAGTAGCCCTTACCCCACGCAGCCTCTACCTGGTATACTCCCACGATCAGTACGCTTCCGAATGCATCGGTGGTACCTACAGATGGGAGACCTCTGTCAGGACAATTGTAACGCCGGGGAGTCCCTACATCGGATCCAACGAAGGGGAGAACGATTCCATGCTTGCAACATCATTCGTTAACCTCTCTCGGGTAGCCTCTACCTGGTATACTCCCACGATCAGTACGCTCCCAATGCATCGGTGGTACCTACGGATGGGAGCCCTCTGTCAGGACAGCTACAACCCGGCCTCTTCAACTCACCGCTCTACACCCTTGGTCCACCGGTAGCCCTTTCCCCGGGTAGCCTCTACCTGGTATACTCCCATGGTCAGTACGTTCTCGAATGCATCGGTAGTACCTATGGGCGCCCTCTGTCAGGACAGCTGTAATCCCGAGAAGTTCCTACATCGGATCAAACGAAGGGGAGAATGATCCCATGTTCGCAAAGTGAACCCAATGAAGAGCAACTACTCTCGATAATCACTTATCGAGATATAGAATACTACTGTACTCCCACACCATTGCGTCGCTCAGACACAAAGGGGTTACCTCTGCTCTCACGTAGAAGTAAACCCATAAGCTAATGAATTCTCCTGAATTCCAAACGAGTGCATCGCTCGGATGCACGGGGCGATTACATCGCTAGCGCTCTAACTAATAAAGTACAACCCAACAGCGGGTCATACCCACGTCCATTCCAGATAAGCCTAACTAGTTTTAACATGCGCATATATTTTAGAGTAGAATTTAATCTTAGTTGTGTGCATGAACCATATGCACGATCACATATCAATTAATCATAGGGATACTCCCTAATCATATATTTACATCATAATAAATCATACAACATGCATACATGGTCATTAATCACATAAACATACAAAATATACTCTAATATCCGTTGGACATCGCCAACTTAAAAGAAAGGGTCAAGCACGATCTCGTGCACTAACAGGTGCATGCCAATATTCCAAACGAACCTGAGTCGAGTAGGAAATCGCCTCTACTTACCCAGTTCGTTTAGAGGGAGAGGGCGAGAGAGATCATCATCTCATGCAGCTGGTCATAGCTTTGCCCCATTAGCATGGGCGCAACAGCTACACCACGCCCTCGAGTCTTATCGCAAGGAAATATTAGGCAGGTGCCCGTTATTAACCCAGACTTAATCATACTGTATATTCCCATTAATATGGTGAGAGTAGTATTACAATACTACCTAAGACATGCCATATTCTATACATCCATACACATTTACAACATGCATGCCCATACTAGGGGGCTCATGCAACACAATTATTCATACATGAATACAATACATGTATATAAGCCTAGCATGCAAGATATATACATATTATAGCTTAAGCATGGCCATACTACTTATCTACACAAGTAGTATAGCTAGGATGCCCCATCAATGCGCGACGCGCGACTACGCGCGTCGAGCGCATCCCGAGGGGGGGGGGGATTGGATCAAACCACTCACCATACAACCCGGGACCTCGCGCATCCCATCCGACGAGATCTGCAAGGTAGGGGCATCAAATTTGGTGAGTAACATCACAATTTAACACTTAGAAATCATTAGAAATACCAAAGACTTAGACATGCATGCATACAGGCTCGCACGCATGCGAGCACGCGCGTACGCAGACATGCTCGAGTGCCCCAGCACCTATCCGAGACTCTGGGCAGCCCCACGCATGCCCCAACACGCGCATGCACGCGCGCGCGCCAACTGACCCCCAGCCCCGAGCCCAAGCGCATGCCCAGGCGCACTGCCCCGCGCACGCCACCGCGCACTCCCCCCCGCACCCCAGCTCGCGCCAGCGCCTGCGCGCGCGCCCGCCTGCGCCTGCCAGCGCCCTTCTGCGCGTGCACGCACGCAGACAACCCCCTGCGCGCGCCCAGCCTTCCTTTACCACTTTTTAACCCTCCCCAACCCCTCACACACACTCTAACTCATATGCATAGCATGCATGAACACCCTAACAGCCCCCTATGCCATGAAAACCAAGAAAAGAAGGGGAAGAGTTCACCTTTGGAGGGGAAATGAAAGGGGGAGACTCTGTTGTGCCTGTGTCATTTGGAGCACTCTGATTGAAAATTTGGGTACATAATTTTTTTCCTAGAAGTTATGTATTCCTGATTTGGTATTTGGATTTGATTTTGTTAAAATCCAAGATGAAGAGGTTTAAATATGATTTTATTATGAGATGTCCAGTTTTGAGTTAGATTTCGTACAAAAGTGGAATTAGGTCAACTGGATTCTTGTAGTAAAAGTTATGGGTATTTTTCCAAGTATACCCCGGGAGGGAAATTCTGGCAGCAGCCCTGCTCTATGTTTAGCTCTAATTTCGGAATAGCTGGAAAGATTATTTGATCTTGTAATGAACATGAAAGTTGTAGATAATCTTCTTGGCTTTCCAACGGACTTGGAATTGTGCAATTCGGAGCTATATCGAGGAGGTTATGGCTGTTCTAGTGAAGCATGCGCAGAATTTCTAGTCAAAGGGCGACTAGGTCTTTTCATTCCCTCTTTAGATATTTGTGTGATAAATATATATCTCTCTCTCTCTATCTTCCCTTCTCACTCCCACGACTTCAGCTTCTTGTCTCTCTTTCTCTCATTCAAGCCCCCCTAGGTGCTTGATTTTATTACTCAATGAGAATGAGATGGTGGTGGAGGAAGTGTTGGTGAGGGTTGTCCATGTGTTGTTGATCCTTCTCTCTCAAGCTCTCATATCATGATCCTTCCCCCCTGTTTTTCAGCCAAGGAGGAGGCTGAGGAGGACTGAAGGCGGGGTGTGGTGGTTGAGGTGGTCACGGGTGCGTCGAGGACCCCCGAGCCTCCCCCTTTCGTTCCCCCTCCAAGGTGAGCTCCTCCCCTTCTTTTCTTGATTTTCTTGGCTTAAGGGGATGTTAGGGAGGTCATGCATGCTAGGTAGATGGGTTAGGGTGGGTGTGGGGGGGTGGGGAGGGTTAAATTTAGGTTGGGATGGATGGGCTGGGCGCGCGTGCGCGCGAGTGCGCGGGTGCGCGCGGAGTGGGCGCACGGGTGCGCGCGGGAGCTGGCGCGAGCGGGGGTGCGCCCGGGACCCGAGCGCGCGCGCCTGGGGTAGTGCGCCTGGGCATGCACCTAGGCGCGGGGCTGGGGACCAGTGTGCGCGCGCGCGTGCGTGCGCGTGCGTGGGCTTGCTGGGGCGTGCGCGGGGTGATGCGCAAGGGCACGTGGGCTGGACGCGCAGTGCGCGCGGGCACGCGCGAGCGTGCGCGCACGTGCGGCAGCGCGTCTGGGCGCGCGGGCAGGCGCGCGGCAGTGCGCCGATGGTGCTGGGGTGCGTGCGTGCGTGCGCATTCGTGCGTGCGCGTGTGGGGGGCCATGCGTGTGGCTGCCCGAGGGTTCGGATAGGTGTCGGGGCACTCGGACTCGCGTGCGTACGTGCGTGCTCGCATGCGTGCGAGCCCGTATGCATGCTTGTCCGAGTATTGGGTATTTCTAATGTTTTCTATGTGTAAATTGTGTTGTTACTCACCAAGTTGGATGCCCCTACCTTGCAGATCTCGTCGGATGGGATGCGCGAGGTCCCGGGTCGTAAGGTGAGTGGTTTGATTCCAATCCCCCCCCCCCTCTCTAGGGATGCGCTCGACCCGCATAGACGCGCGTCACGCATCGATGGGGCCCCTAGCTATATATATGTAGAAGCTATGCATGCATGATTAATATGATATATCCATGCCACCTTAGACTTTGTATGCTAGGGATATGCACCCTTATATCATGTATAGCGGCCTATGCATGTTTAGTCACCATGTTTCATGCTAGGAAAGCCTTGACCTATGCATGTTCCCATTTAGTTTAATTTATTTAAATCAAGATGGGATTATGTGATTATATTGTTGTAAGCATGCATTAGAGAATATTATAACCTTTTGGTTATAATATATGGTTCCCCGCATCTTAGTTATGCGCCCTGGAGGAATTCTTGAGAATTCATGACATTAGTAGTGTTAGAAATCGTTGTCGACAGATCCAACAGGATCGTACGCGCGTGAGTAGGCTGTCTTCTCCTTTTGGTTGGATCCGATGTAGGAACTCCCCGGCGATGGCTGTACCTGACAGAGGGCTCCCGTCCGTAGGTACCTCCGATGTGTCAGACAGTACTGGTAGTTGGAGTGGACTAGGTCGAGGCTACAAGGGTGGGAAAGGGCTACCGGGTGGACCAGGGGTGGAGAGCGGTCTAGTCTGTCCCAAAAGACCAATGACACCCCTAAAGGGTGAGCGTGGGGTGGATTGGCGATGTTACGACCCTCTAACTTGTGTAGTTACTCCCGTTTAGGGACTATGACTACTTTAAGGTTAATATGAGTGTGTTGGTTGTTGTTATGCATGTGTGTGATATCTCAATAAGCGAGTATCGAGAGTGGTTGTTTTCCTTTGGGTTTCGCTTTGCGAACATGGGATCATTCTCCCCTTCGTTGGATCCGATGTAGGAACTCCCCGGCGTTGGCTGTACCTGACAGAGGGCTCCCGTCCGTAGGTACCTCCGATGTGTCAGACAGTACGGATGGTGGGAGTGGACTAGGTGGAGGCCACGAGGGTGGGAAAGGGCTACTGGTGGACCAAGGGTGTAGAGCGGTGAGTTGAGGAGATCGGGTTGTAGATACTACCCGGGAGAGGATTAACGAATGATGTTACGGGCGTGGGAATCGTTCTCCCCTTCGTTGGATCCGATGTAGGAACTCCCCGGCGTTGGCTATACCTGTCAGAGGACTAGGCGGAGGCCACGAGGGTGGGAGAGGCTACCGGTGGACCAGGGGTGTAGAGCAGTCTAAGTCTCTTCCCAAAGTCCCAAGATGTCTCCTTTCAGGAGTGAGGGTGTGGATGAGGCGAAGACACGTCGCCTCGTGACCCATTCGTTGTTTGACCGTTCCCATAGTTGTTGGGTCCGGTCTCGTGATCGATGTTGAAGGACATCGTTGGGCGATTGTCTAGATGTAGATGATCTAGTAGTGTTGAGTAGACCAGTAAATCCGGGTCTCTTCGACCGATGGTATGGTCTCTAGACCAGTAAATCCGGGTCTCTTCGACCGACGGTATGGTCTCTCCCCATAAGTCCCAAGAGACTCCCTCCGGGAGTGAGGTTGGGGGTGAGGTTGGTCGCGCCGCCGCGTGAAAGGAAATTGATTATGTATTGAACTGTAGAATGGTGATTGGTTTCCAGCCACTCACTGAGCTTGTAGCTCACCCCTCGCATACTGTTTCTTTTCAGGGGCAGTGTTGGGCGTGGAGCTGGAGCTTCCTGTGGCGTGGTCTTATGGGCGTGGAGCGTTCTACCGGTGGGTGGCGAGTGAGAGGCTGTCAGCATTCCTAGAGTCATTTTATGCTTTGTAAATCGTGCGTGTGGCACATGTTGTATTTTCTTTGGTCTAGACTCGGTTTTCACAGGACATTGATTGTGTATTCGGGTCTGTAATAATGTTTTTGATTTACAGACATTGTTATATATTATGCTTCCGCTTTTCAGTCAGTTATCATTATCTTGCTTCGCCGCCTTGTGTATTGTTGTTGGTGTCCTTATTGACCTCAGGTATTGATAGCTGATATTTATTATTGCCACGTCTCGGGGACGGCCGCCCTAGGGCGTGACACGACGCACCCGCGATCACCTCAACCACCACCACAACTACCACCACCTCCTCACCCCTCCTCAGCCTCCTTTGGCTGCAAATCAGGGGGAGGGAAAGTCCATGAAAAGGTGCTTGAGAGAGAGGAGATCAACAACTACAACAACTTGCACAAAACTCACCATCACTTCCTCCCCCACCTTTGTTGTGTCTGTGTCATTTGGAGCGCTCTGTTTGAAGATTTGGGTACATAATTTTTTTTCTCTAAGTTATGTATTCCTGATTTGGTATTTGGATTTGATTTTGTTAAAATCCAAGATGAAGAGGTTTAATTATGATTTTATTATGAGATGTCCAGTTTTGAGTTAGCTTTCGCACAGAAGTGGAATTAGACCAACTGGATTCCTGTAGTAAAAGTTATGGGTATTTTTCCAAGTATACCCCGGGGATGGAAATTCTGGCAGCAGCCTTGTTCCATGTTTATCTCTAATTTCAGATTAGCTGGAGAGATTATCTAATCTTCCCATGAACATGAAAGTTGTAGATAATCTTCTTAGATTTCCATCGGTCTTGGAATCAAGCAATTCGGAGCTGTATCGGGGAAGTTATGGCTGTTCCAGTGAAGCTTGCGCAGAATTTCTAGTCGGAGGGCAACTTAGTAAATTCTCCTTAAGATATTTGATAAATATCTCCTCTCTCTCTCTCCCCCCTCCCAAATGTGCACGTCGACCTGCATTTTCTTGTCCCTTTCCTCTCCTTCAAAGCCCCCCCCCCCCATGTGTCTGATTGAATGACACAAAGAGAAGGAGATGGTGGTGGAGGAAGGGATGGTAGATCTTTGTGTATGTGTTGTTGTGTTGTTGTTTCTTCCCTTCTCTCAAGCTCTCTTTGCATGGATCTCCCCCCCCCCCTGTTTTGCTGCCATGAGGAGGTTGAGGAGGCTGAGTGGAGGTGGTGGTGGTGGTGGTTCCGGTGGCGGCGTTTCTCTGCGCGAAGGGCCCCCGAATCTCTCCCTTTCTTTTCCCTCCCAAGGTGAGCTCCTCCCCTTCTTCTCTTGGTTTTCTTGGCTTAAGGGGTTGGTTGGGAAGTCATGCATGCTAGGTAGAGGTGTTAGGGTGTGTGTGAGGGGTTGGGATGGGTGAAAATGAGGTTTAGAGGGCTTGGGTGCGCGCTGGGCGCGGTCTGCGTGCGTGCGCGCGCAGGCGCGGGCGTAGGCAGGCGCTGGCGGGCGCAGTCGGGCGCGCAGTCTCGCGCCAATGCGTGCGCGCGGGTGCAGGCGTGAGCGGGGGTGCGCGCGGGCGCGCGCGGACAGGGCACCAGGGCACTGCGCCTGGGTGCAGGGCAGGGCGCCTGGGCACGGAGCTGGGGACCAGTGCGTGCGCGTGCTGGGGCGTGCGCGCAGTGGGCGCGGGGGCGCGCTGGGCTGGACGCGCGGTGCGCTGGCGCGCGCGAGCATGTGCGTGCGTGCGGCAGTGCGTCGGGGCGCACGGGCAGGCGCGCGGCAGTGCGCAGATGGTGCCGGGGTGTGTGCGCGCGTGCGCATTCGTGCGTGTGCATGCGGATGGCCGTGCGTATTGCTGCCCGGTGGTTCGGGAGTGAGTCGGGGTTCTAGGACTCGCGTGCGTACAGGCCGTATGTATGCTTGTCCGAGTGTTGGGGTATTTTAATGTATTTTAGTTGTGTTTGTCCGTTTTACTTACCGAATTGATTACCCTATTTTACAGATCTTGACGGACGGTCGCGCGACGACCCGACTATCTGTGAGTGGTACAATCCAACCCAGTAGGGAGGCGCTATACGCACTTGGGCGTGTACCGTCCTCCCCTGGGGCACCATGGATTTATATTAACTTGTTGTAATGTGTAATCAATGCAATCATGATAAAAATGTAGTATGCATGCTACCGTAGACTTTGTATGTTAGGGACTTGCACCCTTAGGATATGTGTAAGAGCCATGCATCCTGTCACCCTATTCTCATGCTAGGAAGCCTCGGCCTATGCATGCGTCCTACTAGTTTAATTTATATAATTGATTGCTAGCATGCCTTGTATAATATTATAGGGAGGGGCCTTGCGAGGTCAACATTGAGACCCGGGCTAGGGTACTCCGTGTTCCTTGTTTGGTTGTCGGGATGTCCTGTATCGGGACCTCATGCTGCCCTCCCAAGGTTTCTTGTCCCAATAATATTATAACTCTTGTTAATAATCATTATTATAACTCTTGTTGATAACTATTATTATATATGTTCCCCGCATCTTGGTTATGCGCCCTGGAGGGAATTCTGAAGAATTCATGGCATTAGAGTTGTTATGATGTGTTGTCTGCGGATCCGAGTGGATCATATGCGATGGATAGGCTGTTCTGTTCCCTTCATTGGATCCGTGTAGAGACTACCCCGACGTTGGAAAGGCTGTGCCGTGCAGGGGCTCCCATCAGTAGGCACCTCCTAATTTGGGATGGATTGTGCTGAATGTGGGGGTGGCCAAACGGCCTACGGAGTGGGGAGAGACTATCGGTGGACCAAGGGTGACCATCAGCCTAGTCAGTCCCAATATCCTATGTCACCATATTGAGGGGTGAGGGTGAGGGTGCGGTGGGTCGTCGATGTAGCGACCCACTGGATTGTAAGTCCCAAAATCCTATGTCACCTATTGAGGGGTGAGGGTGTAGTGGGTTGGCGATAGCGACCCACTGGTTTGTGTAGTCCCAATATCCTTTGTCACCTATTGAGGGGTGAGGGTGAGGGTGTAGTGGGTTGGCGGTAGCGACCCACTGGATTGCATAGTTATTGCCATTTTGTGGCTTTCAATAATGAGATGGTGGATTAATATAATATCTGGTTGTGGTTAATATAAGCTGTGATGCATGGGTTGTGCTGATCACTGAGTGTGTGGCTCACCCCTCGCATAATTATTTTCTCCAGTGCTATCTGAGTCGGATCTAGAGGAGGGGCTCCCCGAGGGACTTCATCAGTAGCGGAGCAGCGCCACGTTCCGCGAGTTTTAGAGGCTATCAGCATCCCTTTTGATTTATATGTATTGTATTCTGTGCTTGGGCACATGTTTGTATTATATTTGGATGTCTTTGTATATATTGGCTCTCAGAGGACAGTTGATTATGTATCGAGTCTGTAATATGTTTTTGATTTACAGACTCAATCCTTTAGCTTCCGCTATTTGTGTATATATTATGTCAGCCCTGCTTGTGTTGTCATTTTAGCTGTTGTGTGAGTATGTTATTGAACTCCTGTTTGGACTGATATCCTATATACACTTGCCACGTCCCGTGGACGCCCGGGGCGTGACAACCTTCTCCTTCTCTTTGAGGAAATAACACAAACACTTGGGGGAGGTGAAAAGAGAGAAGAGAGAGCCAAAGAAAAATGGACGTGGGATGTGGGAGAGAGAGAGGGAGAAGATATTTTGGGGCACATAAATATCTAAAGAGGGATTCAAATGACTAAGTCATCCTTGACCAGAAATTCTGTACATGCTTCCCTTTAACAGCCATAACTTCATCAATATAGCTTCGAATTGCACAATTCAAAGTCCGTTGGAAAGCCAAGACGATTATCTACAACTTTTATGTTTATGCCAAGATCAAATAATCCCTCCAGCTATTCCGAAATGTGAGCTAAACATTAAACAGGGCTGCTGCCAGAATTTTTAATCCCCGGGGTATACTTGGAAAAATACCCATAACTTTTACTACATGAATCCAGTTGATCTAATTCCACTTTTGTATGAAAGCTAACTAAAAACTGAGTATCTCATAATAAAATCATATTTAAACCTCTTCATCTTGGATTTTAACAAAATCAAATCCAAATACCAAATCGGAAATACATAACCCCTTAATAAAAAAAAATTATGTAGCCAAATTTTAGATCAGAGCGCTCCAAATGACACAGGCATAACATACTTCTTCACAATAATTAACATAAAAAATCATATGAAACTCTAGACAACCTTCTGCTCCTTCAAAGGAAAGATCCTCAGCATCGAAAATAAAAGACAACCGTATTACAATGCATGCAAAAAGTATTTTAGTATGGTGGAAATGAAAGAAGGCGCAATGGAATGCTACAAATGTAAAAAATTGGATGTCAAATACAATCAGAGGTACATATTACAAAAATAATGGGTGGCCTAATCGTATGACAACATGTTACTCATGGCAAACATTTTTTTTTAGGAACCTTCTCAAGGACGGATGAAATACAAAGCGTTTTGATTATCCTTTTCGATGAATCAGAGATCTTATTTGGTTGTCCTATGTCACAATATATAAACATGAATGAGGAGATAAAATGATATTTTATGTTCATTTAATGTTAAATATTATAATATACTGATTTTTCAACATCCTAACACAGAAAGAGATGCAATTCAAGTTCAACGAGAATTTGATATCATGCATCAGGAAGAAATATATGTTCTACACAAAAACAATTAAAATTATAGAAAACGAAAGAGCAATGGGACGTTGGATTGCTCAATATGTAGAGCATATCGATGAGGTAGAAGATGGGGACATCTAGAAGAACGATGGAGTCCGCAACAAAAGAAAAAAAAATTTAGAATGAAGTTTCCAATCTTTGAAGCTTAACCGTGGAAAAATTGTTTGGATTTTGGATTATTTTAATTGATTCACTAAATAAAAAGGACTGCTTTAACCTTACTCTTCATCTATGAAGGCTTTTTGTTATTAGGATTTAATGCATCATTGTATTGCCAAAACAAATAAATACTTCCTTATGTTGTGTTAACTTTGAATGATATTAAATGCAAGGGAATTGCATTCTTAATTGCTTGGGCATCTTACCAATAATTTGTATTAATCAGGTTGATATATGAAGTCAGCCCACAAGAAGGGATTTTAAATATAACCAAAGTAAGGTTCATAGAAATGAAATTGCTTGTGTTCTTCATTACTTTGCAGAATCTGGTGTTTTTCAAGGATATTGAGCTGATCAGCCATGATTCTCTCATGGACATGTTTCATTTTCTTTCCAATTGGAATTACTTACTAATATATGGTTGGTTGATGGTTAAAATATTCCGTCTATGTCCTGTTTTACATCCATATATATTGTTCTAATCTAAGATCTTATTTAATATTAGTGGATTCTTATATTACTAACACTTTCAGAGACTATGCTACAGCTTGGGTTTTCAACTACACTATACTTTACACATCCATCTATTCCCTAGAATAAATTTTTGGAATTGTCTTATTGACTAGAAACTTCTCCTTATGATCTTTGTATATGTTCTGCACAAGTTAAATTGCTCTCGATTTTAACAGTAAAAGATTGGTGTAGGCTCCCTTAATTTGACAGGTAAAGTTACATGCTTAAGTTGATCTGTTCCTTTTCTATTATTGTTAAACAAGAATGCAATTTTTTCAGGATTTATGTATTACAGCATTTAGGTTCTTTTTTTTTCTCCCAATAGTAAAGTATGAATAAATTCATGATCACGTATCAGAGTTACATGTTTAAAAAAAAAAATCTTCCTCTCCTAATTTTTTTAGTTTCATTTCTCTAAACCCTAAAACACTTTCATTCTTGGCTTGATATTATTAGAAACATCATCACCGGTCTATATGTTTCAATAATGAATATTGATATCATATTACATTCTATCATGCCCCAGGGTAGCCGTCCCTGAAACGTGGCAATATATATGTTATATATGTGTCACTTTTTGGCCTATTGGCAATCATTGGAGCATTTTGGCAGTTTTAAAATTTTTAGGGTTTTTCGATCGGAACCGCATAATTTCAGACTGTTAGCTATCGTCTGAGCTAGAGGACTCCGATTGAAAATCTAACTGCATATTATGTGTCCTGGTGCCATTTTAAGCCACTCATGAAAATTTCATCGAATTCTGGCATCGTTTGCAAAAATTTCGCAGTTCCGGGGCGTATCCGGGTTTTTAAGTCGCGCTCTACTTAAAAGGAATCAAAAATATCTCAACACTATTCATCATCTTCCCGACTAGCTCTCTCTCTCTCCTCTCCTCCGATTTTCTTCCGTTCGAGCCCCCTACACCCCTCAAAACCAAAAACCTAAAGCACGGGAAGTGTAGATCGGGTCCCGATCTACGCTCCGGTGTCTTCAAATCCGAATTCCGACGATCCTAGCCTCCCCGACCTCCCCTCTCTCTCCTCTGTTTCGAGCCAAACCGAGGGCCGTGATAGATCGGGGCGTGAGAAGGCTTGTGGGAAGGGTTTCGGCGCGTGGAGATCCACCGGACACCTCCTCCTCCCCTCGGTAAGCCTCCTTTCCCTCTTATTTCTTGTCTAGATGATTGCTAGGGGAGGGTTTTGTGCTTGGGAGGTGGTTGGTGGCGGTGGGGGTCGTCGGAGGGTGGTCGGAGGTGGCTGGAGGTGGTCGGGGCAGTGGGAGGGGTGGTTGGAGGCGCTCGGCAGGCTGGGGGACTGTCCCGGGCAGCAGGGAGCAGCGGCAGCGGCCAGGCAGCGCGCAGGCCGGGCGCGCGCGGGCATGCGCGCGTGCGTGCGCGGGTGTGCGTGCGCGCGGCGTGTGCGTGGGTGTGCGCGGGTCTGGTGCGTGGGGCTGGTCGTGCTGGGCGCGCTGGATGGGCTGGGGGCCTCAGGCAGCACAGGCAACGAGCACAGGAGCCGGCTGGGCGTGCGCGCGTGCGTACGCGCGAGCGTGCGCGCGGGCGTGCGCTCGGGGGAGCTGGTCGCGGCGGTGCGAGGCGTGCGAGCTGCTCGGGTGGTGCTGTGCGCGGGTCTGTTCGTGCAGTTGTGCGCGAGGGGCTGATGGCGAGCTGGCTGGGCGCTGGTCTGGGCGCGCGCGGAGGTGCTGGCCGAGGTGCTGGACGCGCGAGGTGCTGGCCGAGGTGCTGGCGGAGCGCACGGGTGCTGGGGCGCGCGCGGAGGAGGCGCGGGGCGAGGAGCTGTGCGCGAGGCGTGCGCGGGGCGCGGCGGCGGGAGGTGTGCGCGGGGGCGAGGCGCCGCGCGCGGGGCGTGCGGGGTGCTCGCGGGCCAGCGCACGGCGTGCGGGGCGCGTGCGGGCTGCCGCGGCTGGGCTCGGTGGACGCGCGGGCCCCGGGCGGTGCGCGGAGTGCGCGGGCTGAGGCGCGGCGGCGCGTCCGGGCGGTCGGGTGGCCGTGCGGGTGGTGGCCGGCCGTGCGGTGGTTGCCGGGGGGGGGGTGTTGGGATGTTGGGTGTTTAATTGTGTATGTTGTGTATTTTTGGGTAATTGTGGATTTATTCTAACCAGTTAATAACTTGTCTTGCAGATCCCGACGGACGGTCGCGCGTCGACCCGATTTCCGGTGAGTGGGACAACCCAACCCAGTGTGGGAGGCGCTACATGCTTTGGGCGTGTACCGTCCTCCCCTGGGGCTTATAGTTAGTATTAACTGCTTTGATGTAATCCATGTATGCATGATGTGTGTGTAGAATTGCATGCCACCCTAGTTGTGTGATAGGGACTTGCACCCTTAGGATTGTGCATGAGCCATGCATCCTGCCTCCTCGCTATCATGCTAGGAAAGCCCGACCTGTGCATGCGTCCTATTAGTTTGATTTATTTAATTAAATGCGAACTGTAATAATAGATAGCATGCTTAGGGAATATAAGGGGGGCCTTGCGAGGTTAACATTGAGACCCGGGTTAGGGTACTCCGTGTTCCTCGTTTGGTTGTCGGATGTCCTACATCGGGACCTCAGGTTACCCTCCCAAGGTCTCTATTTTCCCTTGTATTATGATTATAAATGCATGTTCCCCGCATCCTGGTTATGCGCGCTGGTGGAATTCTGAGGAATTCGAGACATTAGAGTCGTAGAGATGTGCTGTCAGCGGATCCGAGTGGATCATATGCGATGGATAGGCTGTTCTGTTCCCCTCGTCGGATCCGTGTAGAGACTATCTCGGCGTTAGACAGGTTGTCCCGTGCAGGGGCTCCCACTAGTAGGCGCCTCCTGACTTGGAAGGACTGCGCTGAACATGGGAGTGGCCAAACAACCGCGGAGTGAGGAGAGACTATCGGTGGACCAAGGGTAACCAACAGCCTAGTCAGTCCCAAGAGCCTAGGTCACCTGTTGAGAGGTGAGGGTGAGGGTATGGTGGGCCGGCGATGCGACGACCCACAGGATTATGAATGGATGTTTATCAACCCGCTAAGTCCCAACATCCTAGGTCACCTGTTGAGGGTGAGGGTGAGGGTGAGGGTATGGAGTTCGGCGATGAACGAACCCCCGGATGGTGATATTATGCCACTTGTGGCTTATGAATTGATTAAATGTGGTTAATATGAACTGTATGCATGGGTTGTGCTATTCACTGAGCGTGTGGCTCACCCCTCGCATATTGTCTTTTCAGTGATCTCTGAGGGAGGAGCTTCCCGAGCGACTACACCGGCAGAGGGCAGCGCCGCGTCCCACGAGTTTTGAGGCCATCAGCACCCTTCTTTCTGTTGTACGTATATGTTCTGTGCTTGGGCACTTAGTTGGATTGTATTTGGATTTTGTTGTGTATATTATGACATGTTGGCTCTCACAGGACTTATGATTATGTATCGAGTCTGTAGTATGTTTTGACTACAGACTCAGTCTTTTAGCTTCCGCATCGGTGTATATATTATGTCAGCCCTGCTTTTATCTGTGTGTCATTTTAGTGATTGTTTGTGGTTTATTATTGATTTCCTGTCACTGATATCATATATACACTTGCCGCGTCCCGGGGACGGCCGCCCTGGGGCGTGACAAAAGTTGGTATCAGAGCCTGGTCCTGTCAGAGCCAAATGTCTTCCTTTGATAGAGATGAGTCCTAGGATTTCTATATGCGTATTCTGATCCTAGTGTCTGGTTTTCTTAGGTTGCTGATATGCCTCCTCGCAGAGGACGACGCGGACGTGGCCCCTCTCGACCCTTGGAGGTCTCCGGACCTGCCAGAGTCGAGGATGTTATCGGTGAGTCCTCAGCTGAGAGGTCAGGACCAGCGCAGGAGCCTCCTGCCTGGGAGCGCGCGATTGCGCGGTTAGCAGATATGGTGGAGACCCAGACGAGGGTGTTGGCAGATCAGGCGCGGGAGATTCGGGAGCTGCGGGCAGCCCGCGAGGCAGTACCGCAGGTTCCCTTGGCGGCAGATCCGCCTGTAGTGCCTGATACACCCCCAGTCCCCGTGGTGGAGATTCCGGCGGCCAGAGTCAGGATCCTCAGGAGAGGGAGATGGGGCTAGAGGCAGCAGCGAGAGTCCAGCAGAGTGGACTCTCAGCCTTTCTGAAGCTCCACCCTCCCGAGTTCAGAGGACAGACGGAGGACCCCCTTGCTCCGAGAGATGGTGATGGAGGTGGATACCATCTTCTCCACGATGCTATGCACAGACCGCCAGAGGGTCTCCCTGGCTGCGTTTATGCTGAAGGGTAGCGCCGCCGAGTGGTGGGCTACTAGATCAGTTGACATTCCAGAGGGACTGGAGCAGCTCACCTGGGCGGGTTTCAGGGGATATTTCTTGGAGGAGTATTTCCCCTACTCGACCCGACAGCTAGTGGAGCGGGAGTTTGAGCAGCTGACACAGGGCACCATGTCCGTCGCTGAGTACTCCACGCGGTTCACGAGGCTGTCCAGGTTCGCTCCAGCCCTGGCGATGGATGAGGTGTCGAGGTGCCGTCGGTTCGAGCTCGGTCTGAGCAATGCCATCCGAGTGCACGTCACCGCCCAGGGATTCACGAGGTTCTCCGACTTGGTCTCGCGGGCGAAGACTGTCGAGAGAGACCTCGGGATCCAGGTGCAGGCTCCGACCCCGCCGACAGACCAGAGGCCACCCAGAGGCCAGGACAGAGGGCAGCGGAAGAAGAAGAGGGCCCGCTTCGAGCAGTCAGCGGCTCCCTCTCTCCCAGCAGATGTGGTGCCAGCGCGAGGCCCTGCACCCATCGCAGCCGTGCCGGTCCAGTCGAGGCGACCGGAGACGAGGCGCTGCTATCACTGTCAGCGCGTCGGGCATATTCTGTATAATTGCCCCGACGCAGGCCGACCGAGAGTGATGCCTCAGCAGCAGCAGCAGCAGTTGCAGCAGCAGCCGTTCCAGCAGCCGTTTCAGCAGCGCCAGCAGCAGCAGCCTCAGCGCCAGCCGCAGCAGCAGCCTCAGCGTCAGCAGCAGCAGCCACAGGGTGGCCGTGATGATCAGAGGAGGCAGCCAGCGCAGCAGGCGAGGCGTGCCATTGCTCCTCAGCCTCAGTTCGTTCAGGGCCGAGTGGCAGCGCTTTCGGCAGAGGAGGCCCAGGCATCCGGCAGCGTGGTTAGAGGTACTGTTCAGATCTCCCAGCTTCCTGCTTATGTGCTATTCGATTCCGGAGCCACCCACTCGTTCGTGTCTCCCGCTTTCGCGAGACGGACGGGTGTGGCGTCCGCTCCTCTAGATGCTGTGTTAGAGGTAGCATTGCCCGTGGGAGACCGGATTCTCCTTAGTTCTGTGTACCGAGGGTGCACGGTGGAGATCGCGGATCATGAGTTTCCGGTAGAGCTGGTGGAGCTCGCGATGTCGGATTTTGATGCCATCCTGGGGATGGATTGGCTTGCAGCTAGTCATGCCAGCATCGACTGTTTCGCCAAGTCGGTGTCGTTCCACCTTCCTGGTCGGAGGTCTTTCCAGTACGTGGGCGATCGAGACGTAGCTCCTTTGGGGTTCGTGTCGTCCATGCAGGCGTGGAGACTCCTTCAGGGTGGGTGCGAGGGCTTTCTGGCTTATATTGCTCTGGAGGATGCACCGCTGCGGGCAGATATCAGTCAGACTCCAGTCGTGGCAGAGTTTCCTGAGGTTTTCCCCGACGATCTTCCGGGATTACCGCCGGACCGCGCGATTGAGTTTGAGATCAATCTGCTTCCGGGGACCGAGCCGGTTTCGAGGGCTCCGTACCGGATGGCTCCCGCAGAGCTGAGGGTGCTGAAGGAGCAGTTGGAGGAGTTGCTGGAGAAGGGCTTCGCACGTCCGAGCGTGTCTCCGTGGGGAGCCCCTGTCCTGTTCGTCCGGAAGAAGGACGGTTCACTGCGGCTGTGTATTGATTACAGGCAGTTGAATAAGCGGACAGTGAAGAACAAGTACCCGTTGCCGCGGATCGACGATCTGTTTGACCAGCTTCAGGGAGCGTGTGTCTTTTCCAAGATCGATCTCCGCTCGGGGTACTACCAGTTGAAGATCCGGGAGTCAGATATTCCGAAGACGGCCTTTCGCACCCGGTACGGGCACTACGAGTTCAGAGTACTGCCTTTCGGGTTGACGAACGCGCCGGCGGCCTTCATGGATCTGATGAACCGGGTATTTCGACCCTTCCTCGACTCCTTTGTGGTAGTATTCATCGATGACATATTGGTGTACTCGAGGAGTCTGGAGGAGCACGCTCACCACCTCCGCACTGTTTTGGAGACTCTGGCTGGACATCAGTTGTTCGCCAAGTTCAGCAAGTGCGAGTTCTGGTTGGAGCGGATGGCCTTTCTGGGCCATGTGATTTCCGGTGAGGGTATAGCTGTGGACCCGGAGAAGACGCTCGCCGTGTCGAATTGGCGTCGACCGTCGAACCCCACAGAGATTCGTAGCTTCTTGGGCTTGGCGGGTTATTATAGGAGGTTTGTGGAGGGTTTCTCCAAGATAGCCGTTCCTCTTACCCGCCTCACTCGGAAAGACGTTCGGTTCGAGTGGTCCCCTTCTTGCGAGGAGAGCTTCCAGGAGCTGAAGCGAAGACTCACCTCAGCGCCGGTTCTTACCCTTCCATCTGGGAGCGGTGGGTTCGCAGTATACTCAGATGCATCGCAGTTGGGTGTGGGCGGCGTCCTGATGCAGTACGGTAAGGTGGTGGCTTACGCGTCTCGTCAGTTGAAGCCCCATGAGCAGAACTACCCCACCCATGACCTTGAGTTGGCTGCGATTATATTTGCGCTGAAGATGTGGAGGCATTATCTCTACGGAGAGGAGTTCGAGCTCTTCACAGATCATAAGAGCTTGACGTATCTGCAGTCTCAGCCGGAGCTCAACATGCGACAGAGGCGTTGGGTTGAGTTCCTGACAGACTACGACTGTGACATCGCTTACCATCCGGGTAAGGCGAATGTTGTTGCAGATGCGCTCAGTAGACAGCCCCTGGGCATGGCCGCCCACATGGCTGTCCGTCGTTGGAGGCTTCTGGAGGAGGCCGCTTGCTGGATCAGTGTTCGGGAGACCCCTGCGGGTGGCTTTCTGGCCAGGCTGGTGGTGCAGCCGGTTCTTCTCGATGAGATCCGCACGGCTCAGGCTCAGGACCCGCATTTCATAGTCCTTTCTGAGGGCGTCGCCCGGGGCGAGCGCCAGGACTATCAGATTCGCGCAGACGGGATCCTGCGATTCAGAGGCCGAGTTTGCATCCCCGACGACGCAGAGCTGAGGCGGAAGATTCTGGACGAGGCCCATCGCTCGAGGTACACAGTGCACCCTGGAGGCACGAAGATGTACAGGGGCCTTCGTCGCGGCTACTGGTGGCGCGGGATGAAGACAGATATTGCCAGATTTGTTGCCCGATGCCTAGTATGCCAGCAGGTGAAGTCGGAGCATCAGCGCCCTGCGGGGAAGCTGCAGTCCATTGAGATCCCTCAGTGGAAGTGGGAGCAGATCACTATGGACTTCGTCTCGGGTTTGCCGAGGTCACGCTCGGGTCGCGATGCCATCTGGGTGATCGTCGACCGGCTGACGAAGTCTGCTCATTTCCTCCCCATCCGACTCACCGATTCTCTGGACACCCTGGCGCAGTTATTCGTCTCCGAGATTGTCCGACTCCATGGCACTCCAGTCAGTATCATTTCTGATCGAGACGCGCGTTTCACTTCGAGGTTCTGGCGTAGCCTCCAGCACGCCCTTGGTACGAACCTCCACTTCAGTACCGCGTTTCATCCTCAGACGGACGGCCAGTCGGAGAGGACGATCCAGACCCTTGAGGACATGCTGCGGGCCTGTGTGCTCTATTTCGGGGGCAGTTGGGAGAGGCAACTTCCGTTGGTGGAGTTTGCCTACAACAACAGCTATCATTCGAGCATCCGGATGGCTCCCTACGAGGCACTTTATGGCCGCAGCTGCAGGTCCCCCCTGTGTTGGGATGAGGTCGGAGAGCGCCAGCTAGAGGGACCAGAGATCGTTCACCAGACCTCCGAGATGGTGAAGACGATCCGCGAGCGTATCCGAGTCGCTCAGAGTCGTCAGAAGAGCTACGCCGACCGCCGTCGCCGTGAGCTCTCCTTCGAGGTCGGTGATCATGTATTCTTGAAGGTGTCCCCGATGAAGGGCATCTTCCGATTCGGTGTGCGGGGCAAGCTGAGTCCGCGTTTCATTGGGCCTTTCCTCATACTCGAGCGAGTTGGAGAGGTGGCCTATCGCATCGCTCTGCCCCCACAGTTGGCTCAGGCCCATGACGTCTTCCACGTCTCGCAGCTGAGGCGATACGTCCACGATCCTGCCCACATCATTCCGTTCGAGCCGCTCGTCTTCGAGCCGGACTTGTCTTTCGTGGAGCAGCCGATTGAGATCATGGACCGCCGCGAGAAGAGGCTCCGCACCAAGACCGTCCAGCTGGTCAAGGTGCGATGGCAGCACCGTTCCGGTGCCGAGGCCACCTGGGAGCTCGAGGACGCCATGCGTGACGCGTATCCACATCTTTTCCCTTCTTAGATGTACTTGTATTTATTTTGAGGACAAAATTTCCTAAGGGGGGGAGAATGTTATATATGTGTCACTTTTTGGCCTATTGGCAATCATTTGGAGCATTTTGGCAGTTTTAAAAATTTTAGGGTTTTTCGATCGGAACCGCGTAATTTCAGACTGTTAGCTATCGTCTGAGCTAGAGGACTCCGATTGAAAATCTAACTGCATATTATGTGTCCTGGTGCCATTTTAAGCCACTCATGAAAATTTCATCGAATTCTGGCATCGTTTGCAAAAATTTCGCAGTTCCGGGGCGTATCCGGGTTTTTAAGTCGCGCTCTACTTAAAAGGAATCAAAAATATCTTGTCACTATTCATCATCTTCCCGACTTGCTCTCTCTCTCCTCTCCTCCGATTTTCTTCCGTTCGAGCCCCCTACACCCCTCAAAACCAAAAACCTAAAGCACGGGAAGTGTAGATCGGGTCCCGATCTACGCTCCGGTGTCTTCAAATCCGAATTCCGACGATCCTAGCCTCCCCGACCTCCCCTCTCTCTCCTCTGTTTCGAGCCAAATCGAGGGCCGTGATAGATCGGGGCGTGAGAAGGCTTGTGGGAAGGGTTTCGGCGCGTGGAGATCCACCGGACGCCTCTTCCTCCCCTCAGTAAGCCTCCTTTCCCTCTTATTTCTTGTCTAGATGATTGCTAGGGGAGGGTTTTGTGTTTGGGAGGTGGTTGGTGGCGGTGGGGGTCGTCGGAGGGTGGTCGGAGGTGGTTGGAGGTGGTCGGGGCAGTGGGAGGGGTGGTTGGAGGCGCTCGGCAGGCTGGGGACTGTCCCGGGCAGCAGGGAGCAGCGGCAGCGGCCAGGCAGCGCGCAGGCCGGGCGCGCGCGGGCATGCGCGCGTGCGTGCGCGGGTGTGCGTGCGCGCGGCGTGTGCGTGGGTGTGCGCGGGTCTGGTGCGTGGGGCTGGTCGTGCTGGGCGCGCTGGATGGGCTGGGGGCCTCAGGCAGCACAGGCAACGAGCACAGGAGCCGGCTGGGCGTGCGCGCGTGCGTACGCGCGAGCGTGCGCGCGGGCGTGCGCTCGGGGGAGCTGGTCGCGGCGGTGCGAGGCGTGCGAGCTGCTCGGGTGGTGCTGTGCGCGGGTCTGTTCGTGCAGCTGTGCGCGAGGGGCTGATGGCGAGCTGGCTGGGCGCTGGTCTGGGCGCGCGCGGAGGTGCTGGCCGAGGTGCTGGACGCGCGAGGTGCTGGCCGAGGTGCTGGGCGGAGCGCACGGGTGCTGGGGCGCGCGCGGAGGAGGCGCGGGGCGAGGAGCTGTGCGCGAGGCGTGCGCGGGGCGCGGCAAGGCAGGGATGGTGTGCGCGGGGGCGAGGCGCCGCGCGCGGGGGCGTGCGGGGTGCTCGTGGGCTAGCGCACGGCGTGCGGGGCGCGTGCGGGCTGCCGCGGCTGGGCTCGGTGGACGCGCGGGGCCCCGGGCGGTGCGCGGAGTGCGCGGGCTGAGGCGCGGCGGCGCTCCGGGCGGTCGGGTGGCCGTGCGGGTGGTGGCCGGCCGTGCGGTGGTTGCCGGGGGGTGTTGGGGGTTTTGTTTGGGATGTTTTTGTGTGTGTTATGTATTTTTGGGATAACTGTGGATTTATTCTAACCAGTTAATACCCTGTCTTGCAGATCTCGACGGACGGTCGCGCGTCGACCCGATTCCCGGTGAGTGGGACAACCCAACCCAGTGTGGGAGGCGCTACATGCTTTGGGCGTGTACCGTCCTCCCCTGGGGCTTATAGTTAGTATTAACTGCTTTGATGTAATCCATGTATGCATGATGTGTGTGTAGAATTGCATGCCACCCTAGTTGTGTGATAGGGACTTGCACCCTTAGGATTGTGCATGAGCCATGCATCCTGCCTCCTCGCTATCATGCTAGGAAAGCCCGACCTGTGCATGCGTCCTATTAGTTTGGTTTATTTAATTAAATGCGAACTGTAATAATAGATAGCATGCTTAGGGAATATAAGGGGGGCCTTGCGAGGTTAACATTGAGACCCGGGTTAGGGTACTCCGTGTTCCTCGTTTGGTTGTCGGATGTCCTACATCGGGACCTCAGGTTACCCTCCCAAGGTCTCTATTTTTCCCTTGTATTATGATAAATAAATGCATGTTCCCCGCATCTTGGTTATGCGCGCTGGTGGAATTCTGAGGAATTCAAGACATTAGGATTGTAGAGATGTGCTGTCAGCGGATCCGAGTGGATCATATGCGATGGATAGGCTGTTCTGTTCCCTTCGTCGGATCCGTGTAGAGACTACCTCGGCGTTAGACAGGTTGTCCCGTGCAGGGGCTCCCACTAGTAGGCGCCTCCTGACTTGGAAGGACTGCGCTGAACATGGGAGTGGCCAAACAACCGCGGAGTGAGGAGAGACTATCGGTGGACCAAGGGTAACCAACAGCCTAGTCAGTCCCAAGAGCCTAGGTCACCTGTTGAGAGGTGAGGGTGAGGGTATGGTGGGCCGGCGATGCGACGACCCACAGGATTATGAATGGATGTTTATCAACCCGCTAAGTCCCAACATCCTAGGTCACCTGTTGAGGGTGAGGGTGAGGGTGAGGGTATGGAGTTCGGCGATGAACGAACCCCCGGATGGTGATATTATGCCACTTGTGGCTTATGAATTGATTAAATGTGGTTAATATGAACTGTATGCATGGGTTGTGCTATTCACTGAGCGTGTGGCTCACCCCTCGCATATTGTCTTTTCAGTGATCTCTGAGGGAGGAGCTTCCCGAGCGACTACACCGGCAGAGGGCAGCGCCGCGTCCCACGAGTTTTGAGGCCATCAGCACCCTTCTTTCTGTTGTACGTATATGTTCTGTGCTTGGGCACTTAGTTGGATTGTATTTGGATTTTGTTGTGTATATTTATATCGACATGTTGGCTCTCACAGGACTTTTGATTATGTATCGAGTCTGTAGTGTGTTTTGACTACAGACTCAGTCTTTTAGCTTCCGCACTCGGTGTATATATTATGTCAGCCCTGCTTTTATCTGTGTGTCATTTTAGTGATTGTTTGTGGTTTATTATTGATTTCCTGTCACTGATATCATATATACACTTGCCGCGTCCCGGGGATGGCCGCCCTGGGGCGTGACAATATAAAGTATCAGCTATCAATACCTGAGGTCAACAAAGACTCCAACAACAACACACAAGGTGGCAAAGCAAAGATAAATGATAATTGATTGAAAAGCAGAAGAAAAAGATATCAACAATGTCTGTAAACCAAAAACATTATTACAGACTCAGATACACAATCACTGTCCTGTGAGAGCCAAGCCTAGTCCAAATAAAATACAACCTGTGCCATATGCATGATTTACAATACATAAAATGACACTAGGACTGCTAACAGCCTCGCACTCGCCACCCACCGAACAGAACGCTCCACGCACATAATACCACACCACAGGGAAGCACCAGCTCCACGCCCAACATTGCCCCTGAAAAGAAACAGTATGCGAGGGGTGAGCTACAAGCTTAGTGAGTGGCTGGAAACCAATCACCATTACAACAGTTCAATGCTAAGGCAATTTTCTTTCAAGGAACACATAGGTGGAAACCCAATGGATAACAAGGTCACGCGGCGGCGCGACCAACCTCACCCTCACCCTCACTCCCGGAGGAAGACTCTTGGGACTTTTGGGGAGAGACCATACCATTGGTCGAAGAGACGCGGAATTACTGGTCTACACAACACTACTGGATCATCTACATCGAGATAACTGCCCAACGATGTCTTTGAACATCGATACACAACCGGACCCAACAACTATGGGAACGGACGAACAACGAATGGGTCACGCGGCGATGTGTCTTCACCTCATCCTCACCATCACCTTTTAGAGGTGACATAGGACTTTTGGAAGAGATTAGACTGCTCTACACCCTTGGTCCACCGGTAGCCCTTTCCTCGGGTAGCCTCTACCTGGTATACTCCCACGATCAGTACGTTCCTGAACGCATCGGTAGTACCTACGGATGGGAGCCCTCTGTCAGGATAGCTTTTCCAACGCCGGGGAGTTCCTACACGGATCCAACGAAGGGGAGAACGATTTCACGCTCGCAATATCATTCGTTAGCCCTCTCCCGGGTAGCCTCTACCTGGTATACCCCCATGATCAGTACATCTAGCCACATGCATCGATAGTACCTAAAAGTGGGGGAGCTCTGTCAGGACAGCTACAACCCGGGCAATTCAACACAGACGACATTGGGAGGAAACACTCCATGTTCGCAAAGCGAACCCAATGGAAAAACAACTACTCTCAATAATCGCCTAACTTAATGCCAAAGCTACCGGTTTAACAAAACCGATACAACAAATGAATTCTCCTGAATTCCATTCAAGTGCATCACACGGATGTAGGGGCGATTACATCGCTCGCACACTAACTAATGAGGTACATCTCAACGACGGGTCGTACCCACACCTATTTCAGATAGGCCTAATTAGGTTTCACATGTGCGAATATATAATAGGAGAATCATATCATAGCTATGTGCATGAACCATATGCACGATCATCTAATAATTGACTATAAGGGTAACCCCTAACATGGATTTACATCATAAACAACAAATCATACAACACGCATACAAGGTATGGCCCACTTAAACATGTATATATGGCCATTAATCATATAAGCACACAAGGCATAACTGAAGCATGCGTTGGATAGCACCAACTTAAAAGGGAAGGGTCAAGCGCGATCTCGCGCACTAACAGGTGCATACCAATATTCCAAACGAACCTGGGTCGAGTAGGAAATCGCATCTACTTACTCAATTCGTTCAGAGAGAGAGGGTGAGAGAGAGATCATTATCTCTTGAAGTTGGTCATAGCTTTGCCCCATTAGCATGGGCGCAACAACTACACCACGCCCTCGAGTTTTATCGCAAGGGAATATTATGCATGTTCTCGTTATTAACCCAGACTTAATTATGATGAATATTCTAATTAATATGGTAGTATTACTCATAGGGACTACCTAATGCATGCTTATTGTATACATTCATGAAAACCCACATCACACATGCCCATACATGAAGGGCGCATGCATACATAATAAATAGTTCACACATGAACATACATAGGCAAATATATGGTAGAAAAGGGGGGTTCTACACAATATACAAGCTATACTAACCTAGCATGCAAATACTTAGCATATTATGGGTTAGACATGACCATACTACTTATCTAATTAAGTAGTATAGTCAGGGTGCCCAACGGATGCGCGACGCACGACTACATGCATCCAACGCTTCCCGAAGGGTTGGATCAAACCACTCACCGATACCCGGATCGCCGCACGTCTGATCTACGAGATCTGCAAAACACAACCAATGATCCACAATTAAAATATGGAACCTCCTATCACACATATAAGCCTACTTCATGAAGACCCTAACCCCTGATACTTCCATATTATCACACAAGACACATGCAAACAACTCCTTGACACACAACCGAGCAAAACTGCCAAACCTGCTGCAACCAGCCCTACTAATTGATCTCCACAGCACCCAATACACTTCCAAAAATTATGAAATAAAACATGCACATTCTCTGATATGCTGGGATCATAATCCATAAATTCATTATAACCTTATTTTGCCTCTACAAGCCCGAAATAAAATATTTCCAGAAGTAGGTCAATTCCCTCGCGAATCTGGACAGGCCATGCAAAACAGGTTCTAACTTACACCACAGATATCATAATGACCCCACATTTCATATATAACAACTGGACACATAGATGATCATATCATATGAAGACATAATCCTAAAAATGTGCCTCTAAAACTAGATTCACTAAGATCTTTAAAATATAGAGTGCTGTCTTACCAAAACAGGGGGAGGGAAATGGGGAGATGCGGGGTTCTCGACACACCCACGACCACCTCAACCACCACCACCACCACCACTACCTCATTAGCATCTCCTCAAGCCCTTCATGGCAGAAAACAGGGGTGCAAAGGGGCATGAGAAGGGGATAGAGAGAAGAGAAACAACAACAACAACACAAACTCACCCCTTTCTCACTCTTTCTTGTGCTTCTTCTTCATTTTTTCTTTCAATTGCTTCTTCCTCCTCCTTCTTCACACACAAAGAGGGGAAAAAGAGACCAAGAGAGGGAGGGAAAGAGAGATCCACGAATTGGGAGAGAGGGGGAGAGAGAGGGCAAAAAGGTCATTTTCATGCCCAAATAGTGTCTAGGGGTGACCATAAGGGGGTGGTGAGGTTAGGGTTAGGCTCACCCACTCACATACCAAAAGACCAATGGTTTATTCATCACTAAGCAAGGTGGGGGTAAGGTTACCAAAGGTCACCACATCCTCAAAATATCTCTCACTATTCGACCAACCAAACCAGGAACTCTCAAAACCCGAATACGGTTTGGAACTGCATATTTTTCAAAATGTTACCAGAATTTGATAAAAATTTTATGGGTAGTACAAAACGGTACCATGACCCATAATATGCAGTTAAATTTTCAATCAGAGTGCTCCAACTCCCGCAGGTAGCTAAAAGCCAAAATTTTAGCGACTCCGATAAAAAAAAAAAGGCCCTAAATGACCCAAATGTGACCAAGGCTTAACCGAAATGGCTCCAAATGACACAGGCATAACACATTCTACATCATCTCCAGTGTATTTCATGTGCTCTTCAATTAACAAATCCTTCATGAAATTAATACATGTGCAATGCACATGTGCTTCAATTAGTATAAATAAAAGGCAAACTCGTCGACTATTATTGTTTAAATAAATGTCGAGTTACTCTTTTAATGATACATCAACCCGACAACCTGGATGCATACAATTTTGCTTAAATATATAAAAAGTAAAATGATTCACATACCCTATCTTTATAGGCCCCAAGTAAGCCTCATATGCACAATACCTGTTTTACCCTTTTTGTTGTTTTTTTCTTTATTTGGTAACTGTTTCCATAATCAAGGAAACAGTTATAATTACTCTCTTCCACCTATACATAATTAATGACAGTGACAATTGTTATATATGTGTCACTTTTTAGCCTTTTGGTCACCTTTGGTTCATTTCTGACAGTTTTCCAATTTTTCTTTTTTCGATCGAAGCCGCTAAAATTTTGGACTTTTAGCTATCTGTGTGAGTTCGAGAACTCCGATTGAAAATCTATCTGCATATTATGAGTCCTGGTGCCATTTTGAGCCACTCATAAAATTTTTATCGAATTCCGGTAACGTTTTAGAAAATTTGGCAGTTTCGAATCGTATCCGGGTTTTGACCGATTTTGGATTGTCAAAGGGGGACTTTGACCGGGTCAACAAAGACCTTGACTAGTCAAAGATGACCTTTGACTAGTCAAGGGTTTTTGTTTTTTTGTTTGGTTGGGTTGACTCAAAGTCAAGCCTCACCAACCCACTTTTTCTCATAAATGTGAGTGTGTGTGTGTGAGTGTGTGGACACTATTAGTGGGCGTCCCCTTCACATCTCCCTCTCCCTCTCACTCACTCCTTCACTCCCTCTTCTTTGTTGGTGTTAAATAGAGGTAGTAAAAGAAGGAGAAGAAGAAAGACCTAGAAAGGAAAAGAGAAGGTATGTGTGTGTGCAAGCTTTGAGTGTTGTTTGTTCTTGATTCCCTTCTCTCTAACTCCCTCTCATGCCTCCCCTCTTCACCCCTGTTTTCAGCCATCAAAAGCTTGAGGAGTGGCTGAGAAGGTGGTGGTGTTGGTGGTGGCGGTAGAGGTGGTTTGGTGCGCAAAGGGCACCCGAGTACCCCCTTTTCTTTCCCCTCCTTTTTGGTAAGTTCTCCTCTCCCCTTAGCTTTGTTTTAGATGATTGTTAGGGCTTTTAAGTGGTCAAGCATGCTATGCATACGTGGTAGGGGTGTGGGAGGGCTGAGGAGGGGGTGGGGGGAGGTTGGGCGCGCGCGCGGGGCCATCCGCGCGCGTGCGTGCGCGTCTGCGCGCAGGGGAGCGCTGGAGCGCACAGTCGAGCACGCTGGCGGGTGCGCGCGCGTACACGCAGGCGCGCGAACGTGCACGCAGGGTTCTGCGCAGGCGCGCAGTGCGCGCGAGGGCTCGCGGGCGGACGCATGGTGCGCGCAGGCTCGCGCGAGCGTGCATGCACGCGCGGTAGCGCGTCTGGGCGCGCGGGCAGGCGCACGGCAGTGCGCCAAGGGTGCTGGGGCGCGTGCGTGCGTGCGTATGCGTGCGTACGCGTGCGGGGGGCCATGCGTGTGGCTGCCCGAGGGTTCGGGTAGGTGTCGGGGCACTCGGACTTGCGTGCGTACGTGCGTACTCGCATGCGTGCGAGCCCGTATGCATGCTTGTCCGAGTTTTTGGCATTGCTAGTAAATTTCATGTATATTTGTGTAGTTTACTCACCATATTGAATGCCCTTGTCTTGCAGATCTTGGCGAACGGTCACGCAACGATCCGGGTTGCGGTGAGTGGGTCAATCCAACCCAGTAGGGAGGCGTTCGATGCACGTAGGCGTGCATTGCCCTCCCCTGGGGCACCATAACTACATATTAACTTGTGTAAATAAAAACTTATGTTAATGCATGCTTGCTATGATGTAACCATACCATGTTAGACATTGTATGCTAGGGATATACATCCATGTATCATGTATAGAGGCCCATACATGCCTAGACACCATGTCCCATGCTTGAAAAGCCTTGATCTATGCATGTTTCCCATTTAGTTTAATTTAATTAAATCAAAATGAGATTATGTTAGTATAAGCATGCCTTAGAGAATATTATAACCTTGTAATTATAATGTATGTTTCCCCGCATCTTAGTTATGCGCCCTGGAGGAATTCTTGAGAATTCATTACCTTAGTAGTGTTAGTAATCGTTGTCGATGGATCCAAGAGGATCGTATCCGTGAGAGTAGGTTGTTTTCTCCCTTCGTTGGATCTGAGTAGGGACTAACCGGGTTGGGAAAAGCTGTCCTGACAGAGGGCTCCCATCGGTAGGTACTACCGATGCATTCGGGAATGTACTGACCATGGGAGTATACCAGGTAGAGGCTGCCCGGGGAGAGGCTACCGGTGGACCAAGGGTGGAGAGCAGTCTAATCTGTCCCAAAAGGCCTATGTCACCCCTAAAGGGTGAGGGTGAGGGTGGGGTGGGTCGGCGATGTTACGACCCACTAGCTTGTACAGTTACTCCCGTTTAGGGACTTTAATTATTTTAAGGTTAATATGAGTTGTGTTGCATAGATTGTGCCATTCACTGAGCGTGTGGCTCACCCCTCGCATATCTTTTCCTCCAGTTTTCACTGAGTCGGATCTGAAGGAGGAGCTCCTCGAGGTATCGCAACAGTAGCGGAGCAGCGTTCACGTTTTGGGTTGTGAGTGAGGCCATCATCACCCCCTTCTTTTGCTTGTATGTATTGTTATCCGTGCTTGGGCACAACACTTGTATATGGATGTCTTTGTTTATATTGGCTCTCACAGGACAGTTGATTATGTATTCTGGTCTGTAATATGTCTTTGAATTACAGACTCAGTCGTTTAAGCTTCCGCTATATGTATATATATTATGTCAGCTACATTATTGATTGTGTATCATCTTCGATGTTGTTTAGAGTCTTTTATTGATCTCTTGTATGGACTGCTGATATTATATATATTTGCCACGTATCGGGGACGGCCGCCCTGGGGCGTGACAAAAGTTGGTATCAGAGCCTGGTCCTGTCAGAGCCAATTGTTTTCTTAGAGATGAGTCCTAGGATTTCTATATGAGTATTCTGATCCTAGTGTCTGTTTTCTTAGGTTGCTGATATGCCTCCTCGCAGAGGGATGCGTGGACGTGGTCCCCCTCGGGCCTTGGAGGTTTCCGAACCTACCAGAGGCGAGGAGTCTACTGGAGGGTCCTCGGCTATTGGGCCAGGACCAGCGCAGGAGCCTCCTGCATGGGAGCGTGCTTACGCTCGTATCGCAGATCTATTGGAGACTCAGACTAGGGCACTGGAGGCCCAGACTAGGGCGTTGGCTGATCAGGCGCGAGAGATCCAGGAGCTGCGGGCGGCCCGCGAGGCAGTTCCACAGGTCCCCTTGGTGGCAGATCCACCGGTGGTGCCCGAGGTACCCCCTGTCCCAGTGGAGATTCCGGTAGAGGGAGTTCAGGATCCCCTGGAGAGGGAGGTGGAGCTAGAGGCTGCGGCACGAGTGCATCAGAGCGGCCTCACCGCCTTTCTGAAGCTTCACCCTCCCGAGTTCCATGGCCTGTCGACGGACCCCCTTGCCCCGAGCGTTGGTTGATGGAGATAGACAAGATCTTCTCGACCATGCACTGCACCGACCGCCAGCGTGTCTCACTGGCCACCTTCATGTTGAAGGGTAGCGCTGCCGACTGGTGGGCTACCCGATCGGTGGACATCCCCGAGGGCGTGGGGCGACTTCTATGGGCCGGATTCCGGAGCTACTTTCTGGAGGAGTACTTCCCATTTTCGACACGCCAGATCGTGATGCGAGAGTTCGAGCAGCTGACGCAGGGCTCCATGTCAGTCGCTGATTACTCTACACGTTTCACGAGGCTTTCCCGGTTCACCCCCGCCTTGGTGATGGATGAGGAGACGCGATGCCGTCATTTCGAGATGGGTCTCATTAGCACCATCAGGGTGCATGTCACCTCACAGGCGTTCACGAGGTACTCAGACTTGGTGTCTCGTGCGAGGACAGTTGAGCGAGACCTTGGGGTCCTTTGGGGGTTCCAACCCCTTCTGCAGACCAGAGGCCCCCAGGAGCCAGGACCAGGGACGTCGCAAGAGCAAGCGGCCCCGCTTTGATCAGTCAGCGGCCGCCGCTACTCCAGTCGATGTGGTGCCAGTGCGAGGTCCAGCACCCATTGCTGCAGTACCAGTCCAGGCTAGGCGACCGGAGACGCGGTGTTGTTACCATTGCCAGCGGGTCGGACATATTTCCTATGATTGCCCTGATGCTGGCCGACCCCTGTGCCTCGACACAGCAGCAGTAGCAGCTACAACAGCAGCCGCTCTAGCAGCAGCACCAGCAGCAGCAGCCACAGCGTCAGCAGCAGCAGCCACAGGGTGGCCAAGTTGACCAGAGGAGGCAGCCAGTGCAGCCTGCGAGGCGTGCCCCTGCTCCTCAGCCGCAGCTTGTTCAGGGTCGTGTTGCAGCACTTACAACCGAGGAGGCGCAGGCTTCGGTAGCGTGGTCTGAGGTATTGTTTTGATCTCCCAGCTCCCTGCATATGTGCTATTTGATTCCGGAGCCACGCACTCATTCGTGTCTCCCGTTTTCGCGAGACGGATGGGCGTGGTGTCCGCCCCTCTTGATGTTGTGCTGGAGGTATCATTGCCCGTCGGAGACCGTATTCTCCTCCGTTCTGTTTACCGGGGGTGTACCGTGGCGATTGCGGAGCATGAGTTTCCATTAGAGTTGGTAGAGCTCGCCATGACGGACTTCGATGCCATCCTGGGAATGGATTGGCTCTCAGCTAGCCACGCCAGTATCGACTGTTTTGCGAAGTCGGTGTCTTTCCACATCCCTGGTCGGAGATCTTTCCAGTTCGTGGGCGATCGGGACATAGCCCCTTTGGGGTTCGTTCCATCCAGGCGTGGAGACTCCTTCAGGGAGGATGTGAGGGTTTTCTGGCATACATTGCTGAGGAGGATGCACCACTGCGGGCAGATATCAGTCAGACTCCGGTCGTGGCGTAATATCCAGAGGTTATCCCGATGATCTCCGGATTACCGCTGGATCGCGCGATCGAGTTTGAGATTAATCTAATTCTGGGGACCGAGCCGATTTTGAGAGCTCCGTACCGGATGGCCCCAGCAGAGCTGAAGGTGCTCAAGGAGCAGCTGGAAGAGTTGCTCGAGAAGGGCTTCGCACGTCCGAGTGTCTCTCCGTGGGGAGCCCCTGTTTTATTCGTTCGGAAGAAGGACGGTTCGCTGCGTCTTTGTATTGATTACAGGCAGCTGAACAAGCGGACCGTGAAGAATAAGTACCCCTTGCCGCGGATTGACGATCTGTTTGACCAGCTCCAGGGAGCGCGTGTCTTTTCTAAGATCGATCTCCGTTCGGGCTACTATCAGCTGAAGATCCGAGAGTCGGATATTCTGAAGATGGCCTTTCATACCCGTTATGGGCACTACGAGTTCTGAGTACTGCCGTTTGGGTTGACGAATGTGCCGGCATCCTTCATGGATCTGATGAACCGGGTGTTTCGGCCCTTCCTCGACTCCTTCGTGGTAGTCTTCATCGATGATATTCTGGTGTACTCGAGGAGTCTTGAGGAGCACGCTGACCATCTCCGCACTGTCTTGGAGACTTTGGCCCGACATCAGTTGTTCGCCAAGTTCAGTAAGTGCGAGTTTTGGTTGGAGCGTATGGCCTTTCTAGGCCACGTGATTTCCGGTGAGGGTATATCTGTGGACCCGGACAAGACGCTCGCCGTGTCGAATTGGCGGTGACCGTCGAACCCCACTGAGATTCGGAGCTTCTTGGGTTTAGGGGGTTATTATTGGAGGTTTGTCGAGGGTTTCTCGAAGATAGCTGTTCCTCTGACCCGCCTCACTCGGAAGGATGTCCGGTTTGAGTGGTCCCCATCTTGCGAGGAGAGCTTCCTGGAGTTGAAGCGAAGACTCACCTCAGCGCCAGTTCTTACCATTCCGTCTGGGAGTGGTGGATTCGCAGTCTACTCCGATGCATCGCGGCTGGGTTTGGGTTGCGTCCTGATGCAGTACGGTAAGGTTGTGGCTTACGCGTCGCGTCAGTTGAAGCCCCATGAGCAGAATTACCCCACCCACGATTTGGAGTTAGCAGCGATCATCTTTGCGCTGAAGATGTGGAGGCACTACCTCTATGGCGAGGAGTTCGAGCTCTTCACGGATCACAAGAGCCTGACTTACTTGCAGTCCCAGCCGGAGCTCAACATGCGTCAGCGACGTTGGGTCGAGTTCCTGAAGGACTATGACTGTGACATCGCTTACCATCCGGGTAAGGCGAATGTCGTGGCCGATGCTCTCAGCAGGCAGCCCTTGGGCATGGCCGCCCACTTGGCTGTACGTCGTTGGAGGCTTCTAGAGGAGGCCGCTTGCTGGATCAGCGTTCGAGAGACACCTGCGGGTGGCTTTTTGGCCAGGCTAGTGGTGCAGCCCGTTCTTCTCGACGAGATCCGCACGGCTCAGGGGCAGGATCCTCACTTTCTAGTCCTCTCTGAAGGCGTCGCCCGGGGCGAGCGTCCGGACTACCAGATTCGCGAGGACGGAATCCTGCGGTTCAGAGGTCGAGTATGCATTCCTGACGACGCAGAGCTGAAGCAGAAGATCTTGGACGAGGCCCATCGTTCGAGGTACACAGTGCATCCTGGTGGCACGAAGATGTACAGGGGCCTTCGTCGTGGCTACTGGTGGCGCGGGATGAAGGCGGATATTGGCCGTTTCGTTGCCCGTTGCTTGGTATGCCAGCAGGTGAAGTCGGAACATCAGCGTCCTGCGGGGAAGCTGCAGTCCATTGAGATTCCTCAGTGGAAGTGGGAGCAGATCACCATGGACTTCGTTTTGGGTTTGCCGAGGTCACGTTCGGGTCGCGATGCCATCTGGGTAATCGTCGACCGACTGACTAAGTCCGCTCATTTCCTCCCATTCGACTCACCGATTCTCTGGACACCCTGGCACAGTTGTTTGTCTCCGAGATTGTTCGTCTCCATGGCACTCCCGTCAGCATCATTTCTGATAGAGACGCGAGGTTTACTTCGAGGTTCTGGCGCAGCCTCCAGCACGCCCTTGGTACGAACCTCCACTTCAGTACAGCGTTTCATCCACAGACGGACGGCCAGTCGGAGAGGACGATACAGACCCTGGAGGACATGCTGCGAGCTTGCGTTCTCGACTTTGGGGCAGTTGGGAGAGGCATCTCCCGTTGGTGGAGTTTGCCTACAACAACAGCTACCACTCGAGTATTCGGATGGCACCATATGAAGCGCTCTATGGCCGCAGCTGCAGGTCCCCCTTGTGTTGGGACGAGGTCGGAGAGCGCCAGTTGGAGGGACCAGAGATCGTCCACCAGACCTCAGAGATGGTCAAGACGATTCGTGAGCGTATCCGAATCGCTCAGAGCCGTCAGAAGAGCTACGCCGATCGTCATCGCCGTGAGCTCGCCTTCGAGGTTGGTGACCATGTTTTCCTGAAGGTGTCCCCGACGAAGGGCATCTTCCATTTTGGTGTGCGGGGCAAGCTGAGTCCGCGTTACATTGGGCCGTTTCTCATCCTTGAGCGGATTGGAGAGGTGGCCTATCGCATAGCCCTGCCCCCACAGTTGGCTCAAGCCCATGACGTCTTCCATGTCTCGCAGCTGAGGCGTTACGTCCACGATCCTGCTCACATTATTCCGTTCGAGCCGCTCGTCTTCGAGCCGGACTTGTCATTCGTGGAGCAGCCGATCGAGATCCTGGACCGACGCGAGAAGAGGCTCCGCACCAAGACCGTCCAGCTGGTTAAGGTGCGATGGCAGCACCGTTCTGGTGCCGAGGCCACTTGGGAGCGCGAGGACGCCATGCGTGGCGCATATCCACATCTTTTCCCTTCCTAGATGTTTTTGTATTAATTTTGTGGACAAAATTTCCTAAGGGGGGAAGAATGTTATATATGTGTCACTTTTTAGCCTTTTGGTCACCTTTGGGTCATTTCTGGCAGTTTTCCAATTTTTCTTTTTTCGATCGGAGCCGCTAAAATTTTGGACTTTTAGCTATCTGTGTGAGTTCGAGAACTCCGATTGAAAATCTATCTGCATATTATGAGTCCTGGTGCCATTTTGAGCCACTCATAAAAATTTCATCGAATTCCGGTAACGTTTTAGAAAATTTGGCAGTTCCGAATCGTATCCGGGTTTTGACCGATTTTGGATTGTCAAAGGGGGACTTTGACCGGGTCAACAAAGACCTTGACTAGTCAAAGATGACCTTTGACTAGTCAAGGGTTTTTGTTTTTTTGTTTGGTTGGGTTGACTCAAAGTCAAGCCTCACCAACCCACTTTTTCTCATAAATGTGAGTGTGTGTGTGTGTGTGTGTGTGTGTGGACACTATTAGTGGGCGTCCCCTTCCATCTCCATCTCCCTCTCACTCTCTCCTTCACTCCCGCTTCTTTGTTTGTGTTAAATAGAGGTAGTAAAAGAAGGAGAAGAAGAAAGACCTATAAAAAAAGAGAAGGTATGTGTGTGTGCAAGCTTTGAGTGTTATTTGTTCTTGATTCCCTTCTCTCTAACTCCCTCTCATGCCTCCCCTCTTCACCCCTGTCTTCAGCCATCAAAAGCTTGAGGAGTGGCTGAGAAGGTGGTGGTGTTGGTGGTGGCGGTAGAGGTGGTTTGGTGCGCAAAGGGCACCCGAGTACCCCCCTTTCCTTTCCCCTCCTTTTTGGTAAGTTCTCCTCCTCTCTTAGCTTTGTTTTAGATGATTGTTAGGGCTTTTAAGTGGTCAAGCATGCTATGCATATGTGGTAGGGGGTGTGGGAGGGCTGAGGAGGGGGTGGGGGAAGGTGGGGCGGGCGCGCGGGGCCATCTGCGCGCGTGCGCGCGCGTCTACGCGCGCAGGGGAGCGCTGGAGCGCTCAGTCGGGCGCGTTGGCCAGTGCGCGCACGTACGCACAGGCGCGCGAGCATGCGCGCGGGTTCTGTGCGGGCGCACATTGCGAGCGAGGGCGCGCAGGTAGGACGCGCGGTGCGCGCGGGTGTTTACGAGCGTCCGCACGCGCGCGGCAGCGGGTCTGGGCGCGCGTGCAGGTGCACGGCAGTGCGCCAAGGGTGCTGGGGCACGTGCGTGCGTACGTATGCGTGCGTACGCGTGCGGGGGGCATGCGTGTGGCTGCCCGAGGGTTCGGGTAGGTGTCGGGACACTCGGACTTGCGTGCGTACGTGCGTACTCGCATGCGTGCGAGCCCGTATGCATGCTTGTCCGAGTTTTTGGCATTTCTAGTAAATTTCATGTATATTTGTGTAGTTTACTCACCATATTGAATGCCCTTGTCTTGCAGATCTTGGCGAACGGTCACGTAACGATCCGGGTTGCGGTGAGTGGGTCAATCCAACCCAGTAGGGAGGCGTTCGATGCACGTAGGCGTGCATTGCCCTCCCCTGGGGCACCATAATTACATAATAACTTGTGTAAATAAAAACTTATGTTAATGCATGCTTGCTATGATGTAACCATACCATGTTAGACATTGTATGCTAGGGATATACATCCATGTATCATGTATAGAGGCCCATACATGCCTAGACACCATGTCCCATGCTTGAAAAGCCTTGCTCTATGCATGTTTCTCATTTAGTTTAATTTAATTAAATCAAGATGAGATTTTGTTAGTATAAGCATGCCTTAGAAAATATTATAACCTTGTTATTATAATATATGTTTCTCCGCATCTTAGTTATGCGCCCTGGAGGAATTCTTGAGAATTCATTGCCTTAGTAGTGTTTAGTAATCGTTGTCGACGGATCCAAGAGGATCGTATCCGTGAGAGTAGGTTGTTTTCTCCCCTTCATTGGATCCGAGTAGGGACTAACCGGGTTGGGAAAAGCTGTCCTGACAGAGGGCTTTCATCGGTAGGTACTACCGATGCATTCAGGAATGTACTGACCATGGGAGTATACCAGGTAGAGGCTGCCCGGGGAAAGGGCTACCGGTGGACCAAGGGTGGAGAGGAGTCTAATCTGTCCCAAAAGGCCTATGTGAGGGTGGGGTGGGTCGGCGATGTTACGACCCACTAGCTTGTACAGTTACTCCCGTTTAGGGACTTTAATTATTTTAAGGTTAATATGAGTTGTGTTGCATAGATTGTGCCATTCACTGAGCGTGTGGCTCACCCCTCGCATATCTTTTCCTCCAGTTGTTACTAAGTCGGATCTGAAGGAGGAGCTCCCCGAGGCATCACATCAGTAGCGGAGCAGCGTTCACGTTTTGGGTTCTACGAGTGAGAGGCCATCAGCATCCCCTTCTTTTGCTTGTATGTATTGTTATCCGTGCTTGGGCACAACACTTGTATATGGATGTCTTTGTATTATGTTGGCTCTCACAGGACAATTGATTATGTATTCTGGTATGTAATATGTCTTTGAATTACAGACTCAGTCGTTTAAGCTTCCGCTATATGTATATATATTATGTCAGCTACATTATTGATTGTGTATCATCTTCGATGTTGTTTAGAGTCTTTTATTGATCTCCTGTATGGACTGCTGATATTATATATATTTGCCACGTATCGGGGACGGCCGCCCTGGGTGTGACTGTCATTCCCCAGGGCGGCCGTCCCTGAGGCGCGGCAATGGTATATATGATATCAGCAGTCTATACAGGAGGTCAATAATATACTCTAAACAATATCAACAATGACAACACAGACAACAAGAGGCTCACATAATATATACACAAATAGCGGAAGCTAAAAGACTGAGTCTGTAATTCCAAAGACATATTACAGACCCGATACATAATCAACTTTTCTTGTGAGAGCCAATATATATACACGACATCCAAATATAATACAAATGTGTACCCAAGCACGGAATACAATACATACAATCAAAGAGGGATGCTGATGGCCTCTCACACGCAGAACGTGACGCTGCTCCGCTACCGCTGATGTGCCTCGGGGAGGTCCTCCTTCAGATCCGACTCAGATATAATTGTAGAAAAATATATGCGAGGGGTGAGCCACACACTCAGTGAATAGCACAACCCATGCATTACAATTCATATCAACCTTATACAATTCATAGCCCCCAACACGGGCGCAACATGAACATTCTAATGGGTTATTTCATCGCCAACCCACCTCCCACCCCCCCCCCCTCACCCTCACCCTTTCCTGGGGGTGACATGGGCCTCTTTGGGGCATACTAGACCGCTTCCCACCCCTGGTCCCACCGGGTAGCCTCTCCCACCCTCGTAGCATTCACCTGGTATACTCCCACGATTCAGCACAGTCCAAACACATCAGGAGGTACCTACTGATGGGAGCCCTCTGTCAGGCCAGCTAACGCCGCGGAGTTCCTACCTCGGATCCCAACCAATAAGGAGAAGACAGCTTAGTCACGCGGATACTATCATGCCCCAGGGCGGCCGTCCCCAGGACGCGGCAAGCGTATACATGATATCAGCAGTCAATACAGGAGATCAATAACATGTCATAAACAACAGCTAAAAGACAACACAGACAACAAGGAGGCTGACATGATGTATACACAGATAGCGGAAGCTAAAAAGACTGAATCTGTAAATCAACAACACAGTACAGACTCGATACATAATCATATGTCCTGTGAGAGCCAATATACACACATATATCCAAATACAATCCAAACTGGGTGCCCAAGCACAGAAATATATACATACAATAAAAAGGAAGGATGCTGATGGCCTCAAAAACTCGAGGGACGTGGCGCTACTCCGCTACTGGTGCAGTCGCTCGGGAAGCTCCTCCTTCAAGTCCGTCTCGGTAATCACTGGAGAAAAATATTATGCGAGGGGTGAGTCACACGCTCAGTGAATAGCACAACCATGCATCACAATTCATATTAACCACAATTAATCAGCAAAAGCCTCAAAGTGGCATAAACAACACAAATCCGGGGGTTCGTTACATCGCCGAACCACCACACCCTCACCCTCACCCTCACCCCTCAATAGGTGACAAAGGATATTGGGACTTAGTAGGCTGATAATCATCCTTACACAAACCAGTGGGTCGCCACATCGCTGGCCCACCACACCCTCACCCTCACCCCTCAACAGGTGACATAGGCTATTGGGACTGACTAGGCTGATTGGTCACCCTTGGTCCACCGATAGTCTCTCCTCCACTCCGTAGGCCATTTGGCCACTCCCACATTCAGCACAGTCCATCCCAAATCAGGAGGTGCCTACTGATGGGAGCCCCTGCACAGGACAGCATTTCTAACGCTGGGGCAGTCTCTACCGGATCCAACGAAGGGAACAGAACAGCCTATCCATACGCATATGATCCACTCGGATCCGCCGACAACACATCTCAACAACTCTAATGTCTTGAATTCTTCAGAATTCCTCCAGCGCGCATAACCAGGATGCGGGGAATCATATAAAATAAATAATAGGGAAAAGAAACCTTGGGAGGGCAACCTGAGGTCCCGATATAGGACATCCCGCCAACCAAACAAGGAACACGGAGTACCCTAGCCCGGGTCTCAATGTTTACCTCGCAAGGCCCCCTTATATTCCCTAAGGCATGCTAACAATATCATAGGCTTGCATTTAATTAAATAAATCAAACTAATAGGTCGCATGCATAGGTCGAGGCTTTCCTAGCATGATAACAAGGTGACAGGATGCACGGCTCTTACACATATTCTAAGGGTGCAAGTCCCTAACATACAAGTCTAGGGCGGCATGCATTCTACACACTAATCATGCTTGCACAGATTAAATATTAATCAGTTAATATTAACTATGTGTCCTAGAGGAGGACGGTATACGCCCAAGTGCATATAGCGCCTCCCAACTGGGTTGGGTTGTCCCACTCACCGGTAACCTGGTCATCGCGCGACCGTCCGTCAAGATCTGCAAGACAGGGTAATTAACTTGGTGAGTAACAATACACAAAACCACAAAAATACACAAAAATACACTAAAATACCCCACACTCGGACAAGCGTACATACGGCCTGTACGCACGCGAGTCCGAGCACCCCGACTCACTCCCGAACCTTCGGCAACCATCCGCACGGCCACCCGCCCCCGGATGCACCGCCGCGCCCCAGCCCGCGCCCCCAGGCGCCCTGCCGAGCCCCTGCCCGCACGCTAGGACATGCCGCCGAGCTCCCCGGGTGCACCGCGCGCTCACTGCGCCCCCAGCGCAGCAACCTGCGCGCACACCCGCACACCCTGTGCCCTCGCGCTCGCCCCGCGCGCACCCCGCGCTCACCACCGCCTCGCCTCGCCTCGCGCGCACAGCATGCCTGCGCCTCTGCGCAGCGCTCCGCGCGCACGCTCCCCACGGCGCCCTGCGCGCAGCGCCCCATCGCCCACGACCAGCGTCCAGCGCCCAGCGCCCAGCGTCCAGCACACCCACGCCCAGCGCACGCCCTCCAGCTCCACCAGCGCACGCCCTCCAGCTCCACCCGAGCGCACGCCCGCGCGCACGTCTGCGCTCACGCGCGCGCGCACTGCCAACTGCCCCGCATGCTGCGCTGCCTGTTGCGCCTGTGCTGCCATCCTGCCCGGGACAGACCACCACCCTGCCCGAGCCACCCTACCTCCTCTATCCGGCCACCAATGGCCTCCGAACTCCCCTAACCACCACCCACGGCCACCAACCGCCACCACACACCCAAATACACCCCCTAACATGCATCTAAACATGGAAGAGGAGGAAAGAAGGCTTACCCAATGAAAGGGAAGGAATGGAAGGGAACCGGAAGCTCTTCGTGCACCGAAACGCCTCCCCAAAGCCCTCCACCACCAAGGTCTCTTCCCACCCTCAAAGGGGCTGAAATCTGAGGAGAAAAGAGGGTGTGAGGAGGGGCTAAACACACCGGAATTCGAATCCGAAACCACCGGTAGATAGATCGGGATGGGATCTAACCTTTCTATTTTTGTGATTTCAAGCTCTCTAACTAGCTCAAAATCAAGAAAAGGAGAGAGGGGGAGAGAGAAAATCACTCGGAGAAGAAGATGAATAGTGGAGGGCAACTTTTCCTACTCACTTAAATAAGTGAACACCACATTAATTAGGGTTAACCTAGGTTTAATTAGGTTTAAGTGAGGATTAGGATGCTTTAAGTGGGTTTTGACTTGGGTCAACCCAACCACAAATAAAAACAAAAAGGGTTGACCAAGTCATGGGCCCACTTTGACCGAGTCAACTCTCCCAATGACTTCTCGCTCGTTCAAAACCCGGATACGCCCCGGAACTGCAAAATTCTGAAACGTATCGGAATTCGATGAAATTTTCATGAGTGGCTTAGAATGGCATCAGGACACATAATATGCAGTTAGATTTTCAATCGGAGTCCTCAAACACAGGACGATAGCTAACAGTCCAAAATTTTAGCGGTTCCGATCGAAAAACGAAAAAAAACTCAAAAACTGCCAAAATGCTCCAATGGTTACCAGAAGGCAAAAAAAGTGACACATATATAACAGATACGATCCTCATGGATCCGTCGACACCGATGGTAACGCTAAAATAATGGCATGAATTCACAAGAATTCTTCCAGGGCGCATAACTAAGATGCGGGGAGACACATATTATAACAACGAAGTTATAATATTCTCTAAGGCATGCTAATAAGCATAAGTTCGCATTTGATTTAATCAAATTAAACTACTTGGGAACATGCACAGGTCGGGTAAGGTGTCTAGGCATGGACGGGCCTCTAACATGATGTAAGGGCGTATATCCCTAGCATACAAATCTAACGTGGCATGGACACATCATAATAATCAATATAAGGGTGCATATCCCTAACATGCAGGTCTAAGGGGGGCATGGATACAACATAATGCAAGGCATAGTTTATAGTTAATACTAGCTAATATGCAACTATGGTGCCCCAGGGGAGGGCAATGCACGCCTACGTGCATCGAACGCCTCCCTACTAGGTTGGATTGTCCCACTCACCAATACCCGGGTCGTCGCGTGACCGCTCGTCAAGATCTGCAAGACATGGGAAACCAAAATGGTGAGTAAAATACACAAATACACAAGAAATACGCTAGAAATACCCAACACTCGGACAAGCATGCATACGGGCCCGTACGCACGCGAGTCCGAGTGCCCCGACACACTCCCGCACCCACGGCAGCCATGCGCACGGCCACCCGCACGCACACGCACGGGTGCGCACGCACGCACGCACGCCCGCGCCCCGGGCGCACTGCCGCGCCCCAGCCCGCTCGCCCAGACACGCCGCACGCTAGTGCGCACGCTCCCGCGCGCACCGCGCGTCTAGCCCTGCGCCTACCCGCGCGTACTGTGCCCCTGCATAGCACCCCGCACGCATCCCCGCGCACACGCCCGCGCGTACGCGCCCACTCGCCCAGCGCCCCCGACTGCGCGCCTGCTCTGCCTGTGCGTGCGCAGACTCGCCCAGCGCCCCCGACTGCGCGCCCGAGCCAACCCAACCACCTCCCTCAGCCCTCCCACACCCCAAACACTCATGCAAACCTTGCACATCCAAAAACACATCCTAAACATGCATCTACACAAGAAAAAGGGGGGAGGAAAGCTTACCCAAGGGAGGAAAGGAAAGGAGGGATCTTCGGGTGCTCTTCGCGCACCGATTTGCCACCACCAAAGCCACCACTACCAAGACCTCCCTCAGCCCTAAAAGTGGCTGAAAACAGAGGTAAAAAGGGGCTAAGAGAGGAGGTCTCACAAGGGGGAAATCGAAAATGAAACCATGGAAAGGTAGATCGGGACAATACCTTCCTTTTCTCCTTCAATGGCTTTTCTTTTTAACCACCTCTACTAGATCAAAAGGGGGAAATAAAGAGAGAAGATGAGAGAGCTTGAGAGAGATGGAGAAGATGATGAATAGGGGGGGACACTATTCTTGGGCGTGGACCTTAAGTCACCACACACACACCACACACACTCACACACTCACACACTTAGAAATTAATTAGGTTAAGCTAGGTTTAGGTGCACTTTGACCTTAGTCAACCCAACCACACTAGAAAACAAAAGATTTTGACCAAGTCAAGGGTCAAAATTGACTTGGTCAAAGTCCTCTTTGACTTGGTCAAGTCTCCCAATGACTTTTCGATTGGTCAAAACCCGGATACGATTCGGAACTGTGAAATTCTGAACGTTACCGGAATTCGATGAAATTTTTGTGAGTGGCTTGGAATGGCACCAGGACACATAATATGCAGTTAGATTTTCAATCGGAGTCCTCAAGCTCAGGCTGACAGCTAAAATTCTGAAATTTTAGCGGTTCCGATCGAAAAAAGAAAAAGTTGAAAAACTGCCAGAATGCTCCAATGGTGACCAGAAGGCAAAAAGTGACACATATATAATAGTGACAACAATAAATCATTTCCATTTATAATTCACGTTTCTTGTTTCGTTTTTGAATTCATTCCAATTGAATTATTTATACACACATAATCAATAGTTCATTTCCTTTTTAAAACACCATTATTGTTTTTAAAAACACCTAGCACTATATCTCCATATCTCTTTCGGTTTTTATATTTTCTTTGGTCCTAAACAACAAAAATATACATACTGAAACCAGTTACAAATGTTTAACATTCAATTCTATGTCATATACAAAGAAACATGCATTTGATTTTGTCAGTTACATTTTATAAGGAGTAAATTCAATTCTAAAAATGTCAGTTACATTTATCAAATAATAGATTACTTTTATTATGCTTAATTACATATAAAAACATATAAAAAGTCAGATACGGATAATCAATTATATTGAACATAGTGAGTTATATTCATCCATTTAGTCAGTTTCATTGTTATTAATTATACTCTGCTACAATTGTTAGTTACATTTTGTTAGTAGTAAGTGTTATATATGTGTCACTTTTTAGCCTTCTGGTAACCATTGGAGCATTCTGGCAGTTTTTCAACTTTTTCGTTTTTCGATCGGAACCGCTAAAATTTTGGACTTTTAGCTATCATCCTGAGTTTGAGGACTCCGATTGAAAATCTAACTGCATATTATGTGTCCTGGTGCCATTTCAAGCCACTCACGAAAATTTCATCGAATTCCGGTAACGTTTCAGAATTTCACAGTTCCGAATCGTATCCGGGTTTTGACCGAGCGAAAAGTCATTGGGAGACTTGACTTGGTCAATGTGGGCCCATGACTTGGTCAACTCCTTTGTCTTCTTGTGTGGATGGGTTGACCCAAGTCAAAGATCATCTAAACCTAACCTAAACCTAATTAGTGCTAAGTAAGTGGTGAGTGTGTGAGTGACTGTGTGTGTGTGTGGGTGCTTTAAGTGGGACGACCAAGAATAGTTGCACTCCCCTATTCATCATCTTCTCCACCAAAATCTCTCTCTCCCCTCTCCTTATTTCCTTGATTTGATCTAGCTAAGGTGGTTAAAAAGAGAAACCCTAAGAAGAGAAAAGATAGGTGAGGACCCGATGTCACGCCCCAGGGCAGCCGTCCCCGGGACGCGGCAAGGGTATACATGATATCAGCAGTCAATACACGAGATCAATAATATACCATAAACAACAGCTAAAAGACAACATAGACAATAAAAGGCTGACATGATGTATACACAGAAATGCGGAAGCTAAAAAGACTGAATCTGTAAATCAACAACACTTTAGAGACTCGATACATAATCATATGTCCTGTGAGAGCCAATATATCCACAATACATCCAAATACAATCCAAACTGGGTGCCCAAGCACAGAAATATATACATACAATGAAAGAGAAGGATGCTGATGGCCTCAAAACTCGAGGGACGTGGCGCTACTCCGCTACTGGTGTAGTCGCTCGGGAAGCTCCTCCTTCAAGTCCGCCTTGGTAATCACTGGAGAAAATAATTATGCGAGTGGTGAGCCACACGCTCAGTGAATAGCACAACCCATGCATACAATTTATATTAACCACAATTATAGCAAAAAGCCTCAAAGTGGCATAAATAACACAAATCCGGGGGTTCGTTACATCGCCGAACCACCATACCCTCACCCTCACCCTCACCCCTCAATAGGTGACAAAGGATGTTGGGACTTAATAGGCTGATAATCATCCTTACACAATCCAGTGGGTCGCCACATCGCCGGCCCACCACACCCTCACCCTCACCCCTCAATAGGTGACATAGGCTCTTGGGACTGACTAGGCTGTTGGTCACCCTTGGTCCACCGATAGTCTCTCCCCACTCCGTAGGTCGTTTGGCCACTCCCACATTCAGCACAGTCCGTCTACCAAATCAGGAGGTGCCTACTGATGAGAGCCCCTGCACGGGATGACCTTTCTAACGCTGAGGTAGTCTCTACACGGATCCAACGAAGGGAACAGAACAGCCTATCCATCGCATATGATCCACTCGGATCCGCTGACAACACATCTCTACAACTCTAATGTCTTGAATTCTTCATAATTCCACCAGCGCGCATAACCAAGATGCGGGGAATACATAAAGTAATAATGAGGAAAAGAGACCTTGGGAGGGTAACCTGAGGTCCCGATATAGGACATCCCGCCAACCAAACAAGGAACACGGAGTACCCTAGCCTGGGTCTCAATGTTGACCTCGCAAGGCCCCCTTAATATTCCCCAAGGCATGCTAAAAATATCTTACGTTTGCATTTAATTAAATAAATCAAACTAATAGGACGCATGCATAGGTCGAGGCTTTCCTAGCATGATAACGAGGTGACAGGATGCACGGCTCATGCACATACCCTAAGGGTGCAAGTCCCTAACATACAAGTCTAGGGTGGCATGCATTCTACACATTAATCATGCTTGCATGGATTACAATATAACAATTAATATTAACTATGTGCCCCAGGGGAGGACGGTACACGCCCAAGTGCATGTAGCGCCTCCCAACTGGGTCGGGTTGTCCCACTCACTAGTGACCGGGTCGTCGCGCGACCGTCCGTCAAGATCTGCAAGACAGGGTAACCCACTTGGTGAGTAAAACACACAAATACCACAAAATACTACAAAATACACAAATAAACACCCAACACTCGGGCAAACGTGCATATGGCCCGTACACACGCTAGCCCGAGCACCCGACTCACTCCCGCACCCTCGGCAACCACCCGCACGGCCACCCGCCCCGGATGCACCGCCGCGCCTCAGCCCGAGCACCCAGGCGCACCGCCGGGCCCCTGCCGTACGCCTGGACATGCTACCGAGCCACCCGGGTGCACCGCGCGCCCACTGTGCCCCATCGCAGCAGCCCGCGCGCACCCCGCACGCCTCGCGCCCCGCGCCTCGCCCCGCGCGCACCGCCGCTCGCCTCGCTGCGCCCTGCCTCGCTCCGCGCGCACCACCAGCGCGCATCACCGCTCGCCTCGCCGCGCGCACAGCACGCCTGCGCATCGCCCACTCGACCAGCACGCCCAGCGCATGCCCACTGACCAGCACCCCCAGCACTCCCAGCGCATGCCCACTCGACAGCACCCCCATTACGCCCAGCTCCCAGCACGCCCAGCGCCCAGCACGCCTAGCACCCCCGCGCCTGCGCCACCCGAGCGCACACCCGCGCGCGCGCCGCGCAGCCTACTGCGGTGCTTGCTGCCTGTGCTGCTGACCTGCCCGAAGCCACCAGCCACCCTGCCCGAGCACCTCTACCACCCCCCACCGGCCACTAACGGCCCCCAACAGCCACCAATCACCTCCCACAGCCACCAACACCCAAATCCACCCTCCTAACAAGCATCTAAACAAGAAAAGCAAGGAAGGAGAGCTTACCCAAAGCAAGGAGAGGAAAAGAAGGGATCCGGAAGCTCTTCTCGCACCGAAATGCCTCTCCAAGGGTCTCCACCACCAAGACCCCTTCCCACCTCCGAAAAGGCTCAAATCTGAGGAGAAGAGAGGGCGGGAGAGAGGGCAAGACACGCCGGAATCCGGATTTGAAACCACCGGGGTGTAGATCGAGACCGGATCTACACTTTCTATGCTTTGGGTTTTAAGGTTTGGGCACCCTAGCTAGGTCAAAAGAAGGTTTTTGAGAGAGGGGAGAGAGAAAGCAAAATGTGGAAGATGATGAATAGTGGTGGAACAAATAGTTTTAGCTCACTTAAATAGGTCAAACCTCACTTGAATTAGGGCTAATCAAGATTAATTAGGCTTAAGGACTAGATTAGGTGAGTTAAGTGGCCTTTGACTTGGGTCAACCCAACCACACAAAAAACAAAAAGGGTTGACCAAGTCATGGGCCCACTTTGACCGAGTCAACTCTCCCAATGACTTCTCGCTCGGTCAAAACCCGGATACGCCCCGGAACTGTGAAATTTCAGAAACGTTACCGGAATTCGATGAAATTTTCGTGAGTGGCTTAAAATGGCACCAGGACACATAATATGCAGTTATTTTCAATCGGAGTCCTCAAACACAGGACGATAGCTAACAGTCCAAAATTTTGCGGTTCCGATCGAAAAACGAAAAAAACTCAAAAACTGTCAAAATGCTCCAATGGTTACCAGCAGGCAAAAAGTGACACATATATAACATTCTCCCCCCCTTAGGAAATTTTGTCCTCAAAATAAATACAAGAACATCTAAGAAGGGAAAAGATGCGGATACGCGTCACGCATGGCGTCCTCGAGCTCCCAAGTGGCCTCGGCACCGGAACGGTGCTGCCATCGCACCTTGACCAGCTGGACGGTCTTGGTGCGGAGCCTCTTCTCGCGGCGGTCCAGGATCTCAATCGGCTGCTCAACGAAAGACAAGTCGGCTCGAAGACGAGCGGCTCGAACGGGATGACGTGAGCAGGATCGTGGACATATCGCCTCAGCTGCGAGACATGGAAGACGTCATGGGCCTGAGCCAACTGTGGGGGCAGAGCTATGCGATAGGCCACCTCTCCAACTCGCTCGAGGATGAGGAACGGCCCAATGAAACGCGGACTCAGCTTGCCCCGCACACCGAATCGGAAGATGCCCTTCATCGGGGACACCTTCAAGAACACATGGTCACCAACCTCGAAGGTGAGCTCACGGCGACGACGGTCGGCGTAGCACTTCTGACGACTCTGAGCGACTCGGATACGCTCGCGAATCGTCTTCACCATCTCTGAGGTCTGGTGAACGATCTCTGGTCCCTCTAACTGGCGCTCTCCGACCTCGTCCCAACACAGGGGGGACCTGCAGCTGCGGCCATAAAGTGCCTCGTAAGGAGCCATCCGGATGCTCGAGTGGTAGCTGTTGTTGTAGGCAAACTCCACCAACGGAAGGTGCCTCTCCCAACTGCCCCCAAAATCGAGAACACAGGCCCGCAGCATGTCCTCAAGAGTCTGGATCGTCCTCTCGACTGGCCGTTCGTCTGCGGATGAAACGCTGTACTGAAATGGAGGTTCGTACCAAGGGCGTGCTGGAGGCTACGCCAGAACCTCGAAGTAAAACGCGCGTCTCGATCAGAAATGATGCTGACTGGAGTGCCATGGAGACGGACAATCTCGGAGACAAATAACTGCGCCAGGGTGTCCAGAGAATCGGTGAGTCGGATGGGGAGGAAATGAGCAGACTTCGTCAGCCGGTCGACGATCACCCAGATGGCATCGCGACCCGAACGTGACCTCGGCAAACCCGAGACGAAGTCCATGGTGATCTGCTCCCACTTCCACTGAGGGATCTCAATGGACTGCAGCTTCCCCGCAGGGCGCTGATGCTCCGACTTCACCTGCTGGCATACTAGGCATCGGGCAACGAAACGGGCAATATCCGTCTTCATCCCGCGCCACCAGTAGCCGCGACGAAGGCCCCTGTACATCTTCGTGCCACCAGGATGCACTGTGTACCTCGAGCGATGGGCCTCGTCCAGAATCTTCCGCTTCAGCTCTGCGTCGTCGGGAATGCACACTCGGCCTCTGAATCGCAGGATCCCGTCCGCGCGAATCTGGTAGTCCGGACGCTCGCCCCGGCGATGCCTTCAGAGAGGACTATAAAATGCGGATCCTGTGCCTGAGCCGTGCGGATCTCATCGAGAAGAACCGGCTGCACCACCAGCCTGGCCAAAAAGCCACCAGCAGGAGTCTCTCGAACGCTGATCCAGCAAGCGGCCTCCTCCAGAAGCCTCCAACGACGGACAGCCATGTGGGCGGCCATGCCCAAGGGCTGCCTACTGAGCGCATCTGCAACGACATTCGCCTTACCCGGATGGTAAGCGATGTCACAATCGTAGTCCGTCAGGAACTCAACCCAACGTCTCTGACGCATGTTGAGCTCCGGCTGGGACTGCAGATATGTCAAGCTCTTATGATCAGTAAAGAGCTCGAACTCCTCTCCATAGAGGTAATGCCTCCACATCTTCAGCGCAAAGATGATCGCTGCCAACTCAAGGTCATGGGTGGGGTAATTCTGCTCATGGGGCTTCAACTGACGAGACGCGTAAGCCACAACCTTACCGTGCTGCATCAGGACGCAACCCACACCCAACTGCGATGCATCTGTGTAAACTGCGAACCCACCACTCCCAGACGGAAGGGTAAGAACTGGCGCTGAGGTGAGCCTTCGCTTCAGCTCCTGGAAGCTCTCCTCGCAAGCAGGGGACCACTCGAACCGAACATCCTTCCGAGTGAGGCGGGTAAGAGGAACGGCTATCTTCGAGAAACCCTCGACAAACCTCCTGTAATAACCCGCCAAGCCCAAGAAGCTCCGAATCTCTGTGGGGTTCGACGGTCGACGCCAATTCGACACGGCGAGCGTCTTCTCCGGGTCCACAGATATGCCCTCACCGGAAATCACATGGCCCAGAAAGGCCATACGCTCCAACCAGAACTCGCACTTGCTGAACTTGGCGAACAACTGATGTCTGGCCAAAGTCTCCAAGACAGTGCGAAGATGGTGAGCGTGCTCCTCAAGACTCCTCGAGTACACCAATATGTCATCGATGAATACTACCACAAAGGAGTCGAGGAAGGGCCGAAATACCCGGTTCATCAGATCCATGAAGGCCGCCGGCGCGTTCGTCAACCCGAATGGCAGTACTCTGAACTCGTAGTGCCCATACCGGGTGCGAAAGGCCGTCTTCGGAATGTCTGACTCCCGGATCTTCAGCTGGTAGTACCCCGAGCGGAGATCGATCTTGGAAAAGACACGCGCTCCCTGGAGCTGGTCAAACAGATCGTCGATCCGCGGCAACGGGTACTTGTTCTTCACTGTCCGTTTATTCAGCTGCCTGTAATCAATACACAGCCGCAGCGAACCGTCCTTCTTCCGGACGAACAGGACAGGGGCTCCCCACGGAGAAACACTCGGACGTGCGAAGCCCTTCTCCAGCAACTCCTCCAACTGCTCCTTGAGCACCTCAACTCTGCAGGGGCCATCCGGTACGGAGCTCTCGAAATCGGCTCGGTCCCCGGAATCAGATTGATCTCAAACTCGATCGCGCGATCCGGCGGTAATCCCGGAAGATCATCGGGGAAAACCTCGGGATACTCTGCCACGACCGGAGTCTGACTGATATCTGCCTGCAGCGGTGCATCCTCCTGAGCAATATATGCTAGAAAGCCCTCGCATCCTCCCTGAAGGAGTCTCCACGCCTGCATGGACGACACGAACCCCAAAGGGGCTACGTCACGATCGCCCACGAACTGGAAGGACCTCCGACCCGGAAGGTGGAAAGACACCGACTTGGCAAAACAGTCGATGCTGGCATGACTAGCTGCAAGCCAATCCATCCCCAGGATGGCATCAAAGTCCGTCATCGCGAGCTCCACCAACTCCACTGGAAACTCATGCTCCGCAACCTCTACCGTACACCCTCGGTACACAGAACTGAGGAGAATACGGTCTCCCACGGGCAATGATATCTCCAAGATAGCATCCAAAGGGGCGGACGCCACGCTCGTCCGTCTCGCGAAAGCGGGAGACACGAACGAGTGGGTGGCTCCGGAATCAAACAATACATAAGCAGGAAGCTGGGAGATCTGAACAGTACCTCTGACCACGCTGCCTGATGCCTGAGCCTCCTCTGCCGAAAGCGCTGCCACTCGGCCCTGGACGAACTGAGGCTGAGGAGCAGGGGCACGCCTCGCCGGCTGCGCTGGCTGCCTCCTCTGATCAGCACGGCCACCCTGTGGCTGCTGCTGCTGATGCTGAGGCTGCTGCTGGCGCTGCTGAAACGGCTGCTGCTGCAACTGCTGCTGCTGCTGCTGAGGCATCACTTTGGGTCGGCCAGCGTCGGGGCAATTATACAGGATATGCCCGACGCGCTGACAGTGATAACAGCGCCGCGTCTCTGGTCGCCTCGCCTGGACTGGCACTGCTGCGATGGGTGCTGGACCTCGCACTGGCACCGCATCTGCTGGAGAAGAGGCAGCCGCTGACCGATCAAAATGGGGCCTCTTCTTCTTCCGCTGACCCTGGTCCTGGCTCCTGGGTGGCCTCTGATCTGCCGAAGAGGTCGAAGCCCTCACGAGGATCCCGAGGTCTCGCTCGACGGTCTTCGCTCGAGACACCAAGTCGGAGTACCTCGAGAAAGCCTGGGAGGTGACGTGCACTCGAATGGCACTGCTGAGACCGAGCTCGAATCGACGGCACCTCGTCTCCTCGTCCATCACCAAAGCTGGAGCGAATCTGGACAGCCTCGTGAAACGCGTGGAGTAGTCAGCGACAGACATAGTGCCCTGAGTCAGCTGCTCAAACTCCTGCATCACTATCTGTCGCGTCGAGAAGGGGAAATACTCCTCCAAGAAATATCTCCTGAATCCCGCCCACGTAAGCTGCTCCAATCCCTCCGGGATGTCCACTGATCTAGTAGCCCACCAGTCGGCGGCGCTACCCTTCAGCATAAAAGTGGCCAGGGAGACTCGCTGGCGGTCGGTGCAAAGCATGGTCGAGAAGATGGTATCCACCTCCATCAACCATCTCTCTGGAGCAAGGGGGTCCTCCGTCTGACCCTGGAACTCGGGAGGGTGGAGCTTCAGAAAGGCTGAGAGGCCACTCTGCTGCACCCTCGCTGCAGCCTCTAGCCCCACCTCCCTCTCCTGGGGATCCTGAACTCTGACCGCCGGGACCACCACGGGGACTGGGGGTACATCGGGTACCACAGGCGGATCTGCCACCAAGGGAACCTGCGGAACTGCCTCGCGGGCCGCCCGCAGCTCCTGAATCTCCCGTGCCTGATCTGCCAATACTCTGGTCTGGGCCTCCAACGCCCTGGTCTGCGTCTCCACCAAGTCTGCTATCCGCGCAAACGCGCGCTCCCAGGCAGGAGGCTCCTGCGCTGATCCTGGCCTCACGGCTGAGGACTCACCAATAGCATCCTCGCCCCTGGTAGGTCCGGAAACCTCCAAGGGTCGAGAGGGACCACGTCCGCGCCGTCCTCTGCGAGGAGGCATATCAGCAACCTAAGAAAACCAGACACTAGGATCAGAATACTCATATAGAAATCCTAGGACTCATCTCTACGAAAAAGAAGACAATTGGCTCTGACAGGACCAGGCTCTGATACCAACTTTTGTCACGCCCCAGGGCGGCCGTCCCCGGGACGCGACAAGGGTATACATGATATCAGCAGTCAATACAGGAGATCAATAATATACCATAAACAACAGCTAAAAGACAACACAGACAACAAAAGGCTGACATGATATATACACCAAATGCGGAAGCAAAAGACTGAATCTGTAAATCAACAACACTTTACAGACTCGATACATAATCATATGTCCTGTGAGAGCCAATATATCCACAATACATCCAAATACAATCCAAACTGGGTGCCCAAGCACAGAAATATATACATACAATGAAAGAGAAGGATGTTGATGGCCTCAAAACTCGAGGGACGTGTTGCTACTCCGCTACTGGTGTAGTCGCTCGGGAAGCTCCTCCTTCAAGTCCGCCTCGGTAATCACTGGAGAAAATAATTATGCGAGGGGTGAGCCACACGCTCAATGAATAGCACAACCCATGCATACAGTTTATATTAACCACATTTATCAAACCACTAGCCTCAAAGTGGCATAAACAACACAAATCCGGGGGTTCGTTACATCACCTAACCACCACACCCTCATCCTTACACAATCCAGTGGGTCGCCACATCGCCGGCCCACCATACCCTCACCCCTCAATAGGTGACATAGGCTCTTGGGACTGACTAGGCTGTTGGTCACCCTTGGTCCACCGATAGTCTCTCCCCACTCCGTAGGTCGTTTGGCCACTCCCACATTCAGCACAGTCCGTCTACCAAATCAGGAGGTGCCTACTGATGGGAGCCCCTGCACGGGACGACCTTTCTAACGCTGAGGTAGTCTCTACACTGATCCAACGAAGGGAATAGAACAGCCTATCCATCGCATATGATCCACTCGGATCCGCTGACAACACATCTCTACAAACTCTAATGTCTTGAATTCTTTAGAATTCCACCAGCGCGCATAACCAAGATGCGGGGAATACATAAAATAATAATGAGGGAAAAGAAACCTTGGGAGGGCAACCTGTAGGACATCCCGCCAACCAAACAAGGAACACGGAGTACCCTAGCCCGGGTCTCAATGTTGACCTCGCAAGGCCCCCTTAATATTCCCCAAGGCATGCTAAAATATCTTACGTTTGCATTTAATTAAATAAATCAAACTAATAGGACGCATGCATAGGTCGAGGCTTTCCTAACATGATAACGAGGTGACAGGATGCACGGCTCATGCACATATCCTAAGGGTGCAAGTCCCTAACATACAAGTCTAGGGTGGCATGCATTCTACACATTAATCATGCTTGCATGGATTACAATATAACAGTTAATATTAACTATGTGCCCCAGGGGAGGACGGTACACGCCCAAGTGCATGTAGCGCCTCCCAACTGGGTTGGGTTGTCCCACTCACCGGTGACCGGGTCGTCGCGCGACCGTCCGTCAAGATCTGCAAGACAGGGTAACCCACTTGGTGAGTAAAACACACAAATACCACAAAATACACAAAAACACACAAATAAACACCCAACACTCGGGCAAACGTGCATACGGCCCGTACGCACGCTAGCCCGAGCACCCCGACTCACTCCCGCACCCTCGGCAACCACCCGCACGGCCACCCGCCCCCGGATGCACCGCCACGCCTCAGCCCGCGCACCCAGGCGCACCGCCGGGCCCCTGCCCGCACATCTGGACATGCTATCGAGCCACCCGGGAGCACCGCGCGCCCACTGCACCCCATCGCATCAGCCCGCGCACACCCCGCACGCCTCGCGCCCCTGCGCCTTGCCCCGCACGCAGCCCGCGCGCACCACCGCTCGCCTTGCCTCGCCGCGCCCTCGCCTCGCTCCGCGCGCACCCCGCGCGCATCACCGCTAGCCTCACCGCGCGCACACACGCCTGCACATCGCCCACTCGACCAACACCCCCAGCACGCCCAGCGCATGCCCACTCGACCAGCACCCCCAGCACGCCCAGCGCATGCCCACTCGACCAGCACCCCCAGCACACTCGCGCCCAGCGCCCAGCACGCCCAGCACCCCCGCGCCTGCGCCACCGAGCGCACGCCCGCGCGCACGTCCACGCGTACGCGCGTGCGCGCCCAGCCTGCTGCGCTGCTTGCTGCCTGTGCTGCTGCCTGTGCTGCCGACCTGCCCGAAGCCACCAGCCACCCTGCCCGAGCACCTCTACCACCACCCACCGGCCACCAACGGCCCCCAACAGCCACCAATCACCCCCCACCGCCACCAACACCCAAACCCACCCTCCTAACAAGCATCTAAACAAGAAAAGCAAGGAAGGAGAGCTTACCCAAAGGAAAAAGAGGAAAGGAAGGGATCCGGAAGCTCTTCTCGCACCGAAATGCCTCTCCAAGGGTCTCCACCACCAAGGCCTCTTCCCACCTCCAAAAAGGCTCAAATCTGAGGAGAAGAGAGGGCGGGAGAGAGGGCAAGACAAGCCGGAATCCGGATTTGAAACCACCGGGGTGTAGATCGGGACCGGATCTAACCTTTCTATGCTTTGGGTTTTAAGGTTTGGGCACCCTAGCTAGGTCAAAAGGAGGTTTTTGAGAGAGGGAGAGAGAGAAAACACAATGAGGAAGATGATGAATAGTGAAGAGCACCTTTTTAGCTCACTTTAAATAGTCAAACCTCACTTGAATTAGGCTAATCAAGATTAATTAGGCTTAAGGACTAGATTAGGTGAGTTAAGTGGCCTTTGACTTGGGTCAACCCAACCACACAAAAAAACAAAAAGGGTTGACCAAGTCATGGGCCCACTTTGACCGAGTCAACTCTCCCAATGACTTCTCGCTCGGTAAAAACCCGGATACGCCCCGGAACTGTGAAATTTTGGAAACGTTGCCGGAATTCGATGAAAATTTCATGAGTGGCTTAGAATGGCACCAGGACACATAATATGCAGTTAAATTTTCAATCGGAGTCCTCAAACACAGGGCGATAGCTAACAGTCCAAAATTTTGCGGTTCCAATCGAAAAACGAAAAAAACTCAAAAACTGCCAAAATGCTCCAATGGTTACCAGCAGGCCAAAAAAGTGACACATATATAACACCCGATCTATCCTTCCATGGTTTCTTTTTCGAGTTCCCTCATGTGTGACCCCCTCACTTAGCCTCTTTTCTCCCCTGTTTTCAGCCCTTCTTTGGCTGAGTGGAGATCTTGGTGGTGGTGGTCTTGGAGGTGGCAAATCGGTGCGCGAAGAGCACCCCGTTCTTCCTCCCTTTCCCTTCCTCTCCTTGGGTGAGTTTCTTTCCTTCCTTTTCTTGTTTAGATGCATGTTAGGAGGTGTTTTTGGTTATGCATTGCTGTTGGGTGGTTGGAGGGGGCTGTTGGGGGGGGGGGGGGGGTTGGAGGTGTTAGGGTTGGCTCGGGTGCATGTGGGCTCACCGGCGCGCGCAGGCAGGCAGGCGCAGGCGGGCAAGCGCAGGCAGGCGAGCTGCGGGCAGGCGCGTTGGGCGCGTGCTGTCGGGCTCGCTGGGCGCAGTGCACAGCGTGCGCGCGGAGCGCTGTGCAGGGGCGCGTTGCGTGCGGTGTGCGCGGGGGAGGCGATCGGGCGTGCGCGCGGGGTGCTGCGCTGGGGCGCAGTGCGTGTGGGTGTGCGTGCGAGGTGCTGCGCTGGGGCACAGTGCGCGCGGGTGCACCCGGGGCTGGACGCGCGGTGCGCGTGGGCACGCGCGAGCGTGCGCGCGGCGTGCGGCAGGTCTGGGCGTGCGGGCAGAGGTGCGGTAGCGCGTCTGGGCGCGCGAGCTGGGGCGCGGCAGTGCGCCCGGGGCTCGGGCGTGCGTGCGTGCGCGTGCGGGTGGCCGTGCGCATGGCTGCCCGGGGGTACGGGAGTGAGTCGGGGCACTCGGACTCGCGTGCGTACGGGCCGTATGTACGCTTGTCCGAGTGTTGGGTATTTTTAGTGTATTTTTGTATGTATTTGTGTATTTTACTCACCATGTTGAATGCCCTGTCTTGCAAATCTCGACGGGCGATCACGCGATGACCCGGGTATTGGTGAGTGGGACAATCCAACCCAGTAGGGAGGCGTATGTGCTTTTAGGCGTGTATCGTTCTCCCCTGGGGCACCATAGTTTAATATTAACTTGTATAATATGTAATCCATGCAGGCATGATTGTTATGTAGTATGCATGCCACCCTAGACCTTGTATGTTAGGGACTTGCACCCTAAGGATATGTGTAAGAGCCATGCATCCTGATACCATATTTTCATGCTAGGAAGCCTTGACCTGTGGATGTTCCCATTTAGTTTAATTTATTTTAAATCAAATGCGAGTTATTTAGTAATGAGCATGCTTAGTGAATATTATAACCATGTGGTTATAATATATGCTTCCCCGCATCTGAGTTATGCGCCCTGGAGGAATTCTGAAGAATTCATGACATTTAAATTGTTAGGAAGATGTTGCCGGCGGATCCGATTGGATCGTATACGTGTGGGTAGGCTGTTTCTGTTCCCTTCGTTGGATCCGTATAGAGACTGTCCCAGCGTTAGAAAGGCCGTCCTGACAGAGGGCTCCCATCAGTAGGTACCTCCTGATTTGGTTTCGGACAGTGCTGAATTGTGGGAGTAGACCAGGCGGGCTACGGAGTGGAGGAGAGACTATCGGTGGACCAAGGGTGATTAACAGCCTAGTCAGTCCCAATAGCCGTGTCACCTATTGGAGGGTGAGGGTGAGGGTGAGGGTGTGGTGGGTCGACGATGTAGCGACCCACTGGATTGTGTAGTTCCTGTCACTATGAGGCTTTGAATTATTTGTGGTTAATATGAATTGTGATGCATGGGTTGTGCTATTCACTGAGCGTGTGGCTCACCCCTCGCATATTTTTCTCCAGTTATCACGGAGTCGGATCTGAAGGAGGAGCTCCCCGAGGGATTTCATCAGTAGCGGAGTAGCGCCACGTCCCGCGAGTGTTAGAGGCCATCAGCATCCCTTTTTTATTGTATGTATTATATTTCCGTGCTTGGGCACCTGTTTGTATTATATTGGATGTCGTTGTATATATTGGCTCTCACAGGACAGTTGATTATGTATCGAGTCTGTAATATGTTTTTGAATTACAGACTCAGTCTTTTAGCTTCCGCTATTTGTGTATATATCATGTCAGCCTTGCTTTTGTCTGTGTTGTCATTTTTAGCTGTTGTTTAGAGTATGTTATTGACCTCCTGTATTGACTGCTGATATCATATATACACTTGACGCGTCCCGGGGACGGCCGCCCTTGGGCGTGACAGTAAGTTCCATTTTCAAATAGTCAAATATATTTACATTTTGAAAGTCAGATACACATAGTCAGTTACATTTATCAAAACTTAAGATAATATTATAAGTTATATTATGAAATACTCAGTTACATTATCAAGTAGTTGATTTCATTCATTATTCTCAGTTACATTTTAAAGGTCAGATACAAATAGTCAGTTAAAAAATACCATTTATTCAGGTGCATTCTTATTATACTCTATTACATTTGTATATATAAAAATAATTAAACAAATGTTTTGTATAGGAATCTTCAAAATCCACAAACATTGAATAGTTTATCAAACAGTCCGTTACATTTATACATTACGAAGTACTCAAAAATCATAAAATCAGTTCATGTAATCAGTTACATTAGTATATGCAATCGTTCATATAATCAGTTACATTAGTATATACAATCGCAAACATTTCATTTAGATCATATATAGGAACAACATCAATATAAGAATCGAAAAAAATTTGTTTCATAGAATTGCATTATGAAAATCGTCAATATAACGTGTGATTCGACAAATTGAAAAAAAAAATCATCGCTTACCCATATTTTTGCAAATGAATTGCAATCGGACGAAGAAACTTGAAAAATTCAAGTTGAAATCGAATCCCCCAAAAATTCTAGACCTTCTTCAATATTTTAGATGGAAAATAAAAGTGAATGAGGAAAAGTTTCAATTGATTTTTGATTTTTTGGAAACAAATTGATTTTGAAATTAAATGACAACTGCCGAGAGGATGGAAAAGGAAAACAAACCCCAAAGAAAAAGGGATTTGAGCATTCAAATGTGTAACTTTAAATAGTGGCACTTTTGTATTTTGCTATTTTGCATTTTTGTCAAAATCAATCACACACCCAATGATAATTTGACACCTATTGGGGCATGTGAGTGGGGCCTATGTAGCAAGACTCGTATAAAAAATGTAATATCTCAAATGAGTAAAATATCAAACCAAGAATTAAACTTGATGACGGAGCAGATATAGATCGAATAAACCCATATTCATATTCCATATCCGCATTCGAACTGGATGACAAAAAAAATATTTATATTCGATATCCAATAGAAATTTAGAATAAGTATTTGTATCCAATCTAAGAATCCGGATTCAGAATATTTTTCAGATCAGAATATTTCAATACAAATATTTTATTTATTTCGGATACTGATACCAATTTTCAGATATGGAATTAATCTTTTAAATTTTCGGATATTGATTATTGGATACCAAAAAAACAATATAATAATAAAAAATCGGAGAAATTTAAAACCTTAAAAAAATAAATAATAAATATAACTACCGACTAAAACTGCAAAATGAGTCTGTACTATAAACCCTCAAACTCCAAACAATGTTTTTTTAAAGGAAATAAAAAACAATCTACCAAACCTAATGAATAATAATAAATCCCAAACCAACCAACAGATCTAAAACCCACCCATCACCCTAATAAAACGGAACTCCAACAGAGGCACCCCCATTGTTCTTCTGCCCACCGGCGACCCACAAAGGTGTAACCATCGGATAAGCGCGCCTCTCCGCGGAAGACTTGATCCTGACTGACAGATTAATGATCCCATTGCGCCTCCCATTCCCTTCTCTCAACCGGTAGCTGAGGATGTGCAAGTAGTCCTTCGGTAGATTGCCGCCGTCGAAATCTGAGACGGGGATCTCCGCCGTCCCCACCTTCTTCACCCCGGAAGACGTCTTGCAATTCACCTCGACAAGGACTGCCCGAGACGATGACGGAAGAGGCATTTGAAGGTTTTCATTCAAGTAATGATAGCTCCCACCTTCGGTGTAAACACCGGTTGAGCAGCGGCAGTTGGGGTCTGTTTGAACGGTCACGAAGACGCCTCCCCTGATCGGACGCCCGGAAAGGTCCAGATCCTCGGCAGAGATGATTCTGATCTCCATGAAACGTCCCTTCTCCATTTTTTTTCCTTCGTGTTATGTGGATTTTGCATAGAGAGACGCGTTGGGTGGGCATTTATAGGAGGAGAATAGGTTGGTTTAATATTAGTTTAGAAAGTGGGTCCGAAGGTACGAAGAAATCAGAACGAAATAACGCAATAGATAAAAATGGAAAATAATAATCCATCGAGATCAACACATTGGATTCGGTATCTATTTAGCATGTTTGAATGCTGTGTAAATGAGGGTGAGTTTTAGTTTTTACTGATCAAACACAATATCTTTTTTTATTATGATAATTAAGTGTAACAAATAAAATCTCAGAGTTTTCATTTGCTCCATCAAATAGGGCAATCAAATTCCCAACCAACCCATGTGTTGTTATTTGTAACAGTTTTTATTTTCTCTCATCTCAAGTGTATGTAACGTAATTTTACATTTTACCCTCTAACAAATTTATTAAAATCCATATTATCTAAAACAAATATTTTTTCTCCTAATCTTATCTTAAGAATTCAAATAAATAATTACATTTTATAAATTTATATAACTTAGAATAATATAATTGTGAGGATTATAAATATTAATGTGGCATAAAAAATTATAAATGTTATTATATATAAATATATCAAGAAATCTTAACTAACTATCATAGATATTATTCAACAAAATTGTTATTTATAAAATATAAAAAAACCTTGTGGGATTATTTATTAGTTAAAATCAAATTTATTTTTGTTTATATTCTCTTTATATTAGAACCAATTTTTTTTAACCAATATGGATTAAAAAACTATCACATGCAATATTTAAATTTTTATTTTTTATATATTAATTATTTGTAAAAAAATTTATTTCCTCACCACTCAAGTGTATGTAATGTAATTTTACATTTTTACCCTCTAACAAATTTATTAAAATCCATATTATCCAAAACAAATATTTCTTATCCTAATCTTATCTGAAGAAGATAATCATTTGAAAAAAAAATATTTTATCTATTTATAATATTATTATTTTTAACATAATAAATTGGCACATATACAAACAATTTCATAAATGTGAGACAAACAACTACCAGCAAAAACATGTGTAAATGATAGCACAACATAAAAACAGACAAACATGTGCAAACAGTGTACAAAGTTTCCATACACGTGTAATGTAAAATTTGCATATGCAAAAAAACACGTACAAATAATCATTGCATCCAAACGCGTTATAGTTTTATTTATACCACCGTGTATATCTTTTAATTGAAAAGCAAACCAGTTTTTTTTTTATTTTCATTTTTTACTTTTTCAAAACTTTAAGATTTCAAATCATAAATATATTTTAAAATTTCATATGTAAAATCTAATTTAAATAAATCATATTAATATATTAAATTTTTAATCATTTAAAATTAAATATATTTTTGAAATCTATCTCAATTACATTTTATAAAAATTTGTATGATATTTTTAAAATTAAAATAAAAAGATAAAAATTAGAACTATTTTTCTTGGAGTTTGTCCGTATTCTAAGGTTTATGGATTTGTTTTTTGAAAGTGGTAATTCATTTATAACTCATAATGGTTACAAATGGGTTGAACATGATGGAGAGCAGGGCAAGAGAAAGAAAGTAAGAAAGCAAGAGAAGAAGGAAATACAAGGTAGATTGTGTTGGGAAGGCAATCATGGAAGCCAACAATAAACCCGAGATCAAACACAATAATGAAATATCACATCACACGAAACACACAAGATATACGTGGATCGGCCTATGCCTACATCCACAGGACAAAAACAAATAATCCACTTTGATAGTTGAGATATATTAAGGCTTAGTTTGGTAAGGGGATACATTTTTAGGATCAGTTAACCTAATTTATGAGGATAAAAAATCAACTATTTTTATTCAAATTTACATTTGTTAATGCTTTTTATTTTCTTCATTTTTTATGTTCTTATCCTCAATCTTGCATTTGGATCAAATATGTGATAACTTCAAAAAATTTAAAAAAATATCAAATCTACCCTTCATATTAATGGGGCATTAATATTGTTATGCCTGTGTCATTTAGAGCCATTTCAGTTAAGCCCTGATCACATCTGGGTCATTCAGGGCCTTTTTCTTTTTTCGATCGGAGTCGCTAAAATTTTGGCTTTTAGCCACCTACGGGAGTTGGAGTACTCTGATTGAAAATCTAATTGCATATTATGGGTCCTGGTACCGTTTAGTACTACCCATAAAAATTTCATCGAATTTCAGTAACGTTTTGAAAAATATGCAGTTCCGAACCGTATCCGGGTTTTGAGAGTTCTTGGTTGGTCGAATAGTGGGAGATATTTTGAGGATGTGGTGACCTTTGGTAACCTTACCCCCACCTTGCTTAGTGATGAAGAAACCTTTGGTCTTTTGGTATGTGAGTGGGTGAGCCTAACCCTAACCTCACCCCCCCTTATGGTCACCCCTAGACACTATTTGGGCATGAAAATGACATTTTTGCCCTCTCTCTCTCTCCCCCTCTCTCCCATTTCGTGGAACACTTTCTCTCCCTCTCTTGGTCTCTTTTTTTTCCCTCTTTCTGTGTGAAGAAGGTGGAGGAAGAAGCAATTGAAGGAAAAGATGAAGAAGAAGCACAAGAAAGAGTGAGAAAGGGGTGAGTTTGTGTTGTTGTTGTTGTTGTTGTTGTTGTTTCTCTTCTCTCTATCCCCTTCTCATGCCCCTTTTGCACCCCTGTTTTCTGCCATGAAGGGCTTGAGGAGATGCTGATGAGGTGGTGGTAGTGGTGGTGGTGGTTGAGGTGGTCGTGGGTGTGTCGAGAACCCCGCATCTCCCCATTTCCCTCCCCCTATTTTGGTAAGGCAGCACTCTGCATTTTAAAGATCTCAGTGAATCTAGTATTTAGAGGCACATTTCTAGGATTATGTCTCATATGATATGATCATCTATGTGTCTAGTTGTTATATATGAAATTTGGGGTCATTATGATATCTGTGGTGTAAGTTAGAACCTGTTTTGCATGGCCTGTCCAGATTCGAGTAGGAATTGACCTGCTTCTGGAAATAATTTATTTCGGGCTTGTAGAGGCAAAATTAGGTTCTAATGTCTTCATGGATTATGATCCCAGCATATCAAAGAATGTGCACGTTTTATTTCATAATTTTGGGAGGTGTATTGGGTGCTGTGGCGATCAATTAGTAGGGCTGGTTGTAGCAGGTTTGACAGTTTTGCTTGGTTGAGTGTCAAGGAGTTGTTTGCATGTGTCTTGGGTGATAATATGGAAGTATCAGGGGTTAGGGCCTTCATGAAGTAGGCTTATATGTGTGATAGGAGGTTCCATATTTTAATTGTGGATCATTGGTTGTGTTTTGCAGATCTCGTAGACCGGAGGCGCGACGATCCGGGTATCTGTGAGTGGTTTGATCCAATCCCCCCCCTTGAGATGCGCTCGATGCACGTAGTCATGCGTCGCGCATTGATGGGGCATCCTAGCTATTATACTATTGTAGATAAGTAGTATGGCCATGCTTAAACTATAATATGTTAGATATCTTGCATGCTAGGCTTATATTGCATGTATTGTATCCATGTGTGAATGATTGTATCGCATGCGCCCCTCTAGTATGGGCATGTATTTCTGTAATGTGTATGGATGTATAGAATAGGGCATGCCTTAGGTAGTATTGTAATACTACTCCCACCATATTAATTGGAATATCCAGCATAATTAAGTCTTGGTGAATAACGGGCACCTGCCTAATATTCCCTTGCAATAAGACTTGAGGGTGTGGTGTAGTTGTTGCGCCCATGCTAATGGGGCAAAGCTATGACCAACTTCATGAGATGATGATCTCTCTCGCCCTCTCCCTCTGCACGAACTGAGTAAGTAGATGCGATTTCCTACTCGACTCAGGTTCGTTTGGAATATTGGCATGCACCTATTAGTGCGCGAGATCGCGCTTGACCCTTCCCTTTTAAGTTGGTGATATCCAACGCATGCTTAAGTTATGCCTTGTGTGCTTATGTGATTAATGGCCATGTATGCATGTTGTATGATTTATTGTTTATGATGTAAATGTTATATATGTGTTCACTTTTAAATGTTAGCCTTCTGGTAACCATTGGGACATTTTGGCAGTTTTTCAGTTTTTTTCATTTTTCGATCGGAACCGCTAAAATTTTGGAATTTTAGCTATCACCCTGAGTTTGAGGGGTCCGATTGGAAATCTAACTGCATATTATGTGTCCTGGTGCCATTCCAAGCCACTCACGAAAATTTCATCGAATTCCGGTAACGTTTCAGAATTTCACAGTTCCGAAGCGTATCCGGGTTTTGACCGAGAAGAAGTCATTGGGAGACTTGACTTGGTCAAATGTGGGCCCATGACTTGGTCAACCCCCTTTGTTTTCTAGTGTGGATGGGTTGACCCAAGTCAAAGTGCACTTAAACCTCACTAATCCTCACTTAAACCTAATCTAATTGAGGGTGTGAGAGTGTGTGGTGTGTGTGTGAGGATAAATAAATCCCACGACCAAGACAAATTCCCCCACTATTCATCATCTTCTCCAAAAATTTCTCTCTCTCTCTCCCTCTCTTTAAAACCATCTAGTAGGAGGTCTTGAAATCAAAAACCCTAAGAAGAGAAAGGATAGGTAAGAACCTGTCTACCTTCCGGTGGTCTCGGATTCGAGTTCCCACATGTATGACCCCTTCTCATGCCCTCTTTTCTCCTCTGTTTTCAGCCTTGCTTTGGCTGAGTGGAGGCTTGGTGGTGGTGGCCTTGGAGGTGGTGTTTCGGTGCGCGAAGAGCACCCGTTCTTCCTCCCCTTCTCTTCCTCTCCTAGGGTAAGCTTTCTTTCCTTCCATTTCTTGTTTAGATGTATGTTAGGAAGTGTTTTTGGGGTATGCATGGCTGTTGGTGGCTGTTGGTGACCGTTGGTGGCCATTGGTGGCCGTCGGGGAGGTGGTAGGGTTGGCTCGGGTAGGCAGGGCAGGCAGGCTGGCAGGCGCAGGGCAGGGCGCTGTCGGGCATGCTGGCAGGGCACGCGCGCGTGCGCGCGGGTGCTGCGCAGGGGGCGCAGTACGCGGGTGGTGTGCGGGTGCTGCGCGCTGGGGGCCGTGCGAGGGCATGCGCGCGGAGCGCTGCGCAGAGGTGCAGTGCATGCTATGCGCGCGGGGCCGCGTACGGGTGCTGCGCGCAGGGCACCGTGATGGGGTGTGCGCGCGAAGCACGGCGCAGAGGCGCAGTGCGTGCTGTGCGCACGGAGCACGGCGCAGAGGCGCAGTGCGTGCTGTGCGCGCGCGGTGAGGCGAGCTGGTGGTGCACGCGGGGTGCTGCGCTGGGGCGCAGGGCGTACGGGTGTGCGCGCGAGTTGCTGCGCTGGGGCGCAGTGAGCGCGCGGTGCACCCGGGGGGGCTCGGCAGTGCGTCTGGGCGCGCGGGCTGGGGCGCGGCTGTACGCCTGGGTCGGGTGGCCGTGCGTATGGCTGCCCAGGGGTTCGGGTGAGTCGGGGTGCTCGGACTCGCGTGCGTACAGGCCGTATGTACGCTTGTCCGAGTGTTGGGTATCTTAGTGTATTTTTGTATATATTTGTGCATTTTACTCACCGAGTTGATTATCCTGTCTTGCAGATCTTGACAGACGGTCGCGCGATGACCCGGTTATTGGTGAGTGGGACGATCCAACCCAGTAGGGAGGCGCTATATGCACTTGGGCGCTATGATTAATATATAGTATGCATGCTACCCTAGACCTTGTATGCTAGGGACTTGCACCCTTAGGACAAGTGTAAGAGCCATGCATCCTGACTCCATGTTTTCATGCTAGGAAAGCCTCGACCTATGCATGTGTCCTATTAGTTTAATTTATTAAAATAAATGCAAACTTATGGTATTCTAGCATACCTTAGGGAATATTATAAGGGGCCTTGCGAGGTCAACAATGAGCCCCGGCTAGGGTACTCCGTGTTCCTTGTTTGGTTGTCGGGATGTCCTATATCGGGACCTCATGTTGCCCTCCCAAGGTTTCTTTTCCCAATAATATAATATATGTTTCCCCGCATCTTAGTTATGCGCCCCGGAGGAATTCTGAAGAATTCATGACATTAGAGTTGATGAGAGGTGTTGCCGACGGATCCGAGTGGATCGTATGCGTATGGATAGGCTGTTTCTGTTCCCTTCGTTGGATCCGTATAGAGACTGCCCCAGCATTAGAAAGGCCGTCCCGTCAGAGGGCTCCCATCAGTAGGTACCTCCTGATTTGGATTCGGACTGTGCTGAAGTGTGGGAGTAGGCCAAGCGGCCTACGGAGTGGAGGAGAGACTATCGGTGGACCAAGGGTGATTAACAGCCTAGTCAGTCCTAATATCCTATGTCACCTATTGAGGGGTGAGGGTGAGGGTGTGGTGGGTCGGCGATGTAGCGACCCACTGGATTTGGTAGTTCCTGCCACTTTGTGGCCTGATTAATTATTTGTGGTTAATATAAATTGTGATGCATGGGTTGTGCTATTCACTGAGCGTGTGGCTCACCCCTCGCATATATATTTTTCTCCAGTTATCACTGAGTCGGACTTGAAGGAGGAGCTTCCCGAGAGACTTCATCAGTTGCGGAGCAGCGCCACGTCCCGCGAGTGTTAGAGGCCATCAGCATCCCTCTTGATTGTACGTACGGGGGGCAGGGCACTTGGGCACTGCGCCTTGGTGCGGGGCAGGGCGCCTGGGCATGCGCCTGGGCATGCGCCTGGGCGCGGAGCTGGGGACCAGAGCGCGCGCGCGTGGGGCGCGGGCTGGACGCGCGTGGGGCGCGGACGCGCGTGAACGTGCGCGTGCGTGCGGCAGCGCGGGCGCGTAGGCAGGCGCACGGCAGTGCGCCGATGGTGCCGGGGTGCGTGCGTGCGTGCGCATTCGTGCGTGCGCGTGCGGGTGGCCGTGCGTATGGCTGCCCGGGGGTTCAGGAGTGTGTCGGGGTGCTCGGACTCGCGTACGTACGGGCCGTATGTACGTTTGTCCGAGTGTTGGGTATTTTAGTGTATTTTGTATGTTTTTGTGTATTTTACTCACCGTGTTAAATACCTGTCTTGCAGATCTTGACGGACGGTCACGCGACGACCCGGGTATTGGTGAGTGGGACAATCCAACCCAGTAGGGAGGCGCTATATGCACTTGGGCGTATACCGTCCTCCCCTGGGGCACCATAGTTTTATATTGACTTGTAAATCTGTGCAAGCATGATTAATATGTAGTATGCATGCCACCCTAGACCTTGTATGTTAGGGACTTGCACCCTTAGGATATGTGTAAGAGCCATGCATCCTGACACCTTGTTATCATGCTAGGAAAGCCTCGACCTATGCATGCGTCCTATTAGTTTAATTTATTAAATTAAATGTGAACTTATGATATTTTAGCATGCCTTAGGGAATATTAAGGGGCCTTGCGAGGTCAACATTGAGACCCGGGCTAGGGTACTCCGTGTTCCTTGTTTGGTTGTCGGGATGTCCTATATCGGGACCTCATGGTGCCCTCCCAAGGTTTCTTTTCCCGATAATATTAATATATGTTCCCCGCATCTTGGTTATGCGCCCTGGAGGAATTCTGAAGAATTCATGACATTAGAGTTGTTGAGATGTGTTGTCGGCGGATCCGAGTGGATCATATGCGTATGGATAGGCTGTTCTGTTCCCTTCGTTGGATCCGTGTAGAGACTGCCCCAGCGTTAGAAAGGCCGTCCCGTGAGAGGGCTCCCATCAGTAGGCACCTCCTGATTTGGGACGGACTGTGCTGAATGTGGGAGTGGCCAAGCGGCCTACGGAGTGGAGGAGAGACTATCGGTGGACCAAGGGTGACCAATAGCCTAGTCAGTCCCAATATCCTATGTCACCTATTGAGGGGTGAGGGTGAGGGTGTAGTGGGTCGGCGATGTAGCGACCCACTGGTTTGTGTAGTTGTGGACCAAGGATGATTAACAGCTTAGTAAGTCCCAATATCCTATGTCACCTATTGAGGGGTGAGGGTGAGGGTGTGGTGGGTCGGCGATGTAGCGACCCACTGAATTTGTGCAGTTCCTGCCACTTTGAGGCGTGAATAATAAAATTGTGGTTAATATAAATTGTGATGCATGGGTTGTGCTATTCACTGAGCGTGTGGCTCACCCCTCGCATATATTATTCTCCAGTGTTGTCTGAGTCGGATCTGAAGGAGGAGCTCCCTGAGGGACTTCATCAGTAGCGGAGTAGCGCCACGTCCCGCGAGTATCAGAGGCTATCAGCATCCCTTTTTGATTGTATGTATTATATTCCGTGCTTGGGCACGCGGTTGTATTATATTTGGATGTCGTTGTATATATATTGGCTCTCACAGGACAATTGATTATGTATCGAGTCTGTAATATGTTTTTGAATTACAGACTCAGTCTTTTAGCTTCCGCTATTTGTGTATATATATCCTGTCAGCTTCATTGTTGTCTGTGTTGTCATATTGATGTTGTTTAGGGTATGTTATTGACCTCCTGTTTAGACTGCTGATATCATATATACACTTGCCGCGTCCCGGGGACGCCCGGGGCGTGACACCCGAACCCTCGGGCAGCCATACGCATGCCCCCCCCCCACGCGCACGCATGAATGCGCACGCCCGCACGCGCCCCTGCGCCCATGGCGCACTGCCATGCCCCTGCCCGCGTGCCCAGACGCGCTGCTGCGCAAGCGCGCACGCTCGCTCGCGCATGCGCGCACCGCGCGCCCAGCAAGCGCATACCCGCGCGCACTGCGTGCCCTCGCAGCACCCCTCGCGCAGGCCCGCGCGTCTGCGCGTACTCACGCGCGCCAGCCAGCTCGCCCATCTGCGCGCGCCAGCGCCTGTCTGCACGCGCAGACGGGCGCGCACGCGCGCGGATGGCTCCACGCGCACGCCCGAGCCCCTTTCACCCCCTCCTCAGCCCACCCACACCCCTTAACACCTATGCATATTACAGACCCGATACATAATCAACTGTCCTGTGAGAGCCAATATATATACAATGACATCCAAATATACAAACGTGTGCCCAAGCACAGATAACAGTACATACAATCAAGAAGGGATGCTGATGGCCTCTCACTCGCAGAACGTGACGCTGCTCCGCTACTGCTGATGTGCCTCAGGGAGCTCCTCCTCTAGATCCAACTCAGATATCACTGGAGAAAAATATATGCGAGGGGTGAGCCACACGCTCAGTGAATAGCACAACCCATGCATCACAATTCATATTAACCTCAAATAATTATAGCCCCTAACACGGGAGCAACAACACATTCTAGTGGGTCGTTTCATCGCCAACCCACCTCCCCCCCTCACCCTCACCCTTTCCGGGGGGTGACATGGGGCATACTAGACCGCTCTCCACCCCTGGTCCACCCGGTAGCCTCTCCCACCCTCGTAGCCTCGACCTAGTCCACTCCAACTACCAGTACTGTCCGACACATCGAAGGAACCTACGGACGGGAGCCCTCTGTCAGGTCAGCTATCGCCGGGGAGTTCCTACATCGGATCCAACCAAAAGGAGAAGACGGCCTACTCACACGGATACGATCCTCATGGATCCGTCGACACCGATTGTAACTCTACTAATGTCATGAATTCTCAAGAATTCCTCCAGGGCGCATAACTCAGATGCGGGGAGACATATATTATAACAACAAGGTTATAATATTCTCTAAGGCATGCTTGTAACTATAAGCTCACATTAGATTTAATTAAATTAAACTAGATGGGAACATGCGTAGTTCGGGGCAAGGTGTCTAGACATGCATAGGCCGCTATACATGATATAAGGGTGCGTATCCCTAGCATACATAGTCTAAGGTGGCATGGATACATCATAATAATCAGGCATGCACAGGTTTTACATTATTACATGTTAATAAGCAATTATGGTGCCCCAGGGGAGGGCAATGCACGCCTACGTGCATCGAATGCCTCCCTACTGTGTTAGATTGTCCCCCTCACCGGAACCCGGGTCGCTATGTGACCGTCCGTCAAGATCTGCAAGACAGGGGCATTCAACATGGTGAGTATACTACACAAATACAAATGAAATACACTAGAAATACCCAATACTCGGACAACCATGCATACGGGCCCGCACGCACGGAAGCACGCACGTACGCATGCGAGTCCAAGTGCCCCGACACCCTCTCGAACCCACGGTAGCCGCACGCACGGCCACCAGCACGCGCACGCACGAAGGCGCACGCACACACTCGCCCCTGCCCCCCGGGCGCACTGCCACGCCCCAGCCCGCGCGCCCAGACACGTTGCCGCGCGCGCACGCACTCCCGCGCGTACAGCGCGGGCGTGCGCGTACACGCGTGTGCCCGTCAGCGCACCCGTCTGCGCGCGCCAGTGCCTGCCTGCGCGCGCAGACTCCCGCGCACGCGCGCGGATGACCCCGCACGCGCGCCCGAGCCCTTCCCACCCCCTCCTCAGCCCACCCTCACCCCCCTAACACCCATGCAAGCATGCATACCCAAACACACACCCTTCTCAAGCATTTAAACAAGCATAGGGAGGAGAAAAGCTTACCCAAAGAGAGGAAAGGAAAGGGAGGGAACCCGGGTGCTCTTCGCGCACCAAATCGCCGCCACCGAGACCACCACTTACCAAGTCTCTTCTCAGCCCAAGAATGGCTGAAAACAGAGGAGAAAAGGAAGCTAAGAGAGGAGGTCAACAAGGGGGAAAACAAAACCAAGACCATAGGAAGATAGATCTCACCCTCACCAACCTTTTTCCCTTCTAGGGCTTCCTATTTCATCTCCTTCTTCAAGCTCCAATGGAAAGAAATAACAAGAGGAAGAGAGGGATCTTTTTGTGTGTGAGAGAGAGAGGAAGAGAAGAGAAGGAAGAAGAAGAAGTGCACGCCCACACTAGTGGCCACACACACACCACACACACACACACACTCACTTAGGGCTTTTTAGGTTTTTTGTGAGTTTGACTTTGGGTCAACCTATCCACATAAACAAACAAAACCAATTGACCAAGTCAATGGTCAAACTTGACTTGGTCAAAGTCGTCTTTGAGTTGGTCAAGTCTCCCAATGACTTTTCGCTTGGTCAAAACCCGGATACGATTCAGAACTGCCAAATTCTGAAACGTTACCGGAATTCGATGAAATTTTCAGGAGTGGCTTGAAATGGCACCAGGACACATAATGTGCAGTTAGATTTTCAATCGGAGTTCTCAAGCTCATGATGATAGCTAAAAGTTTAAAATTTTAGCGGTTCCGATCGAAAAAAGAAAAAGTTGAAAAACTGCCAGAAATGTCCCAATGGTAACCAGAAGGCTAAAAGTGACACATATATAACACATATATTGGCTCTCACAGGACAGTTGATTATGTATCGGGTCTGTAATATGTCTTTGAATTACAGACTCAGTCGTTTGAGCTTCCGCTATTTGTATATATTATGTCAGCTGCCTTATTGTCTGTGTTGTCATTTTTTATGTTGTTTAGAGTATGTTATTGATCTCTTGTACAGACTGCTGATATTATATATACTTGCCACGTCTCGGGGACGGCCGCCCTGGGGCGTGACATAACCCGACCGGTGGATTTAACTATCCGACATGTCAAATAAGTTAAGCGGAAGATCTCAAGGAAAATAAGATGTTGTGAAATAATATTGTAAGTAATAATTATTTCATAACGAGTATTGGAATCTTAGCGTTGAGAGATATTAAGCATATAATATAAGGAGCTCGAAATATTATTTTGAGAATAGTGTATTTGGAGTGCAGTCATAATTCTTTAGTGAATTGAATTATGACTTATGGACTTTTGGTTTTTAACTCTAAGTTGAGTTATGGTACCCAGGCACATAGGAGCCAATTACTGACTTGTCCTTTAGGTCCCTGCCCTACCCTATAAATATGTGGCTTCCTCTCTCTCTCAAAGATAACTAATTTTCGTTCAAATAAAAAACCCTAACCCTAATTTTCACTGAAATCAAAAACCCTACCCCACCCTATAAATATGTGGCTTCCAGAAAAGGTGAGGAAAGGAGAGAAAGAGAGTTAAGGGATTCACGGTTGCCGTTTGAAGCAAGAAGGAGGCCACACTCTGCCGCGGATTTACAGCATAGGAAGGACATACGATAGAAGATCTGAAGGTTTTGATTGAGCGATCCATTGTCATTTATCAGATCCTATCTTCTTCTTCGACAGAACTCTGATCTGAGTTCTAAAGGTAAACCCTAATTCCACCTTGTAAGATTTGCATGAAGAAGATTTAAAAAAAAAATTTGTTATCCAATCTATACCTTGATCAACGGATCTTGGCAGTCGGGATTTATTTTCTCCCAACAGAGTGCCCCAGAAATTGGCCGAGAATGGGAAATTTAGAAATAAGTGCTTAATTGTCTCAAATTCAGCACCACACAATACACAATCCGTGGAGGCCTCCGGTCTCCAATTACTTTGATAGACTTTGGTTAATATTCTACCATGAAGGGCAAGCCAAATTTCTATGTGCGGCCTCCTACCTCAATAGTACGACTCTTTCTTGACAGATCTATAAAATAATGGCAGTTTTCGTACAAAACAAGGGATTTGGTCAATAAATAAGTAGTTGGATTTGAAGATGGACCAGTATCAGCTCTTTCCCCGTTAGCTTCATACCTCGGAAAAATAGACCTCATTTACCACTTTACTAGATGTCAAATCCCGCTACTTCTTTTGAACGGATGAATGACTTTGCCCTCCACAAATACTCCGTTTGAGCAATTGACTGACTGGGTGGGAAGTCCTAACCATGATCTTTGTTTAATCCGACAAATTGACCTATTTTATGTCCTACAAGCTTCTTTTCTTAAGCTACAGTTCTCTCATTTGATCCATATCTCCACGATGTGCTCGGGACAGGTTTGCATCCTACTTTCTCCTTCTTCTTCTTTTTGATTGGTAATCAAAACTAGATTTATACAAATGCACAAAGAGATGTCCAAATGGAAAAAAGGAGAATTACAAACAAGAATTCAGTCATCCCCTGTTTACAATGCAGCAATGTCATCAAATTCACAAAAAATAAAAGGACCATTACTCCTCCAGAGCTTAGGTCTATCTTGTGCGAATATAACTCTTCATTAGGATGTCTTGCTCAATAGCTGAGCGAAGCTCTTCCCATATCTGATGTGGGTGAAGGAAAGTTTCTCCCCTTGAGGGCTGATGGGCAATGAGCAGATCCGCAAGGCCGTTACCTTCCCTTTGAATGTGAGTAGCTTTCCAAGATGCCTGCAGGTCCAATCCTTGATGAGTCTTCCTAATGGACTGGATGGCAGACCAGGGAACTTGACCTCGACCATGAAGCCATGCCAAGGCTGTGGTGGAATCTGATTCTATCCAGAGCTTTGAGGCACCGATTGAGATGCCCATCCATAAACCCTTCTCAATGGCCTTTAGTTCAAACAAGTTTATAGATGGCAAATCAAGACGATCTGCTCTGGATGAGTAATGATCGCCCTGAGTATTTTGAATGATTGCCCCATAACCGCCTCGATCATCTAACAGTGACCCATCAGTGTTGAGTTTAAGCCAATCATCTTGGGGAGCAGTCCAGGTGACTAAAGAGGTTACTGTTGCTTTCTCTTATGTATTCAAGCCAAAGAATGCGGCTATGGGTTGAGCCTCTACTATGGAAGGGACATGAAAAACTTTATAGAGGACCCTCTCCTTTATGCACTACTTGATCTTTTTCAGGGTCACCATTTTATGATGATGCTGCCTCGAGAAGAGCGTATTATTTCTCTATGTCCACAAGAGCCAAAAGGTGGTGGAGATGATCAGATATGCAACCTCCTTCCTGAATGGGCCGGTGAGATTTGTGGCCAGCTAGTTTGGAAAGGAGATCAAAGTACCAGGAGGGGGGCATCTTATCAAAAGATCTTGGAAGAGCTTTATCCAAATAAATCTAGAGTAAGAGTAGTCGAGAAAGAGATGGTCTACATCTTCATTACCCGCTGTGCACAAGGAGCATACTATAGATTGAACAAGTCCCCTTCTTTGCAACCTGATAAGAGTAGGAAGTTTGTTTTGGAATGCTTGCCAAGCATAGAGACAATGCTTTGGTGTTTGAATGGGCTGCCATAACCATTGTGACCAAATTACATCGTTCCCATGAGAACGTACGGCTTTACAAGCCTCTATTAAGGCTAGATGTCCTGTCTTGCTTGGATACCAGATGAGAAGGTCTGGCCCAGTTCCCCTGACATCTAGTTGCATATTCTCATCCCATATCATATCAAGCTCTCTCGTACTTCTCAAGGGTTTTGACCATTGGCCGTTACGTATAAACTCAAACACTGGGGCTAATTGTGGTGGTCCCCAGTCATAAGTAACCCTCCCAATCTTCTGCTTCAGATTTTGACCATTTATCCATGGGTCAAACCAGATATTGGTGGTCTGACCATCAAAGATCAAGAACCTAGCTTTCAAGAAAATCCAGTCCCTTGCTCGAATCATAGAATTCCAAGAAGAGGAGCAGCCTACTGGAGGGAGGACTGTCCAAATATTTGCCTTTCTAAGATACCTATGCCTCATCCACCAGACCCACATGGAAGGTTTTTTACTAGCAAAATCCCAAAACTGAACACCAGTGGCCCCTAAAGACCAGTCCTGAATGTTCTTGATGCCCAGACAACCTTCATCAAACGGTCTACCAATGTCATTCCAGTTTACTTGATGTGCCTTTCAATTTTGTGAGTGACCTTGCCAAAAGAAATCTTGAGGAGTTTATCCACATCCTTATGAGTGCGACGAGGCAATTGAAGCGCAGAAGACCAATAGATTTGAAAGGAGGAGAGGACCGATCTTATTAATTTTGTCCTTCCTGCTTTTGAGAGTGAATGGCATGTCCAAGAGGAAATCTTTCTTCTACCCTTATCCAAGAAAGGAGAGCAAAGTCCACTTCTAAGTGATCCATGAAAGAGAGGGAGCCCCAGATATTTAAAATGCAAGGATGGCCCTTGGGGAAGCAAAAATTTGACTTTTTGACGAGTTGAGATGCAGGCCAGACTAAGCGGCATAAGTTGAGAATAATTCATGAAAAGCAAGGGCAGAGGCTGATGATGTATCAGTGAAGACTAGCAAGTCATCCGCAAACCCCAAGTAAGAGATATTTAGCTAACCTCGAAGAAATTTGCCAACAGAACCTTCCTCCACCAAGTTGTTAATATTAGCTAAAAGGGCTTCAATTGCCAAAGTGAATAAAAGGGGGATAAGGGATCACCCTGCCTGATACCACTCTAGAGGAGAAGAAGCCCTCTGGGGAGCCATTAATCAGAACTGAATACTTTGCTGATGTAAGAAAGCCCATACATAATCGAACCCAATGAGAATTAAGATTGGTGCTTTTTATGACTTCTTCAAGGAAATCCCATCTCACGCTGTTGAATGCTTTGTGGAGGTCCAATTTTATACATGCCAGAGACCTGCTCTTGGAGTTAAGGTATTTGACCCACTCGTGGGCGAGAAGAATATTATGATGGATACTCCATCCAGTAATGAAAGCCACCTAGTGCTCACTAACTAGCTGTGGGAGATAAGAATGGAGCCACATAGCCATGACCTTTGTGATGATTTTGTAGAGGGTATTGCAAAGAGATATGGGCCTTTAGTTGTCAATAGATGAACATTTAAGGTTTTAGGAATAAGGGCAATAGAAGAGTGACTAACCTGCCGTAGAAGACCACTATAAGAGAAGAAATGTTGGATGGCGTTCACCAAATCAGATAGAACGAGATCCCAGAATAACTGAAAAAACCTTGCTAGAAAGCCATCAGGCCTAGGAGAGCTTAGAGGCTTTAGACTGAAAAGGGCCTTTCTAATTTCAACAGGAGAGACTGGGTTAAGGAGGCAAGAGTTATGTTCATCAGTGAGGGTACCAAAAGCCTTAAATGGGGAGATTGGAGCGCCACTATCCCGGTTTAGCAGTTCTTCATAAAATTTGACAATGTGGGATTTTATCTCCTCGGGCTTGGTTAAGTCCTTGCCATTTGACGTACCAAGCCTGCTAATAGTGTTGACAACAGATCGACTCTTTATAGAATCATAAAAGAATCTTGAGTTTTAGTCGCCAGAGGAAATCCAAAGATATTTGGAATTTTGACAGAGAAAGCACTCCTCATGAGATAGCCTACTGGAGTAACAGTCTTGGGCAGCCTACTCACGTGCGATAAGAACTAAATCGTGAGGATTCTGATTGAGCTGAGTCTGAGCTGCAACAACCTCCTCCCTACTAAGATAAAGAGAATATTGAATTGGGCCAAAGATCTCCCTATTCCAACATTTTAATGCCAATTTTGTGGTAGCTATCTTCTTCCCCGGCCTGAATAAGGGAGAACCTCTCACCTCTACACTCCAAGTAAGAGCAACTGTATCTTTGAAGGAGGGACGTGATGTCATGCCCCAGGGCAGCCGTCTCCGAGACGTGGCAATATATAAAGTATCAGCTATCAATACCCAAGATCAACAAAGACTCCAACAATAACACACAAGGTGGCAAGGCAAAGATAAATGATAACTAACTGAAAAGTGGAAGCATAAGATATCAACAATGTCTGTAAACCAAAAACATTATTACAGACTCAAATACACAATCATTGTCCTGTGAGGGCCATGTCTAGCCCAAATAAAATACAACCTGTGCCACATGCACGATTTACAATACATAAAATGACTCTAGAACTGCTGACAGCCTCGAATTCGCCACCCGCCGGACAGAACGTTTCACGCACATAAGACCACGCCACAGGGAAGCTCCAGCTCCACGCCCAACACTGCCCCTGCAAAATAAATAGTATGCGAGGGGTGAACAACAAGCTCAGTGAGTTGCTAGAAACCAATCACCAATACAACAATTTAATGTTAAGGCAATTTCCTTTCAAGGAAAACATGGGTGGAAACCCAAGGGATCACATGGTCACGCGGCAGCGCGACAAACCTCACCCTCACCCTCACTCCCGGAGGAAGACTCATGGGACTCTTGGGAAGAGACCATACCGTTGGTCGAAGAGACGCGGAATTACTGGTCTACACAACACTACTGGATCATCTACATCGAGATAACTGCCCAACGATGTCTTTGAACATCGATACGTAACCGGACCCAACAACTATGGGAACGGACGAACAACGAATGGGTCACGCGGCAACGTGACTTCACCTCATCCTCACCCTCACCCCTAAGGGTGACACAAGACTGTTGGAAGAAAACCTTTTGTTCTACACCCTTCGTCATCCGGTAGCCCTCTTTTGAGTAGCCTCTACCTGGTATACTCCCATGATCAGTACATCTACCGAATGCATCGGTATTACCCACAGGTGGGAGCCTTCAGTTAGGACAGTTTTAATGTCGGGTAGCTTCAACGCGGATCCGAAGAAGGGGAGAACGATTCCACGCTCGCAATATCATCCGGTAGCCCTCTCCCACATAGCCTCTACCTGTGAGCCTTCCACGATAGGTACATCAGCCAGATCTATACCGTGATACGCATCGGTAGCACCTACAAGTTGTGGCACCCAAACAAGATGACTTCGACACTGGGGTGTTTCGACGCACTACTACGTCGAGGGGAAGCACCCCACATTCGCAAAGAGAACCCTATGGAAAGTCAACTATGCTCGATAATCAAATATTGATGATATCGAATACTCTTGTACTCCCACACGGGTGCGTCACTCGGACGCGAGGGTTTACCTCTGCTTTCATGCAGAAATAAGCCTAAGGCATATAACCGAACAGGCGGTTCATATACGCGCCTAGCACGGGTAGTCCTAACTTAATGCCATAGCCACTGGTTTAACAAAATCGGTACAACAAATGAATTCTCCTAAATTCCATTCAAGTTCATCACACGGATGCAGGGGCAATTACATCACTCGCGCACTAACTAATGAGGTACATCCTGACAGCGGGTCGTACCCACGCCTATTTTAGATAGGCCTAATTAGTTTTAACACGCGCATATATATTATAAGAGAATTATATCTTAGTTATGTACATGAACCACATGCACGATAACATATCAATAATTTATAGGGATACTCCCTAACATTGATAGAAAGCATAAACAATATACATATACAACATACATATCATGCATGGCTAAATAATATACATAGAAGCGTGCCAGCATATAAGCATACCTCATACAAATATACTAGCATACAAGCATACCTAATACAAGCATAAAAGCATACCTCATACAAGAATATAAGCATACAAGGTACACCCCAAAATGCGATGGACATCACCAACTTAAAAAGGGAAGGGTCAAGCAAGATCTCGCGCACTAACAGGTGCATCCCAATATTCCAAACGAACTTGAGTCGAGTAGGAAATCGTATCTACTTACTCAGTTCGTACAAAGGGAGAGGGTGAGAGAGAGCTTATCATCTCTTGAAGTTTGTCATAGCTTTGCCCCATTAGCATGGGCGCAACAACTACACCACGCCCTCGAGTCTTATTACCAGGGAATATTAAGTATGCACCCGGTTATTAACCAAGGATAATCATGCTAGATATTATTAATATAGTGGGAGTAGTATTACAATACTTCCTAAGGCATACCCATACTAGAGGGGCGCATGCAATACAGTCATTCATACATGAATACAATACATGTAATATAAGCCTAGCATGCAAGATATCTAACATATTATAGCTTAAGCATGGCAATACTACTTATCTACACAAGTAGTATAGCTAGGGTGCCCCATCGATGCGCGGCGCACAACTACGCACGTCAAGCGCATCTCGAGGGGTTGGATCAAACCACTCACCTAACGACCCATTCATCGCAAGCTCCGCAAACGAAAGCTGCACAACACAGCCAATGATGCTCAATTAAAATATGGAACCTTCTGACACATATATAAGTCTACTTCCTAAAGACCATAACTCCTGATAGTTTCCACAACATGCATAACAACTCCTTGACACACAATCGAGCAAAACTGCTAAACCTGCTGCAACCAGCGCTACTATTTGATCTCTACAGCACCAAATACACATCTAAAAATTATGAAATAAATCATACACATTATCTGACATGCTGGGATCATATTACATGAAAACATTATAACCTAATTTTGCCTCTATAAGTCTGAAATAAATTATTTCCAGAAGCAGGTCAATTCCTACGCAAATCTGGACAGGCCATACAAAACAGGTTCTAACTTACAACACATATATCATAATGACCCAAATTTCATTTATAACAACTAGACACATAGATGATCATATCACATGCAGACACAAACCCAAAAATATGCCTCTAATTACTAGTTACACATATATTTTTACAAGACAGAGATCTGCCTTACCAAAAGAGGGGGAGGGAAATGGGGAGATGCGGGATTCTCGACACACCCACGTCCACCTCAACCACCACCACCACTACCACCACCTCATCAGCATCTCCTCAAGCCCTTCATGGCTGAAAACAGGGGTGTAAAGGGGGAGATAGAGAGAAGAGAAACAACAACAAGAACAACTACAACAACAACAACACACACACTCACCCTTTTTCACTCTCTCTAGTGCTTCTTCTTCTTCTTCTCCTCCATTAACAACACACGTACAAAAAAAAAACAGAGAGGGAGAGGGAGACGAGAGAGAGAGAGAGAGAGAGAGAGAGAGTGAGGGATTTCTCACTTTGGGGGGCGTGATGAGAAGGAGAGAAAAGGGGGGTGCACTTAAGCCTATTCTCACCCTCTAACACTTAAAATAACCCAATGGTTTTTTAGCCATTAAGCAAGGGGGGTGAGATTACCAAAGGTCACCTTATTCACCAAAATATCTAACACTATTCGCCCAACAAAATCAGGAACTCTCAAAACCCGGATACGGTTTAGAACTGCATATTTTTCAAAACATTACCGGAATTCGATAAAAAATTTATGGGCAATACAAAACGATACCAGGACCCATAATATGCAGTTAGATTTTCAATCAGAGCACTCCAACTCCCGCAGATAGCTAAAAGCCAAAATTTTAGCGACTCCGATTGAAAAATAAGGACTCCAAATGACACAGGCATAACACGTGATGTTATGCTTGTGTCATTCAAAGTCCTATTTTTCGATCGGAGTCACTAAAATTTTGGCTTTTAGTTTCCTGATGGAGTTGGAGCACTTTGATTCAAAATCTAACTGCATATTATGGGTCCTGGTATCGTTTTGTATTGCCCATAAATTTTTTATCGAATTCCGGTAACGTTTTGAAAAATATGTGGTTCCGAATCGTACCGGGTTTTGAAAGTTCCTGGTTTAGTTGGTTGAATTGTGTTAGATATTTTTGTGAATGTGGTCACCGTTGGTAAACTTACCCCCCTTTGCTTAGTGGTGAAGCAACCACTTGGTCTTTTAGTATGTGAGTGGGTGACCCTAACTGTAAACTCACCCCCCTCTCCCAATCTTGTTCTCACCCCCCCCCCCAAATGAGAACTTTTTCTCTCCCACTCCCTATGTCTCCCTCTTTTTTTGGCTCTCTTTCTCTCTTTCACACACTCCCCAAGTGTTTGATATTATGCCTCAATGAAGAAGGAGAAGGAGAAGATGGTGGAGCAAGAAGAGGAAGTGTCCAAGGTTAGTTGTGCATGTGTTGTTGTTGATGTTTTCTCCTCCCTTTCCTCCTCCCATGGTGGATCCCCTGATTTTTCCCCTCTCCCTCTGGCCAGCCAAGTAGAAGAGAAGCAAAGATGGAGGTGGTGGTAGTGGTGGTTGTTGTGCCTGTGTCATTTGGAGCACTCTGATTGAAAATTTGGGTACATAATTTTTTTCCTAGAAGTTATGTATTCCTGATTTGGTATTTGGATTTGATTTTGTTAAAATCCAAGATGAAGAGGTTTAAATATGAGTTTACTATGAGATGTCCAGTTTTGAGTTAGCTTTCATACAGAAGTGGAATTAGATCAACTGGATTCTTGTAGTAAAAGTTATGGGTATTTTTCCAAGTATACCCCTGGGATGGAAATTCTGGCAGCAGCCCTGCTCTTTGTTTAGCTCTAATTTCGGAATAGGTGGAGAGATTATTTGATCTTGGCATGAACATGAAAGTTGTAGATAATCCTCTTGGATTTCCAACGGACTTGGAATTGTGCAATTCGGAGCTATATCGAGGAAGTTATGGCTGTTCCAGTGAAGCATGCGCAGAATTTCCGGTCAAAGGGTGACTTAGTCATTCCCCCTTAGATATTTGTGATAAAATATCTTCTCCTCTCTCTCTCCCCTCCCAAACCCCAACGTCGACTGCATTCTTTTCCCTCCTTCTCTCTTTCAAACACACCCCCCATGTGTTTGCTTTTAATCCTCAAAGAGAAGAAGAGAAGGTGGAGGTGAAGGAAGAAGAGGAAGTTGGTTCTTGTGTGTTGTTGTTTGTTCCCCTCTCTCTCAAGCTCCCTTACATGGATTCCCCCCCCCCTGTTATATATGTGTCACTTTTAACCTTCTGGTAACCATTGGGACATTCTGGCAGTTTTTCGGTTCTTTTCATTTTTTGATCGGAACCGCTAAAATTTTGGACTGTTAGCTATCGTCCTGAGTTTGAGGACTCCGATTGAAAATATAACTGCATATTATGTGTCCTGGCGCCATTCCAAGCCGCTCATGAAAGTTTCACTGAATTCCAGTAACGTTTCAAAATTTCACAGTTTCAAAGCGTATCCGGGTTTTGACCGAGCGAGAAGTCATTGGGAGACTTGACTTGGTCAAAGTGGGCCCCATGACTTGGTCAAATGTGTTTGGATTTTAGTGTGGTTGGGTTGAATTGGGTCAAACCACACTTAAGCCACCCTAATCCTAGCTTAAACCCTAATTAACCTAGATTAGCCTAATCTAAGTGGGGGTTGACTTATAAGTGAGCTAAAAATATCTCCCCCCACTATTCATCATCTTCTCCACCAAGATTTCTCTCTCTTCCCTCTCTTTAAACCTCATTTTTGACCTAGCTAAGGTGGTTGAAATCAAAAACCTAAAGAAGAGAAAGGATAGGTGAGCTCCCGATCTACCTTCCGGTGGTCTCGGATTCGAGTTCCCACATGCGTGACCCCTTCTCATGCCCTCTTTTCTCCTCTGATTTCAGCTGTTTTTAGGGCTGTGGGAGACCTTGGTGGTGGAGGCCTTGGAGGTGGTGTTTCGGTGCGCGAAGAGCAACCGATCTTCCCTTCCTTCCTTTCCTTCCTTGGGTGAGGTTTCCTTTCCTTCCTTTCTTATTTAGATGCTTGTTAGGAGGTGTTTTTGGGTGTGGGTGGCTGTTGGTGGTGGTTAGTGGCCGTCGGTAGCCATTGGTGGCTGGTGAGAGGTGGTAGGGTGGCTCAGGCAGGATGGCAGGGCAGGCGGGCTGGCAGGCCAGCTCGGGTAGGCAGGCACGCTGGGCGCGTGCTGCGGGGCACGCTGGGCGTGTGCTATCGGGTGCTGCCAGGCGCGCGCTGGACACGTGCTGTCGGGCGTACGAGTGAGCAGGTGCTGGGCGCTGGGCGCCGTGCGGGCAGGGGCGTGCACGCGGAGCGCTGCGCAGGGGCGCAGGGCGTGCTGTGCGCGCGGAGAGGTGAGCGGGTGGTGTGCGGGTGCTACGCAGGGGGCGCAGGGCGCGCAGGGCGAGCAGTCGGTGAGAGCGGGCAGGTGTGCGGGCGCTGCGCTGGGGCGCAGTGCGCGCGGTTGCACCCGGGGCTGGACGCGCGGTGCGCGCGAGCACGCGCAAGCGTGCGTGCGGCGTGCGGTGGGTCTGGGCGTGCGGGCTGGGCTCAGCTCTGCGTCTGGGCGCGCGGGCCGGGGCTCGGCTGTGCGCCCGGGGCGGGTGGCCGTGCGTGCGGCTGCCGGGGGCTTTGGGATTGAGTTGGGGTGCTCGGGCTCGCGTGCGTACGGGCCGTGTGTACGTTTGCCCGAGTGTTGTGTATTTTTAGAGTATTTTTGGTGTATATCGTGTATTTTACTCACCGAATTGACTACCCTATTTTGCATATCTTGACGGACGGTCGCGCGACGACTCGGTTACCGGTGAGTGGTACAACCCAACCCAGTAGGGAGGTGCTATATGCACTTGGGCGTATACCGTCCTCCCTTGGGGCACCATAGGCTATATTAACTTGTGTAATATGTAATCCATGCAAGCATGATTAAAATGTAGTATGCATGCTACCCTAGACTTTGTATGTTAGGGACTTGCACCCTTAGGATATGTGTAAGAGCCATGCATCCTGTCACCCTGTTCACATGCTAGGAAGCCTCGACCTATGCATGTGTCCTACTAGTTTAATTTATTAAATTAAATGCTAGCATATGATTATTAGCATGCCTTAGATAATATTATAGGGAGGGGCCTTGCGAGGTCAACATTGAGACCCGGGCTGTGCTCCGTGTTCCTTGTTTGGTTGTCGGGATGTCCTATATCGGGACCTCACGCTGCCCTCCCAAGGTTTCTTTCCCAATAATATTATAACCTTGTTATTATTATTATACATGTTCCCCGCATCTTGGTTATGCGCCCTGGAGGAATTCTGAAGAATTCATGACATTAGAGTTGTTGAGATGTGTTGTCGGCGGATCCGAGTGGATCATATGCGTATGGATAGGCTGTTCTGTTCCCTTCGTTGGATCCGTGTAGAGACTGCCCCAGCATTAGAAAGGCCGTCCCGTGAGAGGGCTCCCATCAGTAGGCACCTCCTGATTTGGGACGGACTGTGCTGAATGTGGGAGTGGCCAAGCGGCTACGGAGTGGAGGAGAGACTATCGGTGGACCAAGGGTGACCAACAGCCTAGTCAGTCCAATATCCTATGTCACCTATTGAGGGGTGAGGGTGAGGGTGTAGTGGGTCAGCGATGTAGCGACCCACTGGATTTGTGTAGTGATGATTATCAGCTTAGTAAGTCCCAATATCCTATGTCACCTATTGAGGGGTGAGGGTGAGGGTGTAGTGGGTCGGCGATATAGCGACCCACTGGATTGTTTAGTTCCTGCCACTTAGAGGCTTGAATGATTATTGTGGTTAATAACATCTGGTGGTTAATATAAATTGTGATGCATGGGTTGTGCTGTTCACTGAGCGTGTGGCTCACCCCTCGCATAATCTATTTCTCCAGTGCTATCTGAGTCAGATCTGGAGGAGGAGCTCCCCGAGGGACTTCATCAGTAGCGGAGCAGCGCCACGTCCCGCGAGTTTTAGAGGCTATCAGCATCCCTTTTGATTGTATGTATTATATTCAGTGCTTGGGCACGCGTTTGTATTATATTTGGATGTCATGTATATATATTGTCTCTCACAGACAGTTGATTATGTATTGAGTCTGTAATATGTCTTTGAGTTACAGATTCAGTCTTTTAGCTTCCGCTATCTGTGCATATATCATGTCAGCCTTGCTTTTGTCTGTGTTGTCATTTTAGTTGTTGTTCAGGGTATGTTATTGATCTCCTGTATTGACTGCTGATATCATATATACACTTGCCGCGTCCCGAGGTCGGCCGGCCCTGGGGCGTGACATCTTCCCCCCCTGATTTTCAGCTAAAGAGGAGGCTGAGGAGGAGGCTGAGGGGTGGTGGTGGTGGTGGTGGCGGTTGAGGTGGTCGCGGGTGCATCGAGGGCCCCCGAACCTCCCCCTTTTTGTTCCCCCTCCAAGGTGAGCTCCTCCCCTTCTTTTCTTGGTTTTCTTGGCTTAGGGGATGTTGGGAAGGTCATGCATGCTAGGTAGATGTGTTAGGGTGTGTGTGAGAGGTTGGGAAGGGTTAAAATGAGGTTAGGGCGAAGTGGGCGCGCATTGGGGGCGGTCTGCGCGCTTGCGCGCGCAGGCGCGCGCTCACGCGAGCACAGGCGAGCACTAGCAGGCTCTGGCGGGCGCACAGACGCGCACGGGAGCGTGCGCGCGAGTGCACGGGTGCGCGCGGGTGCTGGCGTGAGCGGGGGTGCGCGTGGGTGTGCGCGCGGGCGTGCGCCAGGGCATGTGCCTGGGCGCGGGGCAGGGGACCAGTGCGTGCGCGCGCGTGCATGCGTGCGCGTGCTAGGGCGTGCGCTGGGTTTTGCGCGAGGGCGCGGGCTGGACGTGCAGTGCGCGCGGGCGCGCGCGAGCGTGCGCGTGCGTGCGGTAGCGCGTCTGGGCGCGCGGGTAGGCGCGCGACAGTGCGCCGATGTTGCTGGGGTGCGTGCGTGCGTGCGCATTCGTGCGTGCGCATGCGGGGGGCCATGCGTGTGGCTGCCCAAGGGTTCGGGTAGGTGTCGGGGCACTCGGACTCGCGTGCGTACGTGTGTGCTCGCATCCGTGCGAGCCCGTATGCATGCTTGTCCAAGTATTGGGTATTTCTAATGATTTATTTGTGTAAATTGTGGTTTTTCTCACCAGTTCGATGCCCCTACCTTGCAGATCTCGTCGGATGGGATGCGCGAGGTCCCGGGTCGTAAGGTGGGTGGTTTGATTTCAATCCCCCCCCCTCTAGGGATAAGCTCGATCCGCGTAGACGCGCGTCACGCATCCATGGGGCCCCCTTACTAATATGTAGATATTTGCATGCTAGGAATATACATCCATGTATCGTGTATAGAGGCCCGTACATGCCTGGACACCATGTCCTGTACTTCAAGCCTTGATCTATGCATGATCAATATGATGTATCCATGCCACCTTAGACTTTGTATGCTAGGGATATGCACCCTTATATCATGTATAGCGGCCTATGCATGCCTAGACACCTTGCCCTGAACCATGCATGTTCCCATTTAGTTTAATTTATTTAAATCAAATGTAAGGATATTGTGATAAGCATGCCTTAGAGAATATTATAACCTTGTGGTTATCATATATGTCTCCCCGCATCTTAGTTATGCGCCCTGGAGGAATTATGGAGAATGCATGACATTAGAAATGTTAGGAAGCGTTGCCGTCGGATCCAAGAGGATCGTACGCGCGTGAGTAGGCTGTCTTCTCCTTATTGGTTCGGATCCGAGGTAGGAACTCCCCGGCGATGGCTGATTTGATAGGGGACTCCCGTCCGTAGGTACCTCCGATGTGTCGGACAGTACTGATAGCGGGAGTGGACCAGGTAGAGGCTACGAGGGTGGGAGAGGCTACCCGGTGGGACCAAGGGTGAATAGCAGTCTAGTCAGTCCCGAAAGGCCCATGTCACCCCCTAAAAGGTGAGGGTGAGGGTGGGGTGGGTCGGCGATGTTACGACCCACTAGCTTGTGTAGTTACTCCCGTTTAGGGACTATGACTACTTTCAAGTTGATACGAGTGTGTTGGTTGTTGTTATGCATGTGTGTGATATCTCGATGAGCGAGTATCGAGAGTGGTTGTTTTCCATTGGGTTTCGCTTTGCGAACATGGGATCGTTCTCCCCTTTGTTTGGATCCGATGTAGGAACTCCCCGACGTTGGCTATACCTGTCAGAGGACTAGGCGGAGGCCACGAGGGTGGGAGAGGCTACCGGTGGACCAAGGGTGTAGAGTGGTGAGTTTAGGAGATCGGGTTGTAGATACTACCCGAGAGAGGGTTAACGAATGATCTTATTAGCGTGGAAACATTCTCCCCTTCGTTGGATTCGAAGTAGGAACTCCCCGGCGTTGACTATACCTGTCAGAGGACTAGGCGGAGGCCACGAGGGTGGGAGAGGCTACCGGTGGAACAGGGGTGTAGAGCAGTCTAAGTCTCTCCCAAAGTCCCAAGATGCCTCCTTTCAAGAGTGAGGGTGTGGATGAGGCGAAGACGCGTCGCCTCGTGACCCATTCGTTGTTCGACCGTTCCCATATTTGTTTGGTCTGGTCTCGTGATCGATGTTCAAGGACATCGTTGGGCAATTATCTAGATGTAGATGATCCAGTAGTGTTGAGTAGACCAGTAAGTCCGGGTCTCTTCGACCGACGGCATGGTCTCTAGACCAGTAAATCCGGGTCTCTTCGACCGACGGCATGGTCTCTAGACCAGTAAATCCGGGTCTCTTCGACCGACGGTATGGTCTCTCCCCATAAGTCCCAAAAGACTCCCTCTGGGAGTGAGGGTGGGGGGGGTGGGGTAGGTCGCGCCGCCGCGTGACCCAGTTATCCATGGGTTTCTACCCATATTTTTCCTTGGAAAAGGGAACTGATTATGTATTGAACTGTAGAATGGTGATTGGTTTCCAGCCACTCACTGAGCTTGTAGCTCACCCCTCGCATACTGTTTCTTTTCAGGGGCAGTGTTGGGCGTGGAGCTGGAGCTTCCTGTGGCGTGGTCTTGTGGGCATGGAGCGTTTCTGCTGGCGGGTGACAAGTGCCAGGCTGTCAGCATTCCTAGAGTCATTTATGCTTTGTAATCGTGCATGTGGCACAGGTTGTATTTTCTTTTGTCTAGACTTGGCTTTCACAGGACATTGATTGTGTATTCGGGTCTGTAATAATGTTTTTGATTTACGGACATTTTTATATATTATGCTTCCGCTTTTCAGTCAATTATCTTTATCTTACTTTGCCGCCTTGTGTATTGTTATTGGTGTCCTTATTGACCTCAGGTATTGATAGCTGATATTATATTTATTTTTCCACGTCTCGGGGACGCCTGGGGCGTGACAGTGGTGGTGGTCAAGGTGGTCAAGGCGCTTGCGAGCCCCTACATCTCCCGCTTCCCTTCCCCCTCTCTTTTGGTAAGTCTCCCCTCTTCTTTAAATGGTTTTTATGCATGTTTGGGGGTTAGGGAGGTCTTGCATGTTAGATGAACGGGTTAGGCTGAGTGGGGAGTGTGGGGGAGGGGGTTAAAGGGGTCTGGGAGCGCACGCGGGTCTGTCCGCGCGTGTGCGTGTCACGCCCCAGGGCGGCCGTCCCCGAGACATGGCAATAATGAAATATCAGCTATCAATACCTGAGGTCAATAAAGACTCCAACAACAACACAAGGTGGCAAAGCAAGGATAATGATAACTGACTGAAAAGCAGAACCACACTATATAAACAATGTCTGTAAACCAAAAAACATTATTACAGACTCGAATACACAATCACTGTCCTGTGAGAGCCAAGTCTAGACCAATGAAAATACAACTTGTGCCACATGCACGATTTACAATACATACAATGACTCTAGGACTGCTGATAGCCTCGCACTCGCCACCCGCCGGAAGAACGCTCCACGCCCATAAGACCACGCCACAGGAAAGCTCCAGCTCCACGCCCAACACTGCCCCTCAAAAGAAACAGTATGCGAGGGGTGAGCTACAAGCTCAGTGAGTGGCTGGAAACTAATCACCATACAACAGTTCAATACATAAGCACTTTCCTTTCAAGGAAAACATGGGTGGAAACCCATGGATAACACAGTCATGCGGGGGTTCGTCCAACCTCACCCTCACCCTCACTCCCGGAGGGAGACTCTTGGGACTTTTGGGGAGAGACCATACCGTTGGTCGAGGAGACCCGGGATTACTGGTCTACGCAACACTACTGGATCATCTACATCATGATAACTACCCAACGATGTCTTTGAACATCGATACGCAACTGGACCCAACAACTATGGGAACGGACGAACAACGAATGGGTCACGTGGCGACGTGTCTTCACCTCATCCTCACCCTCACTCCCGGAGGGAGACTCTTGGGACTTTTGGAAGAGACTGAGACAGCTCTACACCCTTGGTCCACCGGTAGCCCTTTCCCCAGGTAGTCACTACCTGGTATACTCCCACGATCAGTACGCTTTCGAACACCTCGGTGGTACCTACGGATGGGAGCCCTCTGTCAGGACAGCTTTTCTAACGCCGGGAAGTTCCTACATCGGATCCAACGAAGGGGAGAACGATTCCACGCTAGCAATATCATTCGTTAACCCTCTCCCGGGTAGCCTCTACCTGGTACACTCCCACGATCAGTACGCTTCCGAATGCATCGGGGGTACCTACGGATGGGAGCCCTCTATCAGGACAGCTACAACCCGGGCCTCTTCAACACGGACGACATTGGGAGTAAACATTCCATGTTCGCAAAGCGAACCCAATGGAAAAACAACAACTCTTGATAAACACTATTGTACTCCCACACGGTTGCGTCGCTCGGACACAAGGGGGGGGGGTTGCCTCTGCTCTCGTGCAAAAATAATCTCAATGCACATAACCTAACAGGTGGTTCATATTCACGCTTAACACGGGTAGGCCTAGCTTAATGCCACAACTACCGGCTTAACAAAACCGATAAGATAAAAAATTCTCCTGAATTCCAAACGAGTGCATCGCTCGGATGCACAGGGCAATTACATCACTAGCGCTCTAACTAATAAGGTACAACCTGACAACGGGTCATACCCATGCCAATATTCCAAACGAACCTGAGTCGAGTAGGAATTCGCATCTACTTACTCAGTTCGTTCAGAGGGAGAGGGCGGGAGAGATCATCATCTCATGGAGCTGGTCATAGCTTTGCCCTATTAGCATGGGCGCAACAACTACACCACGCCCTCGAGTCTTATCGCAAGGGAATATTAGGCAGGTGCCCGTTATTAACCCAGACTTATTCATGCTAGATATTCCAATTAATATGGTGGGAGTATTATTACAATACTACCTAAGGCATGCCATATTCTATACATCCATACACATTACCAAAAATACATGCCCATACTAGAGGGGCTCATGCAACACAATCATTCATACATGAATACAATACATGTATATAAGCCTAGCATGCAAGATATCTACATATTATAGCTTAAGCATGGCCATACTACTTATCTACACAAGTAGTATAGCTAGGGGCCCCATCGATGCGCGACGCGCGTCTACGCGCGTCGAGCGCATCCCGAGAGGGGGGGGGGATTGGATCGAACCACTCACCATTACCCGGGACCTCGCGCATCCCATCCGACGAGATCTGCAAGGTAAGGGCATCAAATTTGGTGAGTAACATCACAATTTAACACTTAGAAATCACTAGAATTACTAAAGACTTAGACATGCACGCATACGGCCTCGCACGCATGCGAGCACGCACGTACGCACGCATGCCCGAGTTCCCCAGCACCTACCCGAGACCCTATGCAACCCCACGGATGCCCCAGCATGCGTATGCATGCGCATGCACGCGCGCGCGCGCACTGGCACCCAGCCGCGCGCCCAGACTCACGCCCAGGCGCACTGCCCCTCGCGCGCGCTCACCCGCGCGCCCGCTCCGCGCGCACTCGCGCCCACCTGCGCCTGCCAACGCCCCTCTGCGCGCGCGCCCGCGCGCGCACGCGCGCGGACAGACCCCTGCGCGCGCCCAGCACTCCCCAACCCTCTTTTAACCCCTTTTAACCCCTACCCCACACTTCTGACTCACCCTAAACCAATTACCTACCATGGCATGACTTCCCTACAACCCCCTAAGCCATGAAAAACCAAGAAAAGAAGGGGAAGTGCTCACCATGGGGAGGGGAATGAAAGGGGGAGATTCGGGGGCCCTCGATGCACCCGCGATCACCTCAACCACCACCACCACTACCACCACCTCCACGGCCCTCCTCAGCCTCCTTTGGCTGCAAATCAGGGGGGGGGGAAGACATGAGAGGTGCTTGAGAGAGGAAAAACCACACAACAACACATGCACAAACTCACCTTCTTGTGCTTGCACCTCCTCTTCTTGCTCCATCTTCTTCTCCTTGGCATAAAACCAAGCACTTGGGGGAGAAAGAGAGCCATAAGAGAGGGAGGGAAAGTATTACACGAGTTGGGAGAGAGGGGGAGAGAGAGAGAGAGGGCAAAAAGGTCTTTTTCATGCCCAAATAGTGCCTAGGGGTGACCTTAAGGGGGGGTGAGGTTAGGGTTAGGCTCACCCACTCACATAACCAATAACCAAAGGTTTCTTCACCCCTAAGCAAGGTGGGGGTAAGGTTACCAAGGGTCACCACATCCCCAAAATATCTCACACTATTCGCCCAACCAGGAACTCTCGAAAACCCGGATACGATTCGGAACTGCATATTTTTCCAAACGTTACCCGAATTCGATGAAATTTTTAATGGTAGTACTAAACGGTACCAGGACCCATAATATGCAGTCAGATTTCCAATCAGAGTACTCTAACTCCCGCAGGTGGCTAAAAGTCAAAATTTTAGCGGCTCCGATCGAAAAATTAAAAAGGCCCTGAATGACCCAGAAGTGACCAAGGCTTAACCGAAATGGCTCCAAATGACACAGGCATAACATTCTCCCCCCCCCCCTTAGGAAATTTAGTCCTCGAAATTTAAGGAAACCCAAAGGGAAGACCGAATATAGCAAGTATCATGCATAGACCTTTTGTTCCCAAGTGGTCGATGCACCAGACTAGCGCTACCGACACATTGTAAACAAGGGAACGGTCTTAGTGTGGAGCCTCTTCTCATGCTGGTCTCTGACCTCGATCCACTGCTCCACGAACGACAAATCCAGCTCGAGAATGAGACGGTCGAACGGAGTGTCATGAGCAGGATCTTGGATATAAAGCCTCGGCCATGAGACAAGGATGACGTCGTGGGCATGAGCCAGCTGTGGGGGAAAGGCTACATGACAAGCCACCTCCCCAATCTACTCAATGACGAGAAACAGTCCCATTAAAGAGCCAACTCAGCTTGCCCCAAACGTCGAAACATAGGATGCCCTTAAACTGGGACACCTTCACGAAAACATGGTCGCCAAACCCGAAGGTAAGCTCCTGGCGACGATGACCTGCGTAGCCCTTCTGTCAGTTCTGGGAGGTGCAGATGCACACATGAACCAACCTGGCCACTGCAAGGTCAAACAACTAACTTGTGGCCTCTCTAACTGGCGCTCCTCAATCGTCCCAACACAAGGGAGGTATAAAACTGTGCCTGTAGAGTGCCTCTCAGAGATCCATCTGGATGCTCGAATGGCAGTCGTCTTGCAGGCATACCCCAACAAATGGGTGGTGCCTCACCCAACTGCCCTCATCATCGAGCATGCAGGCACTTAGCATGTCCTCCAAGGTCTGAATCGTCCTCTTTGTCTGGCTGTCCATCGGCGATGAAACGCTATATTTAAATGGAGGCTCGCGCCAAAGCTTGCCAAGGCTGCGCCACAACCTCAAAGTAACCCTCGCGTCTCAACCGAAAATAGCGCCGACAGGAGTGCCATGAAGACGAACAATCGCGAAGGTGAAAACCCACGTTAAGGCGTCTAGAGACTCAATCAGACGGATTAGGAAGGGAAGCGCGGACTTAGTCAGTTGGTCAATGATCATCTAGACGGTGTTGCGACCCGAATGTGACATTAGCGAGACCGCAACAATTCCTGATAACCCACTCCCACGTCTACTGAGGAATCTCGATGGACTGACGCTTTCCACTCACTGATGATTCTCGAACTTTGCCTGAGGGCATGCCAACCTTGGGAAACAAGGCCGCCTATATCGCCTTTTCATCGCAACACAGCAATCTCAATGATGACTACCCTAAAGTAGTCCACGGAGGCCCAATAAAACTTTTGAGATCCACAAAGGCATCCGGTGCATTCGTCAACCCCGACGGCAGTACTTAAAACTTGCAGTGCCCGAAATGGTCACGAAAGGCCATCTACGGGATGTCCAACTTTCGGATCTCCAACTTGTGGTATCCTTGTGCAAAGATCGATCTAATAGCAGACAACCGCTCCAAGAGTTAAGCACACAAGGCATAACTTAAGCATGCGTTGGATATCACCAACTTAAAAGAAAGGGTCAAGCGCGATCTCGCGCACTAACAGGTGCATGCCAATATTCCAAACGATCCTGAGTCGAGTAGGAAATCGCATCTACTTACTCAGTTCGTTCAGAGGGAGGGTGAGAGAGATTATCATCTCATGAAGCTGGTCACAGCTTTGCCCCATTAGCATTGGCGCAACAACTACACCACGCCCTCGAGTCTTATCGCAAGGGAATATTAGGCAGGTGCCCGTTATTAACCCAGACTTAATCATGTTGGATATTCCAATTAATATGGTGGGAGTAGTATTACAATACTACCTAAGGCATGCCATATTCTATACATCCATACACATTACAGAAAAACATGCCCATACTAGAGGGGCGCATGCAACACAATCATTCATACATGGATACAATACATGCATATAAGCCTAGCATGCAAGATATCTAACATATTATAGCTTAAGCATGGCCATACTACTTATCTACAAAAGTAGTATAGCTTGGATACCCCATTGATGCGCGATGCACGTCTACGCGCGTTAAGCGCATCTCGAGGGGGGGGGGGATTGGATCAAACCACTCACCGCAACCCGGGACCTCGCGCATCCCATCCGACGAGATCTGCAAGGTAAGGGCATCAAATTTGGTGAGTAACATCACATTATAACACTTAGAAATTACTAGAAATACCAAAGACTTAGACATGCACGCATACGGGCTCGAACGCATGCGAGCACGCGCGTACGCACGCATGCCTGAGTGCCCCAACACCTACCCGAGACCCTGGGCAGCCCCGCGCATGCTCGAACTTTTGTCACGCCCCAGGGCGGCCGTCCCCGAGACGTGGCAATAATGAAATATCAGCTATCAATACCTAAGGTCAACAAAGACTCCAACAACAACACACAAGGTGGCAAAGCAAAGATAATGATAACTGACTGAAAAATGGAAGCATAAGATATCAACAATGTCTGTAAACCAAAAACATTATTACAGACTCAAATACACAATCACTGTCCTGTGAGAGCCAAGCCTAGTCCAAATAAAATACAACCTGTGCCACATGCACGATTTACAATACATAAAATGACTCTAGGACTGCTGACAGCCTCGCACTCGCCACCCGCCGAAAGAACGCTCCACGCCCATAAGACCACGCCACAGGGAAGCTCCAGCTCCACGCCCTGTCACGCCCCAGGGCGGCCGTCCCCGAGGCGCGGCAATGGTATATATGATATCAGCAGTCTATACAGGAGGTCAATAATATACTCTAAACAACATCAAAAATGACAACACAGACAACAATGAGGCTGACATAATATATACACAAATAGCGGAAGCTAAAAGACTGAGTCTATAATTCAAAAGACATATTACAGACCCGATACATAATCAACTGTCCTGTGAGAGCCAATATATACAATGACATCCAAATGTAATACAAACGTGTGCCTAAGCACGGAATACAATACATACAATCAAAGGGGGATGCTGAATGGCCTCTCACACTCAGAGCGTGACGATGCTCCGCTACTGATGATGCGCCTCGGGGAGCTCCTCCTTCAGGTCCGACTCAGATATAACTGGAGAAAAATATATGCGAGGGGTGAGCCACACGCTCAGTGAATAGCACAACCCATGCATCACAATTCATATTAACCTCAAATTATTTATAGCCTCTAAGTGGCAGTAACTACACAATCCAGTGGGTCGCTACATCGCCGACCCACCACACCCTCACCCTCACCCTCAAACTGGTGACATGGTCTTTTGGGACTGACTAGGCTGTTAATCACCCTTGGTCCACCGATAGTCTCTCCTCCACTCCGTAGCTCGCCTGGTCTACTCCCACGATCAACACAGTCCGACGCATCGGAGGTACCTACAGATGGGAGCCCTCTGTCAGGACAGCCTGTCTAACGCTGAGGAGTCCCTACACGGATCCAACGAAGGGAAGAGAAACAGCCTACCCACATGGATACGATCCTCTTGGATCCGCCGACACCGATTGCAACTCTACTAATGTCATGAATTCTTCAGAATTCCTCCAGGGCGCATAACTAAGATGCGGGGAGACACATATTATAACAACGAGGTTATAATATTCTCTAAGGCATGCTAATAATCATAAGCTCGCATTTGATTTAAATAAATTAAACTAAATGGGAAACATGCGTAGGTCGAGGCTTTCCTAGCATGAAAACATGGTATCAGGATGCGTAGGCCTCTATTCATAATATAAGGGTGCATATTCCTAGCATACAAAGCCTAAGGTGGCATGGATACAACATAATGATCATGCATAGCACAGATTACACTTATTACAAATTAATACGCAATTATGGTGCCCCAGGGGAGGGCAATGCACGCCTACGTGCATCGAACGCCTCCCTACTGGGTTGGATTGTCCCACTCACCAATACCCGGGTCGTCGCGTGACCGCCCGTCAAGATCTGCAAGACATGGGAAACCAAAATGGTGAGTAAAATACACAAATACACAAGAAATATGCTAGAAATACTCAACACTCGGACAAGCATGCATACGGGCCCGTACGCACGCGAGTTCGAGTGCCCCGACACATTCCCGCACCCCCCGGGCAGCCATGTGCATAGCCACCCGCATGCACACGCACGGGTGCGCACGCACGCGCGCACCCCCGCGCCCCGGGCACACTACCGCGCCTCAGCCCGCACGCCCAGGCGTGCTGCCGCGCCCTTACCCGCACGCCCAGACACGCTGCTGCGCCCGCGCACACGCTCGCGCGCGCCCGCGCGCACCGCGCGTCCAGCCCTGCGTCTACCCGCACGTACTGCGCCCCTGCGCAGCACCCCGCGCGCACCCCTGCGCGCACCGCACACACTGCGCCCCTGCGCAGCGCTCCACGCGCACGCCCGTGCACCCGCGCGTACGCGCGCACTCGCCCAGCGCCCCCGTGTGCGCGTAGACGCGCGCGCATGCGCGCGAATGACCCCGCACGCGGGCCCGAGCCAAACCCCCACACCCAACCTCAGCCCTCCCTCACCCCCACACACATGCATACCATGCATACACCCTATGCACACCCTAACATGCATCTAAAACAAGGAAAAAGGGAGGAGAGCTCACCCAAAGAGAGGAAGGGAAGGGGAGGAACTCGGGTGCTCTTCGCGCACCGATTCACCACCACCAAAGCCACCACTACCAAGACCTCTTCTCAGCCAAGAGGGGCTGAAAACAGAGGAGAAAAGGTGCCCTGAGAGGAGGTCAAACAAAGGGAAACACAAATCTAACAACATGGAAAGATAGATCGGGTCCTTACCAATCTTTTCTCCTTCTAGGGTTTTTCTTTTCTTCCACTCTAGCTAGATCAAATGGGGGTTTAAAGAGAGGGATGTGAGAGATTTTGAGAGAGATGGAGAAGAAGATGAATAGGGGGGGATCCTATTTGTGGGCGTGGACTTAAAGGGGGCCACACACACACAGACCACACACTTATAGAGTCACACTTAGAGAGAAAAAAATTAGGTTAAGCTAGGTTTAGGTGAACTTTGACTTGGGTCAACCTATCCACATAAGAAAACAAAATTTTTGACCAAGTCAAGGGTCAAACTTGACTTGGTCAAAGCCATCTTTGACTTGGTCAAGTCTCCCAATGACTTTTCGCTTGGTCAAAACCCGGATACGATTCGGAACTGTGAAATTCTGAAACGTTACCGGAATTCGATGAAATTTTCGTGAGTGGCTTGAAATGGCACCAGGACACATAATGTGCAGTTAGATTTTCAATCGGAGTTCTCAAGCTCATGATGATAGCCAAAAGTCTAAAATTTTAGCGGTTCCGATAAAAAAAAGAAAAAGTTGAAAAACTGCTAGAATGCTCCAATGGTGACCTGAAGGCAAAAGTGACACATATATAACATTCTTCCCCCCTTAGGAAATTTTGTCCTCAAAATAAATACAAAAACATCTAGGAAGGGAAAAGATGCGGATACGCGTCACGCATAGCGTCTCGAGCTCCCAAGTGGCCTCGGCACCGGAACGGTGCTGCCATCGCACCTTGACCAACTGGACGGTCTTGGTGTGGAGCCCCTTCTCATGACGGTCCAGGATCTTGATCGGCTGCTCCACGAATGACAAGTCTGGCTCGAACATGAGCGGCTCGAACGGGATGACGTGAGCAGGATCGTGGACGTAACGCCTCAGCTGCGAGACATGGAAGACGTCATGGGCCTGGGCCAACTGTGGGGGCAGAGCTATGCGATAGGCCACCTCCCCAACTCGCTCGAGGATGTGGAACGGCCCAATGAAACGCGGACTCAGCTTGCCCCGCACGCCGAAACGGAAGATGCCCTTCATCGGGGACACCTTCAGGAAGACATGGTCACCAACCTCGAAGGCGAGCTCACGGCGACGACGATCGGCGTAGCTCTTCTGACGGCTCTGAGCGACTCGGATACGCTCGCGAATCGTCTTGACCATCTCTGAGGTCTGGTGGATGATCTCTGGTCCCTCCAACTGGCGCTCTCCGACCTCGTCCCAACACAAGGGGGACCTGCAGCTGCGGCCATAGAGCGCTTCGTATGGAGCCATCCTGATACTCGAGTGGTAGCTGTTGTTGTAGGCAAACTCCACCAACGGAAGATGCCTCTCCCAACTGCCCCCAAAATCGAGAACGCAAGCTCGTAGCATGTCCTCCAGGGTCTGAATCATCCTCTCTGACTGGCCGTCCGTCTGCGGATGAAACGCTGTACTGAAGTGGAGGTTCGTACCAAGGGCGTGCTGGAGGCTACGCCAGAACCTCGAAGTAAATCGCGCGTCTCGATCAGAAATGATGCTGACGGGAGTGCCATGGAGACGAACAATCTTAGAGAAACAACTGCGCCAGGGTGTCCAGAGAATCGGTGAGTCGGATGGGGAGGAAATGAGCGGACTTCGTCAGTCGGTCAACGATTACCCAGATGGCATCGCGACCCGAATGTGACCTCGGCAAACCCAAAACGAAGTCCATGGTGATCTGCTCCCACTTCCACTGAGGAATCTCAATGGACTGCAGCTTCCCCGCAGAACGCTGATGCTCCGACTTCACCTGCTGGCATACCAAGCAACGGGCAACGAAACGGGCGATATCCGTCTTCATCCCGCGCCACCAGTAGCCACGACGAAGGCCCCTGTACATCTTCGTGCCACCAGGATGCACTGTGTACCTCGAACGATGGGCCTCGTCCAAGATCTTCTGCTTCAGCTCTGCGTCATCAGGAATGCATACTCGACCTCTGAACCGCAGGATCCCGTCCTCGCGAATCTAGTAGTCCGGACGCTCGCCCCGGGCGACGCCTTCAGAGAGGACTAGAAAGTGAGGATCCTGCCCCTGAGCCGTGCGGATCTCGTCGAGAAGAACGGGCTGCACCACTAGCCTGGCCAAAAAGCCACCCGCAGGAGTCTCTCGAACGCTGATCCAGCAAGCGGCCTCCTCCAGAAGCCTCCAACGACGTACAGCCATGTGGGCGGCCATGCCCAAGGGCTGCCTACTGAGAGCATCTGCCACGACATTTGCCTTACCAGGATGGTAAGCGATGTCACAATCATAGTCCTTCAGGAACTCGACCCAACGTCTCTGACGCATGTTGAGCTTCGGCTGGGACTGCAAATATGTCAAGCTCTTATGATCAGTAAAGAGCTCGAACTCCTCGCCATAGAGGTAGTGCCTCCACATCTTCAGCGCAAAGATGATCGCTGCCAACTCTAAGTCATGGGTGGGGTAATTCTGCTCATGGGGCTTCAACTGACGCGACGCATAAGCCACAACCTTACCGTGCTGCATCAGGACGCAACCCACACCCAACCGCGATGCATCGGAGTAAACTGCGAACCCACCACTCCCAGATGGAAGGGTAAGAACTGGCGCTGAGGTGAGCCTTCGCTTCAACTCCTGGAAGCTCTCCTCGCAAGACAGGGACCACTCGAACCGGACATCCTTTCGAGTGAGGTGGGTAAGAGGTACATCTATCTTCGAGAAACCCTCGACAAACCTCCTGCAATAACCCGCCAAGCCCAGGAAGCTCCGAATCTCTGTGGGGTTCGACGGTCGACACCAATTCGACACGGCGAGCGTCTTGTCCGGGTCCACAGATATGCCCTCGCCGAAAATCACATGGCCCAGAAAGGCCATACGCTCCAACCAGAACTCGCACTTGCTGAACTTGGCGAATAGCTGATGTCGGGCCAAAGTTTCCAAGACAGTGCGGAGATGGTGAGTGTGCTCCTCAAGACTCCTCGAGTACACCAGAATATCATCGATGAATACTACTATGAAGGAGTCGAGGAAGAGCCGAAACACCCGATTCATCAGATCCATGAAGGCTGCCGGCGCATTCGTCAACCCAAACGGCAGTACTCTGAACTCGTAGTGCCCATAACGGGTACGAAAGGCCGTCTTCGGAATGTCTGACTCCCGGATCTTCAGCTGATAGTAGCCTGAACGGAGATCGATCTTAGAAAAGACACGCGCTCCCTGGAGCTGGTCAAACAGATCGTCAATCCGTGGCAAGGGGTACTTGTTCTTCACGGTCCGCTTGTTCAGCGCCTGTAATCAATACAAAGCCGCAGCGAACCGTCCTTCTTCCGGACGAACAGAAGAGGGGCTCCCCACGGAGAAACACTTGGACGTGCGAAGCCCTTCTCTAGCAACTCCTCCAACTGCTCCTTGAGCACCTTCATCTCTGCTGGGGCCATCCGGTACGGAGCTCTCGTGTTATATATGTGTCACTTTTAGCCTGCTGGTAACCGTTGGAGCGTCCTGGCAGTTTTTAAAATTTTTAGGGTTTTCGATCGGAACCGCTAATTTTTGGACTGTTAGCTATCGTCCTGAGCTAGAGGACTCCGATTGGAAATCTGACTGCATATTTGGTGTCCTGGTGCCATTTTAGACCTCTCACGAAAATTTCATTGAATTCCGGCATCGTTCACGAAAATTTCGCAGTTCCGGGGCGTATCCGGGTTTTTAAGTCGCGCACTATAAATAAGTGGGATCTAAAACCCGAGTTACTGTTCATCATCCCCGACCTTGAGCATTTTCTCTCTCCCCTCTCTCTTTTTCTCACTTTCAAGCCCCCTAGAGCCCTCAAAGCTTAAAACCTAAAGCACGGGAAGTGTAGATCGGGTCCCGATCTACGCTCCGGTGTCTTCAAATCCCGATTCCGACGACCCTAGCCACTCCGTCCCCCTCTCTTTGTCCTCTGATTCGGGCCGTTTCGAGGGCCGTGATAGATCGGGGCGTAAGAGAGCCTTAGGGAAGGGTTTCGGCGCGTGGAGAGCGTCCGGACTTCGCTTCCTCCCATTGGTAAGGCCTTTTTCTTCACTTTTCTTGCATAGATGTATGCTAGGAGGTGGATTTTGGGGTTGGGTGGAGGTCGGCGGCTGTGGGTGGCCGTCGGAGGGCGGTGGAGGTGGTCGGAGGTCGGTGGGTGGTGGTAGAGGTGCTCGGGATGGGTGGGAGGTGGTCTCGGGCAGTGGTGGTTGCTGTCTCGGGCAGGGCAGCAGCAGCAGGCGCAGCAGGCAGGGCTGTTTGGCAGGCGCGCGCGTGCGTGCGCGTGGGCATGCGCGCGGGCGTGCGCGCGGGCATGCAGTCGGGGGGGAGATGGTGGCCAGCAGGCGCGAGTGCTGGGCGTGCTGTGCGCAGGCATGCTGGGCGCGCTGGGTGGGGCTGGCCGGGTAGTCAGGAGCAGGTGCACCAGTTTGCTGGGCGCGCGAGCGCGTGCGCGCGGGTGCGCGCGCGGGCGTGCGCTCGGGGGGTGCAGGGGGAGGCGTGCGGAGCTGGCAGACTGCGGGCTGCGCGAGCAGGGCAGGCCGGCTGGGCAGGCCATGCTCGGGCAGCTGGCAGGGGGTGCTCGGGCACCAGGCGGACGGTACTCGGGTGGGTAGGCGAGCGGTGCTCGGGCCACTCGGCGACGCGCGCAGGCAGGCAGCGCGGGCAGCAGCGCGCGCAGGCTGGCAGGCGCGCTGAGCGCGTGCTGCCAGGCGCGCTGGGTGCGTGCTGCGCGGGCGTGCGCGTGGACGCTGGGTGACGGTCCCGGGTGCTGGGCGCTGAGCGCCGGGGTGCTGGGTGCTGGGTCAGGGCCCGGGGCGCTGGGCGCCAGGCGGGCAGGGCGCGCGCGGGTGCTGCGCGTGGGGCGCGGGGCACTCGGGCGTGCGGCAGGCAGTCTTGGGCGCTGCGCGGGGGCGCAGTGCAGGCGGGGGTGCGCGCGGGCGGTGCGCGCGGGGGCGGGGAGGCCGTGGTGGTGCGCGCGGGGAGCGGTGAGGCGGCGGTGGTGCGCGCGAGGCGAGGCGCTGCGCGCGGGGGCGCGCGGGGTGCTCGCGGGCGGCGCGAGGCGTGCGGGGTGCGCGGGCTGAGGCGCGGCGGCGCGTCCGGGCGGTCGGGTGGCCGTGCGGGTGGTGGCCGGCCGTGCGGGTGGTTGTCGGAGTGCTCGGGCTAGCGTGCGTGCGGGTCGTATGCACGTTTGCCCGAGTGTTGGGTTTTGTTATGGGTTTGGTGTATTTTTGGTTGTCTCTTGTGGTATGTATGGATTTTAACTCACCATATTGATTGTCTGTCTTGCAGATCTAGACGGACGGTCGCGCGACGACCCCGATTCTGGTGAGTGGGACAATCCAACCCAGTAGAGAGGCGTTGTACGCACTTGGGGCGTATACCGACCTCTCCTGGGGCGCCATGGATAAATATTACCTACAATAATATGTAATCCATGCTTGTGTGAATTATGTGTAGAATGCATGCTACCCTAGTCCTTGCATGTTAGGGACTTGCACCCTTAGGATATGCATATGAGCCATGTAGCATGTCCCCTGGTTTTCATGCTAGGAAACCCCGGCCTATGCATGCGTCCTACTAGTTTATTTATTAAATTAAATGCTGGTATCTGTTAGATCGCATGCCTTAGAATAATATTATAGGGAGGAGCCTTGCGAGGTCAACGCTGAGACCCGTGTTAGGGTACTCCGTGTTCCTTGTTTGGTTGTCGGGATGTCCTGTATCGGGACCTCGGGCTGCCCTCCCAAGGTTCTAGTCCCAATAATATTATATGTAATGATTGTATGATTGATATAATTATTAGCATAGTTGGTGGATATTATAGGGGAGGGGCCTTGCAAGGACAGCGGTGAGACCCGGGTTAGGGTACTCCGTGTTCCTTGTTTGGTTGTCGGGGTATCCTATAACGGGAACTCACGCCGCCCTTCCGAGTTTCTTTCCCCCAATGATATTCCAGCCTTGCTGATTTTTGTACATGTTCCCGCATCTTGATGATGCACCTGGTTGAATTCAGAGGAATTCATGACATTTGAGTTGTAATGATATGTAGTCGGCGGATCCGAGTGGATCATATGCGTATGGATAGGCTGTTCTGTTCCCTGCGTTGGATTCGGTAGAGGCTACCCCCAGCGTTAGAAAGGCCGTCCTTCGGAGGACCCACATCAGTAGGCGCCTCCCGATATTTGTGACGGACTGTGCTGAAGTTGTGGGTGGAGACCAAGCGGCCTACGGAGTGGAGGGAGAGACTATCGGTGGACCAAGGGTGACCAACAGCCTAGTCAGTCCCAAAATCCTATGTCACCCATTGATGGGTGAGGGTGAGGGTGTGGTGGTTCGGCGTAGTACGAACCACTGGATTATGTTGTTATGTCTTGGAGATTGGATAAATAATGGAATTGTGGTAAATATAGTCTGTGATGCGTGGGTTGTGCTGTTCACTGAGCGTGTGGCTCACCCCTCGCATATGTTTTTCCCCAGTGGTCACTGAGCCTGAGCTAGAGCCGGAGCAGCAGTTGGAGCTTTCCGAGGGATTTCTTCAGTAGCGGAGCAGCGCCACGTTCCGCGAGTGCCAGAGGTTATCAGCATCCCTTCTTGACTGTATGTATTTGATTTCCGTGCTTGGCACGTGTTTGTACATGTTCAGTTGTATTTGTGTATATTGGCTCTCACAGGACAGATGATTGAGTATCGAGTCTGTAGAATGTTTATTCACAGATTCAGTCTTTTGCTTCCGCATTTGGTGTATATATCATGTCAGCCCTTTTGTTGCATGTGTGTCATTCTGGTTGTTTGTGTATGATATATATTATTGACCTCCTGTGTAGATTCTGATATTATATATACACTTGCCGCGTCCCTGGGCTGGCCGCCCTGGGGCGTGACATCTCGAAATCGGCTCGGTCCCCGAAATCAGATTTATCTCAAACTCGATCACGCGATCCGGCGGTAATCCCGGAAGATCATCGGGGAAAACCTCAGGATACTCTGCCACGACCGGAGTCTGACTGATATCTGCCCGCAGCGGTGCGTCCTCCTCAGCAATATACTCCAGAAAGCCCTCGCACCCTCCCTGAAGGAGTCTCCACGCCTGAATGGACGACACGAACCCCAGAGGGGCTATGTCACGATCGCCCACGAACTGGAAGGACCTCCGACCCGGAAGGTGGAAAGACACCGACTTGGCAAAACAGTCGATGCTGGCGTGACTAGCTGAAAGCCAATCCATTCCCAGGATGGCATCGAAGTTCATCATGGTGAGCTCTACCAACTCCACTGGAAACTCATGCTCCGCAATCACCACGGTACACCCTCGATAAACAGAATGGAGGAGAATACGGTCTCCGACGGGCAATGATATCTCCAGGATAACATCAAGAGGGGCGGACACCACGCCCATCCATCTCGCAAAAGCGGGAGACACGAACGAGTGCGTGGCTCCGGAATCAAATAACACATATGCAGGGAGCTGGGAGATCTGAACAATACCTCGGACCACGCTACCTGAAGCCTGCGCCTCCTCGGCCGAAAGTGCTGCAACTCTGCCCTGAACAAACTGTGGCTGAGGAGCAGGGGCACGCCTCGTAGGCTGCACAGGCTGCCTCCTCTGGTCAACACGGCCACCCTGTGGCTGATGCTGAGGCTACTGCTGCTGCTGCTACGGAGGCAGCACGCAGGGTCGGCCAGCATCAGGGCAATTATATAAAATATGCTCGATGCGCTGACAATGGTAACAACGCCATGTCTCCTGTCGTCTGGACTGGACTGGTACTACTGCAATGGGTGCTGGACCTCGCACTGGCACCACATCGACTGGAGTAGCGGCAGCCGCTGACTGATCAAAGCGGGGCCGCTTCTTCTTGCGTTGTCCCTGGTCCTGGCTCCTGGGAGGTCTCTGGTCTACAGAAGGGGTTGGAACCCCCATGGAGGCCCCGAGGTCTCGCTCGACTGTCTTCGCCCGAGACACCAAGTTTGAGTACCTCGTAAACGCCTGAGAAGAGACATGCACCCGAATGGTGCTGATGAGACCCATCTCAAAACGACGGCACCGCATCTCCTCGTCCATCACCAAGGCTGGGATGAACCTGGAAAGCCTCGTGAAGAGTGTGGAGTAGTCCGCGACTGACATGGAGCCCTGCGTCAGCTGCTCAAACTCCCGCATCACAATCTGGCACGTCGAAAATGGGAAGTACTCCTCCAGGAAATACCTCTGGAACCCCGCCCATAAAAGTCGCTCCACTCCCTCGGGAATGTCCACCGATCGGGTAGCCCACCAGTCTGCGGCGCTACCCTTCAGCATGAAGGTGGCCAGGGAGACACGCTGGCGATCGGTGCAGTGCATGGTCGAGAAGATCTTGTCCACCTCCATCAACCATCGCTCAGGGGCAAGGGGGTCCGCCATCTGCCCATGGAACTCGGGAGGGTGGAGCTTCAGAAAGGCAGTGAGGCCACTCTGATGCACTCGCGCTGCAGCCTCTAGCTCCACCTCCCTCTCCAGGGGATCCTGAACTCTCACCGCTGGAATCACCACGGGAGCAGGGGGTACATCGAGCACCACAGGTGGATCTGCCACCAAGGGGACCTATGGAACTGCCTTGCGGGCCGCCCTCAGCTCCTGAATCTCTCTAGCCTGCTTATCTAATGCCCTCGTCTGGGCCTCTAATGGTCTGGTCTGAGTCTCCACCAGATCTGCTATCTGAGCGTAAGCACGGTCCCATGCAGGAGGCTCCTGCGCCAGTCCTGGCCCCATAGCCGAGGACTCTCGAGTAGCATCCTCGCCTCTGGTAGGTCCGGGAACCTCCAAAGGTCGAGAGGGACCACGTCCACGCATTCCTCTGCGAGGAGGCATATCAGCAACCTAAGAAAACCAGACACTAGGATCAGAATGCTCATATAGAAATTCTAGGACTCATCTCTACGAAAAAAGAAGACCATTGGCTCTGATAGGACCAGGTTCTGTTACCAACTTTTGTCACGCCCCAGGGCGGCCGTCCCCGAGGGGCGGCAATGGTATATATGATATCAGCATTCTATAAAGGAGGTCAATAATATACTCTAAACAACATTAAAAATGACAACACAGACAACAAGGAGGCTGACATAATATATACACAAATACCCGATACATAATCAACTGTCTTGTGAGAGCCAATAAATATACAATGACATCCAAATGTAATACAAACGTGTGCCTAAGCACGGAATACAATACATACAATCAAAGGGCGATGCTGAATGGCCTCTCACACTCAGAGCGTGACGCTGCTCCGCTACTGCTGATGCGCCTCATGGAGCTCCTCCTTCAGGTCTGACTCAAATATAACTGGAGAAAAATATATGCGAGGGGTGAGCCACACGCTCAGTGAATAGCACAACCCATGCATCACAATTCATATTAACCTCAAATTATTTATAGCCTCTAACTGGCAGTCACTACACAATCCAGTGGGTCGCTACATCGCCGACCCACCACACCCTCACCCTCACTCTCAAACTGGTGACATGGTCTTTCGGGGAGTGACTAGGCTGTTCATATCGGAGGTACCTACAGATGGGAGCCCTCTGTTAGGACGGCCTGTCTAACGCTGGGGAGTCCCTACACGGATCCAACGAAGGGAAGAGAAGCAGCCTACCCACACGGATACGATCTTCTTGGATCCGCTGACACCGAATTTGCAGCTCTACTAATGTCATGAATTCTTCAGAATTCTTCCAAGGCTCATAACTAAGATGCGGGGAGACACATATTATAACAACAAGGTTATAATATTCTCTAAGGCATGCTAATAACCATAAGCTCGCATTTGATTTAAATAAATTAAACTAAATGGGAAACATGCGTAGGTCGAGGCTTTCCTAGCATGAAAACATGGTATCAGGATGCGTAGGCCTCTATTCATAATATAAGGGTGCATATTCCTAGCATACAAAGCCTAAGGTGGCATGGATACAACATAATGATCATGCATAGCATAGATTACAATTATTACAAATTAATACGCAATTATGGTGCCCTAGGGGAGGGCAATGCACGCCTACGTGCATCGAACGCCTCCCTACTAGGTTGGATTGTCCCACTCACCAATACCCGGGTCGTCGCGTGATAGCCCATCAAGATCTGCAAGACATCGGAAACTGAAATGGTGAGTAAAATACACAAATACACAAGAAATACGCTAGAAATACTCAACACTCGGACAAGCATGCATACGGGCCCGTACGCACGCGAGTCCGAGTGCCCCGACACACTCCCGCACCACCGGGCAGCCATGCGCACGGCCACCCGCACGCACACGCACGGGTGCGCACGCACGCGCGCACCCCCGCGCCCCGGCGCACTGCCGCACCTCAGCCCGCGCGCCCAGGCGCGCTGCCGCGCCCCTGCCCTTACGCCCAGACACGCTGCCGCGCGCGCGCGCACTCTCGCACGCGCCCGCGCGCACCGCGTGTCCAGCCCTGCGTCTACCCGCGCGTACTGCGCCCCTACGCAGGACCCCGCGCGCACCCCTGCGCGCACCGCACGCACTGCGCCCCTGCGCAGCGCTCCGCGTGCACGCCTGCGCGTACGCAGGCACTCACCCAGCGCCCCCGACTGCGCGTGCCTGCTTTGCCTGCGCGCGCACGCACGCGGATGACCCCGCACGCGCGCCCGAGCCAAACCCACACCCTTCCTCAGCCCTCCCACACCCCCACACACATGCATACCATGCATACACCCTATGCACACCCTAACATGCATCTAAAACAAGGAAAAAGGGAGGAGGAAAGCTCACCCAAAGAAAGGAAGGGAAGGGGAGGAACTCGGGTGCTCTTTGCGCACCGATTTGCCACCACCAAAGCCACCACTACCAAGACCTCTTCTCAGCCAAAGAGGGGCTGAAAACAGAGGAGAAAAGGTGCCATGAGAGGAGGTCAAACAAAGGGAAACACAAATCTAACAACATTTAAAGATAGATCGGGTCCTTACCAATCTTTTCTCCATCTAGGGTTTTTCTTTTCTTCCACTCTAACTAGATCAAATGGTGGAAATAAAGAGAGGGAATAAGAGGTTATGAGAGAGATGGAGAAGAAGATGAATAGGGGGGGATCCTATTGGTGGGCGTCGACTTAAAGGGGCCACACACACACATCACACACTCACACACTCACACTTAGAGAAAAAAAAAAATTAGGTTAAGCTAGGTTTAGGTGAACTTTGACTTGGGTCAACCTATCCACATAAGAAAACAAAAGTTTTTGACCAAGTCAAGGGTCAAACATGACTTGGTCAAAGCCATCTTTGACTTGGTCAAGTCTCCCAATGACTTTCCGCTTTGTCAAAACCCGGATACGATTCGCAACTGCTAAATTCTGAAACGTTACCGGAATTCGATGAAATTTTTTTGAGTGGTTTGAAATGGCACCAGGACACATAATGTGCAGTTAGATTTTCAATTGGAGTTCTCGAGCTCATGATGATAGCCAAAAGTCCAAAATTTTAGCGGTTCCGATCGAAAAAGAAAAAGTTGAAAAACTGCTAGAATGCTCCAATGGTGACCAGAAGGCAAAAAGTGACACATATATAACACGCCCAACACTGCCTCTGAAAAAGAAACAGTATGCGAGGGGTGAGCTACAAGCTCAGTGAGTGGCTGCAAACCAATCACCATACAGTACAGTTCAATACTAAAACAATTTCCTTTCAAGGAAAAACATGGGTAGAAACCCAACGGATAACAAGGTCACGCGGCGACATGACAAACCTCACCCTCACCCTCACTCCCGGAGGAAGACCCTTGGGACTTTTGGGGAGAGACCATACCCTTGGTCGAAGAGACGTGGAATTACTGGTCCACACAACACTACTGAATCACCAACCTCACCCTCACCCTCACTCCCGGAGGGAGACTCTTGGGTCTCTTGGGGAGAGACCATACCGTTGGTCGAAGAGACCCAGAATTACTAGTCTACACAACACTACTGGATCATCTACATCGAGATAACTGCCCAACGATGTCTTTGAACATCGATACGCAACCGGACCCAAAAACTATGGGAACGGACGAACAACGAATGGGTCACGCGGCGACGTGTCTTCACCTCATCCTCAAACCTCACCCTTTAGAGGTGACATAGGACTTTTGGAAGAGACTTAGACTGCTCTACACCCTTGGTCCACCGGTAGCCCTTTCCCCATGTAGCCTCTACCTGGTATACTCCCACGATCAGTACGCTTCTGAACGCATCGGTGGTACCTACGGATAAGAGCCCTCTGTCAGGACAACTTTTCCAACGCCGGGGAGTTCCTACATCGGATCCAAGGAAGGGGAGAACGATTTCACGCTCGCAATATCAAATATATATCCAGGAGAATTATATCTTAGTTATGTACATGAACTACATGCACGATAACCTATCAAATAATTATAGGGATACTCCCTAACATGGATTTACATCATAATAAATCATACAACATGCATACATGGCCATTAATCACATAAGCACACAAGGCCTAACTTAAGCATGCGTTGGATATCACCAACTTAAAAGGTAAGGGTCAAGCGCGATCTCGCACACTAACAGGGGAATGCCAATATTCCAAATAAACCCGAGTCGAGTAGGAAATCGCCTCTACTTACTCAGTTCGTGCAGAGGGAGAGGGCGAGAGAGATCATCATCTCATGAAGTTGGTCATAGCTTTGCCCCATTAGCATGGGCGCAACAACTACACCACGCCCTCGAGTCTTATCGCAAGGGAATATTAGGCAGGTGCCCGTTATTAACCTAGACTTAATCATGTTGGATATTCCAATTAATATGGTGGGAGTAGTATTACAATACTACTTAAGGCATGCCATATTCTATACATCCATACACATTACAAAAATACATGCCCATACTAGAGGGGCGCATGCAACACAATCATTCATACATGGATACAATACATGTATATAAGCCTAGCATGCAAGATATCTAACATATTATAGCTTAAGCATGGCCATACTACTTATCTACACAAGTAGTATAGCTAAGATGCCCCATCGATGCGCGACGCATCGATGCGCGACACTCAGCCAAGCAAAACTGCCAAACCTGCTGCAACCAGCCCTATAATTGGTCTCTACTGCACCCAATACAATTCCTAAAATTATGACATAAATCATGCTCATTCTCTGGTATGCTGGGATCATAATCCATGAAGGCATTAGAACCTAATTTTGCCTCTACAAGCCCAAAACAAATTATTTCCAGAAGCAGGTCAATTCCTACGCGAATCTGGACAGGCCATACAAAACAGGTTCTAACTTACAACACAGATATCATAATGACCCCAAATTTCATATATAACATCTAGACACATAGATGACCAAATCATAAGAAGACATAATCCTAAAAATACTAGATTCACTGAGATCTTTAAAAGACAGAGAGCTGCCTTACCGAAACAGGGGGAGGGAAATGGGGAGATGCGGGGTTATCGACACACCCACGACCACCTCAACCACAACCACCACTACCACCATCTCTTCAGCCACTCCACCAGCCCTTCTTGGCTTAAAAACATAGGAAAACATCAGGGGAGGCATGAGAGGGTTGGAGATGGCGAAGGGAAAGAAACAACAACTCATACACACACACAAACTCACCTTAGTTAGATCATCCCTTCATACACTATTCATCTTCTCCTTCACTTTCTCCACCCAATACACACAAATGAGAGGGAGAGGAGAAAAGAAAGCCACGGATGGATTTCCTAAGGGTGGGAGAGAGGAGTGAAAAAGAGAGAGAGGGGTAATTAATTTACAAAAAGGGGTTTGGTGGATTTTGACCTAGGTCAACCCAACCAAGGAAACAAACAAAACCCCTTGACTTCTAGGTCATTCTTGACTGGTCAAAGTCTTTATTTGACTTGGTCAAAGTCACCCTTTGAAAATCCAGTATCGACCAAAACCCAGATACGGTTCAGAACTGCATAATTTTTAAAACGTTACCGGAATTCGATAAAATTTTTATGGGTAATACTAAACGGTACCAGGACTCATAATATGCAGTTAGATTTTTAATCAGAGTACTCCAACTCCTGTAGGTGGCTAAAAGCCAAAATTTTAGCGACTCCGATCGAAAAAGAAAAAGGCCTTGAATGACCCATATGTGACCAAGGCTTAACCGAAATGGCTCCAAATGACACAGGCATAACATTCTCCCCCCTTAGGAAATTTAGTCCTCGAAATTTATGGAAACCCAAAGGGAAGATCGAATGTAGCAAGTATCACTCATAGACCTTTTGCTTCCAAGTGGTCTATGCACCAGACTGGCGCTACCGACACACTCTAATCAAAGGAACGGTCTTAGCGTGGAGCCACTTCTCATGCTGGTCCTTGACCTCGATCCACTGCTCCACGAACGACAAATCCAGCTCGAGGGTGAGGCGGTCGAATGGAATGACATGAGCAGGATCGTGGACATAACGCCTCAGCCATGAGATAAGGACAGCGTCATGGGCATAAGCCAGCTGTTGGGGAAAGGGTACATGACAAGCCACCTCCCCACTCCACTCAATGACTAGAAATGGTCCGATGAAGGGCCACTCAGCTTGCCCCGAACGTCGAAGTAGAGGATGCCCTTAAACTCGGACACCTTCACAAAAACATGGTCACCAATCTTGAAGGTAAGATCCTGGCGATGATGACTTGCGTAGCCCTTCTGTCGATTCTTGGAGGTGCGGATGCACACATGAACCTACCTGGCAACTGCAAGGTCAAACAAATAACTTGTGGCCCCTCCAACTGGCGCTCCTCAACCGTCCCAACACAGAGGAGGTATAAAACTGCGCCTATAGAGTGCCTTTCACAGTACCATCAGGATGCTCGAATGGCAGTCGTCTTGCAGGCATACCCAACAAATAGTTGGTACCTCACCCAACTGCCCTTATCATCGAGCACGCAGGCACTTAGCATGTCCTCCAAGGTCTAAATCGTCCTCTTTGTCTGGCTGTCCATCGACGATGAAACGCTATACTTAAATGGAGGCTCGCGCCAAAGCTTGCCACGGCTGCGCCACAACCTCAAAGTAACCCTCGCGTCTCAACCTGAAATAGCGCAGACCGGAGTGCCATGAAGATGAACAATTGCGAAGGTAAAAACCCACGTAAGGGCGTCCAGAGACTCAATCAGTCGGATTAGGGAGGGAAGCGCGGACTTAGTCAGTCAGTCAATGATCACCTAGATGGCGTCGTGACCCGAATGTGACATTAGCGAGTCCGCAACAATCCCTGATAACCCACTCCCACGTCCACTGAGGAATCTCCATGGACTGACGCTTTCCAACGCAATGATGATTCTCGAACTTTGCCTGAGGGCATGCCAACCTGGGGAAACAAGGTCACCCATATCGCCCTTTCATCACACCACTATCAATCTCAATAAAGACTACCTCAAAGTAGTCCACGGAGGCCCAATAAAACTTTTGAGATCCACGAAGGCATCCGGCGCATTCGTCAACCCCAACAGCAGTACTTAAAACTCGTAGTGCCCGAAACGGTCACGAAAGGCCATCTACAGGATGTCCAACTCCCGGATCTCCAACTTGTGGTACCCTTGTGCGAAGATCGATCTAACAGCAGACACCCGCTCCCAGAGCTGGTCAAATAGATCATCAATTCACAGCAAGGGTACCTGATCTTCAACCCTCACGGGAAGATCAAAATAACACCTCGAACAATTAAGTCCAGATTCTGCTCCTCGAGCATGGCGGCACTCATGATGACACTTACACGCTTGGTAAGCCGCTCAACCGCACTTAATCCACAAGACACGCAATAAGGGGTTGTCGAACCTCGACAATGCCTATGCAACGTCATCTATCTGATAGGGCGGTTGAGTCCCATCACGAACGCTAGCATCACGTCTCCTTGTTTACGACCCATGTGGGGCAAAACGCGACAGTATCCACAACTGTGCTTCACATGCCGCCAGAGATAGGTCGCTCAACTATAACCATTGGAACTCCAGCATCCTGCTCTCCATGGGCAGATTCATCACAGGGAGTCCACGCTCTCGACATCATCCAGTAGCACTCTCCCGGTGTGGCCTCTACCTGGTAGCCTCCCAAGCCCACTATCTCTGCCATATGGGCGCACCAACAAGCATAGTATCTAGGAGCACCTCACAGGGCTCTGGCCTCAACCGGGCAGCTACAACGCACAATGATATATCGAAGCGACTCTAGATGCCACTATAGAACCCTGTCCACAAGCGATCGCCCACCAAGCTGCAATAGGACGCACCCAATCCCGATCGTACGCATCACCACTCGCTACAGCACCTTCCAAGTGAGAGGAAAAATCAATCATCAATAGATGCTATAAAGGTATTCCTTGACTGGAAAAAGAAACCTTGGGAGGGCACCATGAGGTCCCGATATAGGATATCCCGACAACCAAACAAGGAACACGGAGTACCCTAGCCCGGGTCTCAACGATGACCCCGCAAGGCCCCTTAATCCTGAGTAGGAAGGCTGGAAGAAGACATCACCCCTTAATGAGCAATATGCCACATCCTCAAAACTTGAAACTGGCGCCGCACGCGAACTCCATGGTTACCAGCAATACCGATGCACGGGAAAGAAGCTCCATTTTCGAGACGCAATCCATACCTTAGAAATTGCAACCAATTCATCACTATCATACTACTGGCTGGAATCTCCTACCCAAGCCTTAATCCCACAACAAGGGATCCAACAACTGACCCTAATCAGTCGACCCAGTCGACAACTTAAGGGTGGGTCCAGGGGGGTCACGTCCACGTCAACGGATGCGAGGAGGCATGTCAGCAACCTAAGATAAACTTCTAAAACAAGAGTACTCGGATGACAATCCTACGACTCATCATCTATATGACTAGACTTAGGCTCTGACAGGACCAGGCTCTGATACCAACTTTTGTCACGCCCCAGGGCGGCCGTCCCCGAGACGTGGCAATAATGAAATATCAGCTATCAATACCTGAGGTCAACAAAGACTCCAACAACAACACACAAGGTGGCAAAGCAAAGATAATGATAACTGACTGAAAAACAGAAGCATAAGATATCAACAATGTCTGTAAACCAAAAACATTATTACAGACTCGAATACACAATCACTGTCCTGTGAGAGCCAAGCCTAGTCCAAATAAAATACAACATGTGCCACATGCACGATTTACAATACATAAAATGACTCTAGGACTGCTGACAGCCTCGCACTCGCCACCCACCGGAAGAACGCTCCACGCCCATAAGACCACGCCACAGGGAAGCTCCAGCTCCACGCCCAACACTGCCCTTGAAAAGAAACAGTATGCGAGGGGTGAGCTACAAGCTCAGTGAGTGGCTGGAAACCAATCACCATACAACAGTTCAATACTAAAACAATTTCCTTTCAAGGAAAAACATGGGTAGAAACCCAATGGATAACAAGGTCACGCGGCGGCGCGACAAACCTCACCCTCACCCTCACTCCCGGAGGAAGACTCTTGGGACTTTTGGGGAGAGACCATACCGTTGGTCGAAGAGATGCGGAATTACTGGTCCACACAACACTACTGAATCACCAACCTCACCCTCACCCTCACTCCCTGAGGGAGACTCTTGGGTCTCTTGGGGAGAGACCATACCGTTGGTCGAAGAGACCTAGAATTACTGGTCTACACAACACTACTGGATCATCTACATTGAGATAACTGCCCAACAATGTCTTTGAACATCGATACGCAACTGGACCCAACAACTATGGGAACGGACGAACAACGAATGGGTCACGCGGCGACGTGTCTTCACCTCATCCTTAAAACTCACCCTTTAGAGGTGACATAGGACTTTTGGAAGAGACTTAGACTGCTCTACACCCTTGGTCCACCGGTAGCCCTTTCCCCACGTAGCCTCTACCTGGTATACTCCAACAATCAGTACGCTACCGAACGCATCGGTGGTACCTATGGATGGGAGCCCTCTGTCAGGACAGCTTTTCCAATGCCGGGGAGTTCCTACATCGGATCCAACGAAGGGGAGAACGATTTCACACTTGCAATATCATTTGTTAGCCCTCTCCTGGGTAGCATCTATCTGGTATACTCCCACGATCAGTACGCTCCTGAACGCGTCGGTGGTACCTAGGAATGGAAGTCCTCTGTCAGGACAGCTACAACCTGGGCCGCTTCAACACAAACGACATTGGGAGGAAACACTCCATGTTCGCAAAGCGAACCCAATGGAAAAACAACTACTCTCGATAATCATATATCGATGATATCGAATACTATTGCACTCCCACACGGTTGGGTCGCTCAGACGCAAGGGGGGGTTGCCTCTGCTCTCACGCAAAAATAATCCCAAGGCACATAACCCAACAGGCGGTTCATATACACGCCTAGCACAGGTAGGCCTAGCTTAATGCCACAACTACCGGCTTAAAAAAAACCGATAAGATAATGAATTCTCCTGAATTCCAAACGCGTGCATCTCTCGGATGCACGGGGGTGATTACATCACTAGGGCTCTAACTAATAAGGTACAACCCGACAACGGGTCATACCCACACCTATTTCGGATAGGCCTAAACAGTTTTAACCTGCGCATATATATATCCAGGAGAATTATATCTTAGTTATGTACATGAACTACATGCATGATAACCTATCAAATAATTATAGGGATACTCCCTAACATGGATTTACATCATAATAAATCATACAACATGCATACATGGCCATTAATCACATAAGCACACAAGGCCTAACTTAAGCATGCGTTGGATATCACCAACTTAAAAGGTAAGGGTCAAGCGCGATCTCGCGCACTAACAGGGGAATGCCAATATTCCAAACGAACCCGAGTCGAGTAGGAAATCACCTCTACTTACTCAGTTCGTGCAGAGGGAGAGGGCGAGAGAGATCATCATCTCATGATGTTGGTCATAGCTTTGCCCCATTAGCATGGGCGCAACAACTACACCACGCCCTCGAGTCTTATCGCAAGGGAATATTAGGCAGGTGCCCGTTATTAACCCAGACTTAATCATGTTGGATATTCCAATTAATATGGTGGGAGTAGTATTACAATACTACCTAAGGCATGCCATATTCTATACATTCATACACATTACAAAAATACATGCCCATACTAGAGGGGCGCATGCAACACAATCATTCATACATGGATACAATACATGTATATAAGCCTAGCATGCAAGATATCTAACATATTATAGCTTAAGCATGGCCATACTACTTATCTACACAAGTAGTATAGCTAAGATGCCCCATCGATGCGCGACGCACAACTACGTGCGTCGAGCGCATCTCGAGGGGCGGGGGGATTTTGTTATATTTGTGTCACTTTTAACCTGCTGGTAACCGTTGGAGCGTTCTGGCAGTTTTTCATTTTTTTTGGTTTCCGATCAGAACCGCTAATTTTTGGACTGTTAGCTATCGTCCTGAGTTAGAGGACTCCGATTGGAAATCTAACTGCATATTTGGTGTCCTGGTGCCATTTTAGGCCTCTCACAAAAATTTCGTCGAATTCCGGTAACGTTTCCAAAATTTCACAGTTTCAGGGCGTATCCGGGTATTTTAAGTGACTTGCTATATAAGTGGGATCTAATTTTAGCTTGGCACTATTCATCATCCCTACCAAAAGCTCTCTCTCTCTCTCCTTCTCCATTTTTCTTGATTTTGAGCCCCTTGGAGGGCTTGAAACTAAAAACCCAAAGCATAGGAAGTGTAGATCGGGTCCCGATCTACACCCCGGTGCTTTCAAATCCGGATTCCGACGAGATTTGCCCCTCCGTCCCCCCTCTCTTCTTCCCTGATTTGAACCATTTCAGAGGTGGGAGTAGATCCGGGCGTTGGAAGCCTTCTGGGAGAAATTTCGGTGCGCGGAGAGGAACCGAACATCTCTTCCTCCCCTTGGTAAGCCCTGTTTCTTCTCTTTTTATGCTTAGATGTATGTTAGGAGGGTGGAAATGAGGTTGGGTGGTGGTCGGCGGCGGTGGGTGGCCGTCAGAGGGCCGTGGGGTGGTGGTCGGAGGCCATTGGTGGCCAGAGGTGGGTGGTAGAGGAGCTCGGGTGTGGGGGGCTGGCAGTCCCGGGTAGCAGGCAGCAGCAGCAGCGCTCGGGCAGGCGCAGCTGGCGAGCAGCGGCAGGGCGCGCGCGCACGTGCTCGCGGACGTGCGCGCGGGCGTGCGCTCGGGGTGGCGCTGGGCGTGCTGGGTGCTGGGCGTGCTGGGCGCGCTGGGTAGGACTAGCTCGGGTAGGCTGGGAGCAGGTGCACCAGTTTGCCGGGCGCGTGCGCTCGGGTGCGCGCGTGGGCATGCGCTCAGGGGGGTGTAGGGGGAGGCGTGCGGAGTAGGATTGCTGCTGGTTGTGCGAGCAGGGCAGGCCGGCTGGGCAGGCCATGCTCGGGCAGCTGGCAGGGGGCGCTCGGGCATCAGGCGGGCAGTGCCCAGGCGTGCAGGCGAGCGGTGCTCGGGCCACTCGGCGATGTGCGCAGGCAGGCAGTGCGGGCGGCAGCGTGGGCAGGCTGGCAGGCGCGCTGGGCGCGTGCTGCCAGGCACGCTGGGCACGTGTTGCGCGGGCGTGCGCGTGGGCGCTGGGTGAGGGTCCTGGGTGCTGGGCGCTGAGCGCTGGGCGCTGGGTCGCGGATATCGGGTGCTGGGGCGCTGGGCGCTGGGCACCGCAGAGGAGCATGCGCGTGGGGCGCTGGGCGGAGGTGCAGGTGTGCGCGCGGTGAGGAGGGCAGTAGGTGCGAGCGGGTGGTGCGCGCGTGGTGCGGCGGGGCAGCTGGTGGTGCGCGTGGGGTGCGCGCGGGGCGAGGCGCTGGGCGCGCGGGGCGTGCGGTGTGCTCGCGGGACGCGCGGGGGCGTGCGGGGTGCGCGCGGGCTGCTGCGGCGGGGCGCAGTGGGCCCGCGGCGCACCGGGTGGCTCGGCTGCGGGTCCAGGCGTGCGGGCAAGGGCCGGCGGTGCGCCTGGGTGCGCGGGCTGAGGCGCGGCGGCGCATCCGAGGGCGGGTGGCCGTGCGGGTGGTTGCCGGGAGTGCGGGAGTGAGCCGGAGTGCTCGGGCTAGCGTGCGTACGGGTCGTATGTACGTTTGCCCGAGTGTTGGGTATTTATTTGTGTAGTTTGGTTTATTTTGTAGTATTTGTGGGTTTTACTCACCAAGTTACTATCCTGTCTTGCAGATCTTGACGGACGGTCGCGCGACGACCCGACTTCCAGTGAGTGGGACAATCCAACCCAGTAGAGAGGCGTTATATGGATTTGGGCGTATACCGACCTCTCCTGGGGCACCATGGATTATATTAACCTGTTGTAAAGTGTATTTCATGCGAGCATGATTTAAATGTAGAATGCATGCTACCCTAGACTTTGCATGTTAGGGACTTGCACCCTTAGGATATGTGTAAGAGCCATGCATCATGTCCCCCTGTTCTCATGCTAGGAAGCCTTGGCCTATGCATGTGTCCTACTAGTTTATTTATTAAATTAAATGCTAGTGTATGATAAATTGCATGCCTTAGATAATATTATAGGGAGGAGCCTTGCGAGGTCAACACTGAGACCCGGGTTAGGGTACTCCGTGTTCCTTGTTTGGTTGTCGGGGTGTCCTGTATCGGGAACTCACGTTGCCCTCCCAAGGTTTCTTGTCCCAATAATATTATAAGTAATGTTATACCAAATTATATGCTTATTAGCATATTTAGTGAATATTATAGGGGAGGGGCCTTGCGAGGACAGCGGTGAGACCCGGGCTAGGGTACTCCGTGTTCCTTGTTTGGTTGTTGGGGTGTCCTATATCGGGAACTCACGCTGCCCTCCCAAGTTTCTTTCCCCCAATGATATTCCACCCTTGCTAATTATTGTGTATGTTCCCCGCATATTGGTTATGCGCCTTGGAGGAATTCTGAGGAATTCAGGACATTTGAGTTGTAGAGATGTGTTGTCGGCGGATCCGAGTGGATCATATGCGTATGGATAGGCTGTTCTGTTTCCCTTCGTTGGATCCGTGTAGAGACTGCCCCAGCGTGATAAGGCCGTCCCTTTCGAGGGCTCCCATCAGTAGGCGCCTCCCGATCTCTGTGACGGACTGTGCTGAAGTTATGGGTGAAGGCCAAACGGCCTACGGAGTGGAGGAGAGACTATCGGTGGACCAAGGGTGACCAACAGCCTAGTCAGTCCCAAAATCCTATGTCACCCGTGGTAGGGTGAGGGTGAGGGTGTAGTGGGTTGGCGATGAGCGACCCGCTGGATTTGTCTATGGGTGATTATCAGTCCCAATAGCCTATGTCACCCATTGATGGGTGAGGGTGAGGGTGTGGTGGTTCGGCGATGTACGAACCACTGGATTATGTTGTTATGCCACTTAGAGGTTGGATAAATAATTGCATTGTGGTCAATATTGTCTGTGATGCATGGGTTGTGCTGTTCACTGAGCGTGTGGCTCACCCCTCGCATATGTTTTCCCCAGTTGCCACTGAGCCTGAGCTGGAGCCGGAGCAGCAGTTGGAGCTTTCCGAGGGATTCCTTCAGTAGCGGAGCAGCGCCACGTTCCGCGAGTACCAGAGGTTATCAGCATCCCTCTTGAGTGTATGTATTTTATTTCCGTGCTTGGCACGCGTTTGTATATATTCAGTTGTATTTGGTGTATATTGGCTCTCACAGGACAGATGATTGAGTATCGAGTCTGTAGTATGTTTATTTACAGATTCAGTCTTTGCTTCCGCATTTGGTGTATATATCATGTCAGCCCTTGTTGTATGTGTGATATTCTGGTTATTGTGTATGATATATTATTGACCTCCTGTGTAGATTCTGATATTATATATACACTTGCCGCGTCCCGGGGACGGCCGCCCTGGGGCGTGACAAAAGTTGGTATCAGAGCCTGGTCCTGTCAGAGCCAATGTCTTCTTTCGTAGAGATGAGTCCTAGGATTTCTATATGAGTATTCTGATCCTAGTGTCTGGTTTTCTTAGGGTGCTGATATGCCTCCTCACAGAGGACGGCGCGGACGAGGTCCCTCTCGGTCTTTGGAGGTTTTCGGACCTACCAGAGACGAGGATGCTACCGGAGAGCCCTTGACGCAGGAGCCTCCTGCTTGGGAGCGTGCTTTCGCTCGGTTGGCTGATTTGGTGGAGACCCAGACCAGAGCATTGGCAGAGCAGGCTAGAGAGATTCAGGAGCTGAGGGCGGCTCGCGAGGCAGTTCCGCAGGTCCCCTTGGTGGCAGATCCGCCTGTGGTACCCGATGTACCCCCAGTTCCAGTGGCGATTCCGGCGGTAGGAGTTCAGGGTCCCCTGCAGAGGGAGGAGGAGCTAGAGGCGGCGGCGCGAGTGCAGCAGAGCGGCCTCAACGCCTTTCTGAAGCTCCACCCTCCCGAGTTCCATGGGCAGACGGCAGATCCTCTTGCGCCAGAGCGTTGGTTGAGGGAGGTGGATACGATCTTCGCGGCCATGCTTTGCACTGATCGCCAGCGAGTCCCCCTGGCCACCTTTATGCTGAAGGGTAACGCCGCCGACTGGTGGGCTACCCGAGTGGTGGACATCCCAGAGGGAGTGGAGCAGCTTTCTTGGGCGGGTTTCCGGAGGTATTTCTTGGAGGAGTACTTCCCGTTCTCGACGCGCCAGATCGTGATGCGGGAGTTCGAGCAGTTGACGCAGGGCTCCATGTCGGTTGCTGACTACTCTACGCGCTTCACGAGGCTCTCCAGATTTGCTCCGGCCTTGGTGATGGACGAGGAGACGAGGTGCCGTCGTTTCGAGCTTGGTCTCTGCAGCGCCATTCGGGTGCACATCACCTCCCAGGCATTCTCGAGGTTCTCGGACTTGGTGTCTCGAGCGAAGACGGTCGAGCGAGATCTCGGGATCATCGTGGGGGTTCCGACCCCTTCTGCAGATCAGGGTCCTTCCGGGAGCCAGGACCAGGGCAGCGCAAGAGGAAGAGGCCCCGCTTCGATCAGTCAGCGGCTGCCTCTCCTCCAGCAGATGCGGTGACAGAATGGGATCCAGCACCCATTGCAGCAGTGCCCATCCAGTCCAGGCAGCCGGAGAAGCGGCGCTGCTTCCATTGTCAGCGCATCGGGCATATCAGATACAATTGCCCTGATGCTGGCCGACCCCGAGTGCCACCTCAGCAGCCGCAGTTCTTACAGCAGCAGCTTCCGCGCCAGCAGCAGCAGCAGCTTCCGCGTCAGCAGCATCCACAGGGTGGTCGAGTTGACCAGAGGAGGCAGCCAGAGCAGCCGGCGAGGCATGCTCTTGCTCCTCAGCCGCGGTTGGTCCAGGGCAGAGTTGCAGCGCTTACGGCCGAGGAGGCGCAGTCTTCGGGTATCATGGTTCGAGGTATTATTTTGTGTTCCCAGCTCTCTAGTAATAGCATATAATTGTGGGTGTGTGTTTGGTTGCTGTTATGCAAGTGTGTATGGTATTTGGTGAGCGAGTGTCAAGAGCGGTTGATTGAGTTAAGGAAGCCGGGTTATAGCCGTCCTGGTAGAGAGTTCCCATCAGTAGGTACCACCTATGCAGTCGGAGGGGTACTGAATTTGGGAGTATACCAGGTAGGGGCTACCCGGGAAGAGATTATTGAATGGTGCCGCGAGCGTGGAATCGCTCTCCCCTTCGTCGGATCCGCGTAGTACAGCCCCGGCGTTAGACAGGCTCCCGGTCAGAGGACCAGGCGAGCTACGGAGCGGGGAGAGGCTACCGGTGGACCAGGGGTAGAGAGCAGTCTAAGTCTCTCCCAAAGTCCCAAAATGTCTCCTTTCGGGAGGGAGGGTGTGGATGAGGCGAAGACGGGTCGCTCGTGACCCAATTTCTGTTGGACCGTTCCCGATGATGTTGGGTCCGGTCTTGCAAAGGATGTTGAAGGACATCGTTGGGTGATCATCTAGAGATAGATGATCCGGAGGGGTTAGTAGTGTTCTTTAAAATGATGTCTTCTTCTAGTGTTCCTTTCTGGATTAAGGGGCCTTGTGAGGTCAGCGTTGAAACCCGGGCTAGGGTACTTCGTGTTCCTTGTTTGGTTGTCGGGGTATCCTATATCGGGATTTCATGGTGCCCTCCCGAGGTTTCTTTTCCCAGGCAAGGGATACCCTGGAAGCATCAGCTGATGATGGATGAAAGATTAGGTGTGAGTTTTGGTTGGTGGTTAAGGCCTTTTGGGCTGAGTGATTTCTGGTGAAGGCATATCTGTGGACCCGGGCAAGACGCTCGTCGCGTCAAATTGGCGTCCGACCGTCGAACCCGCAGGATTCGGAGCTTCCCGAGTTTGGCGGGTTATTGCAGGAAGCTTGACGAGGGTCTCTCGAAGATAGCTGTTCCTCTTAACCGCCTTACTTGGAAGGATGTCCGGTTCGAGTGGTCCCCGTCTTGCGAGGAGAGCTTCCTGGAGTTTACTCGGAGGCTCACCTCAGCGCCAATTCTTACCTCTCCATCTTGGAGTGGTGGGTTCGCAGTGGGTAAGGGTGTGTCCGCGATCCTGCTCACGTCATCCCGTTCGAGCCGCTCGTCTCTGAGCCGGACAGTCATTCGTGGAGCAGTCGATTGTGATCATGGACCGCCGCGTGAGGAGGCTCTGCACCAAGACCGTCCAGTTGGTCAAGGTGCGATGGCAGCACCGTTCCGGTGTCAAGGACACTTGGGAGCTCAAGGATGCCAGGTGTGACGCGTATCCGCATCTTTTCCCCTCCTAGATGTTTTTGCATATTTTGAGGACAAAATTTCCTAAGGGGGGAAGAATGTTATATATGTGTCACTTTTAACCTGCTGGTAACCGTTGGAGCGTTCTGGCAGTTTTTTGTTTTTTTCGGTTTTCGATCGGAACCGCTAATTTTTGGACTGTTAGCTATCGTCCTGAGTTAGAGGACTCCGATTGGAAATCTAACTGCATATTTGGTGTCCTGGTGCCATTTTAGGCCTCTCACGAAAATTTCGTCGAATTCCGGTAACGTTTCTAAAATTTCACAGTTTCAGGGCGTATCCGGGTATTTTAAGTGACTTGCTATATAAGTGAAATCTAAAATTAGATTGGCACTATTCATCATCCCTACCAAAAGCTCTCTCTCTCTCTCCTTCTCCATTTTTCTTGATTTTGAGCCCCTTGGAGGGCTTGAAACTCAAAACCCAAAGCATAGAAAGTGTAGATCGGGTCCCGATCTACACCCCGGTGCTTTCAAATCCGGATTCCGGTGAGTTTTGCCCCTCTGTCCCCCCCTCTCTTCTTCCCTGATTTGGACCATTTCGAGGTGGGAGTAGATCCGGGCGTTGGAAGCCTTTTGGGAGAGGTTTCGGTGCGCGGAGAGCAACCGAACATCTCTTCCTCCCCTTGGTAAGCCCTCTTTCTTCTCTTTTTATGCTTAGATGTATGTTAGGTGGGTGGAAATGAGGTTGGGTGGTGGTCGGCGGCGGTGGGTGGCCGTCGGAGGGCTGTGGGGTGGTGGTCGGAGGCCATTGGTGGCCGGAGGGGGGGTGGTAGAGGAGCTCGGGCAGGGCAGGCTGGCAGTCCCGGGCAGTAGGCAGCGCTCAGGCAGGCGCAGCAGGCGAGCAACGGCAGCACAGGCAGCGCTCAGGCAGGCGCAGCTGGCGAGCAACGGCAGGGCGCGCGCGCACGTGCGCGCGGACGTGTGCGCGGGCGTGCGCTCGGGGTGGCGCTGGGCGTGCTGGGTGCTGGGCGTGCTGGGCGCGCTGGGTAGGACTAGCTCGGGTAGGCTGGGAGCAGGTGCACCAGTTTGCCGGGCGCGTGAGCGCGTGCGCGCGGGTGCGCGCGCGGGCGTACGCCCGGGGGGGTGTAGGGGGAGGCGTGCGGAGTAGGATGGCTGCGGGTTGTGCGAGCAGGGCAGGCCATGCTCGGGCAGCTGGTAGGGGGCGCTCGGGCATCAGGCGGACAGTGGCTGGGCGTACAGGCGAGCGGTTCTAGGGCCACTCGGCGATGCGCGCAGGCAGGCAGTGCGGGTAGCAGCGCTGGCAGGCTGGCAGGCGCGCTGGGCGCGTGCTGCAAGGCGCGTTGGGCGCGTGTTGCGCGGGCGTGCGCGTGGGCGTTGGGTGAGGGTCCCGGGTGCTGGGCGCTGAGCGCCGGGCACTGGGTCGCGGATACCGGGTGCTGGGCGAGGGTGCTGGGGCGCCGGGCACCGCAGAGGAGCATGCGCGCGGGGCGCTGGGCGGAGGCGCAGGTGTGCGCGCGGTGAGGAGGGCAGTGGGTGCGAGCGGGTGGTGCGCGCAGTGGTGCGTGCGGGGCGGAGCTGGTGGTGCGCGCGGGGTGCGCGCGGGGCGAGGCGCTGGGCGCGCGGGGCGTGCGGTGTGCTAGCGGGACGCGCGCGGGGCGTGCGGGGTGCGCGCGGGCAGCTGCGGCGAGGCGCAGTGGGCCTCGGTGCGCGGGCTGAGGCGCGGCGGCGCATCCGAGGGCGGGTGGCCGTGCGGGTGGTTGCCGGGAGTGCGGGAGTGAGCCGGAGTGCTCGGGCTAGCATGCGTACGGGTCGTATGTACGTTTGCCCGAGTGTTGGGTATTTATTTGTGTAGTTTGGTATATTTTGTAGTATTTGTGGGTTTTACTCACCAAGTTACTATCCTGTCTTGCAGATCTTGACGGACGGTCGCGCGACGACCCGACTTCTGGTGAGTGGGACAATCCAACCCAGTAGTGAGGCGTTATACGCATTTGGGCGTATACCGACCTCTCCTGGGGCACCATGGATTATATTAACCTGTTGTAATGTATATTTCATGCGAGCATGATTTAAATGTAGAATGCATGCTACCCTAGACTTTGCATGTTAGGGACTTGCACCCTTAGGATATGTGTAAGAGCCATGCATCATGTCCCCCTGTTCTCATGCTAGGAAGCCTTGGCCTATGCATGCGTCCTACTAGTTTATTTATTAAATTAAATGCTAGTGTATGATAAATTGCATGCCTTAGATAATATTGTAGGGAGGAGCCTTGCGAGGTCAACACTGAGACCCGGGTTAGGGTACTCCGTGTTCCTTGTTTGGTTGTCGGGGTGTCCTGTATCGGGAACTCACGCTGCCCTCCCAAGGTTTCTTGTCCCAATAATATTATAAGTAATGTTATACCAAATTATATGCTTATTAGCATATTTAGTGAATATTATAGGGGAGGGGCCTTGCGAGGACAGCGGTGAGACCCGGGTTAGGGTACTCCGTGTTCCTTGTTTGGTTGTCGGGGTGTCCTATATCGGGAACTCACGCTGCCCTCCCGAGTTTCTTTCCCCCAATGATATTCCACCCTTGCTAATTACTGTGCATGTTCCCCGCATCTTGGTTATGCGCCCTGGAGGAATTCTGAGGAATTCATGACATTTGAGTTGTAGAGATGTGTTGTCGGCGGATCCGAGTGGATCATATGCGTATGGATAGGCTGTTCTGTTTCCCTTCGTTGGATCCGTGTAGAGACTGCCCCAGCGTGATAAGGTCGTCCCTTTCGAGGGCTCCCATCAGTAGGCGCCTCCCGATCTCTGTGACGGACTGTGCTGAAGTTATGGGTGAAGGCCAAACGGCCTACGGAGTGGAGGAGAGACTATCGGTGGACCAAGGGTGACCAACAGCCTAGTCAGTCCCAAAATCCTATGTCACCCGTGGTAGGGTGAGGGTGAGGGTGTAGTGGGTTGGCGATGAGCGACCCGCTGGATTTGTCTATGGGTGATTATCAGTCCCAATAGCCTATGTCACCCATTGATGGGTGAGGGTGAGGGTGTGGTGGTTCGGCGATGTACGAACCACTGGATTATGTTGTTATGCCACTTAGAGGTTGGATAAATAATTGCATTGTGGTCAATATTGTCTGTGATGCATGGGTTGTGCTGTTCACTGAGCGTGTGGCTCACCCCTCGCATATGTTTTCCCCAGTTGCCACTGAGCCTGAGCTGGAGCCGGAGCAGCAGTTGGAGCTTTCTGAGGGATTCCTTCAGTAGCGGAGCAGCGCCACGTTCCGCGAGTACCAGAGGTTATCAGCATCCCTTCTTGACTGTATGTATTTTATTTCCGTGCTTGGCACGCGTCTGTGTATATTCAGTTGTATTGGTGTATATTGGCTCTCACAGGACAGATGATTGAGTATCGAGTCTGTAGTATGTTTATTTACAGATTCAGTCTTTGCTTCCGCATTTGGTGTATATATCATGTCAGCCCTTTTGTTGCCTGTGTGTCATTCTGGTTGTTTGTGTATGATATATTATTGACCTCCTGTGTAGATTCTGATATTATATATACACTTGCCGCGTCCCGGGGACGGCCGCCCTGGGGCGTGACAGATTTGATCAAACCACTCACAGATACCCGTATCGTCGCGCGTTCGGTCTACGAGATCTGCAAAACACAACCAATGATCCACAATTAAAATATGGAACCTCCTATCACACATATAAGCCTACTTCATGAAGGCCCTAACCCCTGATACTTCCATATTATCACCCAAGACACATGCAAACAACTCCTTGACCTTCAACCAAGCAAAACTGCCAAACCTGCTGCAACCAGCCCTACTAATTGGTCTCCACCGCACCCAATACAATTCCCAAAATTATGAAATAAATCATGCTCATTCTCTGATATGCTGGGATCATAATCCATGAAGAAATTAGAACCTAATTTTGCCTCTACAAGCCCGAAACAAATTATTTCCAGAAGCAGGTCAATTCCAACGCGAATCTGGACATGCCATACAAAACAGGTTCTAACTTACAACACAGATATTATAATGACCCCAAATTTCATATATAACATCTAGACACATAGATGATCAAATCATAAGAAGACATAATCCTAAAAATATGCCTCTAAATACTAGATTCACTGAGATCTTTAAAAGACAGTGAGCTGCCTTACCGAAACAGGGGGAGGGAAATGGGGAGATGCGGGGTTATCGACACACCCACGACCACCTCAACCACCACCACCACCACTACCACCATCTCTTCAGCCTCTCCACCAGCCCTTCTTGGCTGAAAAACAGAGGAAAACATGAGGGGAGGCATGAAACTCACCTTAGCTACATCATCCCTTCATACACTATTCATCTTCTCCTTCACTTTCTCCGCCCAATATACACAAATGAGAGGGAGAGGAGAAAAGAAAGCCAAGGATGGATTTCCTAAGGGTGGGAGAGAAAAGGAGAGAAAAAGAGAGAGAGAGGTAATTAATTTACAAAAAGGGGTTTGGTGGATTTTGACCTAGGTCAACCCAACCAAGGAAACAAACAAAACCCCTTGACTTCTAGGTCATCCTTGACTGGTCAAAGTCTTCATTTGACTTGGTCAAAGTCACCCTTTGAAAATCCAGTATCGATCAAAACACGGATACGGTTCGGAACTGCATATTTTTTAAAACGTTATCGAAATTCGATTAAATTTTTATGGGTAGTACAAAACAGTACCAGGACCCATAATATGCAGTTAGATTTTCAATCAGAGTACTACAACTCTCATAGGTGGCTAAAAGCCAAAATTTTAGCGACTCCGATCGAAAAAGAAAAAGGCCTTGAATGACCCAGATGTGACCAAGGCTTAACCGAAATGGCTCCAAATGACACAGGCATAACAACCTCAACCACCACCACCACTACCTCCTCTTCAGCCTCTCCACCAGCCCTTCTTGGCTGAAAAACAGAGGAGAGAAGGGCATAAAAAGGGAGCTAGAGAGAGGGGAATCAACAACAACAACAAAGGCACAAAACTCACCTTCATGAACTTGCACCTCCTCTTCTTGCTCCATCTTCTTCTCCTTGGCATAAAATCAAACACTTGGGGAGAAAGAGAGCCATAAGAGAGGGAGGGAAAGTGTTCCACAAAATGGGAGAAAGGGGGGCAGAGAGAGAGGGCAAAAAGGTCATTTTCATGCCCAAATAGTGCCTAGGGGGTGACCTTAAGGGGGGGGGTGAGGTTAGGGTTAAGCTCACCCACTCACAAATCAATTAACCAAAGGTTTCTTCATCCCTAAGCAAGGTGGGGGTAAGGTTACCAAAGGTCACCACATCCCCAAAATATCTCACACTATTCGACCAACCAGGAACTCTTAAAACCCGGATACGGTTTGGAACTGCATCTTTTTCAAAACAATACCGGAATTCGATGAAATTTTTATGGGTAGTACTAAACGGTACCAGGACCCATAATATGCAGTTAGATTTCCAATCAGAGTACTCTAACTCCCGCAGGTGGCTAAAAGATAAAATTTTAGCGACTCCGATCGAAAAAGAAAAAGGCCCTGAATGACCCAGATGCGACCAAGGCTTAACCAAAATGGCTCCAAATGACACAGGCATAACAGTCTAGGCGCGCCTGGGCATGCGGTAGGGCGCTAGTGCGCTCACGCGTGTGCGTGCACGTGCGCGCACGGGCAGGGGCACGTGCGGGGCTGCCGAGGGGCTTGGGTAGGTACTGGGGCACTCAGGCATGCGTGCTCACATGCGTGCGAGCCCATATGCGTGCATGTCTAAGTCTTTGGCATTTCTAGTTAATTTCTAAGTGTTTTAATGTGGTTATACTCACCACTCTTATACCAACTTTTGTCACGCCCTAGGGCGGCTGTCCCCGAGGCGTGACAAAAGTTGGTATCAGAGCCTGGTATTGTCAGAGCCTAAGTCTAGTCATATAGATGATAAGTCGTAGGATTGTGATTGTTATATATGTGTCACTTTTAACCTTCTGGTAACCATTGGACCATTCTGGCAGTTTTTCAGTTTTTTTTTTCGTTTTTCGATCGGAACCGCTAAAATTTCAGGCTATTAGCTATCGCCCTGAGGTTGAGGGCTCCGATTGAAAATGTAACTGCATATTATGTGTCCTGGTGCCATTCCAAGCCGCTCACAAAAATTTCATCGAATTCCAGTAATGTTTCAGAATTTCGTAGTTCCGGGGCGTATCCAGGTTTTGACAGAGCGAGAAGTCATTGGGAGAGTGGACTTGGTCAAAGTGGGCCAATAGACTTGGTCAAACCCTTTTGTTTTTATTTATGGTTGAGTTGACCCAAGTCAAATCTCACTTAACCCTCACTAATCCTTTCTTAGCCCTAATTAAACCTAGTTAGGCTAATCTAATTGTGGGGATTATATATAAGTGAACTAAAAATATCTCCCCCCACTATTCATCTTCTTCTCCAATCTCATTTCTCTCTCCCCCTCTCTCTTTTTCTTGATTTTGATCTAGCTAGAGAGGTCAAAATTAAAAACACAAAGAAGAGAAAGGTTAGATCTCATCCCGATCTATCCATGGGTGGTCTCGGATTCGAGTTCCGACGAGTTTGACCCCCTCTAATCCCCTCTTTTCTCCTCTGATTTCAGCCCCTTTGAGGGTGGAAGGAGTGCTTGGTGGTGGAGGCCTTTGGAGAAGCGTTTCGGTGCGCGGAGAGCAACCGAACTCCCCTTCCCTTCCTTTCCTTCCTTGGGTAAGGCTTTCTTTCCTTCCTTTCTTGTTTAGATGCTTGTTAGGATGATGTTTTTGAGTTGGGGTGGCTGTGGGTGGCCGTTGGTGGCCGTTGGAGGTGGTTGGAGGCCGTTGGTGGCCGTGGGAGTGGTGGAGGGATGGCTCGGGTAGGCTGGCAGGCAGGCAGGGGGCAGCGCAGGCAGTGCTGGCAGGGCAGCAGGGGCGGGCACGTGGGCGCGCGCGCGGGCGTGCGGGCGGGTGGAGCTCGGTTCAGGCGCATTCGGGCAGCGGCGCGCGCAGGCAGGCAGGCGCAGGCGGTCAGGCGTAGGTAGGCAGGCGTACGCAGGCGAGCTGCGGGCAGGCGCACTGGGCGCGTGCTGACGGGCTCGCTGGGCGTGTGCGGTCGGGCGCGCTGGGCGCAATGCGCGGCGTGCGCGCGGAGCGCTGCGCAGGGGTGTGTGGGCGAGCGGGTGGTGCGCGGGTGCTGCGCTGGGGCGTAGTGCCCACGGGTGCACCCGGGGCTGGACGAGCGGGTGGTGCGAGCGGGTGATGCGAGTGGGTGGTGCGCGTGGGGCGAGGCGATGGGGCGCGGGACGTGCGGGTGTGCGCGCGGGTTGCTGCGCTGGGGCGCAGTGAGCGCGCGGTGCACCCGGGAGGTCTCGGCAGGGTGTCCGGGCGTGCGGGCTGGGCTCGGCAGGGCATCTGGGGGCGCGGGCCGGGGCTCGGCTGTGCGCCCGGGGCGGGTGGCCGTGCGTGCGGCTGCCCGGGGGGTTCGGGAATGAGTTGGGGTGCTCGGGCTCGCGTGCGTACAGGCCGTATGTACGCTTGTCCGAGTGTTGTGTATTTTGATGTATTTTTGGATTTATTTGTGTATTTTACTCACCGATTTGATTACCCTATCTTGCAGATCTTGACGGACGGTCGCGCGACGACCCGACTATCTGTGAGTGGGACAATCCAACCCAGTAGGGAGGCGTATACGCACTTGGGCGTGTACCGTCCTCCCCTGGGGCACCATGGATTATATTAACTTGTTGTAATGTGAAATCCATGCAAGCATGAAAAATGTAGAATGCATGCCACCCTAGACTTGTATGTTAGGGACTTGCACCCTTAGGTTGTGTAAGAGCCGTGCATCCTGTCACCTTGTTATAATGCTCGAAAGCCTCGGCCTATGCATGTGTCCTACTAGTTTAATTTGTTAAATTAAATGCTAGCACATGTTTATTTGCATGCCTTAGATAATATTATAGGGGGGGGGGGCCTTGCGAGGTCAACATTGAGACCCGGGCTTGGGTACTCCGTGTTCCTTGTTTGGTTGTCGGGATGTCCTATATCGGGACCTCACGCTGCCCTCCCAAGGTTTCTTTCCCAATAATATTGTCACCTTGCTATTATTACCATTATACATGTTCCCCGCATATTGGTTATGCGCGGTGGAGGAATTCTGAAGAATTCATGACATTAGAGTTGTTGAGATGTGTTTGTCAGCGGATCCGAGTGGATCATATGCGATGGATAGGCTGATATGTTCCCTTCGTTGGATCCTTTAGAGACTGTCCGGCGTAGAGAGACTGTCCCGTGCAGGGGCTCCCATCAGTAGGCACCTCCTGATTTGGGACGGACTGTGCTAAATGTGGGAGTGGCCAAACAGCCTACGGAGTGGGGAGAGACTATCGGTGGACCAAGGGCGACCATCAGCCTAGTCAATCCCAATATCCTATGTCACCTATTGAGGGGTGAGGGTGAGGGTGTGGTGGGTTGGCGATGTAGCGACCCACTGGATTGTTAGTCCCAATATCCTATGTCACCTATTGAGGGGTGAGGGTGAGGGTGTATGGTTGTGTATGGATGTTTATCAGGCTAGTCAGTCCCAATATCCTATGTCACCATATTGAGGGGTGAGGGTGAGGGTGTAGTGGGTTGGCGATAGCGACCCACTGGCCTGTATAGCTGTTGCCATTTTGTGGCTTTTAATAATGTGATTGTGGGTTAATATTATCTGGTTGTGGTTAATATAACTGTGTTGCATGGGTTGTGCTGTTCACTGAGCGTGTGGCTCACCCCTCGCATAATATTTTTCTCCAGTGTCATCTGAGTCGGATCTGGAGGAAGAGCTCCCCGAGGGACTTCATCAGTAGCGGAGTAGCGCCACGTCCCGTATCAGAGGCTATCAGCATCCCTTTTGCTTGTATGTATTATATTCCGTGCTTGGGCATGCGTTTGTATTGTATTTGGATGTCTTTGTATATATTGGCTCTCACAGGACAGTTGATTATGTATCGAGTCTGTAATATGTCTTTGAATTACAGATTCAGTCTTTTAGCTTCCGCTATTGGTGTATATATCATGTCAGCCCTGCTTTTGTTGTCATTTTAGCTGTTGTGTGAGTATGTTATTGAACTCCTGTTTATACTGATATCATATATACACTTGCCGCATCCCGGGAGCGGCCGCCCTGGGGCGTGACAGTGATCCGAGTACTTTGGTTTTAGAAGTTTATCTTAGGTTGATGACAGGCCTCCTCGCACCGTGGACGTGGAAGTGGCCACCCCTAGACCCCCCCTTAAGTTGTCGACTAGGTCAACTGAATAGGGTCAATTGTTGTGAGATTAAGGCTTGGGTAGAAGATTCCAGCCCAGTAGTATGGTAGTGATGAATTGGCTGATATTTCTAAAGGTATGGATTGCATCTTGATAATGGAGCTTCGTTCCTGTGCATCGATATAGCTAGTAACCATGATGTTCGCGTACAGCACCAGCTTCCAGTTTTGAGGTTCTGGCGTTTTGATAATTAATGGATGATGTCTTCCTCTAGTTTTCCTACTCAGAATTAAGGGGCCTTGCGGGGTCATCATTGAGACCCAGGCTAGGGTACTCTGTGTTCCTTGTTTGGTTGTCGAGATATCCTATATCGGGACCTCATAGTGCCCTCCCAAGGGGTTCTTTTTCCCAGTCAAGAAATACTTTTGAAACATCTATCTGATGATTGATTTTTCCTCTCACTTGGAAGGTGATGTAGTGAGTGGTGATGCGTACGGTCGGATTAGGTGCATCCTATTGCAGCTTGGTGGGCGATCGCTGGTGGACTGGGTTCCATAGTTGCATCTGGAGTCGCTTCGATATATCATTGTGCGTTGTAGCTGCCCGGCTGAGGCTAGAGCCCTATGAGGTGCTCCCAGATACTATGCTTGTTGGTGCACCCATATGGCAGAGATAGTGGGCTTGGGAGGCTACCAGGTAGAGGCCACGCTGGGAGAGTGCTACTGGATGATGTCGAGAGCGTGGACTCCCTGTGATGAATCTGCCCATTGAGTGCACGATGCTGGAGTTCTAATGGTCGTAGTTGAGCGACCTGTCGGTGGTGGCATGTGGAGCACAGTTGTGGATACTGTCGCGTTTTGCCCCACATTGGTCGCAAATGTGGAGACGCGATGCTAACGTTCGTGATGGGACTCAACCGCCCTATCAGATAGATGACGTCGCATAGGCATTGTCAAGGTTCGATGACCTCTTGTAGCGTGTCTTGTGGATTAAGTGTGGTTGAGCGGCTTACCCAGCATGTAAGTGACATCATGAGCACCAGCCATGCTCAAGGAGCAGAATCTGGACTTAATCGTCTGAGGAATTGTTTTGATCTCCCTGTAGAGGTTGAAGATCAAGTACCCCTTGTCGTGAATTGATGATTTGTCTGACCAGCTCTGGGAGCCAGTGTCTTCTCTTAGATCGATCTTCGGGCAGGGTACCCCTAATTGGAGATTCCAGAGTCGAGCATTCCGTAGATGGCCTTTTGTGACCATTTCGGGCACTACGAGTTTTAAGTACTGCCGTCGAGGTTGGCAAATGCGCCGGATGCCTTCGTGGATCTCAAAAGTTTTATTGGGCCTCCGTGGATTACTTTGAGGTAGTCTTTGTTGAGATTGCTAGTGGCGCAATATAAAGGTGATGTGGGTAACTTTGTTTCCCTTGGTTGGCATGCCCGCAGGCGAAGTTCAAGAATGATCGCATTGAGAAGTGTTAGTCCTTCGAGATTCCTCAGTGGACGTGGGAGTGGGTTATCATGGATTGTTCGGGCTCTCTAAAGTTATGTTCAGGCCGCGACGCCGTCTAGGTGATCATTAAACGACTGACTAAGACCGCGCTTCCCTCCCTATCCGACTGATTGAGTCTCTGGGCACCTTGACGTGGGTATTCGCTCCGCAATTGTTCCTCTTCATGGCACTCCGGTCGATGATATTTTGGGTTGAGACGCGAGGGTTACATCGAGGTTCTAGCGCAGCCTTGACAGGCTATGGCGCGAGCCTCCATTTAAGTACAGTGTTTCATCGCAGACGGACAACCAGGCAAAGAGGATGACTTAGACCTTGGAGGACATGCTAAATGCCTGGGTGCTCGACTGAGGGGTAGCTGGAGAGGCATCACCCATTTGGTGGGGTTTGCTTGCAAGACAACTGCCAGTCGAGCATCTTGATGGTACTGTAAAAGGCACTCTACGAGAGCAGTTTTATACCTCCCTCGTGTTGGGACGGTTGAGGAACTCCAGTTGGAGGGGTCATAAGTTAGTTATTTGACCTTGCGGTGGCCAGGTTTGTTTGTGTGTGCATCTGCACCTCCCGGAACAAATAGAAGGGCTATGCAGGTCATCGTAGCTAGGAGCTTACCTTTGGGTTTGGCAACCTCGTTTTTCTGAAGGTGTCCTAGATTATGGGCATCCACTGTTTCGACATTGGGGCAAGCTGAGTTGGCCTTCATCGGACCGGTTCTCATCCTTGAATGGATTGGGGAGGTGGCTTGTCATGTAGCCTTTCCCCCACAGCTGGCTCATACCCACGACGTCGTCCTTGTCTCATGGCTGAGGCGTTATGTCCATGATCTTGCTCATGTCATTTCGTTTGACCGCCTCATCCTCGAGCTGGATTTGTCGTTCGTGAAGCAGTGGATCGAGGTAAAGGACCAACGTGAGAAGAGGCTCTTTACTACGATCATTCCTTTGATTAAAGTGTGTCGGTAGCGCTAGTCGGGTGCATAGGCCACTTGGGAGAAAAAAGGGGCCCGATGCGTGATACATTCTACATTTGGTCTTCCCTTTGGGTTTCCTTAAATTTTGAGGACTAAATTTTCTAAGGGGGGGAGAATGTTATGCCTGTGTCATTCAGAGCTTTATTTTTTGATCGGAGTCGCTAAAATTTTAGCTTTTAGCTACCTGCGGGAGTTGGAGTACTCTGATTGAAAATCTAACTGCATATTATGGGTCCTGGTACCGTTTTCTACTACCCATAAAAATTTCATTGAATTCTGGTAACGTTTTAAAAAATATGCAGTTCTGAACCATATCCAGGTTTTGAGAGTTCCTGGTTTAGTTGGTTGAATAGTGTTAGATATTTTGGTGAATGTGGTCACATTTGGTAAACTTACCCCCCTTTGCTTAGTGGTGAAGCAACCACTTGGTCTTTTGGTATGTGAGTGGGTGACCCTAACCCTAAACTCACCCCCCTCTCCCAATCTTGTTCTCACCCCCCCCCCCCAAATGAGAACTTTTTCTCTCACACTCCCTACGTCTCCCACTTTTTTTGGCTCTCTTTCTCTCTTTCACACACTCCCCAAGTGTTTGATATTATGCCTCAATGAAGAAGGAGAAGGAGAAGATGGTGGAGCAAGAAGAGGAAGTGTCCAAGGTTAGTTGTGCATGTGTTGTTGTTGATGTTTTCTCCTCCCTCTCCTCCTCCTATGGTGGATCCCCTGATTTTTCCCCTCTCCCTCTGGCCAGCCAAGTAGAAGAGAAGCAAAGATGGAGGTGGTGGTAGTGGTGGTGGTGGTCGAGGTGGTCAAGGCGCTTGCGAGCCCCTACATCTCCCGCTTCCCTTCCCCCTCTCTTTTGGTAAGTCTCCCCTCTTAGTTAAATGGTTTTTATGCATGTTTGGAGGTTAGGGAGGTCTTGCATGTTAGATGAATGGGTTAGGGTGAGTGGGGAGTGTGGGGAGGGGGTTAAAGGGATCTGGGCACGTGCGCGGCTTTGTCCACGCGCGAGTGCACGAGCAGGCGCGCATGCAGTCGAGTGCAAAAGGGGGGGGGGTTGCACAGGTTTTTGTGGGCACTGGCAGAGCACGCGGTGCACGCAGGTCATTCCCACGAGTGCGCGCGGGCGCGCCTGGTCGTGCGGCAGGGCGCCAGTGCACGCGCGGGGCTGCCCAGGGGCTCGAGTAGGTATTGGGGCACTCGGGCACGCATGCGTACGTGTGTGCTCGCATGCGTGCAAGACCGTATGCGTGCATGTCTAAGTCTTTGGCATTTCTAGTTAATTTCTAAGTGTTTTAATGTGGTTATGCTCACCATTCTGATGCCCTTACCTTGCAAATCTCGTCAGATGGGGTGCGCAACGATCTGGGTATCGGTGAGTGGTTCTATCCAACCCTTTGGGATGCACTCGATGCACGTAGTCGCTAATCGCGCATCCATGGGGATTCTTGGCACCCTAAATATGCTAGATATTTGCATGCTAGGCTTGTATAGCTCATATATTGCGTAGAACCCCCTTTTCTACCATATACTTGCCTATGTATCATATTCATGTGTGAATTATTATGTATGCATGCGCCCTTCATTTATGGGCATGTGTGATGTGAGTTTTCATGAATGTATAGAATAAGCATGCCTTAGGTAGTCCCTATGAGTAAACTACCATATTAATTGGAATAACCAGCATGATTAAGTCTGGGTTAATAACGAGCACATGTCTAATATTCCTTTGTGATAAGACTCAAGGGCGTGGTGTAGTTTTTGTGCCCATGCTAATGGGGAAAAGCTATAACCAACTTCAAGAGATGATGAGCTCTTTCTCGCCCTCTCCCTTTGTACGAACTGAGTAAGTAGATGCGATTTCCTACTCGACTCATGTTCGTCTGGAATATTGGCATGCACCTGTTAGTGCGCGAGATCGCGCTTGACCCTTCCCTTTTTAAGTTGGTGATATCCAACGCATTTTAGAGTATACCTTGTATGCTTATATGCTTGTATGAGGTATGCTTATATGCTTGCACGCTTGTATGCATATTATTTTGCCATGCATGATATGTATGTTGTATATGTATATCGTTTATGCTTTCTATCCATGTTAGGGAGTATCCCTATAATTAATTGATATGTTATCGTGCATGTAGTTCATGTACATATCTAAGATATAATTCTCTTGTAATATATATGCGCATGTTAAAACTAATTAGGCCTATCTGAAATAGGCGTGGGTACGACCCGCTGTCGGGATGTACCTCATTAGTTAGTGCGCAAGCGATGTAATCGCCCCTACATCCGTTTGATGCACATGAATGGAATTCAGGAGAATTCATTTGTTGTATCGGTTTTGTTAAACCGGTGGCTATGGCAATAAGTTAGGCCTACCCGTGCTAGGCGCGTATATGAACAGCCTGTTGGGTTATATGCCTTGGGCTTATTTATACGTGAGAGCAAAGGTAACCCCTCGCATCCGAGTGATGCACCCGTATGGGAGTACAAGAGTATTTGATATCATCGATATGTGATTATCAAGCGTAGCCGAAAGGGTTCGCTTTGCGAACATGGGGTGCTTCCTCCCGACATCGTCATGCGTCGAAACACCCTAGCGTCGAAGCTGTCCTGTTTGGGTGCCACCATTTGTAGGTGCTACCGATGCGTATCACGGTACACATCTGGCTGATGTACCGATCGTGGAAGGCCAACAGGTAGAGGCTACGCGGGAAAGGGCTACTGGATGATATTGTGAGTGTGGAATTGTTCTCCCCTTCTTCGGATCTGCGTTGAAGTTACCCGACGTTAAAGCTATCATGACAGAGGGCTCCCACCTGTAGGTACTACCGATGCGTTCGGCAGATGTACTGATCATGGGAGTATTCCAGGTAGAGGCTACTCGGGAGAGGGCTACCGGATGACGAAGGGTGTAGAACAAAAGGTTTTCTTCCAACAGTCCTGTGTCTCCCTTAGGGGTTTGGGTGAGGATGAGGTAAATTCACGTCACCACGTGACCTATTCATTTTCGTTCGTTCCCATAGTTGTTGTGTCCGGTTACGTATCGATGTTCAAGGACATCGTTGGGCAGTTATCTCGATGTAGATGATCCCGCAGTGTTGTATAGACCAGTAATTCCGTGTCTCTTCGACCAACGGTATGGTCTCTCCCCAAGAGTCCCATGAGTCTCCCTCCGGGAGTAAGGGTGAGGGCAAGGTTGGTCGCGCCGCCGCATGACCTTGTTATCCATTGGGTTTCTACCCATGTTGTCCTTCAAAGGAAATTGCATTAGTATTGAACTGTTGTAACGGTGATTGGTTTCCAGCCACTAGCTCACCCCTCGCGTACTTTTTCTTTTACAGGGGCAGTGTTTGGCGTGGAGGTAGAGCTTCCCTATGGCGTGGTCTTATGTTCGTAGAGCGTTCCGTCCGACGGGTGGTGTGTGTGAGGTTGTCAGCAGTCCTGGAGTCATTTTATGTATTGTAAATCGTGCATGTGGCACAGGTTGTATTTTATTTGGACTAGACTTGGCTCTCACAGAACATTGATTGTGTATTCAAGTCTGTAATGATATTTTTGGTTTACAGACTTATTGATATTTTTATGATTCCGTTTTTCAATTGAGTTATCAATTATTATTGCTTTGCCAACTTGTGTGTTATATATTGGAGTCATTGTTGACCTCTTGTACTTGATAGCTGATACTTTATATATTGCCACGTATCGGGGACGGCCACCCTGGGGCGTGACAACTCCCACATTTCAAAGTACTTAAAAGGATGCGGCCCGGAAGGAATAGTCGGGGAGAGGGAGACTTTCATCGGAGAATGGTCGGAGATTCATGGAGCAAGATAATCAACCAAAGAGTGGGGGAAGAGATTATTGAAGGGAGAGTTCACCAAAATCCGATCCAAGCGGGCACAGAATACGAGATTTTTGACGATTGTTCCATGAGAAAATATGACCATAGGTGTTGAGGTCCTGAAGAGTAGAAGCTTCAATACATGAGTTAAAAAGACACAAATGCCTCGCATGCATTAGTGTACTTCGTTGAAGTCCCCCCCCCCTCCCACTATCCGTGGAGTATCATTAACCACTACGGCGAGCCTGGTTATTGAAGCCCATAGTTTTAGTCTCTCAAAGTAGAGATTTGAGGCGTATACTGAGGTAATGTAAAGATAACTTTGTGTTTGTTTACAACAAACCAAGAACAAACCAAGTAATGATTATGCTGAGCAGAGTGCTCAAGAATAGTTACCTCTGCCAGATCACTATTCCAGAGAAGACAAACGCAACCCTCAGAGGCAGAGAAGGAAGAATCATGATAATGCAGCCTCCGTTTGAAAGCACAAAGACCAGAATCATCAAGCTTTGTTTCTAGTAAACTTGCAAAGAAAGGTTTTTCAGACCTTAAAAATCTGCATAGTTCCAACTATGTATCCACTCCCTCGAGACCCTTTACATTCCAAAAAATGCTCTCCATAAATAACAAGGGTAGTGGGGAAGGGTAGATCAAAGGGGTTTCCTCCCAGCCCTTTTTTGAGAAGGGTTGTGATATGGGAGGGATTTACTACTTTTGTCAATTACAGGACTAGCATCCTCAAGTTCGGTGCTTTGTTGTTTGCTTTTTTTAGAGCCTCCTCCAAGTTTTCTGTTACCCGAGGGTTGCTTAGGCTGCTTCACTCAAACAGTTTTTGTGACATCTTTTGGGGGATTTTTGTGAATTTCATCTTCTACTTGGGTTCGTAGTTCGGAGCTAGCATCAGAAACTTCATCTCTCCTTGCATTGTCATCTGAAGGAGTGAGATCTATCACAATGTTTGGGTCCAGTTGAGCTGGTGTGATAACTCCATGATTCGAGTGAACTTGAGTAGTAACTACTGCCTGCTCAACCACCGGATTACTCAGTTGAATATGAGGTTGTGCATTGTTGCCTTCTGCCAAGACCACATTTTTGTCACTTTGCTCCTTCTCTACTGGCCGCTCAACCAACTGAGTACTCAATTGGGTTTGGGATGATGCTCTGTGACCTTCTGCCAAGGCCACATTCTTTACATTATGCTGCTGCATAGACTGTGAATTTTCAGTGTCTCTATTAATGGAGGGAGGCGAGATGCCCTGTTCCTCTATAAGACCTTGATTTGGCTCACCTTGAGAAGTGGAGTACTGAAGAAATTGAAACTTGTTGGTCTAAGAGACCTTTGTCCCTTGCATGGAAGGGGTGCCCGATAATATTGCGTCCGCAAGTAATTTTGCTTTTCCCTTATTGGAATGCTTTTGGACCTCCTGCCATTGCTACCAAACCTTTTCTTTTCCTTTTGCCCCAACTGCTTGCTTTGCATCTTTGCCACCTTTGTCAATAGCTGACTTTAGAATGCAGCATGCATCATCATGCCCAAAGGTGTGACAATATTTTTAGGCATTTGGCTTCCAGTCATAGTCAACCTTTAATTTTTCACGAACACCTGGTGAAATATCAACTAAAATGGAGTTTGGGAGGAGCTTTGAAGCTTGTACCTCCACACATATCCGAGCGTAAGATGCCCAACCGCATCTCATTGTTGCAGAGTCAGCACAAAGAGGAGTTCCAATGAGACTACTTGTTGCCTTCAGGCACCTTGCGGACCTGTTCTTCCAGGAATCCTCAAAGAATGCGGCATCGATCGGTGGTATGCCCCCACGCTCTTGTGATAGTCACAGCGGAGGGATTGGTTCCGCTTCGACTCATCACTCTTCATCAGTTCAGGCCACCTGAACCATTGTTGCCTTTGAATCTTGGACAAAATTTGGGATGGCGGGATCTTAAAGAACGTCCCCCGTCCCTCTCGCACCTCCTTCGCTGAGGCGCCTTGTTTCTTGTCCTTCTCGCCTCGTCGGTCCTTTTGACGAGATTTCAACGATCGTTTTATTGCTAGTGCAGGAGTGGTGGCTGTCAATGAGGACCAAGATGCGGCCACCACCTGCTTCAGGAGCTTAAATTCCTCCTCCACCTTTACGTATTTCTCAGATCGCGCAAGTCGGAAGAAGTGCACTTGTTGAGCGACTCCTTCACGCCGTTACCAGCTGGTAACTCGTTGCGAAATGCCATGACTGCAGCGTCCTCGTTGCGGTCTTCAACTTCAAACTTTAGGATACGGAAACGTCGACATATTGTCGAATCATTTCTCCCTATTGCATCTGGATCTTCATGAGATCCCCAAGGTCTTTCTTCCTCCTCCTGCTGTAGATGAAGTGCTCGGCGAACATGGTGTCAAGCTCCTCGAAAGTTTGGATTGTCACGGGTGGAAGAAGATGAAACCAGGCAAGTGCGGGTCTTTCCAGGCTAGATGGGAAGAGGTGGCACATTAGCCCATCGTAAAGCTCGTACAATGCCATGGAGTGTCGAAATGCCAAAATATGGTCAGAAGGATCTGTCATGCCATTGTACGGCTTGAATTGGGGCTGAACAAACTTCCGTGGAAGTCGTTCTCTGAGAATGGTTGTGCAAAACGGGGAAGTGAAACCCCATAATGCATGTTCCACCATTCCATGATCTCGGGCCCGCCATACTTCCGAACGCAAATTGTGGTGGGGTTGCATGACAACTCCTTCAGTTTGCTGAGGATGATCGCCGCGGTGCCCATCAGATGCCTCATGGAAGGCCGATCTCTCTTGATGAGTCGGCCTTTGTAACGCTCTCTTCAAGCGGACCGTTTTCGATGCGGAGAACGTCCGTGTCTTTGTTCCTCGTGGTTCCGTCGGCTTGCTCGAGGGGAGCGTGATCGTCGGCGATTTCGTTGCCTATGATTCAAGGAAGAAGTACTTCCCTCTGAATCGTGCACAATGGCGGTTGGTGGATTGAGCTGTCCTAGAGGTGGAGGCAGGACATCCTCCCGAACGGGTTACTGCAAATGCAGGTTAGCATAGAACTGCTGTAGCAAAGCTTCAATCATTTGCTGCATGGATCCCTGGAAGCAGGTAAAGAGAGTGTCTTGTGCAGACTCCACTAACCGCCGGTGATCCTGGGCTTGGCTGGCCAGGGTCCCAGGTGAATCACCGGTAGCAGCATTTGGTGGGGGGGCAACTTGATCTCGCTGCCTCCTCGAATTAGTGTCACTTGGATCAGACATTGTGTACACTGACTTTTTGGTTCGATGTCTCACAGACGGAGCCAAACTGAGGAGGATATTTTCCCCCTTCAGTTAAACTTTTTGAACTTGGGGTTAAAACTCAAAGGGATTTTTTAAGGATGGTAATTTTTGGTAGCTTGAATTTGGCTGAACCTAGTGTTGACTGTCTCAATGACTGGGCCTTTAGAGTGCTATCTCGCGACCTCTTTATAGGCTGCCTACGTACCCCTTGGGGATCAAGTCACACGTAGTTCCTCAACTAGATTGCCGCTTCCACTACTCTGTGGCTGTTATAACCGTCCCCCCATTAAACACTTTTAGTGGGCGATTTTGGTGGAAACCCCCACGTGTTAATGAGGCACGTCGTGCCCACGTCGTGCAATTAGTGGGCCATTACTGTCCGTTTGGCAGTTACAGGTGTTATGGCCCTTTGACCGTTTCTTTAATCTGCTCGTGGCTCTTGGGCCTGCTCATTCGTCAGTTACATCTTTGAGTATATCCGTGAGGTGAAAGATCGCCTGACCAGACCTCTTGTCTGGTCGTGTCTTCCCTGCTCGTTCGTGAGTAGTAAGGTCATCCAACCAGATCTCTAATCTGATCGTGCCTTAACTACTCGAGGTGACATTCTTTCACGAGGTGTCTGACTGTCCGACTAGACCCTGGATTTAATCGTGCTGGTGCATCCTGGAATGTCATCATGACCTTTAGGATTCAGATCTAGTTCTATGGATTCCAAGTGTGATAACCCATATCTGCCTTGGCATGACACGTGTTACAGTGCAAATTTTTACCTCCACAGATGCCCCCTCTCCTGTTCTTTTGAATTGTCGAGAGAGTAGGAGATCAGAAAAATCACCTCGTCTCCGCTTTTTGGGAATTCTCTGATCCGTTGAAGATTTGACAGCTGATTTGCTCGTCAGCCTTAATGGCGCGTGGCATTTTGTGGACTTTCTTTAGAAAACCAAAACGTCAGCGTCCCTTTGATTTTTGTGAAAACCTATTTTTGAGGCATTGATTACCCCTCAGTATCTGCAGCGAATAAGTGTTGACGTCTTTTCAAAGCGTCATCTCCGTAGTATATAAGGGCAAGGTGAGATGCATTGTTTCACCCCATCTCGTCCTCTTTTCTTGATTCTTCCTTTTGAATCTTGAACACCCCATGGATTAAACCACTATCATGGAGAGAATTGCTGTAACTGCAGCCCTTCACAGAGAGTTGGGCATCTCCTTAGACTATGTGATAAACGAGTTGGCTGAGGATGAAGTCCCCACTCTCTACCCTGACACCGTTCTCCTCCATCCGAGCTATTTTAAGGATGGGGATCTGTCTCTCCCTCTACCACACTTGGTGGCAGAGTTTCTTGACTTCTTCACCCTCCACCATGTATCACAACATGTATCACATCTTGATGTGTGTGGTCGTGGTGGGAAGGAGGACAGGAGTTGAACTTGGTCTAACTAAGATCTGCTGGATATATCAGGTCAAGGCTTCGACCTGGGAGAGGTCCCCTTCCTTCTACATCTCCCGTCGGGCTAGGGTGCTAGAGCTAGTTCTTGGCATGTCCCGGGGTGATGTATTTGATTGGCAGGATCTCTGAATTCGGGTCCAGTGTCCCTGGATGCCAGACGGCTGGGACTCAAAGAATCGCCACCTGTGTCATCCTTGAAATCCAAAGGTGGATACCCCCAGGCCGAAGGTTGAGGAGGTGAACATGGGCAACATCTCCCAGGTGATGGAGTATGCAAACCGGTTATAGTGGGAGCTTCTTGGATTGGAGGAACCGAGACGTTCGCCAACCAAGGCGAGGTTTCTTGCTGGTGTGGTTGAACCTGCCGATGGCCTGGGTTTGATTCCCCATTCTTCTGCTCTGATCGAAGGGATGCAACGGCGCTCTCTGAGGCTCCTCCAGTTGGGTTCTGGATCATGTTCCATTGCCCCATTGGTGGATCTCACCTCTTCACCGCCGCCCTCTATTCGATCTTATTTCTCCTCATCGCCTTCCTTTTCTTATTCTTCATCATCGTCTGCTCCCCTTGGGGATATTGTTCCTCCCACCAGTGACTTAAATCTTGGTTACACACCCACGGTGCCCCCGGTGACCCCAGACGCTAGTGCGGATGCTGCTCCTACTCTAGGGGATCATCTTCTGGATGTCAACCTCCCTCTGGCTGGTTCATCAAGGAATCTGCAAGCCTCAGCAGACGCTGCCCTTATATCCTTGAACAGGCAGATGCGAGAGCTCCGAGAAGCTTGCACGGGCATCGAGGAGGAACATTTCTGGGAGTTCATTAGCGGATACCGTCTAGGCTATGCTGAACACTATCGTGGTTTTTGAGAGATGAGCAACGAGTAACTTCCCGTGCTTCACCGAGTAGCAAGGGAGATGAGATATCGCTGGAAGAACTGAGCAGGAGACATAGCAGATAGATGACTATCTCTGACTGGATTTCTATTTTTATATGTAATCTTTATCCAATAAATGAATAAAAAAATTACTTTTTGGATCAACCTTGCTCTTGTCTTGTGTACTCGTGTCTTTAGTCAAGTCCCAAATGAACATAGAATATCCTTCTCGTTGCATGCTTACGTTTTCACGTCATAGCGCTTCAAAAACTAAAGCACCTCAATTTCTTCCGTGACTAACCCGCACTTAAGCGAATAGGTTAATCTGCGTTGAACGAGTTGAAGTGCCTTGTCTTATGTCCATGAACAAGATTTACCTGGTCGCGTCTGTCTGGTCACAAAGACCTTCCCGCCGATCTGTCTTTTCTCGTCACCACGTGGAAAGATTGAGATAAATACGTCATAAACTCGCCATGTAAGCTACACATCTATCGAAACTGACGCTTCGTCTTCTATGTCAGCTGTCCCTTGATTTCTGTAGAATATTTTGGCAGCAAATCTTCCACAATATCGATTTTTGTGCCTCTGTCATGATTACAGAAAGTTCTCGAGGAAGAACTGTTATATATGTGTCACTTTTTAGCCTATTGGTCACCTTTGGGTCATTTCTGGTAGTTTTCCAATTTTTCTTTTTTCGATCGGAGCCGCTAAAATTTTGGACTTTTAGCTATCAGTATGAGTTCGAGTACTCCGATTGAAAATCTAACTACATATTATGAGTCCTGGTGCCATTTTACGCTACTCATTAAAATTTCATCAAATTCGGGTAACGTTTTAGAAAATTTTGCAGTTCCGAATCGTATCCGGGTTTTGACCGATTTTGGATTGTCAAAGGGTGACTTTGACCGGGTCAACGAAGACTTTGACTAGTCAAAGATGACCTTTGACTAGTCAAGGGTTTTTGTTTGGTAGTTTGGTTGGGTTGACTCAAAGTCAATCCCCCAACCACCCCCTTTTTTCACATTTAATGAAGAATGTGTGTGTGAGTGTGTGTGTGTGTGTGTACACTATAGGTGGGCGTCCCCTTCTCATCCTCTCCCTCTCACTCTCTCCTTCACTCCCTGGTTTTCTTTGTTTTTTTTTTGTGTTAAATAAAAGAAGAACAAGAAGGAGAAGAAGAAACATTAAAAGGAAAAGAGAAAGGTATGTGTGTGCAAGCTTTGGGTGTTGTTGTTGTGCTTTGATTCTTTTCTCTCTAGCTCCCTCTCATGCCTCCCCCCCCCCCCCCCAACCCCTGATTTCAGCCATTAAAGGCTTGAGGAGTGGCTGAGAAGGTGGTGGTGTTGGTGGTGGCGGTTGAGGTGGTTTGGTGCGCCAAGGGCACCCGATTTCCTCCCCTTTTCTTCCCCCTCCTTTGGTAAGCTCTCCTCCTCCCTTGACCTTGTTTAAATGTTTGATAAAAGCTCTTAGGGTGTTCATGCATGCCATGCATAGGGTTTAGGGTGGGTGTGTGGGCTGAGGAGGGGGTGGGAGGAGGTTTGGGCGCGCGCGCAGGGCCATCCGCGCGTGTGCGTGCGCGTCTGCGCCCGCAGGGGAGCGCTGGAGCGCACAATCGGGCGCGCTGGCGGGTGCGCGCGCGTACGCGCAGGCGTGCGAACGCGCGTGCGGGGTGCTGCGCGGGCGCGCAGTGCATGGGGTGCGCGCGGATGGGCGTGCGGCAGTGCGCCAAGGGTGCTGGGGCACGTGCGTGCATGCGTATGCGTGCGTACGCGTGCGGGGGGCCATGCGTGTGGCTTCCCGAGGGTTCGGGTAGGTGTCGGGGCACTCGGACTTGCGTGCGTACGTGCGTACTCGCATGCGTGCGAGCCCGTATGCATGCTTGTCCGAGTTTTTGGCATTTCTAATAAATTCCATGTATATTTGTGTAGTTATACTCAGTATATTGAATGCCCTTGTCTTGCAGATCTTGGCGAACAGTTTCGCAACGACCCGGGTTACGGTGAGTGGGTCAATCCAACCCAATAGGAAGGCGTTCGATGCACGTAGGCGTGCATTGCCCCCCCTGGGGTACCATAACTACATAATAACTTGTGTAAATAAAAACTTATGTTAATGCATGCTTGCTATGATGTAACCATACCATGTTAGACATTGTATGCTAGGGATATACATCCATGTATCATGCTTGAAAAGCCTTGATCTATGCATGTTTCCCATTTAGTTTAATTTAATTAAATCAAAATGAGAATATGTTAGTATAAGCATGCCTTAGAAAATAATTATAACCTTGTTATTATAATGTATGTTTTCCCCGCATCTTAGTTATGCGCCCTGGAGGAATTCTTGAGAATTCATTACCCTAGTAGTGTTAGTAATCGTTGTCGACGGATCCAAGAGGATCGTATCCGTGAGAGTAGGTTGTTTTCTCCCCTTCGTTGGATCCGAGTAGGAACTAACCGGGTTGGGAAAAGCTGTCCTGACAGAGGGCTCCCATCGGTAGGTACTACCGATGCATTCAGGAACGTACTGACCATGGGAGTATACCAGGTAGTGGCTACCCGGGGAAAGGGCTACCGGTGGACCAAGGGTGTGGAGCAGTCCTATCTATCCCAAAAGTCCTATGTCACCTCTAAAGGGTGAGGGTGAGGGTGGGGTGGGTCGGCGACGCTACGACCCACCAATTTGTGCAGTTACTCCCATTTTGGGACTTTAATTATTTTAAGGTTAATATGAGTTGTGTTGCATAGATTGTGCCATTCACTGAGCGTGTGGCTCACCCCTCTCATATCTTTTCCTCCAGTTGTTACTGAGTCGGATCTGAAGGAGGAGCTCCCCGAGGCATCACATCAGTAGCGGAGCAGCGTTCGCGTTTTGGGTTCTGCGAGTGAGAGGCCATCAGCATCCCCTTCTTTTGCTAGTATGTATTGTTATTCGTGCTTGGGCACAATACTTGTATATGGATGTCTTTGTTTATATTGGCTCTCACAGGATAGTTGATTATGTATTCTGGCCTGTAATATGTCTTTGAATTACAGACTCAGTCGTTTAAGCTTCCGCTATATGTATATATATTATGTCAGCTACATTGTTAATTGTGTTATTATCTTCGAGGTTGTTTAGAGTCTTTTATTGATCTCCTGTATGGACTGCTGATATTATATATATTTGCCACGTATCGGGGACGGCCACCCTGGGGCATGACAAAAGTTGGTATCAGAGCCTGGTCCTGTCAGAGCCAATTGTTTTCTTGGAGATGAGTCCTAGGATTTCTATATGAGTATTCTGATCCTAGTGTCTGTTTCTTAGGTTGCTGATATGCCTCCTCGCAGAGGGATGCGTGGACGTGGTCCCCCTCGGGCCTTGGAGGTTTCTGAACCTACCAGAGGCGAGGAGTCTACTGGAGGGTCCTCGGCTATTGGGCCAGGACCAGCGCAGGAGCCTCTTGCATGGGAGTGTGCTTATGCTCGTATCGCAGATCTATTGGAGACTCAGACTAGGGCATTGGAGGCCCAGACTAGGGCGTTGGCTGATCAGGCACGAGAGATCCAGGAGCTGCGGGCGGCCCGCGAGGCAGTCCCGCAGGTCCCCTTGGTAGCAGATCCACCGGTGGTGCCCGAGGTACCCCCTGTCCCAGTGGAGATTCCAGTAGAGGGAATTCAGGATCCCCTGGAGAGGGAGGTGGAGCTAGAGGCTGCGGCACGTGTGCATCAGAGCGGCCTCACCGCCTTTCTGAAGCTTCACCCTCCCGAGTTCTATGGCTTGTCGGCGGACCCCCTTGCCCCTGAGCGTTGGTTGATGGAGATAGACAAGATCTTCTCGACCATGCACTGCACCGACCGCCAGCGTGTCTCACTGGCCACCTTCATGTTGAAGGGTAGCGCTGCTGACTGGTGGGCTACCCGATCGGTGGACATCCCCGAGGGTGTGGGGCGACTTCTATGGGCTGGATTCCGGAGTTACTTTCTGGAGGAGTACTTCCCATTTTTGACACGCCAGATCGTGATGCGAGAGTTCGAGCAGTTGATGCAGGGCTCCATGTCAGTCGCTGATTACTCTACACGTTTCACGAGGCTTTCTCGGTTTGCCCCCGCCTTAGTGATGGATGAGGAGACGCGATGCCGTCGTTTTGAGATGGGTCTCATTAGCTCCATCAGGGTGCACGTCACCTCACAGGCATTCTCGAGGTACTCAGACTTGGTGTCTCGTGCGAGGACAGTTGAGCGAGACCTTGGGGTTCCTTTGGGGGTTCAAACCCCTTCTGCAGACCAGAGGCCCCCCAGGAGCCAGGACCAGGGACGTCGCAAGAGCAAGCGGCCCCGCTTTGATCAGCCAGTGGCCGCCACTACCCCAGTCGATGTGGTGCCAGTGCGAGGTCCAGCACCCATTGCTACAGTACCAGTCCAGGCTAGGCGACCGGAGACACGACGTTGTTACCATTGCCAGCGGGTCAGACATATTTCCTATGATTGCCCTGATGCTGGCCGACCCCCTGTGCCTCGACAGCAGCCGCAGCAGCAGCTACAGCAGCAGCCGCGCCAGTAGCAGCTACAGCAGCAGCCGCGCCAGCAGCAGCAGCCATGCCAGCAGCAGCAGCCGCAGCGTCAGCAGCAGCAGCCACAGGGTGGCCGAGTTGACCAGAGGAGGCAGCCAGTGCAGCCTGCGAGGCGTGCCCCTGCTCCTCAACCGCAGCTTGTTCAGGGTCGTGTTGCAGCACTTACGGCCGAGGAGGCGCAGGCTTCGGGTAGCGTTGTCCGAGGTATTGTTCTGATCTCCCAGCTTCCTGCATATGTGCTATTTGATTCCGGAGCCACGCACTCGTTCGTGTCTCCTATTTTCGCGAGACGGATGGGTGTGGTGTCAGCCCCCCTTGATGCTATGCTGGAGATATCATTGCCCGTCGGAGACCGTATTCTCCTCCGTTCTATTTATCGGGGGTGTACCGTGGCAATTGCGGAGCATAAGTTTCCATTAGAGTTGGTCGAGCTCGCCATGATGGACTTCGATTCCATCCTGGGAATGGATTGGCTCTCAGCTAGCCACGCCAGTATCGACTATTTTGCGAAGTCGGTGTCTTTCCACATCCCTGGTCAGAGATCTTTCCAGTTCATGGGCGATCGGGACATAGCCCCTTTGGGGTTCGTGTCATCCATCCAGGCGTGGAGACTCCTTCAGGGAGGATGTGAGGGTTTTCTGGCGTACATTGCTGAGGAGGATGCACCACTGCGGGCAGATATCAGTCAGACTCCGGTCGTGGCAGAATATCCAGAGGTTTTTCCCGATGATCTTCCGAGAGCTCCGTACCGGATGGCCCCAGCATAGCTGAAGGTGCTCAAGGAGCAGCTGGAAGAGTTGCTCGAGAAGGGCTTTGCACGTCCGAGTGTCTCTCCGTGGGGAGCCCCTGTTTTATTCGTTCGGAAGAAGGACGGTTCGCTGTGTCTTTGTATTGATTACAGGCAGCTGAACAAGCGGACCGTGAAGAACAAGTACCCCTTGCCGCGGATTGACGATCTGTTTGACCAGCTCCAGGGAGCGCGTGTCTTTTCAAAGATTGATCTCCCTTCGGGCTACTATCAGCTAAAGATCCGGGAGTCGGATATTCTGAAGACGGCCTTTCGTACCCGTTATGGGCACTACGAGTTCTGAGTACTACCGTTTGGGTTGACGAATGCGCCGACGGCCTTCATGGATCTGATGAACCGGGTGTTTCGGCCCTTCCTCGACTCCTTCGTGGTAGTCTTCATCGATGATATTCTGGTGTACTTGAGGAGTCTTGAGGAGCACGCTGACCATCTCCGCACTATCTTGGAGACTTTGGCCCGACATCAGTTGTTCACCAAGTTCAGTAAGTGCGAGTTCTGGTTGGAGCGTATGGCCTTTCTAGGCCACGTGATTTCCGGCGAGGGTATATCTGTGGACCTGGACAAGACGCTCGCCGTGTCGAATTGGCGGCGACAGTCGATCCCCACCGAGATTTGGAGCTTCCTGGGTTTGGTGGGTTATTATCGGAGGTTTGTCGAGTGTTAATCGAAGATAGCCATGCCTCTGACCCACCTCACACGGAAGGATGTTCAGTTCGAGTGGTCCCCATCTTGCGAGGAGAGCTTCCTGGAGTTGAAGCGAAGACTCACCTAAGCGCCAATTCTTACCATTCTGTCTGGGAGTGGTGGGTTCTGTCACGCCCCAGGGCGGCCGTCCCTGGGACGCGGCAAGTGTATATAAAATATCAGAATCTACACAGGAGGTCAATAATATATCATACACAAACAACCAGAATGACACACAGACAACAAAGAGGCTGACATGATATATACACCAAATGCGGAAGCAAAAGACTGAATCTGTAAATAAACATACTACAGACTCGATACTCAATCATCTGTCCTGTGAGAGCCAATATACACCAATACGACTGAATACATACAGACGCGTGCCAAGCACAATAACACAATACAAACAGTCAAGAAGGGATGCTGATAACCTCTGGCACTCGCGGGACGTGGCGCTGCTCCGCTACTGAAGGAATCCCTCGGAAAGCTCCAACTGCTGCTCCGGCTCCAGCTCAGGCTCAGTGACCACTGGGGAAAAACATATGCGAGGGGTGAGCCACACGCTCAGTGACCACTGGGGAAAAACATATGCGAGGGGTGAGCCACACACTCAGTGAAAAGCACAACCGATGCATCACAGACAATATTTACCACAATTCCATTATTTATCCATCCTCTAAGTGACATAACAACATAATCCAGTGGTTCGTACCTCGCCGAACCACCACACCCTCACCCTCACCCATCAATGGGTGACATAGGCTATTGGGACTGATAATCATCCAATCACAAATCCAGTAGGTCGCTCATCGCCAACCCACTACACCCTCACCCTCACCCTACCACGGGTCACATAGGATATTGGGACTGACTAGGCTGTTGGTCACCCTTGGTCCACCGATAGTCTCTCCTCCACTCCGTAGGCCGCTGGCCTTCACCCATAACTTCAGCGCAGTCCGTCACAAATATCGGGAGGCACCTGCTGATGGGATCCCTCGGAAGGGACGACCTTATCACGCTGGGGCAGTCTCTACACGGATCCAACGAAGGGAAACAGAACAGCCTATCCATACGCATATGATCCACTCGGATCCGCTGACAACACATCTCTACAATTCTAATGTCATGAACTCTTCAGAGTTCCTCCAGGGCGCATAACCAAGATGCGGGGAACATGTACGATAAAAGCAAGGTTGTAATATCATTGGGGGAAAGAACTCGGGAGGGCGGCGTGAGTTCCCGATATAGGATACCCCGACAACCAAACAAGGAACACGGAGTACCCTAACCCGGGTCTCACCGCTGTCCTCGCAAGGCCCCTCCCCTATAATATTCACTAAAATTGCTAATAATCATACCAGTTATATAACATTACTTATAATATTACTGGGACTAGAAACCTTGGGAGGGCAGCATGAGGTCCCGATACAGGACATCCCGACAACCAAACAAGGAACACGGAGTACCCTAACACGGGTCTCAATGTTGACCTCGCAAGGCTCCTCCCGATAATATTATCTAAGGCATGCGATTTAACATACACTAGCATTTAATTTAATAAATAAACTAGTAGGACGCATGCATAGGCCGAGGTTTCCTAGCATGAAAACAGGGGCATGGTGCATGGCTCTTACACCTATCCTATGGGTGCAAGTCCCTAACATACAAAGACTAGGGTAGCATGCATTCTACATTTAAATCATGCAAGCATGGATTACATATTACTGCCGGTTAATATACATCCATGGTGCCCCAGGAGAGGTCGGTATATGCCCAAATGCGTATGACGCCTCTCTACTGGGTTGGATTGTCCCACTCACCGAAGTTCGGGTCGTCGCGCGACCGCCCGTCAGGATCTGCAAGACAGACATTTATATGGTGAGTTAAAATCCACAACTACTACCAAAGACATCAAAATTCACAAAACCCACAAACAAACAACCAACACTCGGGCAAACGTGCATACGACCCGCACGCACGCTAGCCCGAGCACCCCGGCAACCACCCGCACGGCCGGCAACCACCCGCACGGTCACCCGACCGCCCGGGTGCACCGCCGCGCCTCAGCCAACGCGCCCCGCGCACCGCCGGGCCCCCGCCCGCCGCCTGGACGCGTCGCCGAACCTCCCGGGTGCACCGCTCGCTCCCTGCGCCCCAGCGCAGCCGCCCGCGCACACCCTGCACGCCTCGCGCTGGCCCGCAAGCACCCCGCACGCCCCGCGCGCAGCGCCTCTCCTCGCGTGCACCTCCAGCCCCCTATCCGCGCGCACTCCGCGCGCACCTACCATCCTCTACCCGCGCGCACCAGGCGCGCACCACCCGCTCGCACCCACTGCACCACGCGCACGCCTGCGCCTCAGCCCAGCGCCCGGTATCCGCGGCCCAGCACCCGACGCTCAGCCCCAGCACCCGGGACCCTCACCCAGCGCCCACGCGCACGCACGCGCAACACGCGCCCAGCGCGCCTGGCAGCACGCGCCCAACGCGCCTGCCAGCATGCCCGCGCTGCTGCCGCGCTGCCTGCCTGCGCGCGTCGCCGAGTGGCCCGAGCACCGTTCGCCTGCACGCCCAGCCACTGCCCGCCTGATGCCCGAGCACCCCCTGCCAGCTGCCCGAGCATGGCCTGCCCAGCCGGCCTGCCCTGCTCGCACAGCCCGCAGCCATCCTGCTCCACACTAGCCCTACCCTGCTCGCCCAGCACGCCTGCAGCACCACCCGAGCGCACGCCGCGCGCACACCTGTGCGACGCGCATGCGCGCCCGGCACCTGGTGCCCCAGCCTGCTGCGCCCACTGCCTAAACTCCCGGAACAGCCGCTCAGCCTACCCGGACAGCCCAACTCCTAGACCGAGCCACCCAACCTCCACCACCCCCCCGCCACCAATGGCCTCCGACCACCACCACAGCCCTCCGACGGCCACCCACCGCCGCCACCGCCTCCCAACCCCAAATCTACCTCCTAACAAGCATCTATGCAAAAAAGAGGGAAAGAGGCTTACCGAGGGGAAGAAGGGAAGTCCGGATGCTCTCCGCGCACCGAAACCTTTCCCCAAGGGCTTCCAACGCCCGGATCTATCTTGGCCCTCGAAATGGTCCAAAACAGAGGAGAAGAGAGGGGGGACGGAGGGGCTAAACTCTCCGGAATCGGGATTTGAAAGCACCGGGGTGTAGATCGGGACCCGATCTACACTTCCTATGCTTTAGGTTTTTAGGTTTGAGGGGTCTAGGGGGCTCAAATCAAAGAAAAAGGAGAGAGGGGAGAGAGAAAATCATTGGTAGGGATGATGAATAGTGATTTCGAAATTAGATCACACCTATATATAGAGCGACTTAAAAACCCAGATACGCCCGGAACTGTGAAATTTCGGAAACGTTACCGGAATTCGATGAAATTTTCGTGAGAGGCTAAAAATGGCACCAGGACACCAAATATGCAGTTAGATTTCCAATCGGAGTCCTCTAACTCAGGACGATAGCTAACAGTCCAAAAATTAGCGGTTCCGATCGAAAACCAAAAAAATTGAAAAACTGCCAGAACGCTCCAACGGTTACCAGCAGGTTAAAAGTGACACATATATAACATTCTTCCCCCCTTAGGAAATTTTGTCCTCAAAATATGCAAAAACATCTAGGAGGGGAAAAGATGCGGATACGCGTCACACCTGGCATCCTTGAGCTCCCAAGTGTCCTCGACACCGGAACGGTGCTGCCATCGCACCTCGACCAACTGGACGGTCTTGGTGCAGAGCCTCCTCACGCGGCGGTCCATGATCTCAATCGACTGCTCCACGAATGACTGTCCGGCTCAGAGACGAGCGGCTCGAACGGGATGACGTGAGCAGGATCGCGGACACACCTTTACCCAACTGCGAACCCACCACTCCAAGACGGAGAGGTAAGAATTGGCGCTGAGGTGAGCCTCCGATAAAACTCCAGGAAGCTCTCCTCGCAAGAAGGGGACCACTCGAACCGGACATCCTTCCGAGTAAGGCGGTTAAGAGGAACAGCTATCTTCGAGAGTCCCTCGTCAAGCTTCCTGCAATAACCCTCCAACTCGGGAAGCTCCGAATCCTTGCGGGGTTCGACGGTCGGCGCCAATTTGACGCGACGAGCGTCTTGCCCGGGTCCACAGATATGCCTTACCAGAAAAATCAGCCCAAAAGGCCTTAACCTCTAACCAAAACTCGCACTTGATCTCTCATCTATCTGATGCTTCCATGGCATCCCTTACCTGGGAAAGGAAACCTCGGGAGGGCACCATGAAATCCCGATATAGGATACCCCGACAACCAAACAAGGAACACGAAGTACCCTAGCCCGGGTTCCAACGCCGACCTCACAAGGCCCCTTAATCCAGAAAGGAACACTGGAAGAAGACATCATTTTAAAGAACACTACTAACCCCTCCGGATCATCTACCTCTAGATGATCACCCAACGATGTCCTTCAACATCCACTACAAGACCGGACCCAACATCATTGGGAATGGTCCAACAGAACTTGGGTCACGAGCGACCCGTCTTCGCCTCATCCACACCCTCACTCCCAAAAGGAGACATTTTGGGACTTTGGGAGAGACTTAGACTGCTCTCTACCCCTGGTCCACCGGTAGCCTCTCCCCGCTCCGTAGCTCGCCTGGTCCTCTGACCGGGAGCCTGTCTAACGCCGGGGCTGTACTACGCGGATCCGACGAAGGGGAGAGCGATTCCACGCTCGCGGCACCATTCAATAATCTCTTACCGGGTAGCCCCTACCTAGCATACTCCCAAATTCAGTACCCCTCCGACTGCATCGGTGGTACCTACTGATGGGAACTCTCTGCTAGGACGGCTATAACCCGGCTTCCTTAACCCAAACAACCACTCTTGATACTCACTCATCCAGATACCCCACACACTTGCATAATAACCACCAACTACACACACAACTATCCTTATACTAGAGAGCTGGGAACACAAGGTGATACCTCGAACCATGATACCCGAAGGCTGCACCTCCTCGGACGTAAGCGCTGCAACTCTGCCCTGGACCAACCGCGGCTGAGGAGCAGGGGCACGCCTCGCCGGCTGCACTGGCTACTGCTGACGCTGAGGCTGCTGCTGCTGGCGCGGAAGCTGCTGCTGCAAGAACTGCGCCTGCTGAGGTGCAACTCGGGGTCGGCCAGCATCAGGGCAATGGTATCTGATATGCCTGATGCGCTGACAATGGAAGCAGCACCGCTTCTCCGGCTGCTAGGACTGGATGGGCACTGCCGCAATGGGTGCTGGATCCCACACTGGCACCGCATCAGCTGGAGGAGAGGCAGCCGCTGACTGATCGAAGCGGGGCCTCTTCCTCTTGCGCTGCCCCTGGTCCCGACTCCCGGAAGGACCCTGATCTGAAGAAGGGGTCGGAGCCCGCACCTGGATCCCGAGGTCTCTCTCGACGGTCTTCGCCCGAGACACTAAGTCGGAGTACCTCGTGAAAGCGTGGGCGGTGACGTGCACCCGGATAGCGCTGCTGAGACCGAGCTCGAATCGACGGCACCTCGACTCCTCGTCCATCACCAACGCTGGAGCGAAATCTGGACAGCCTCGTAAAGCGCGTAGAGTAGTCAGCAACCGACATGGAGCCCTGCGTCAATTGCTCGAACTCCCGCATCACGATCTGCGCGTCGAGAACGGGAAATACTCGTCCAAAAAATGCCTCCGGAAACCCGCCCAAGAAAGCTGCTCCACTCCCTCTGGGATGTCCACCACTCGGGTAGCCCACCAGTCGGCGGCGTTACCCTTCAGCATAAAGGTGGCCAGGGGGACTCGCTGGCGATCAGTGCAAAGCATGGCCGCGAAGATCGTGTCCACCTCCCTCAACCAACGCTCTGGCGCAAGAGGATCTGCCGTCTGCCCATGGAACTCGGGAGGGTGGAGCTTCAGAAAGGCGTTGAGGCCGCTCTGCTGCACTCGCGCTGCCGCCTCTAGCTCCTCCTCCCTCTGCAGGGGACCCTGGACTCCTACCGCCGGAATCGCCACTGGAACTGGGGGTACATCGGGTACCACAGGCGGATCTGCCACCAAGGGGACCTGCGGAACTGCCTCGCGGGCCGCCCTCAGCTCCTGAATCTCTCTAGCCTGCTCTGCCAACATCCTCGTCTGTGTCTCCACCAAATCAGCCAACCGAGCGAAAGCACGCTCCCAAGCAGGAGGCTCCTGCGTCAAGGGCTCTCCGGTAGCATCCTCGTCTCTGGTAGGTCCGGAAACCTCCAAAGACCGAGAGGGACCTCGTCCGCGCCGTCCTCTGCGAGGAGGCATATCAGAAAACCAGACACTAGGATCAGAATACTCATATAGAAATCCTAGGACTCATCTCTACGAAAGGACGACTATTGGCTCTGACAGGACCAGGCTCTGATACCAACTTTTTGTCACGCCCCAGGGCGGCCGTCCCCGGGACGCGGCAAGTGTATATAAAATATCAGAATCTACACAGGAGGTCAATAATATATCATACACAAACAACCAGAATGACACACAGACAACAAAGAGGCTGACATGATATATACACCAAATGCGGAAGCAAAAGACTGAATCTGTAAATAAACATTCTACAGACTCGATACTCAATCATCTGTCCTGTGAGAGCCAATATACACCAATACAACTGAATATATACAACGCGTGCCAAGCACGGAAATAAAATACATACAGTCAAGAAGGGATGCTGATAACCTCTGGCACTCGCGGAACGTGGCGCTGCTCCGCTACTGAAGGAATCCCTCGGAAAGCTCCAACTGCTGCTCCGGCTCCAGCTCAGGCTCAGTGACCACTGGGGAAAAACATATGCGAGGGGTGAGCCACACGCTCAGTGAACAGCACAACCCATGCATCACAGACAATATTTACCACAATTCCATTATTTATCCATCCTCTAAGTGACATAACAACATAATCCAGTGGTTCGTACCTCGCCGAACCACCACACCCTCACCCTCACCCATCAATGGGTGACATAGGCTATTGGGACTGATAATCATCCAATCACAAATCCAGTAGGTCGCTCATCGCCAACCCACTACACCCTCACCCTCACCCTACCACGGGTGACATAGGATATTGGGACTGACTAGGCTGTTGGTCACCCTTGGTCCACCGATAGTCTCTCCTCCACTCCGTAGGCCGCTGGCCTTCACCCATAACTTCAGCGCAGTCCGTCACAAATATCGGGAGGCGCCTACTGATGGGAGCCCTCGGAAGGGACGACCTTATCACGCTGGGGCAGTCTCTACACGGATCCAACGAAGGGAAACAGAACAGCCCATCCATACGCATATGATCCACTCGGATCCGCCGACAACACATCTCTACAACTCTAATGTCATGAACTCTTCAGAGTTCCTCCAGGGCGCATAACCAAGATGCGGGGAACACGTACAATAAAAGCAAGGTTGTAATATCATTGGGGGAAAGAACTCGGGAGGGCGGCGTGAGTTCCCGATATAGGATACCCCGACAACCAAACAAGGAACACGGAGTACCCTAACCCGGGTCTCACCGCTGTCCTCGCAAGGCCCCTCCCCTATAATATTCACTAAATATGCTAATAATCATACCAGTTATATAACATTACTTATAATATTAATGGGACTAGAAACCTTGGGAGGGCAGCATGAGGTCCCGATACAGGACATCCCGACAACCAAACAAGGAACACGGAGTACCCTAACACGGGTCTCAATGTTGACCTCGCAAGGCTCCTCCCTATAATATTATCTAAGGCATGCGATTTAACATACACTAGCATTTAATTTAATAAATAAACTAGTAGGACGCATGCATAGGCCGAGGTTTCCTAGCATGAAAACAGGGGCATGGTGCATGGCTCTTACACCTATCCTATGGGTGCAAGTCCCTAACATACAAAGACTAGGGTAGCATGCATTCTACATTTAAATCATGCAAGCATGGATTACATATTACTGCTGGTTAATATACATCCATGGTGCCCCAGGAGAGGTCGGTATACGCCCAAATGCGTATGACCCCTCTCTACTGGGTTGGATTGTCCCACTCACCGAAGTTCGGGTCGTCGCGCGACCGCCCGTCAGGATCTGCAAGACAGACATTTATATGGTGAGTTAAAATCCACAACTACTACCAAAGACATCAAAATTCACAAAACCCACAAACAAACAACCAACACTCGGGCAAACGTGCATACGACCCGCACGCACGCTAGCCCGAGCACCCCGGCAACCACCCGCACGGCCGGCAACCACCCGCACGGTCACCCGACCGCCCGGGTGCACCGCCGCGCCTCAGCCAACGCACCCCGCGCACCGCCGGGCCCCGCCCGCCGCCTGGACGCGCCGCCGAACCTCCCGGGTGCACCGCGCGCCCCCTGCGCCCCAGCGCAGCCGCCCGCGCACACCCCGCACGCCTCGCGCTGGCCCGCGAGCACCCCGCACGCCCCGCGCGCACCTCCAGCCCCTATCCGCGCGCACTCCGCGCGCACCTACCATCCTCTACCCACGCGCGCCACGCGCGCACCACCCACTCGCACCCACTGCACCACGCGCACGCCTGCACCTCAGCCCAGCGCCCGGTATCCGCGGCCCAGCACCCGACGCTCAGCGCCCAGCACCCGGGACCCTCACCCAGCGCCCACGCGCATGCACGCGCAACACGCGCCCAGCGCGCCTGGCAGCACGCGCCCAACGCGCCTGCCAGCATGCCCGCGCTGCTGCCCGCGCTGCCTGCCTGCGCGCGTCGCCGAGTGGCCCGAGCACCGTTCGCCATGCACGCCCAGCCACTGCCCGCCTGATGCCCGAGCACCCCCTGCCAGCTGCCCGAGCATGGCCTGCCCAGCCGGCCTGCCCTGCTCGCACAGCCCGCAGCCATCCTGCTCCACACTAGCCCTACCCTGCTCGCCCAGCACGCCTGCAGCACCACCCGAGCGCACGCCTGCGCGCATGCGCGCCCGGCACCTGGTGCCCCAGCCTGCTGCGCCCACTGCCTAAACTCCCGGAACAGCCGCTCAGCCTACCCGGACAGCCCAACTCCTAGACCAAGCCACCCAACCTCCACCACCCGCCACCCCCCGGCCACCAATTGCCTCCGACCACCACCACAGCCCTCCGACGGCCACCCACCGCCGCCAACCGCCTCCCAACCCCAAATCCGACCTCCTCACAAGCATCTATGCAAATAAAAGAGGGGAAAGAGGGCCTACCGAGGGGAAGAAGGGAAGTCCAGATGCTCTCCGCGCACCGAAACCTTTCCCCAAGGGCTTCCACCGCCCGGATCTAGCTCGGCCTCCGAAATGGTGCAAAACAGAGGAGAAGAGAGGGGGGACGGAGGGGCAAATCTCACCGAAATCGGGATTTGAAAGCACCGAGGTGTAGATCGGGACCCGATCTACACTTCCTATGCTTTAGGTTTTTGGGTTTGAGGGGTCTAGGGGGCTCAAATCAAAGAAAAAGAGAGAGGGGAGAGAGAAAATGCATTTGGTAGGGATGATGAATAGTGATTTCGAAATTTGATCACACCTATATATAGCGAGCGACTTAAAAACCCAGATACGCCCCGGAACTGTGAAATTTTGGAAACGTTGCCGGAATTCGATGAAATTTTTGTGAGAGGCCTAAAATGGCACCAGGACACCAAATATGCAGTCAGATTTCCAATCGGAGTCCTCTAACTCAGGACGATGGCTAATAGTCCAAAAATTAGCGGTTCCGATCGAAAACCGAAAAAAATTGAAAAACTGCCAGAACGCTCCAACGGTTACCAGCAGGTCAAAAGTGACACAAATATAACAGGTTCGCAGTCTACTCCGATGCATCGCGGCTGGGTTTGGGTTGCGTCCTGATGTAGCACGGTAAGGTTGTGGCTTACGCGTCCCGTCAGTTGAAGCCCCATGAGAAGAATTACCCCACCCATGATTTGGAGTTAGCAGCGATCATCTTTGAGCTGAAGATGTGGAGGCAGTACCTCTATGGCGAGGAGTTCGAACTCTTCACAGATCACAAGAGCCTAACTTACTTGCAGTCCCAGCCGGAGCTTAACATGCGTCAACGACGATGGGTCAAGTTCCTGAAGGACCATGACTGTGACATCGCTTACCATCCGGGTAAGGCGAATGTCGTGGACGATGCTCTCAGCAGGCAGCCCTTGGGCATGGCCGCCCACTTGGTTGTACGTCATTGGAGGCTTCTGAAAGAGGCCGATTGCTGGATCAGCGTTCGAGAGACGCCTGCGGGTGGCTTTTTGGCCAGGCTAGTGGTGCAGCCCATTCTTCTCGACGAGATCCACACAGCTAAGGGACAGGATCCTCACTTTCTAGTCCTCTCTGAAGGCGTCGCCCGGGGCGAGCGTCCGGACTACCAGATTCGCGAGGACGGAATCCTGCGGTTCAGAGGTCGGGTATGCATTCCTGACGACGCAGAGCTGAAGCAGAAGATCTTGGATGAGGCCCATCGTTCGAGGTACACAGTGCATCCTGGTGGCACGAAGATGTACAGGGGCCTTCGTCGTGGCTACTGGTGGCACGGGATGAAGGCGGATATAGGCCGTTTCGTTGCCCGTTGCTTAGTATGCCAACAGGTGAAGTCGAAACATCAGCGTCCTGCGGGGAAGCTGCAGTCCATTGAGATTCCTCAGTGGAAGTGGGAGCAGATCACCATGGACTTCGTTTCGGGTTTGCCGAGGTCACGTTCGGGTCGCGATGCCATCTGGGTAATCGTCGACCGACTGACTAAGTCCGCTCATTTCCTCCCCATTCGACTCACCGATTCTCTGGACACCCTGGCACAGTTGTTTGTCTCTGAGATTGTTCGTCTCCATGGCACTCCCGTCAGCATCATTTCTGATAGAGACGCAAGGTTTACTTCGAGGTTCTGGCGCAGCCTCTAGCACGTTGTTGGTACGAACCTCCACTTCAATACAGCGTTTCATTAACAAACGGACGGCCCGGCTAGTCGGAGAGGACAATACAGACCCTAGAGGACATGCTGCGAGTGTGCATTCTTGACTTTGGGGTCAGTTGGGAGAGGCATCTCCCGTTGGTGGAGTTCGCCTACAACAACAGCTACCACTCGAGTATTCGGATGGCACCATATGAAGCACTCTATGGCTATAGCTGCAGGTCCCCCTTGTGTTGGGATGAGGTCGGAGAGCACCAGTTGGAGAGACCAGAGATCGTCCGTCAAACTTCAGAGAAGGTCAAGATGATTTGTGAGCGTATTCGGATCGCTCAGAGCCATCAGAAGAGCTACATCGATCATCATCGCCGCGAGCTCGCCTTTGAGGTTGGTGACCATGTTTTCCTGAAGGTGTCCCCGACGAAGGGCATCTTCCGTTTTGGTGTGCGGGGCAAGCTGAGTCCGCGTTACATTGGGCCGTTTCTCATCCTTGAGCGGATTGGGGAGGTGGCCTATCGCGTAGCCCGGCCCCCACAGTTGGCTCAAGCCCATGACATCTTGCATGTCTCGCAGCTGAGGCGTTACGTCCACGATACTACTCAAGTTATTCCGTTCGAGCCGCTCGTCTTCAAGTCAGACTTGTCATTCGTGGAGCAGCCGATCAAGATCCTAGATCGACGCGAGAAGAGGCTCCGCACCAAGACCGTCCAGTTGGTTAAGGTGCGATGGCAGCACCGTTCTGGTGCCGAGGCCACTTGGGAGCTCGAGGACGCCATGCATGGCGCATATCCACATCTTTTCCCTTCCTAGATGTTTTTGTATTAAATTTTGTGGACAAAATTTTCTAAGGGGGGAAGAATGTTATATATGTGTCACTTTTTAGCCTATTGGTCACCTTTGGGTCATTTCTGGTAGTTTTCCAATTTTTCTTTTTTCGATCGGAGCCGATAAAATTTTTGACTTTTAGCTATCAGTATGAGTTCGAGTACTCCGATTGAAAATCTAACTGCATATTATGAGTCCTAGTGCCATTTTGTGCTACTCATAAAAATTTCATCAAATTCTGGTAACGTCTTAGAAAATTTTACAGTTCTGAATCGTATCCGGGTTTTGACTGATTTTGGATTGTCAAAGGGTGACTTTGACCGAGTCAACGAAGACCTTGACTAGTCAAAGATGACCTTTGACTAGTCAAGGGTTTTTGTTTGGTAGTTTGGTTGGGTTGACTCAAAGTCAATCCCCCAACCACCCCCTTTTTTTACATTTAATGTAAGTGTGTGTGTGAGTGTGTGTGTGTGTGTGTACACTATAGGTGGGCGTCCCCTTCTCATCCTCTCCCTCTCACTCTCTCCTTCACTCCCTGGTTTTCTTTGTTTTTTTTTTGGGTTAAATAAAAGAAGAACAAGAAGGAGAAGAAGAAACATTAAAAGGAAAAGAGAAAGGTATGTGTGTGCAAGCTTTGGTTGTTGTAGTTGTGCTGTGATTCTTTTCTCTCTAGCTCCCTCTCATGCCTCCCCCCCCCCCCCCAACCCCTGATTTCAGCCATTAAAGGCTTGAGGAGTGGCTGAGAAGGTGGTGGTGTTGGTGGTGGCAGTTGAGCCAAGGGCACCCGATTTCCTCCCCTTTTCTTCCCCCTCCTTTGGTAAGCTCTCCTCCACCCTTATCCTTGTTTAAATGTTTGATAAAGGCTCTTAGGGTGTTCATGTATGCCATGCATAGGGTTTAGGGTGGGTGTGTGGGCTGAGGAGGGGGTGGGGGGAGGTTTGGGCGCGTGCGCGTGCGCGCGCGTCTGCGCGCGCAGGGGAGCGCCTGCGCGTACGCGCGCGCACCCGCCAGCGCGCCCGACTGAGCGCTGGAGCGCACAGTCGGGCGCGCTGGCGGGTGCGCGCGCGTACGCGCAGGCGCGTGAACGTGCGCGCAGGGTGTTGCACGGGCGCGCGGTGCGCGTGAGTACGCGCGGGTAGGATGCGTAGTGCGTGCGATCGCGCGCGAGCGTGCGTGTTAAGCCTGTGTCATTTGGAGCGCTCTGATTGAAAATTTGGCTACATATTTTTTTTCCTAGAAGTTATGTATTCCCGATTTGGTATTTGGATTTGATTTTGTTAAAATCCAAGACGAAGAGGTTTAAATATGATTTTATTATGAGATGTCCAGTTTTGAGTTAGCTTTCGTACAAAAATTATGGGTATTTGTCCAAGTATACCCTGGGGATGGAAATTCTGGCAGCAGCCCTGTTTTATGTTTAGCTCTAATTTCGGAATAGCTGGAGAGATTATTTGATCTTGGCATAAACATAAAAGTTGTAGATAATCATCTTAGTTTTCCAACGGACTTTAAATTATGCCAGTCGGAGCTATATTGAGGAAGTTATGGCTGTTCTAGTGAAGCATGTGCAGAATTTCTAAGTCAGGGATGAAATGGTCATTTCCATCCCTCTTTAGATATTTATTTGGGCAAAATATTTTCTCTCCCTCTCTCTCCCACACCCCACGACAACATTCTTGGCCTCTCTTTCTCTCTTTCAAAGCCCCCCCCCCCCCCCATGTGTTTGTGATAATTTCTCAAAGAGAAGTGAAGGAGAAGGTGAAGAAGGAAGCACAAGAAGGTTTGTGTGGGTGTGTTGTGTTGTTGATCTTCCTCTCTCAAGCTCTTTTTCATGATCCTTTCCCCCCTGATTTGCAGCCATAGGAGGGCTGAGGAGGGCTGAGGAGGTGGTGGTAGTGGTGGTGGTGGTTGAGGTGGTCGCGGGTGCATCGAGGGCCCCCGAGTCTCCCCCTTTCATTCCCCCCTCCAAAGGTGAGCTCTTCCCCTTCTTTTTGATTTTTAGGGTTGTTGGGATGGTTGGGGAGGTCATGCACGTTGGGTAGATGTGTTAGAATGTGTGTGAGGGGTTAGGGAGGGTTAAAAAGGGGTAAGGGTTGGCTGGGCGCGCGTTTGGGGTTGTCTGCGTGCGTGCGCGCGCGCGTAGGCGGGCGCTGGCAGGCACAGTCGGGCGCGTAGACGCGCGCGGGCGAGTGCACGCGAGCGCGCGGGTGCGCGCGGAGTGGGGGCACCGGTGCGCGAGGGCGCGCGGGCTGGACGCGCAGTACGCGCGACAGTGCGCCAAAGGTGCTGGGGCGCGTGCGTGCGTGCGTATGTGTGCGTGCGCGTGCGGGGGGCCATGCGTGTGGCTGCCCGAGGGTTCGGGTAGGTGTCGGGGCACTCGGACTCGCGTGCGTACGTGCGTGCTCGCATGCGTGCGAGTCCGTATGCATGCTTGTCTGAGTATTGGGTATTTCTAGTAAATTTCATGTATATTTGTGATGTTACTCACCAAATTTGATACCCTTACCCTGCAGTTCTCGTCGGATGGGATGCGCGAGGTCCTAGGTATGGTGAGTGGTTGGATTCCAATCCCCCCCCCCTCTCTCTAGGGATGCGCTCGACGTGCGTAGACGCGCGTCGCGCATCGATGGGACCCCCTAGCTATAATATGTAGATATCGATGTTAATGCATGTTTTAATATGATGTAACCATGCCATGTTAGACATTGTATGCTAGGGATGCACATCCATATATCATGTATACAGGCCCATACATGCCTAGACATCATGTATAGCGGCCTATGCGTGTTTAGTCACCATGTCCTTTTGATTGGAAGGACCCGACCTATGCATGTTTTCCCATTTAGTTTAATTTATTTAAATCAAATGTGGTTATATTGTTGTAAGCATGCCTTAGAGAATATTATAACCTTGTTGTTATAATATATGTTTCCCCGCATCTTAGTTATGCGCCCTGAAAGAATTCTTGAGAATTCATGACATTAGAAATGTTAGGAATCGTTGTCGACGGATCCAAGAGGATCGTATCCGTGTGGGTAGGCTGTTTTCTCCCCTTCGTTGGATCCGAGTAGGGACTCCCTGGCGTTGGAAAGCTGTCCTGACAGAAGGCTCCCATCTGTAGGTGCCTCCGATGTGTCGGACGGTGCTGATCGTGGGAGTATACCAGGTAGACGCTACGGAGTGAGGGAGAAGCTACTGGTGGACCAAGGGTGGAGAGCAACCTAGTCTGTCCCAAAAGGCCCATGTCACCCCTAAAGGGTGAGGGTGAGGGTGAGGTGGGTCGGCGATGTTACGACCCACTAGCTTGTGCAGTTACTCCTGTTTAGGGACTTTAATTATTTTAAGGTTAATATGAGTGTGTTGCATAGATTGTTGTTATGCTTGTGTTGTGATATCTCGATAAGTGATTTTCGAGAGTAGTTGTTTTTCATTGGGTTCGCTTTGCGAACATGGGATCGTTCTCCCCTTCATTGGATCCGAGTAGGGACTCCCCGGCGTTGGAAAGCTGTCCTGACAGAGGGCTCCCATCTGTAGGTACCTCTGATGCATCGGACGGTGCTGATCGTGGGAGTATACCAGGTAGAGGCTACGGAGTGAGGGAGAAGCTACTGGTGGACCAAGGGTGTAGAGCGGTGAGTTGAAGAGGCCGGGTTGTAGCTGTCCTAACAGAGGGCTCCCATCCGTAGGTACCCCCGATGCATTCAGGAGAGAACTGATCGTGGGAGTATACCAGGTAGAGGCTACCCAGGAGAGGGTTAAAGAATGATGTTGCGAGCGTGGGAATCGTTCTCCCTATGGTTGGATCCGAGTAGGGACTCCCCAGCGTTGGAAAGCTGACCTGACAGAGGGCTCCCATATGTAGGTACCTCCAATGCGTCGGACAGTGCTGATCGTGGGAGTATACCAGGTAGAGGCTACAGAGTGAGGGAGAGGCTAGCGGTGGACCAAGGGTGTGGAGCAGCCTAAATCTCTTTCAAAAGTCCTATGTCACCCCTAAAGGGTGAGGGTGAGGATGAGGTGAAGAATATCGCCGCGTGACCCATTCATTGTTCGACCGTTCCCATAGTTGTTGGGTCCGGTCTTGTATCGATGTTTAAAGGCATCGTTTGAGCAATTATCTAGATGTAGATGATCCAGTAGTGTTGTGTAGACCAGTAATTCCGGGTCTCTTTGACCGACGGTATGGTCTCTCCCCAAAAGTCCCAAGAGTCTCCCTCCGGGAGTGAGGGTGAGGGTGAGGTTGGTCGCGCTGCCGCGTGACCTTGTTAAACATGGGTTTCCACCCATGTTTTTCCTTGAAAGGAAAGTGTATATGTATTGAACTGTAGTATGGTGATTGGTTTCCAGCCACTCACTGAGCTTGTAGCTCACCCCTTGCATACTGTTTCTTTTCAGGGGCAGTGTTGGGCGTGGAGTTGGAACTTTCCTGTGGCGTGGTCTTATGGGCGTGGAGCGTTCTCCTGACGAATGGCGAGTGCGAGGCTGTCAGCAGTCCTAGAGTCATTGTATCTATTGTAATTCGTGCATGTGGCACAGGTTGTATTTTTCTTTGGTCTAGACTTGGCTCTCACAGGACAGTGATTGTGTATTCGAGTCTGTAATAATGTTTTTGATTTACAGACATTGTTTATATATTATGCTTCCGCTTTTAAGTCAGTTATCATTATCTTGCTTTGTCGCCTTGTGTATTGTTGTTGGAGTCTTTATTGACCTCAGGTATTGATAGCTGATATTTTATTATTGCCACGTCTCAGGGACGGCCGCCCTGGGGCGTGACAGTGCGCGCACTGTAGCGCGTCTGGGCAGGCGGATGGGCGCGCGGCAGTGCGCCAAGGGTGCTAGGGCGCGTGCGTGCGTGCGTATGCGTGCGTACACGTGCGGGGGGCATGCGTGTGGCTGCCCGAGGGTTTGGGTAGGTGCGTGCGTACGTGCGTACTCGCATGCGTGCGAGCCCGTATGCATGCTTGTCCGAGTTTTTGGCATTTCTAGTAAATTCCATGTATATTTGTGTAGTTATACTCACCATATTGAATGCCCTTGTCTTGCAGATCTTGGCGAACGGTTCCGCAATAACCCGGGTTGCGGTGAGTGGGTCAATCCAACCCAGTAGGGAGGCGTTCGATGCACGTAGGCATGCATTGCCCTCCACTAGGGGACCATAACTACATAATAACTTGTGTAAATAAAAACTTATGTTAATGCATGCTTTGCTATGATGTAACCATACCATGTTAGACATTGTATGCTAGGGATATACATCCATGTATCATGTATAGAGGCCCATACATGCCTAGACACCATGTCCCATGCTTGAAAAGCCTTGATCTATGCATGTTTCCCATTTAGTTTAATTTAATTAAATCAAAATGAGAATATGTTAGTATAAGCATGCCTTAGAAAATAACTATCACCTTGTTATTATAATGTATGTTTTCCCCACATCTTAGTTATGCGCCCTGGACGAATTCTTGAGAATTCATTACCTTAGTAGTGTTAGTAATCGTTGTCGACGGATCCAAGAGGATCGTATCCATGAGAGTAGGTTGTTTTCTCCCCTTCGTTGGATCTGAGTAGGAACTAACCGGGTTGGGAAAAGCTGTCCTGACAGAGGGCTCCCATCGGTAGGTACTACCGATGCATTCGGGAACGTACTGACCATGGGAGTATACCAGGTAGAGGCTACCCAGGAAAAGGGCTACCGGTGGACCAAGGGTGTGGAGCAGTCTAATCTGTCCCAAAAGTCCTATGTCACCTCTAAAGGGTGAGGGTGAGGGTGGGGTGGGTCGGCGACACTATGACCCACCAATTTGTGCAGTTACTCCCATTTTGGGAATTTAATTATTTTAAGGTTAATATGAGTTGTGTTGCATAGATTGTGCCATTCACTGAGCGTGTGGCTCACCCCTCCCATTTCTTTTCCTCCAATTGTTACTGAGTCGGATCTGAAGGAGGAGCTCCCCGAGGTATCACATCAGTAGAGGAGTAGCGTTCGCGTTTTGGGTTTTGCGAGTGAGAGGCCATCAGCATCCCCTTCTTTTGCTAGTATGTATTGTTATTTGTGCTTGGGCACAATACTAGTATATGGATGTCTTTGTTTTTATTGGCTCTCACAGGACAGTTGATTATGTATTCTGGTCTGTAATATGTCTTTGAATTACAGACTCGGTCGTTTAAGCTTCCGCTATATGTATATATATTATGTCAGCTACATTGTTAATTGTGTTATTATCTTCGAGGTTGTTTAGAGTCTTTTATTGATCTCCTATATGGACTGCTGATATTATATATATTTGCCACGTATCGGGGACGGCCGCCCTGGGGCGTGACAAGAACCCCTTAATGTAGGCATCATTCGCTAAGAAGAGGAGAGAGAATCCACCAAATCAAATCCCCTCTTCATTCCCAAACTTCATTTCTTCTCATTTTTATCTTTGCATCACTATGTTGATGGATATTGCTCAGAGGTTGAGGTCCTCCTTACCCATCCTTGATTCCATCACTATTACACCCACTACAGAGCAGTTTTTTGATCTCATGAAGCATCAGAACCTTGATGCGCTTTACATGTATCCTTCTCAGATGCTGAGAAGTTCCCTTTCTCCTTCTCTCCCCCAACTGGTCAAGGATTTCATGTGTCGATTTAAGCTTCACCCGACACAATGTTCTCCTAACCTGTTGAGGGTTCTGATGTGCGTTGTCACCATCAACCTTTCGCTGCACCTCGATCTCGGGGTAGATGATATCTACCACCTGAATGATCTGAGGAAAGCAGAGCATGCTTTCTATCTCCAGTCCAGAAAAGACAAGATTCCTCTCATGGAGAAGCTTCCTTCCTCTGTCAGTGGGTGGAGAGAGGAGTATCTTGTGCAGCTGACCAGTCCTTGGGAATTTTCAACTTACGGACCACATGGTGGGCCGAAGGTGCCCCGTTGTCTTCGTCTGATGAAATTGGGTAAGCATAAAAGCGACTGTCCTTTTACGGCTAATGAAATTTATCTTTTCTTATAAGATGACTCTGAGCGAGAGACCCCAGATGAAGCTCAATCAGATCTGTTATGCCTATGTCATTTGGAGCCTTATTTTTTTTTATCAGAGTCGCTAAAATTTTGGTTTTTAGCCACCTGTGGGAGTTGGAGTACTCTGATTGAAAATCTAACTACATATTATGGGTCCTAGTACTGTTTTGTACTACCCATAAAAATTTCATCGAATTTTGATAACGTTTTGAAAAATATGCAGTTTTGAACCGTATCCGGGTTTTGAGAGTTCTTGGTTTGGTTGATCGAATAGTGTTATATATTTTGGTGAATATGGTCACCTTGGGTAACCTTACCCCCCTTTGCTTAATGGTGAAGCAATCTCTTGGTGTTTTAGGGTGTTAGTGGGTGACCCTAACCCTAAACTCACCCCCCTCTCCCAATCTTGTTCTCACCCCCCCGCCCCGCCCCCCCCCCCCCCAATTGAGAAAAAGTCTCTCTCTCCCTCTCCCACTCCCTACGTCTCCCTCTCTTTTGGCTCTCTTTCTCTCTTTCACACATCCCCCATGTGTTTGACAAAATGCCAAGGAGAAGAAGAGGAGGTGCAAGTGCAAGACTAGGTGAGTGTGTGCTCATGTGTTGTTGTTGGTGTTTCTCCTCCCTCTCCTCCTCCCCTAGCCCCTCTAATGGGTTCCCCCTGGTCAGCAAGAAGAAGAGAAGCAAAGATGGAGGTGGTGGTAGTGGTGGTCGAGGTGGTCAAGGCGCTTGTGAGCCCCTACATCTCCCCCATCCCTTCCCCCTCTCTTTGGTGAGTTTTCCCTCTTCTTTATTTGGGTTTTTATGCATGTTTGGGTGTTAGGGGGGTCATGCATGGTAGATGAATGGGTTAGGGTGTGTGAGGAGGGTTGGCGAGGGGTTAAGGATGTCTGGGCGCGCTCGTAGGTCTGCCCGCACGCGTGCGCGCGGAGGTGCGCGCGCAGAGGGGAGCAGTCGGGCACGCAGGCGCGTGCGTGCGGGCGTGCGTACGGGGATCTGCCTAGCGCGCGGTGTGTGCTGGGAGTGCGCGCGGGCGCGAACGCGGGGCGGCATGTCTGAGCGCCCGGCTAGGCGCGTAGCAGGGTGCCAGCAGGTGTGGCTGCCCAGGGGCTCGGGTAGGTGCTGGGGCACTCGGGCATGCGTGCGTTCGTGCGTGCTCGCATGCGTACGAGCCCGTATGCGTGCATGTCTAAGTCTTTGGCATTTCTAGTTAAAATTGTAAGTGTTTTAAGGTGGTTATATTCACCATTCTAATGCCCTTACCTTGCAGATCTCGTCGGATGGGATGCGCGAGGTCCCGGGTTGCGGTGAGTGGTTCGATCCAACCCTTCGAGATGCGCTCGATGCGCGTAGTCGTGCGTCGCGCATCGATGGGGCACCCTAGCCATACTACTTGTGTAGATAAGTAGTATGGCCATGCTTAAGCTATAATATGTTAGATATCATGCATGCTAGGCTTATATTACATGTATTGTATACATGTATGAATGACTGTATCGCATGCGCCCCTCTAGTATGGGCATGTATTTTCTATAATGTGTATGGATGTATAAAATAGGGCATTCCTTAGGTAGTATTGTAATACTACTCCCACTATATTAATAATATCTAGCAAGATTAACATGGGTTAATAACCGGGTGCATACTTAATATTCCGTGGTAATAAGACTCGAAGGCGTGGTGTAGTTGTTGCGCCCATGCTAATGGGGCAAAGCTATGACAAACTTCATGAGATGATGAGCTCTCTCTCTCGCCCTCTCCCTTTGTACGAACTGAGTAAGTAGATGCGATTTCCTACTCGACTCAAGTTCGTTTGGAATATTGGCATGCACCTGTTAGTGCGCGAGGTCACGCTTGACCCTTCCCTTTTTAAGTTGGTGATATCCAACGCATTTTAGAGTATACCTTGTATGCTTATATGCTTGTATGAGGTATGCTTGTATGCTAGTATGCTTGTATGAAGTATGCTTATATGCTTGCACGCTTGTATGCATATTATTTGGCCATGCATGATATGTATGTTGTATATGTATTGTTATATATGTGTCACTTTTATCCTTCTGGTAACCATTGGAACATTCTGGCAGTTTTTCAACTTTTTCGTTTTTCGATCGGAACCGCTAAAATTTTGGACTTTTGGCTGTCACCCTGAGTTTGAGAGCTCCGATTGAAAATCTAACTGCATATTATGTGTCCTGGTGCCATTTCAAGCCACTCACGAAAATTTCATCGAATTCCGGTAACGTTTCAGAATTTTGCAGTTCCGAATCGTATCCGGGTTTTGACCGTGCGAGAAGTCATGGGGAGACTTGACTTGGTCAAGGTTGACCTTTGACTTGGTCAAATGATTTTGGTTTTTAGTGTGGTTGGGTTGACTTGGGTCAAATCTCACCTAAACCTAACTAAACCTAGCCTAAACCTAATTAGTGCTAAGTGTAAGTGGTGAGTGTGTGAGGGGTGTGTGTGGCCCCCTTCAAGTCCACGCCTAGGTATAGTGCCCCCCCCCCCACTATTCATCATCTTCTCCACCTCTCAATCTCTCTCTCCCCTCTCTTTAAAACCCCCTTTTGACCTAGCTAGAGGTGTTGGATCAAGAAACCCTAGAAGCAGAAAAGATAGGTGAGGACCCGATCTATCTTCCTATGGTCTCAGATTCGAGTTCCCTCATGTGTGACCCCCTCTCATGGTCCCTTTTTACCTCTCTTTTCAGCCCCTCTTTGGCTGAGTGGAGATCTTGGTGGTGGTGGTCTTGGAGGTGGTAAATCGGTGCGCGAAGAGCACCCGATCTCCTCCCCTTCCTTTCCTCTCCTTGGGTGAGTCTTCTTTCCTTCCTTTTCTTGTTTAGATGCATGTTTAGGAGGTGTTTCTGGATGTGCTAGGTGAGCATGAGGGTTTGGGGTGGGGGAGGACTGAGGGAGGTGGAAGAGTCGGCTCAGGCAGTGCGGGCTCATCGGCGCCTGCGCGTGCAGGCAGGGCAGGCTGGCAGGCGCAGGGCAGGCGTGCTGTAGGGCGAGCTGGCAGGGGTCGCAGGCGTGCGCGGGCGGTGTGCGGGTGCTGCACAGGGGGCGCAGTGCGCGTAGGGCGAGCAGGCGTGCGAGCGGGGAGTGCGTGCGGGGTACTGTGCTGGGGCGCAGTGCGTGCGGGTGTGCGCGCAGGGCGCTGCGCTGGGGCGCAGTGCGCGCGGGTGCATCCGGGGCTGGACGCGCGGTGCGCGCGGGCGCGCGCGTGCGTGCGCCCGAGAGTGCGGCATGTCTGGGTGCGCGGGGTGGGGCGCGCGGGCAGGGGCGCGGCAGTGTGCCCGGGGCTCTGGCGTGCGTGCGTGCGTGCGTGCACACCCGTGCGTGCGCGTGCGGGTGGCCGTGCGCATGGCTGCCGGGGTGCGGGAGTGAGTCGGGGCACTCGGGCTCGCGTGCGTACGGGCCGTATGTACGCTTGTCCGAGTGTTGGGTATTTTTAGTGTATTTTTGTGTGTATTGTGTATTTTACTCACCGTGTTGAATACCCTGTCTTGCAGATCTTGACGGACGGTCACGCGACGACCCGGGTATTGGTGAGTGGGACAATCCAACCCAGTTGGGAGGCGTATGTGCTCTTAGGCGTGTATCGTCCTCCCTGTGGGGCACCATAGTTTAATATTAACTTGTATAATATGTAATCTATGCAGGCATGATTGTTATGTAGTATGCATGCCACCCTAGACCTTGTATGTTAGGGACTTGCACCCTTAGGATATGTGTAAGAGCCATGCATCCTGATACCATATTTTCATGCTAGGAAGCCTTGACCTGTGCATGTTCCCATTTAGTTTAATTTATTTAAATCAAATGTGAGTTATTGGTAATGAGCATGCTTAGTGAATATTATAACCATGAGGTTATAATACAGGCTTCCCCGCATCGTAGTTATGCGCCCTGGAGGAATTCGCAAGAATTCATGACATTTAAATTGTTAGGAAGATGTTGCCGACGGATCCGATTGGATCGTATACGTGTGGGTAGGCTGTTTCTGTTCCCTTCGTTGGATCCGTATAGAGACTGCCCCAGCGTTAGACAGGCCGTCCTGACAGAGGGCTCCCATCAGTAGGTACCTCCTGATTTGGTTTCGGACTGTGCTGAATTGTGGGAGTAGACCAGGCGGGCTACGGAGTGGAGGAGAGACTATCGGTGGACCAAGGGTGATTAACAGCCTAGTCAGTCCCAATAGACCGTGTCACCTATTGGAGGGTGAGGGTGAGGGTGTGGTGGGTCGGCGATGTAGCGACCCACTGGATTGTGTAGTTCCTGCCACTTTGAGGCTTTGAATAATTTTGAGGTTAATATGAATTGTGATGCATGGGTTGTGCTATTCACTGAGCGTGTGGCTCACCCCTCGCATATTTTTTCTCCAGTTATCACTGAGTCGGATCTGAAGGAGGAGCTCCCCGAGGGACTTCAGCAGTAGCGGAGCAGCGCCACGTTCCGCGAGTGTTAGAGGCTATCAGCATCCCTTTTTGATTGTATGTATTATATTTCCGTGCTTGGGCACCTGTTTGTATTATATTGGATGTCATTGTATATATTGGCTCTCACAGGACAGTTGATTATGTATCGAGTCTGTAATATGTTTTTGAATTACAGACTCAGTCTTTTAGCTTCCGCTATTTGTGTATATATCATGTCAGCCTTGCTTTTGTCTGTGTTGTCATTTTGGTGTTGTTTAGAGTATGTTATTGACCTCCTGTATAGACTGCTGATATCATATATATACTTGCCGCGTCCCGGGGACGGCCGCCCTGGGGCGTGACAAAAGTTGGTATCAGAGCCTGGTCTTCTTTTTCGTAGAGATGAGTCCTAGGATTTCTATATGAGTATTCTGATCCTAGTGTCTGGTTTTCTTAGGTTGCTGATATGCCTCCTCGCAGAGGACGGCGCGGACGTGGTCCCTCTCGACCTTTGGAGGTTTTCGGACCTACCAGAGGCGAGGATGCTACTGGAGAGTCCTCGGCTGTGAGGCCAGGACCGGCGCAGGAGCCTCCTACATGGGAGCGTGCTTTCGCTCGGATAGCAGATTTGGTGGAGACTCAGACGAGGGCACTGGAGGCCCAGACTAGGGTGTTGGCTGAGCAGGCTAGAGAGATTCAGGAGCTGAGGGCAGCCCGTGATGCAGTTCCACAGGTCCCCTTGGTGGCAGATCCGCCTGTGGTACCCGATGTACCCCCAGTCCCCGTAGTGATTCCGGCGGTGAGAGTTCAGGATCCCCTGGAGAGGGAGGTGGAGCTAGAGGCTGCAGCGCGAGTGCATCAGAGTGGCCTCAATGCCTTTCTGAAGCTCCACCCTCCCGAGTTCCATGGCCAGACGGCGGATCCCCTTGCCCCAGAGCGTTGGTTGATGGAGGTGGACACGATCTTCTCGACCATGCATTGCACCGACCGCCAGCGAGTCTCCCTGGCCACCTTCATGCTGAAGGGTAGCGCCGCCGACTGGTGGGCTACCCGATCGGTGGACATCCCCGAGGGAGTGGAGCAGCTTTTATGGGCGGGATTCCGGAGGTATTTCCTGGAGGAGTACTTCCCGTTCTCGACGCGCCAGATCGTGATGCAGGAGTTCGAGCAGCTGACGCAGGGCTCCATGTCTGTCGCTGACTACTCCACGCGCTTCACGAGGCTTTCCAGATTCGCCCCAGCCTTGGTGATGGATGAGGAGACGCGGTGCCGTCGTATTGAGCTTGGTCTCAGTAGCGCCATTCGGGTGCATGTCACCTCCCAGGCTTTCACGAGGTACTCGGACTTGGTGTCTCGGGCGAAGACAGTCGAGCGAGACCTCGGGATCTCCGTGAGGGTTCCGACCCCTTCTGCAGACCAGAGACCTCCCAGGAGCCAGGACCAGGGACAGCGCAAGAAGAAGAGGCCCCGCTTTGATCAGTCAGCGGCTGCCTCTCCTCCAGTCGATGTGGTGCCAGCGCGAGGTCCAGCACCCATTGCGGCAGTGCCAGTCCAGGCCAGGCGACCGGAGACGCGGCGCTGTTACCACTGTCAGCGCATCGGGCATATCTTGTATAATTGCCCTGATGCTGGCCGACCCCGCGTGCTGCCTCCGCAGCAGCAGCAGCAGTTCCAGCAGCAGCCTCAGCGCCAGCAGCAGCAGCAGCCTAGCGCCAGCAGCAGCAGCAGCCTCAGCGTAGCAGCAGCAGCACAGGGTGGCCGTGTTGACCAGAGGAGGCAGCCAGCGCAGCCGGCGAGGCGTGCCCCTGCTCCTCAGCCGCAGTTTGTTCAGGGCCGAGTGGCAGCGCTTTCGGCAGAGGAGGCTTAGGCTTCGGGTAGCGTGGTCCGAGGTATTGTTCAGATCTCCCAGCTCCCTGCATATGTGTTATTTGATTCCGGAGCCACGCACTCGTTCGTGTCTCCCGCTTTTGCGAGACGGATGGGCATGGCGTCCGCCCCTCTTGATGCTATCCTGGAGATATCATTGCCTGTTGGAGACCGTATTCTCCTCCGTTCTGTGTACCGAGGGTGTACGGTGGTGGTTGCGGAGCATGAGTTCCCAGTGGAGTTGGTAGAGCTCGCTATGACGGACTTCGATGCCATCCTGGGAATGGATTGGCTCTCAGCTAGTCACGCCAGCATCGACTGTTTTGCCAAGTCGGTGTCTTTCCACCTTCCGGGTCGGAGGTCTTTCCAGTTCGTGGGCGATCGTGACGTAGCCCCTTTGGGGTTCGTGTCGTCCATCCAGGCGTGGAGACTCCTTCAGGGAGGATGCGAGGGCTTTCTGGCGTATATTGCTCAGGAGGACGCACCGCTGCGGGCAGATATCAGTCAGACTCCGGTCGTGGCAGAGTATCCTGAGGTTTTCCCTGATGATCTTCTGGGATTACCACCGGATCGCGCGATCGAGTTTGAGATCAATCTGATTCGGGGACCGAGCCGATTTCGAGAGCTCCGTACCGGATGGCCCCAGCAGAGCTGAAGGTGCTCAAGGAGCAGTTGGAGGAGTTGGAGAAGGGCTTCGCACGTCCGAGTGTTTCTCCGTGGGGAGCCCCTGTTCTGTTCGTCCGGAAGAAGGACGGTTCGCTGCGGCTTTGTATCGATTACAGGCAGCTGAACAAGCGGACAGTGAAGAACAAGTACCCCTTGCCGCGGATTGATGATCTGTTTGACCAGCTCCAGGGAGCGCGAGTCTTTTCTAAGATCGATCTCCGCTCGGGCTACTATCAGCTGAAGATCCGGGAGTCAGACATTCCGAAGACGGCCTTTCGCACCCGTTATGGGCACTACGAGTTCAGAGTACTGCCGTTTGGGTTGACGAATGCGCCGGCGGCCTTCATGGATCTGATGAACCGGGTGTTTCGGCCCTTCCTCGACTCCTTTGTGGTAGTATTCATCGATGACATATTGGTGTACTCGAGGAGTCTTGAGGAGCATGCTCACCATCTTCGCACTGTCTTGGAGACTTTGGCCCGACATCAGTTGTTCGCCAAGTTCAGCAAGTGCGAGTTTTGGTTGGAGCGTATGGCCTTTCTGGGCCATGTGATTTCCGGCGAGGGCATATCTGTGGACCCGGACAAGACGCTCGCCGTGTCGAATTGGCGTCGACCGTCGAACCCCACAGAGATTCGGAGCTTCCTGGGCTTGGCGGGTTATTACAGGAGGTTTGTCGAGGGTTTCTCGAAGATAGCTGTACCTCTTACCCGCCTCACTCGGAAGGATGTCCGGTTCGAGTGGTCCCCGTCTTGCGAGGAGAGCTTCCAGGAGTTGAAGCGAAGGCTCACCTCAGCGCCAGTTCTTACCCTTCCGTCTGGGAGTGGTGGGTTCGCAGTATACTCCGATGCATCGCGGTTGGGTGTGGGTTGCGTCCTGATGCAGCACGGTAAGGTTGTGGCTTACGCGTCGCGTCAGTTGAAGCCCCATGAGCAGAATTACCCCACCCACGACCTTGAGTTGGCAGCGATCATCTTTGCGCTGAAGATGTGGAGGCATTACCTCTATGGCGAGGAGTTCGAGCTCTTTACTGATCATAAGAGCTTGACATATTTGCAGTCCCAGCCGGAGCTCAACATGCGTCAGAGACGTTGGGTCGAGTTCCTGAAGGACTATGATTGTGACATCGCTTACCATCCGGGTAAGGCGAATGTCGTGGCAGATGCTCTCAGCAGGCAGCCCTTGGGCATGGCCGCCCATATGGCTGTACATCGTTGGAGGCTTCTAGAGGAGGCCGCTTGCTGGATCAGCGTTCGAGAGACTCCTGCGGGTGGCTTTTTGGCCAGGCTAGTGGTGCAGCCCGTTCTTCTCGACGAGATCCGCACGGCTCAGGGCAGGATCCCACTTTCTAGTCCTCTCTGAAGGCGTTGCCCGGGGCGAGCGTCCGGACTACCAGATTCGCGAGGACGGGATCCTGCGGTTCAGAGGCCGAGTATGCATTCCTGACGACGCAGAGCTGAAGCAGAAGATCTTGGACGAGGCCCATCGTTCGAGGTACACAGTGCATCCTGGTGGCACGAAGATGTACAGGGGCCTTCGTCGTGGCTACTGGTGGCGCGGGATGAAGACGGATATTGCCCGTTTCGTTGCCCGATGCTTAGTATGCCAGCAGGTGAAGTCGGAGCATCAGCGTCCTATGGGGAAGCTGCAGTCCATTGAGATCCCTCAGTGGAAGTGGGAGCAGATCACCATGGACTTCGTCTCGGGTTTGCCGAGGTCACGTTCGGGTCGCGATGCCATCTGGGTGATCGTCGACCGACTGACGAAGTCCGCTCATTTCCTCCCCATCCGACTCACCGATTCTCTGGACACCCTGGCGCAGTTGTTTGTCTCAGAGATTGTTCGTCTCCATGGCACTCCCGTCAGCATCATTTCTGATCGAGACGCGCGATTTACTTCGAGGTTCTGGCGTAGCCTCCAGCACGCCCTTGGTACGAACCTCCACTTCAGTACAGCGTTTCATCCGCAGACGGACGGCCAGTCGGAGAGGACGATTCAGACCCTGGAGGACATGCTGCGAGCCTGCGTTCTCGATTTTGGGGGCAGTTGGGAGAGGCACCTTCCGTTGGTGGAGTTTGCCTACAACAACAGCTACCACTCGAGTATCAGGATGGCTCCTTACGAGGCGCTTTATGGCCGCAGCTGCAGGTCCCCCTTGTGTTGGGACGAGGTCGGAGAGCGCCAGTTGGAGGGACCAGAGATCATTCACCAGACCTCAGAGATGGTGAAGACGATTCGCGAGCGTATCCGAGTCGCTCAGAGCCGTCAGAAGAGCTACGCCGACCGTCGTCGCCGTGAGCTTGCCTTCGAGGTTGGTGACCATGTCTTCTTGAAGGTGTCCCCGATGAAGGGCATCTTCCGTTTCGGTGTGTGGGCCAAGCTGAGTCCGTGTTTCATTGGGCCGTTCCTCATCCTCGAGCGAGTTGGGGAGGTGGCCTATCGCATAGCTCTGCCCCCACAGTTGGCTCAGGCCCATGACGTCTTCCATGTCTCGCAGCTGAGGCGTTATGTCCACGATCCTGCTCACGTCATCCCGTTCGAGCCGCTCATCTTCGAGCCGGACTTGTCATTCGTGGAGCAGCCGATTGAGATCCTGGCAAGGGGTACTTGTTCTTCACGGTCCGCTTGTTCAGCTGCATGTAATCAATACAAAGCTGCAGCGAACCGTCCTTCTTCCGCACGAACAAAACAGGGGCTCCCCACGGAGAAACACTCGGACGTGCGAAGCCCTTCTCCAGCAACTCCTCCAACTGCTCCTTGAGCACCTTCAGCTCGGCTGGGGCCATCCGGTACAGAGCTCTCAAAATAGGCTCGGTCCCCGGAATTAGATTAATCTCAAACTCAATCACGTGATCCGGTGGTAATCCCGGAAGATCATCGGGGAAAACCTCTGGATATTCCGCCACGATCGGAGTCTGACTGATATCTGCCCGCAGTGGTGCGTCCTCCTCAGCAATATACGCCAGAAAGCCCTCACATCCTCCCTGAAGGAGTCTCCACGCCTGGATAGATGACACGAACCCCAAAGGGGCTATGTCACGATCGCCCACGAACTGGAAAGACCTCCGACCCGGAAGGTGGAAAGACACTGACTTCGCAAAACAGTCGATGCTGGCGTGACTAGCTGAGAGCCAATCCATTCCCAGGATGGCATCGAAGTCCGTCATGGTGAGCTCTACCAACTCCACTGGAAACTCATGCTCCGCAATCACCACGGTACACCCTTGGTAAACAGAACGGAGGAGAATACGGTCTCCGACGGGTAATGATATCTCCAGCATAACATCAAGAGGGGCGGACGCCACGCCCATCCGTCTTGCAAAAACGGGAGACACGAACGAGTGCGTGGCTCCGGAATCAAATAACACATGCAGGGAGCTGGGAGATCAAAACAATACCTCGGACCACGCTACCCGAAGCCTGTGCCTCCTTGGCCGAAAGTGCTGCAACTCGGCCCTGAACAAACTGCGGCTGAGGAGCAGGGGCACACCTCGCAGGCTGCACTGGCTGCCTCCACTGGTCAACTCGGCCACCCTGTGGCTGCTGCTACTGACGCTGAGGCTGCTGCAACTGGCGTGGGTGCTGCTGCTGGTGCGGCTGCTGCTGCTGCTGCTGCGAAGGCAGCACACGGGGTTGGCCAGCATCAGGGCAATCATATGAAATATGCCCGACGCATCGACAATGGAAACAGCGCCGCTTCTCCGGTTGCCTGGCCTGGACTGGTACTGCCGCAATGGGTGCTGGACCTTGCGCTGGCACCACATCGACTAGAGTAGCGGCGGCCGCTGACTGATCAAAGCGGGGCCGCTTCTTCTTGCGCTGTCCTTGGTCCTGGCTCCTGGGGGGTCTCTGGTCTGTAGAAGGGGTTGGAACCCCCAAAGGGACCCCAAGGTCTCGCTCGACTGTCTTCGCCCGAGACACCAAGTCCGAGTACCTCGTGAACGCCTAAGAAGTGACATGCACCCGGATGGTGCTAATGAGACCCATCTCAAAATGACGGCATCGCGTCTCCTCATCCATCACCAAGGCGGGGGCGAACCTGGAAAGCCTCGTGAAGCGTGTGGAGTAGTCAGCGACTGACATGGAGCCCTGCGTCAGCTGCTCGAACTCTCGCATCACGATCTGGCGTGTCGAAAACGGGAAGTACTCCTCCAGGAAGTATCTCCGGAACCCCGCCCATAGAAGTCGCTCCACTCCCTCGGGGATGTCCACCGATCGGGTAGCCCACCAGTCGGCGGCGCTACCCTTCAACATGAAGGTGGCCACGGTGACACGCTGCCGGTCGGTGCAGTGCATGGTCGAGAAGATCTTGTCTACCTCCATCAACCAACGCTCTAGGCAAGGGGGTCCGCGTCTGGCCATGGAACTCGGGAGGGTGGAGCTTCAGAAAGGCAGTGAGGCCGCTCTGATGCACTCGTGCTGCAGCCTCTAGCTCCACCTCCCTCTCCAGGGGATCCTGAACTCCCACCACTGGAATCACCACGGGAACAGGGGGTACGTCAGGCACCACCGGTGGATCTGCCACCAAGGGGACCTGTGGAACTGCCTCGCGGGCCGCCCTCAGCTCCTGGATCTCTCGTGCCTGCTCAGCTAATGCCCTAGTCTGGGCCTCCAGTGCCCTAGTCTGAGTCTCCACCAGATCTGCTATACGAGCGTAAGCACGCTCCCATGCAGGAGGCTCCTACGCCAGTCCTGGCCCCATAGCCGAGGACTCTCCAGTAGCATCCTCGCCTCTGGTAGGTCCGGGAACCTCCAAAGGCCGAGAGGGACCACGTCCATGCATTCCTCTACGAGGAGGCATATCAGCAACCTAAGAAAACAGACACTAGGATCAGAATACTCATATAGAAATCCTAGGACTCATCTCTAAGAAAAACAATTGGCTCTGACAGGACCAGGCTTTGATACCAACTTTTGTCACACCCAGGGTGGTCGTCCCCGAGACGTGGCAGGTATATATAATATCAGCAGTCTATACAGGAGATCAATAACATACTCTAAACAACATCAAAAATGACAACATAGACAATAAGGTAGCTGACATAATATATACAAATAGCGGAAGCTCAAACGACTGAGTCTGTAATTCAAAGACATATTACAGACCCGATACATAATCAATTGTCCTGTGAGAGCCAATATATATACAATGACATCCAAATACAAGTATGTGCCCAGCACGGATAACAATACATACAATAAAAAAGGGATGCTGATGGTCTCTCACTCGCAGAACATGACGCTGCTCCGCTACTGCTGTGGTGCCTCGGGGAGCTCCTCCTTCAGATCCGACTCAGATATAACTGGAGAAAAATATATGCGAGGGGTGAGCCACACGCTCAGTGAATAGCACAACCCATGCATCACAATTCATATTAACCTCAATCAATTTATAGCCCCTAAAACTGGAGCAACTACACATTCTAGTGGGTCGTTTCATCGCCAACCCACCTCCCCCCTCACCCTCACCCTTTACTGGGGTGACATGGGCCTCTTGGGGCATACTAGACCGCTCTCCACCCCTGGTCCACCCGGTAGCCTCTCCCACCCTCGTAGCCTCCACCTAGTCCACTCCCACTATCAGTACTGTCCGACACATCAGAGGTACCTACGGACGGGAGCCCTCTGTCAGGTCAGCCAACGCCGGGGAGTTCCTACATCGGATCCAACCAAAAGGAGAAGACAGCCTACTCACACGGATTCGATCCTCTTGGATCCGTCGACACCGATTGTAACTCTACTAATGTCATGAATTCTCAAGAATTCCTCCAGGGCGCATAACTAAGATGCGGGGAAACATATATTATAACAACAAGGTTATAATATTCTCTAAGGCATGCTTGTAACTATATGCTCTCATTTTGATTTAATTAGATTAAACTAGATGGGAACATGCATAGTTCAGGGCTTGGTGTCTAGGCATGCATAGGCCTCTATACATGACATAAGGGTGCATTTCCCTAGCATACAAGTCTAAGGTGGCATGGATACATCATATTAATCATGCATGCATAGTTTTACATTTATTACATGTTAATACACAATTATGGTGCCCCAGGGGAGGGCAATGCACGCCTACGTGCATCGAACGCCTCCCTACTGGGTTGGATTGTCCCACTCACCGAAACCCGGGTCGTCGCGTGACCGTCCGTCAAGATCTGCACGACAGGGGCATTCAATATGGTGAGTAAACTACACAAATACATAAGAAATTTACTAGAAATACCCAATACTCGGACAAGCATGCATACGGGCCCGCACGCACGCGAGCACGCGCGTACGCACGCGAGTCCGAGTGCCCCGACACCCTCCCGAACCCACGGGCAGCCATACGCACGGCCACCCGCATGCGCACGCACGAATGCGCACGCACCCTTGCGCCCCGGGCGCATTGTCGTGCCCCTGCCCCCGCACCCAGACCCTCTGTTGTGCCCCTGCCCGCCCGCCCAGACACGCTGCCGCGCTTCCAGCCCTGCGCATACCCGCGCGTACTGCGCCCCTGCGCAGCACTCCGCGCTCATGCCCGCACTACTGCTCTTACAGGCGCGCACCCGCCAGCGCGCCCAGACGGGAGCGCACGCGCGCGGATGACTCAGCACGCGCGCCCGAGCCCCTTCCGCCCCCTCCTCAGCCCACCCTCACCCCCCTAACACCCATGCAAGCATGCATAACCATTTAAACATCCTAAACAAGCATCTAACCTAGCTAGGGGAGGAGAATGACTTACCCAAAGAGAGGAAGAACAAAGGGAGGAACTCGGGTGCCCTTTGCGCACCGAATCGCCACCACCGAGACCACCAACACCTCAGCCACTCTCAGCCCTAAAGTGGCTGAAAACAGGGGGGAAAAAGGGAAGCCATGAGAGGAGGTAAACAAAGGGGAAAGCAAAACAAAAACCATACAAGGGTAGATCTCACCCTTACCAATCTTTTTCCCTTCTAGGGTTTTTCTTTTCTTCTTCTCCTACTAGCTCTAATGGGGGAAATAAAGAGAAGGGAAGATGGATTTGTGTGTGAGAGTGAGAGAAGAAGAGAAGAGAAGAGAAGAGAAGGGGAGAGAAGGAAGGGGACGCCCACTTTAGGGCACACACTCACACACACACACTCACACACTCACACACACTTAGGTTTTTGTGTTTGACTTTGGGTCAACCTAACCACACAAACAAACAAAATGACTTGACCAAGCCAATGGTCAAACTTGAATTGGTCAAAGTCATCTTTGACTTGGTCAAGTCTCCCTTTGACATTCCTGCTCGGTCAAAACCCGGATACGATTCGGAACTGCCAAATTCTGAAACGTTACAGGAATTCGATGAAATTTTCGTGAGTGGTTTGAAATGGCACCAGGACACATAATGTGCAGTTAGATTTTCAATCGGAGTTCTCAAGCTCATGATGATAGCTAAAAGTTCAAAAATTTGGCGGTTCCGATCGAAAAAAGAAAAAGTTGAAAAACTGCCAGAATGTCGCAAAGGTGCCCAAAGGCTAAAAGTGACACATATATAACATATCTGCTTTTCGACCAATACTCGACATTTCAACTAGAGGCAACTAACACCCCCTGGTTCATCTCTATACGGTGGTCACTTTCTTCTTTTTACAACTTTTATTTACTTATTCTATATATCTATTTTTTTGATCCATACTCGACGTTTCAACCAGAGGTTGCTAACACCCCCCTGGTTGAATTCTGTACGGTGGTCACATTTAAATTCCCTCCCACGTGTCAACAGCCCCTTTTTCAAGCCTTATCTAGCAGAAAAGGATTCCCTGTTTTTCACCTCTGTGTGAGGTAGGCCCGTAGCTCAGAGAGGAGAACCCACACAATTTCCCAGCGAGGCGATCAACAGCAACACTAACTTTTCTCGCTTTTTGAGAAAGCAGGTGACGATCACAAACAAACCCCGTCTCTTCTGAGAAGCAGTCGGGCGGCTCAGAAACGACTCTATGGGCGGAGATTTGATTAGTCACGAGACGGACTAGGACCAAGTTCACAGAACCACCAAGTTTTACATACCAACAAATTGGCGATCATGGTGGGACTCCCTTCATAAAAAATGACAAAAGGTAATCCTTTTCTGCATTCTAAGAACTTGATAAAACTTCTATTTCTAGGAAGTTCCAATTTGCCCCAAGTGGCCCCCAAGTTTACTGCATTGTCTATTGCTTTACACCTGGTTGCACTAAGATGCATCAGTTATCGCTTTATTTACTTCTTTTGAGACACCCAAAATTACTTTATCTGTCTCAAAATGGCTCAATTCAATAGCAATAATACCTTCAATAGCAAAGCACAACAGTTAAAACATAAGAAGCAGTTTCTAGGTCTATTAGCAAAGAGAATGGACACATTAGGGTACACATCAGTGGAGGACTTGCTGAATGCCTTCACCAACCACCTCCAACAAATCCAGACATCCTCTTTGAACCAAGGAAACCCTGTTACCGATCTAGTCACCCCACAAAATGCCCAACCAATTACCCCACCAAGGGCTTATCCAGGTGCTCCTATTTATCCAGTTACCCCTACTTATCCAGTTGCTTATACCTATCCAAATACTCCTACTTATCCAGTCACCCATATAGCTCCTGTAGCCCCCATAACCACACAGGGTCCTCACCCAATTATACCAAATCCAGGACTGCTAACCTATTCACCCAGGGCCGAAAGTCTCGATGACACCATCCGGAGAATCCTCTCTGAGACAAACCCGTCCACCCCCAAGCACACATCCTTACGCCACCTACAACAAATCCCTTCCGTCAATCTCCTAGCAAATTTTAAAATTCCAAAATATCACCGGTACAATGGCTGTGGAGACCTGGATGTCCACCTAACAGCTTTTTATCTAAACTCTCGTCCCTTCTTGGACAATGAACCTCTCCTTGCATACCTATTCCAAAAGTCCTTAGAAGGAGAGGCTATCCAATGGTTTTCTACCCTGCTAATAGACCATTCATCCAATTTTTCAATCATGAGCGATAAATTCCTGAGTCTCTACGGTTACCAAAGAACCAGGATCCCCTCTATCTTAGACCTCACAGCTGAACGAATGGAGCATGGAGAGGACTTTGAATCCTACGTGTATAGGTGGTGCACCCTTGTGCACCAAACTAGCCTGCAATTACCAGAGTGTCAAGAAATTGACATGATATTACTAAACCTGACCCCAGAACTTTGTACGAGCCTTTCGTACGGAGATTGCACCACCTATCAACTCCTAATAGATAGACACAACCGGATCCAACGCTGTATTGGACCCCCTACCCCATTTACTCCCAACAACTGGACAGGACCCTTTAGTAAAAACCCCATGACAACCCCCATGGTAGAGGGGATTACAAGACAAGTTTCGGCACTCTACCCGAATGGACCACGAGGCCAAGATCGAGAGCCAGCTCTGAGACCATATACACCCGAACAATCCAGATATATACTGCCTCAGCAGGTGACCTACCCTAATAATTTTTACTCTCGATCGACACTCGTGTCCGTGCCGTCACATATAAACCCTACAGTCCAAACACTGCAGTCCAAAACCCTATAAACCAAAATCAATTCTCCCAGGCACAACCCAGTCAGGCTTACAGCAATAGTGCCAGAACTTCTCCTGCCTATGCCCCTGGTCCACAAAAATAACAAACCTTTGTTCCCCGGCAACCACTCCAAAGGCAATACACTTTTGTTCCACCCCCATCAACCTATGAGTCTCTGGCACCTGAAATTATAGAATCTACAGAATGTCCCAAGCAGGAATCTGACAATGATGAAGAGTTTTTGGATGGAGAACTATTGGAACTCTTTTACCCTACTCCAACACAACCCAAATCCACCATCCAAACCATAGGCCTAGCTGAGTTTGAATCCCCATTGTCTATATCTACTCAAGATCCAATCATATCTTGGCCTATTGAACCTATCTTGACCATCTTAGATGACTCACACTCTGACTCATCAGATTCTGAGGTTGACCCAGACCGGGTTCAATCAATTGTGTGTGTCATTGAATCAAAACCGCTCATATTTAAAAATGCACAATTTGAGGGAGCAATCGAGCCATCCCAATTGCCAGATCCACTCGATTTGCCATCCTAACTATTTGAGGAGCTCCCTCCCGATTCCCCCGCCATATCCAAATCAATTATGTCTGATCTGATCCATATGCCCCTAATTGCACCAATTGAGGAGTTTTATCCCCACCATCATTAGGGCCTCAACATTATGTTGAATTGTGCTCCCTTGCACCTGTTCAATCAATAGTCACCTCTGCGATCTACTTTTTCATATCCACATCTTTGTTGACTGACCACCCCTCTATGAGGGATCGTTCTCTTTCTGCTGAGGATCTATGGCAGATAAAGCGCCACTCGCATTTTCGACAACATTCAGGCATTGTCCCTTTGAAACTGCTTCAATTTGAGCCTCCATAGAGGACTCATTCTGCACCATCACTGGAGGCCATCCTCCAGCACTGTACCCTACTTTTCCTTACAGCATGTTGTTTGTTTATTGCTTTCTTTAAATTCAAAATTCAAAAAAAAATCAAATAAGATAAAAGGTCAAAAAAACAAAAAAAAATTTCTTTTCACAAAGTTTATTTATTTTAGTTATTATGCATGCATTTAAAAGCTTTCATAAAAAAAAAATGAGTTCCTTGCACAAATTTAGTTTATTTTAGTTTTATCTCTCATTTCCAAGTTTTCAAAAAAATATATACAAAAAAAAAAGAAGAAGAAAGAAAGGGGAAGAAAAAGGGAAGGAAACGGAAGAGGTGCTCAGACAAATCAAGCAATCAAGACAACCCCATCTAAGGGAAAATTGCAACCAACATGGGTGGGTCCCTATGTGATCACTCATGCCTATTCTAGGAATGCCTACCGCTTGATAAATGCCGAAGGGGGCGAGGTTTCATGTCGGTGGTATGCACTTTACCAGAAGAAATTATATGCATATTTATCAATATTTGAAAAGTTTTACTCTTCCTTACTGTGAATTCCAGCGTTTAGTGCTTGATGACAATATTATGAAAATCCTGAAGATAAACTGTATTTTACTTAGACTAATACCCGCCAATCATGCCACCTTCACTACACAAGTATGATTTAAGGCTCTGTTCACCCGATAAAAGGGAAAATTGTCTGCCCCATAGACTGGGGCAATTGTTAATTTTATTAATTTTTTATTTTTTTTTGGGATTATCGTTCCCTTATTTTTAACTCCTACTTCGTGTCAACTGAGATTTAAGAGAAATATGCCCCGGGCCTAGCATACGTCCCAAAACTGGCTCTGGTACTATACAAACACTTCAAAAGAAAAAAAAAAGGGGTGGGGGGAGCAAAAAAGAACATGGGTAAAAAACAAAAACGCCCCCCCCCCCCTCAAAAGGCTATGAGAGACCAAAAGTTAAACCCCAAAGTGGGGTACACTCTCTACTTTCAACCTAAAAGCCCAAAAATTTAGTATATGCTCGGTGGGCTATACTTTCCACTCAAAAGAAAAAAATGTAATAAACAGAAGAAAGCCAGAGGGACCTAGTGAAGTAAGATTTATGCTAGGACTGGGGCAATTTTGAAGTGATTCAAAGAAGATATTACTCTCATCCCCATTCACCCACTCTTTTCCCACCATGATTAAATTAAACCAAGTCTGTTGGCTAGGCAAAATTTCAACCAAGGGTGAACCTTTCCTTACATTCACAACAGCACACACTCTCACATGAGTCTATTTAAAGTCTTGCATATCTGAGGGATGCTTATTTGTTTGATGCTTATTGAAAGTCTATTTAAATTGATTCATGGAGTTTTCAGCCTGTTTAGAGTAACGTGATCAAATATTTGAAAACTACTCCACTTGAAAACTCACCCCTCAAGCTAAACCACTTCAAAATGCCCTGGGCTGGACATGGGTGATCACAAGGTACTCTCCCTTAAATTAGCAGCATGCCTTAAAATTGCCCCCCTCACATCAAAGCATGAATTTGGCATCCATCTTAATACTTGACCATCAAAAATTGCCCCCATGCTCATTTACAAATTGCCACTTTATGCTTCTCAAAAGAAACTGCCCTACCTCTCTTTTCTCGACATCACACAACATATTCTGCCTTCATACATGTCACGACACGCATGTGCTAAACTCAAACCATGATGAAATGCATGTAAAGTTGTCATTCTTTTTAACTCATATGCTACGCTCCAAACAAATCACATCATATGCATGCAATCCCACCTTGACAACACATGCAAACATTCTTTCAAACTCATGCTAGTTCAAATCCCACCGTGACAAAGCACGCATGCAAAAAACAATCCTTTCCAAAACCATGCTCACATTATTTTACACTCAGAAATATAAAACATGCTTGTTTAAATCCCACCATGATGCATATGCATGCTGGGCATCCCTTTTGAAAAAATTTCTATTCTATTAGAAATGCTTGCACTCCCTGCCAGCATCCCAAACAAACTCAAATTCTAAAGTTTTCTAAAAACACAGCCATGTCTTGGTTTATTTTCAAATCCTACTTGATTAAAACACGACTCACTTGAAGTCTTATAACGTTACTAGTACCATTCAATTCACATTTCTTCAGTTCTGGTTCTTTTCTAGAATCTTTGTCTTTCGAATGATCCAATTCACCAAATCAAACACATTTTATTTTCTTTCTGTCTGCGATATCCCCTTGATTTGCTGAGTTACCTAATCACGGGTACGGTAGACACAAGGAAACTGACCCCGGGCTGCTCCATGCACGATGGCTAAGAACCCCATCCGAGAGTTGGATCACTCGCTTCTTTACTTTTACTCACTCCCCCACCTGGATCACTCTTTTGATAACTATTCTAGTAAACCCAGCCTCTGACGATCTAAATCAACTCCCTAAATTGTATTGGTCATGAGATCAAGACTTCTTGAAGGTCGGGCCAATCAAAATAGGGGTATCTTTCTCTTTTCAATGCTGATGATTGCGGTGGTTTGTTCCAATTAGCCGCCCCTTCTCTGACGGTTCAACCTTAGTAACCGCCTCAAGCCACCGCTTGTCAGAGATTGGACGTTTGGCAGGTCATCATACCGGCGGCATCTATTAACTAGTTGCCCCTCCCTAGGCGGCTAAAACACTTCCCTACCTAGATTCTGCCCAAATCTAGAAAACCAAGAACCAGGTACTAGGCGGCTCGTCCAAACCAGCCGTCAGACCCAGACGGCTAGGTTCAAGTAACCGGTGATTTACTGTTATTTATATATTTACAATTACTTGCTTTATTTACCCGCTTTACTCATATATCTGATTTTCGACCAATACTCGACGTTTCAACTAGAGGCGGCTAACACCCCCTGGTTGAATTCTGTACGGTGGTCACTTTCTTCTTTTTACAACTTTTATTTACTTCTGCTATATATCTGCTTTTCGACCAATACTCGACATTTCAATTAGAGGCGACTAACACCCCCTGGTTGAATTCTGTCTGGTGGTCACTTTCTTCTTTTTACAACTTTTATTTACTTCTGCTATATATCTTTTGTTTTTTACCAATACTCAACGTTTCAACCAGAGGCGGCTAACACCCGCCCCCCCCCCCCCCCCTAGTTGAATTATGTACGGTGGTCACATTTAAATTCCCTCCCACATGTCAGCAGCCCCTTTTCAAGTTCTTATCTAGCAAAAAAGGATTCCCTGTTTTTCACCTGTGTGCGGCAGGCCCGTAGCTTAGAGAGGAGAACCCACACAATTTCCCTGGGCGGCGGTCAAATCCACCCCAACTTTTCCTACTTTTTGAGAAAGCATGTGGCGATCACAACCACCTCTGAATCCTCTTGAGAAGCTGTCGGCTGCCTCAAGAAGGAACGAAAGACACCCTTCCCCATTCCGAGAGTCGATCCGACCGAGTTTGCCAAGGCACGCCCCGGATCCGAATCCCTGAAGAACCCCACACACGCCACGCCAAAAGAAAGCCCATATCTTTCTCGGAGGTACCCACGCACCCCTACTCCCGGGAAACCCACCCCCAAAAAAACAATACCGACACATCCGAGGAAGAGGGAGTGGGGGGACCTTTTTTAAACAGAAAGCCCCAGTTCTTAATGTGCTGAGCAGAGGAGGGGGAAGGGACATAAATTGGCTTCCGAGAGGACTTTTGAGGAGCTGGACCATGAGCTAGAGTCCCCTTGGTTGGAAGTGGCAGAAATGATGCCGAAGGGGATGAGTAAACAGTTTGATTGTTTACAGCTGGTGAGGGATTTGTGGGCAACAAGGGATTGGAAGGGGGTTGGGAAACAGGGGTTATAGACTGGATTGGTGATGGGGGGGTCAAAGATGTGGATGGATGAGGGGGTAAAGGAGATGGAGATGGTGATGGGAAGAGAATGCTTGGGGATTCATGAGCCTTTAATTTGAATGCATTAAAAATAGTGTCGATAGTACCTCCACACGGCGGGGGGAGCTTCTTCACAGCAGGAATTGAGAGTGAAGATGGAGGGGGCGGAGAGACCACACCTGTGACGGCCGTCGGAGGAAGGGCCGACGCTGGCTCCGCCATCGCCGGAAGTCTCCACCGAGATTTATGTTCGATGATGTCTTGATCGGTCTTTAAAAATACTTTCTCCTCCTTGCTGAACTCGTTACTTCTTATTCCATTACCGCTCACTTCGGATCTTTTCTTTGGTCGGTCTTTAAATTAAACTTCATGATCTCTTTGCCATCTTTCTCTTTGGCCAATTAAGTTTTGAAAAATGTATAGTGTAAAAACCCAAAAATCTTGATTTTGCATGGTATTTTCCATCTCCATGGAGTCGGCGTGCGCTTGGCCATGATAGATTATAAAATTTATTTTTGTTGCTTTATGAAATTTATTATTTTATGAAAAGTTATTTTGTCATATTCATTAATAATTATTTTAAATATTCTTCTTCTCTATACCATGACAACTTGACTACTTGACAATGTTATTTATTTTATTTTACAAAGATAAATTTTAAATTTTATTTTTAATGGATCGTCAATTATAGGTCTAAATTAGATCTTTTAAGAATAAAATCAACCATTTCAATGTATTTATTCTTTTTTATGTTGTAATTATTTTAAAAAATATTTATTATACTTATTATATATACATACTTGTTAAAAATATATAGAACATGCATCTATTGTTTAATAATTATTAAATTTTTACACAGTTTTATTTTTTTAATTTTACATATAATACACAATATTGTACCACGTGTATATAGCACGTGTATATAACTAGTATACCTAAAATGTAAATGTTTCATTGAAGGTTTATGTCATTTTGTAATCTCAGCAAACCCACGATGGTCCCCAACCTTTTCTCATCATTTCATTTGGTAATTGTTTTTCATATGAAAGCATTCACTATTTTTACAATAAATTATTTTACCAAAAACAAAATATTTTCCAATGGAGAAAATCTTGGTTTGGTTTCATTTTAATCGTTCATTGCTTTTCGTACGCAAATATTTTACGCATCAGAGGGAGGGAATAAGAACGTGCCCCAACCACACGAAGTACAGATCAGGGGATATAATTACTTAGAAATCCTACACACATGATCATGTGCTTATTAATTGAAACAGAACTAGTGGATCCAACCACATTATTAACGTACTCAGTACTCTCTCCACCATCGATGTTGTTTAGTGGTACAATCTAAGCAGAATAGCCACCACTCGCGCGGATTTGACACTGGCGGGGTTTCATCCCGCACTCTGAAGGCAGGTTCTCAGCCCTCTTCACCACCATCTCCTGTTCTTGAACTTGTTGCCCTTGCTCTTCCTGGGGTTCTAGTTCTTCTTGTTCTCCCTGTTGTTCTTCCTGTCTTTCTTCTTGCTCCTCTCCTTCCTCCCCTCCTCTCTCACCACGCCTTTCGCTCAACACTTCGTCAGTCAAGTGTTTGATGAGCTCGCACCTGCACTTCTTGCTCACCTTCTTCAGTTGCTGGCAGCATTGCTTAGGGGCTCCGTCGTTGCTCATCATGGTGATCACTTGCGTGCCACCTTGACCGGACTCGATGTAGGGCCGGCACACCGTGCTCAGTGCTTCATGCATGTGTTCTAACTCCCTGTCGCAATCCTCCGGGGACCAATGTTTTTTGTTGTCCTCTTCTATGGACCCCTCAACGACCACCACTACGAAGAGGAGAATTGCCAAGGCCGTCAGCTTGACAGCGCAAGTTGCCATCTTCAAAAACTGTATATCCCAAAGGGAGAGGGGTTTCTGGGATGTGGTTGGAAGAGATGTAAAGCTGCTTATTTATTGTGGTTCGTGGAGGCCTTGCATGGCCTTGCATGTCAAGTACGTGTACTGGCGATGCCTACACATGTTTGTTGGACCGCGGAGGTTGTTTGTAACATATACCTGCGTATGTATACAGACAAAAAAAGGTATTTTGTCTGCGTTAATCACGAGGGCAGTGCACGGTAAAAGGATATGTCCAGGCTTGACTGCGTTATTGTTCACTGTGTTTATCGGTTTTTTTATTTTTAAAATAAATATTTATTTAATAAAATATAAATTAAGATACACTAATATATTTTTTATTTTAAAAAAATTAAAATTTAATTTTTAGATACTGTAATAGTGTAGTATTCATTGCGGGTGCATATTGTCCTATTTAGTATACAGACTGTTAGAGAATAGAAAATTGTAAAAAGTGCTACAAAATAGATTGAGTATATTACCATTATAGCACATAATATTTAATGCATTATATTTACTCTTTTCACAATAGTGTTTTACAAATATATATATATATATATATATATATATATATATATATATATATATATATATATATAAATATCTTTTGATAGTAGTTTTGATCTTTGGTTTATGTCGCGCACTGTAGCGTTTCATGTACTTCTTTATTATATATTACTTATGGGTTAAAGACATCTAAGTCTCTACAAACATGAGAAAACCCATATAAGTACCTATTAAAATTAGGACAGACGTACGAGTTCCTGAAAACTCTAAAAAACCCAATTATCATTCCTGAGTTAAATTTTCATCTAAACTTAATGGAATATTCCCAGAATATTCCATCACATATAATTGTGTAGACATTGAAGTCCTTATAAACAGTCATAAAGACAAATTAGTCTCTGCAAAAGATAAAATTGTCCTTAAAAGACTTTTACATTAAATTGTGTACACATTGCAGTCCCTATAAATAATCATAAAGACAAATTAGTCCCCGCAAAAGACAAAATTTCTCCGAAAAGACTTTTACATTTAATTGAATAGACATTACAGTATTTATAAACAATCTTAAAGACAAATTGGTCCCTGTAAAAGATAAAAATACCCCTGAAGAATATTTACATTTAATTGTGTAGACATTGTAGACTTTATAAACAATCATAAAGACAAATAATATAATTTTTTTATTTATTTTATCATCTTCTATTATATCAATCACACTCCACCTGAAGATTACAATTTGGATGTAAAAATAATATTTTAACCGGTAGAATGTATTCTTTAGGGGCATTTTTGTTTTTTACAGGGATCATTTTGTCTTTACGATTATTTATAAGGACTGTAATGTTTATTTAATTAAATATAAAAATATTTCAGGGACAATTTTGTCTTTTACAGGGACTAATTTGTCTTTATGATTGTTTATAGGGACTGCAATGTTTACACAATTTAATGTAAAAGTCTTTCAGGGGCAATTTTATCTTTGCAGGGACTAATTTATCTTTTGCATGGACTTCAATGTCTACACAATTATATGTGATAGAATATTCTGAGAATATTCCATTAAGTTTGGATGGAAATTTAATTCAGGGATGATAATTGGGTTTTTTTAGTTTTCACGGACTCGTACATCTGTCCCAATTTTAATAAAGACTTATATGGATTTTTCTATGTTTATAGGGATTTAAATATCTTTAACCCATTACTTATTAAGGGGAAATAGATACAGTTTTTTGCATTCCAATTTTACTCACAATTTTGGCAATGACGATTCGCAATATCGGACGTTGGCTTTAATTTTAAGATGATATAGAACAATACACGAACACGCGCATCTAATTCTAGCTTTGGTTGTTTTTGTTTTATGTTATTAAAATCATAAAAATATGTTTTCAAATTTTATTTAATTTTCAACATAAAAATATAAAAATAAAAAAAATTGAGAAAAAAGGTTAACATAATATATTTTTTTATTGATTTTGTGAAGATTATTGAAACTTTTCATGTCAAGAATCTCAAGTTTTTGAATGTTTTGGATGATTGAGATTCAACGTTTATATATTATAGAATGTTTTTAAACGAGCTCACTTTTACTCTTTTCTAAAGGAGGGAAATGATAGTCGATTCGGATATTGATAGAATTTTATGGACATTATTTAAGTGATAGATTTTTATAAACTTTCACAGACTTTTGCAGACTTTCACAGATGAAGTTGACTTTTATTGACTTTTATAGACTTTTACAAATCAACTATAGCGACTGTAGTTTTAGGTCATAATTAAATTGTTTTCAATGGTGGTGTAATATTCTAAATTTTGATATCTTCATATGTTTAGAATCCCTGTTCTGTCAACTTTCTAATGCATCTTTCAGATCACGAATCGGATGTATATCGGTTAAGTTATGGGTCAAACTGTGTTAGGAGGTTGGGCAAATGAAAAGTGATAAGATGGCCCAGGGAAGGGTCATCGGATTTTCTGAAGGCTCTAAGGTGAGTCGTCGGTTTTGTGACAGCTTCGATGTGTGCAATCGACTTGGAAGCAATTTTAAATTCAAATATCTCAGTTTTGGAAACGGTGAATGTGTTAATAAGTGATAAATATGTTATAGATTTGATTGATTTTATGTCCCTCACGTGAGATATTATTTAAGTGACATTTTCTTCTCTCTTTCTCCTATCCAAACCCTAAAGCCTCTCTCTTTCTTTTCTTCTTCCTATTTCTTCTTGTGGTGGCCGAGTGGGGGAATCCAAAGAAGGATGTGTTGGTATGTTTTCTCTCCTAATCTTAATGTATTTTTCAATGATAAACATATGATTAAGATTCATGGTTTATTTTTTTGAATCTTGGGTTTTGAAAAGTTAAGATTTTCATGGAGTTTGTCATTGTCTCTTTAGATCTAGGATTTATTTACCTATATTTTATGGTTTATAATTATGTATTACTAATTTAACTATGCTTTTGGATTAACATCAAATTTATGGAGTTTTTCTTACGATTTAAACTAGAGTTTTATAAGATCTATATGCATTTTGATAAATATAGGGCTTTTGATTGGTTCTTCTCCTATATGATTGATATTTGATCTATTTTCCTCGCTCTTTTGCATCCTTTTACATGACTTATATATGAGTTTTTTTTATAATATGATTGGATCTATGTTTTCGTGTTAAATTTTTTAGGATCCTAATATTTTCATCAAAGATATCGTTTTCTTGTGTAGAGTTTCATCAACCGATTTAAACTATTGATTTTGATTTGTTTAGACATGATTTAAATCTATTTTACAGGTATTTTCAAAAATATATTATGTACGATTACGAGATAGAGCATGCAATAATTTTTTTTAAAAAAAAGTCTTTCGGACGGCTCCCTTATGAGCCGTGAGGTTTGTTATGGTGGGCCGTCGGTTTGTGTAGTGGATACCCCCCTTGAGGACCATCGGGCAGTGTCTGGACGGCCCACTTGTGAGCCGTTGGATAGGTTCTAGACGTCCCATTGAGTCGTCACTCCTTTTTTTTTTTTTTTGGAAAAACAAAATGTGTCGACTTCTTGTAATTTTGTTTAAATTGCTAGAATTAGGACATGTTATGATGTAGGCTATTTTGTTTCAGGATTGGTAGAACTAAGACATGTTAGAATTAGGACAAGAAATTTGATTTTTAATGACGGCCTATATCCGTCGCTATTGGGTATTCACGATGGCCTTTAGCATTTTTGCGACGGCTTTAGGCCGTTGATAATGCAAAATTAGCGATGAACTATATCCATTGTCATTGATTGAAATAGGCCAGTGACCTTTTAGTGATGGCCTATATCCATTGTCATTGATGATTAGTGAAGAAAGTAATAGCCAAATCGCATTTTTTTCCTTTTTTACTAGAATATATATATTTAATAAATTGTATTTTGCGTGGATAACTTATATCACACCCATTACTTGTTTGTACACCATAATACACGCATAAATAACCGTATTTTTATACAACTATTGCTAGCATGATATTGTATCTTATGTATCTAGTATCATAGAATATGGTATGCCATAGGTGGTTCATGTATCGAATTTGCTCCATGATTAGTTTTAAATATGTGGTATGCTATTTATCATTAAGTTTGTATAGTTTCATACTTAGCTTTGATATATTATGGCATGTTAAAACTAAATACTTGAATACTAAACTTTGCCTATTAGTTATAGGTGTGTGTAGGACCCGCCTTTGGGGTCATGCTAGGACATTATTCTGTTGTGAATATAGTTAATCTTCCAGCATCCCTCTTTATGGGAATTCACGAGAATTCGATAGCGTATCGGTAATGTTGTGTCTGTGTCATTTGGAGCGCTCTGTTTGAAGATTTGGGTACATAATTTTTTTTTCCTAAGTTATGTATTCCTGATTTGGTATTTGGATTTGATTTTGTAAAAATCCAAGATGAATAGGTTTAATTATGATTTTATTATGAGATGTCTAGTTTTGAGTTAGCTTCCACACAGAAGTGGAATTAGATCAACTGGATTCTTGTAGTAAAAGTTATGGGTATTTTTCCAAGTATACCCCGGGGATGGAATTCTGGCAGCAGCCCTGCTCGATGTTTAGCTCTAATTTCGGATTAGCTAGAGGGATTATCTGATCATGGCACAGGCATGAAAGTTGTAGATAATCTTCTTAGCTTTCCATCGGTCTTGGAACCAAGCAATTCGGAGCTGTATCGAGGAAGTTATGGCTGTTCCAATGAAGCTTGCGCAGAATTTCTAGTCGAAGGGCGACTAGGTCTTTTCCCCTTTAGATATTTGTGTGCTAAAAAGGCTCTCTCTCTCTCTCTCTCCCTCTCACTTCCACGAGCAGCCTCTTCTGGTCTCTCCTCTCTTTTCAAACCCCTCCCCCTAGGTGTTTGATAAAATGATTCAATGAGAAGAGAAGGTGGAGGTGCTAGTGGTGGTGGATCTTTGTGTTTGTGTGTTGTTTGTTGTTCTCCCCTCTATATCAAGCTCCCTTTTTACATGTTCTCCCCCCCCCCCCCTGTTTTGCTGCCATGAGGAGGCTGAGGAGGCTGAGTGGAGGTGGTGGTGGTTGTTTTTGGTGGCAACGTTAAGGTGCGGAAAGGGCCCCCAAACCTCTCCCTTTCTTTTCCCTCCCAAGGTGAGCTCCTCCCCTCCTTTTTCTTGGCTTTCTTGGCTTAAGGGGAGTTGTGGGAAAGTCATGCATGCTAGGTAGAGGTGTTTAGGGGTGTGTGAGAGGTTGGGAGGGGTTAAAATGAGGTTAGGAGGGCTTGGGCGCGCGCTTGGCGCGGTCTGCGCGCGCGCGCGCGCAGGCGGGCGCAGTCGGGCGCGCAGGCGGGCGCAGTCGGGCGCGCAGTCGCGCGCGGGTGCGTGCGCGCTGGTGGCTGTGCGTATGGCTGCCCGGGGGTTCGGGAGTGTGTCGGGGTGCTCGGACTCGCGTACGTACGGGCCGTATGTACGTTTGTCCGAGTGTTGGGTATTTTAGTGTATTTTTGTATGTATTTGTGTATTTTACTCACCGTGTTAAATACCTGTCTTGCAGATCTTGACGGACGGTCACGCGACGACCCGGGTATTGGTGAGTGGGACAACCCAACCCAGTAGGGAGGCGTTATATGCACTTGGGCGTATACCGTCCTCCCCTGGGGCACCATAGTTTTATATTGACTTGTAAATATGTGCAAGCATGATTGTTATGTAGTATGCATGCCACCCTAGACCTTGTATGTTAGGGACTTGCACCCTTAGGATATGTGTAAGAGCCATGCATCCTGACACCTTGTTATCATTCTAGGAAAGCCTCGACCTATGCATGCATCCTATTAGTTTAATTTATTAAATTAAATGCAACTTATGATATTTTTAGCATGCCTTAGGGAATATTAAGGGGCCTTGCGAGGTCAACATTGAGACCGGGGCTAGGGTACTCCGTGTTCCTTGTTTGGTTGTCGGGATGTCCTATATCGGGACCTCATGGTGCCCTCCCAAGGTTTCTTTTCTCGATAATATTAATATATGTTCCCCGCATCTTGGTTATGCGCCCTGGAGGAATTCTGAAGAATTCATGACATTAGAGTTGTTGAGATGTGTTGTCGACGGATCCGAGTGGATCATATGCGTATGGATAGGCTGTTCTGTTCCCTTCGTTGGATCCGTGTAGAGACTGCCCCAGCGTTAGAAAGGCCATCCCGTGAGAGGGCTCCCATCAGTAGGCACCTCTTGATTTGGGACGGACTGTGCTGAATGTGGGAGTGGCCAAGCGGCCTACGGAGTGGAGGAGAAACTATCGGTGGACCAAGGGTGACCAACAGCCTAGTCAGTCCCAATATCCTATGTCACCTATTGAGGGGTGAGGGTGAGGGTGTGGTGGGTCGGCGATGTAGCGACCCACTGGTTTGTGTAATTGTGGACCAAGGATGATTAACAGCTTAGTAAGTCCCAATATCCTATGTCACCTATTGAGGGGTGAGGGTGAGGGTGTGGTGGGTCAGCGATGTAGCGACCCACTGGATTTGTGCAGTTCCCGACACTTTGAGGCGTTAATAATAAAATTGTGGTTAATATAAATTGTGATGCATGGGTTGTGCTATTCACTGAGTGTCACGCCCCAGGGTCGGCCGACCCCGGGACGCGGCAAGTGTATATATGATATCAGTAAATAGGAGTTCAATAACATACTCACACAACAGCTAAAAATGACAACACAGATCAAAGCAGGGCTGACATGATATATACACCAAATAGCGGAAGCTAAAAGACTGAATCTATAATCCAAAAACATATTACAGACTCGATACATAATCAACTGTAATGTGAGAGCCAATATATACAAGGACATCCAAATACAACACAAACGCGTGCCCAAGCACGGAATATAATACATACAATCAAAAGGGATGCTGATAGCCTCTGATACGCGCGGGACGTGGCGCTACTCCGCTGCTGATGAAGTCCCTCTGGGAGCTCCTCCTCCAGATCCGACTCAGATGACACTGGAGAAAATATTATGCGAGGGGTGAGCCACACGCTCAGTGAACAGCACAACCCATGCCCCACAATTTATATTAACCACCAGAATATTAACCCACAATCACATTATTAAAAGCCACAAAATGGCAACAGCTATACAGGCCAGGGGGTGGTCACTATCGCCAACCCACTACACCCTCACCCTCACCCCTCAATATGGTGACATAGGATATTGGGACTGACTAGCCTGATAAACATCCATACACATCCACACACCCTCACCCTCACCCTCACCCCTCAATAGGTGACATAGGATATTGGGACTAATAATCATCCATACACAATCATACACCCTCACCCTCACCCCTCAATAGGTGACATAGGATATTGGGACTAACAATCCAGTGGGTCGCTACATCGCCAACCCACTACACCCTCACCCTCACCCCTCAATGGGTGACATAGGATATTGGGACTGACTAGGCTGATGGTCGCCCTTGGTCCACCGATAGTCTCTTCCCACTCCGTAGGCTGTTTGGCCACTCCCACATTCAGCACAGTCCGAGTCCAAGATCAGGAGGTGCCTACTGATGGGAGCCCCTACACGGGACAGCCTTTCCAACGCCGGGGTAGTCTCTAAAGGATCCAACGAAGGGAACAGATCAGCCTATCCATCGCATATGATCCACTCGGATCCGCTGACAAACACATCTCTACAACTCTAATGTCATGAATTCCTCAGAATTCCTCCAGGGCGCATAACCAAGATGCGGGGAACATATATAATAATAATAATAACAAGGGTATAATATTATTGGGAAAGAAACCTTGGGAGGGCAGGGTGAGGTCCCGATATAGGACATCCCGACAACCAAACAAGGAACACGGAGTACCCTAGCACGGGTCTCAATGTTGACCTCGCAAGGCCCCTCCCTATAATATTATCTAAGGCATGCAATTAAACATATTCTAGCATTTAATTTAACAAATTAAACTAGTAGGACACATGCATATGCCGAGGCTTCCTAGCACGATAACAAGGTGACAGGATGCACGGCTCTTTACACAACCTAAGGGTGCAAGTCTCTAACATACAAAGTCTAGGGGAGCATGCATACTACATTTTTCATGCTTGCATGGATTTCACATTACAATAGTTAATATAATCCATGGTGCCCCAGGGGAGGACGGTACACGCCCAAGTGCGTATACGCCTCCCTACTGGGTTGGATTGTCCCACTCACAGGTAGCCGGGTCATCGCGCGACCGTCCGTCAAGATCTGCAAGATTAGGTAATCAAATCGGTGAGTAAAAAACACAAATAAATCCAAAAATACATCAAAATACACAACACTCGGACAAGCGTACATACGGCCCGTACGCACGCTAGACCAAGCACCCCGACTCACTCCCGCACCCCCGGGCAGCCATACGCACGGCCACCCGCACGCGCACGCACGAATGCGCACGCACGCACGCACCCCGGCACCATCGGCGCACTACCGCGCGCCCCGACGCACTGCCGCACACATGCGCACGCTCGCGCGCGCCCGCCAGCACAGCGCGTCCAGCCCAGCGCGCACCTGCGCGACCACCCGCACGCACCAGCGCACCCGCGCGCCACTGCGCGCCCGACTGCGCCCGCCAGCGCCCAGCGCCCAGCACCCGTGCCCAGTGCCCAGCGCCCACTCCTGCTCCACCCGAGCGCACGCCCGCGCGCACGCGCGCGCGCGCCCTGCCATCTGCTCTGCCTGCTGCACTGCCTGCCTGCCAGCCTACCCGGGACAGCCTGCCAGCCCGCCCGAGCCACCCAACCACCCTGCCCAAGCCACTCTACCACCCCTCTCCGGCCACCAATAGCCTCCAACAGCCACCAACCACCACCCACAGCCACCAGCACCCAAAACACCACCTAAACAAGCATCTAAACATGGAAAAGAAGGGAAAGAAGGCTTACCCAAGGAAAGGAGAGGAAAGGAAGGGAATCGGGAGCTCTTCGGGCACCGAAATACCTCCACAAGGACCACCACCACCTAGATCTCCTCCTAGCCAAAGAAGGGCTGAAATCTGAGGAGAAAAGAGGGTGTGAGGAGGGGCTAAACACACCAGAATTCGAATCCGAAACCACCGGTGGATAGATCGGGAGCTCACCTTACCTTTCTCTTCTTTGGGTTTGAGATCCAAGCCCTCTAACTAGCTCTAAATCAAGAAAAAGAGAGAGGGGGAGAGAGAAAATCCAGTCGAGAAGAAGATGAATAGTGGGGAGATATTTTTTTAGCTCACTTAAATATAACCCTCACAATTAGATTAGCCTAACTAGGTTTAATTAGGGCTTAAGAAAGGATTAGTGAGGGTTTAAGTGAGTTTTGACTTGGGTCAACTCAACCACAAATAAAAACAAAAGGGGTTGACCAAGTCTATGGGCCCACTTTGACCAAGTCAACTCTCCCAATGACTTCTCGCTCGGTCAAAACCCGGATACGCCCTAGAACTGTGAAATTCTGAAACGTTACCGGAATTCGACGAAATTTTCGTGAGCGGCTTGGAATGGCACCAGGACACATAATATGCAGTTAGATTTTCAATCGGAGCCCTCAATCTCAGGGCGATAGCTAACAGCCTAAAATTTTAGCGGTTCCGACCGAAAAATGAAAAAAACCGAAAAACTGTCAGAATGGTCCAACGGTTACCAGAAGGTTAAAAGTGACACATATATAACACTGAGCGTGTGGCTCACCCCTCGCATATATTATTCTCCAGTGTTGTCTGAGTCGGATCTGAAGGAGGAGCTCCCCGAGGGACTTCATCAGTAGCGGAGTAGCGCCACGTCCCACGAGTATCAGAGGCTATCTCATCCCTATTTGATTGTATGTATTATATTCCGTGCTTGGGCACGCGGTTGTATTATATTTGGATGTCGTTGTATATATATTGGCTCTCACAGGACAGTTGATTATGTATCGAGTCTGTAATATGTTTTTGAATTACAGACTCAGTCTTTTAGCTTCCGCTATTTGTGTATATATCATGTCAGCTTCATTGTTGTCTGTGTTGTCATATTGATGTTGTTTAGGGTATGTTATTGACCTCCTGTTTAGACTGCTGATATCATATATACACTTTCCGCGTCCCGGGGACGCCCAGGGCGTGACAGGTAATGGCTAACCGATGGTGACGATTTATAAGGGTTATATTGTGAGTGTGGGGTGTTTATTTTACACATCATCGTGCATTGAAGTTGTCCAGCGTCGAAGCTTTCCTGCATGGTACCACCATGATGTTGGAAGGCTGCAAGGAAGAGGGCTACCGGATGATGTAGGGTGTTATCGTATTGATTTCTCCCAAAAGTCTCTTGTTATCCCTATGGCCAAGAGTGAGGGGGTAGTGAGAGCACAGTGAGGGCACATCATTGCGTGATGTTCTGTTATTGTAGGTTATTTCATATCTTGGTTTGAACTATTATTGTACTATTGATGCGATATAGATGCGGTGTGTGGTTTCTTACCATTCACTGAGCTTGTAGCTCACCCCTCATGTATTGTTCCTCCACCAGAGGCTGAGTTGATCTTGAAGGAGGAGCTCCGTGAGGTGGGATTCCAGTAGTTGTTGTAGCGTCCAGTCTTTTGGTTCTGCGAGCGTGAGGCCGTCAGCATTCCTCTTACCTGTATGTTATGGTATTCATGCTTGAGGCACATGTCGTTATCTTTAGTTGATTTTGACTAGACTTGGCTCTCACGAGATAGTAATTGTGTTAATTGGATTTGTAATATTACTTTGGATTACAGATTTATGTCATTTTATGCTTCCACACTTTCTGATAAGCTATCTATTATTATTGCTTTGTTAAACCAGATATGTCATATGTTGGATCATCGATGTATCCCTTGGAGTCATTATTGACCTCTTGTATTGATCACCTGATATTTATATATTGCTACGATCCGGGGACGGCCACTCCGAGGCGTAACAATAACGAAGTACTTAACAACATAATTACTATTCAAATACTTCACTTAAACAAGACTGCTCTAATGCCTTGGCTGGTAAATGAGAATTTGACAGAACTAGACAGAACATGACACTTTTGTTCTATCTAAGGTTTTTCCCACCATCTCTATCATATTAAAAAATATTCAAAACTAGGATTAGTGTATGAAGATTTTAAGTTATTACACGGTCATGGAACACAAGTACTACTACTCTGTTAGTTGATTATGGAGTGTTGGTTATGCACATACTGAAAGTTCAAATGGTAAAAAGGGAAAAAGAACGTAAAAATGAGAATATGGATTGTTTTTTAATGATCCATACATGCTCAAACTTCATATTTGGACCTGAAATTTCAATACCAAGACATAATTAGGAAATATAATCCAGGAGAACAAAAAGAAGTTAAATATTTTGATTATCTGAAGAAGAAGAGAACAGGCTTAATGTGTTGGAGATATGGATGAGTTAATTAAAGATAAGGATTCTATCCCACTATTTTGAAAAGTAGTTATTGTGATTAAAATTAGGTTGACTATTTGTTACGGGAAACATTTTATATACATCTTAATCTCTCACTTAAAGTGGTCCACACATCACACGGTTGAGAAGTAATTGTAATGGTAATTCTGTTACCGTAACTATCCACATCCCAGGATTAAGTGGGAGGAATCCGTAATGGGTTTGATTCCATAAAGATCTCATTACTGAGATTTGGCCCCTCTTAGCATATAAAAGGGATTGGATCCCATTAGATATCTCATGTCACGCCCCAGGCATCCCCGAGATGTGGCAATAATAAATATAATAACAGCTATCAATACCTGAGGTCAATAAGGACACCAACAACAATACACAAGGCGGCAAAGCAAGATAATGATAACTGACTGAAAAGTGGAAGCATAATATATAACAATGTCTGTAAATCAAAAACATTATTACAGACCCGAATACACAATCAATGTCCTGTGAAAGCCAAGTCTAGACTAAAGAAAATACAACCTGTGCCACATGCACGATTTACAAAGCATAAAATGACTCTAGGAATGCTGACAGCCTCACACTCGCCACCCGCCGGCAGAACGCTCCACGCCCATAAGACCACGCCACAGGAAAGCTCCAGCTCCACGCCCAACACTGCCCCTGAAAAGAAACAGTATGGGAGGGGTGAGCTACAAGCTCAGTGAGTGGCTGGAAACCAATCACCATTCTACAGTTCAATACATAATCAATTCCCTTTTTCAAGGAAAAACATGGGTAGAAACCCAATGGATAACTGGGTCACGCGGCGGCACGACCAACCTCACCCCCACCCTCACTCCCGGAGGGAGTCTTTTGGGACTTATGGGGAGAGACCATACCGTCGATCGAAGAGACCCGGATTTACTGGTCTAGAGACCATGCCGTCGGTCGAAGAGACCCGGATTTACTGGTCTAGAGACCATGTCGTCGGTCGAAGAGACCCGGATTTACTGGTCCACTCAACACTAATGGACCATCTACATCTAGATAATCGCCCATTGATGTCCTTCAACATCCATCACGAGACCGGACCCAACAACTATGGAAACGGTCGAACAACGAATGGGTCACGAGGCGTCGCGTCTTCGCCTCCTCCACACCCTCACTTCTGAAAGGAGACATCTTGGGACTTTGGGAGAGACTTAGACTGCTCTACACCCCTGGTCCACCGGTAGCCTCTCCCCGCTCCGTAGCTTACCTGGTATACTCCCACGATTCAGCACAGACCGAAACACATCAGGAGGTGCCTACTGATGGGAGCCCTCTGTTAGGACAGCCTATCTAACGCCGGGGATGTCACTACTCGGATCCAAAAAAGGGGAGAACGATTCCACGCTCGCGACATCATTCAATAACCCTCTCCCGGGTAGTATCTACAACCCGATCTCCTCAACTCACCGCTCTTACCCTTGGTCCACCGGTAGCCTCTCCCACCCTCGTGGCCTCCGCCTAGTCCTCTGACAGGTATAGCCAACGCCGGGGAGTCCCTACATCGGATCCAAACGAAGGGGAGAACGATCCCATGTTCGCAAAGCGAAACCCAATGGAAAATAGCCACTCTCGATACTCGTTCATCGAGATATCACACACATGCATAACAGCAACCAACACACTCATATTAACCTCAAAGTAGTCATAGTCCCTAAACGGGAGTAACTACACAAGCCAGTGGGTCGTTACGTCGCTGACCCACCACACCCTCACCCTCACCCTCAAAGGGGACATGGTCTTTTGGGACTGACTAGGCTGTTAATCACCCTTGGTCCACCGATAAACTCTCCCCGCTCCGTAGCTTACCTGGTATACTCCCACGATCAGCACTGTCTGAACACATCAGGAGGTGCCTACAGATGGGTGCCCTCTGTCAGGATAGCCTATCTAACACCGGGGCTGTACTACACGGATCCAACGAAGGGAAGAGAACAGCCTACCCACACGCATGCGATCCTCTTGGATCCGTCAACAACGCTTCCTAACATTTCTAATGTCATGAATTCTCAAGAATTCCTCCAGGGCGCATAACTAAGATGCGGGGTGTTATATATGTGTCACTTTTAGCCTGCTGGTAACCGTTGGAGCGTTCTGGCAGTTTTTCATTTTTTTTTCGGTTTTCGATCGGAACCGCTAATTTTTGGACTGTTAGCTATCATCCTGAGTTAGAGGACTCCGATTGGAAATCTAACTGCATATTTGGTGTCCTGGTGCCATTTTAGGCCTCTCACAAAAATTTCATCGAATTCCGGTAACGTTTCTGAAATTTCACAGTTCCGGGGCGTATCCGGGTTTTTAAGTCGCTCGCTATATAAAGTGAAATCTAAAAATATATTGGCACTATTCATCATCTCCTTCCTTGAGCTCTCTCTCTCCCCTCCTCCATTTTTCTTGCTTTTGAGCCCTCTAGAGCCCTCAAAGCTTAAAACCCAAAACCTAGGAAGTGTAGATCGGGTCCCGATCTACACCCCGGTGGTTTCAAATCCCATTTCCGGTGAGATTTTCCCCTCCGTCCGCCCTCTCTTCTCCTCTGTTTTGGCCCATTTCGGTGGTGGGGGTAGATCCGGGCATTGGAAACCTTTTGGGAGAGGTTTCGGTGCGCGGAGAGAAACCGGATTTCCTTTCCTCCCCTTGGTAAACCTCTTTTTCCTCTCTTTCTTGCTTAGATGTATGCTAGGAGGGTGGAAATAGGGTTGGGTGGCGGTCGGCGGCGCTGGGTGGCCGTCGGAGGGCTGTGGGAGGTGGTCAGAGGCTGTGGTGGTGGTCGGAGGTGGGTGGAAGAGGAGCTCGGGCTGGCAGGCTTGCAGCTCAGGCTGGCAGGCTGCTGTCTCGGGCAGGGCAGCAGCGCAGGGTGGTGCAGGCGCAGTGGCTGGCGCGGGCGCGCGCGCGTGCGCGCGGGCGTGCACGCGTGCGTGCGCTTGGGCGGTGTTGGGGGCCAGCAGGGCTGGGCGTGCGGGCGCTTGACTGGCGCTGGGGGCCAGCAGGGCTGGGCGTGCGCGCTTGGCAGGCAGGCAGGGCTAGCTCGGGTAGGCTGGGAGCAAGTGCACTAGTTTGCCGGGCGCGCGAGCGCGTGCGGGCGGGTGAGCGCGCAGGCGTGCGCTCAGGGGGTGCAGGGAGATGCGTGCGGGTAGGCGAGCTGGGCTGTGCGCGCTGGCAGGCCGGGCGAGCAGGCAGGGCGCGCAGGCGAGCAGGGCAGGGGCGCTCGGGCATCAGGCGGGCAGTGCCCCGGGCGTGCAGGCGAGCGGTGCTCGGGCCACTCGGTGACGCGCGCAGGCAGGCAACGCGGGCAGCAGCGTGGCCAGGCTGGCAGGCGCGGTGGGGGCGTGTTGCGCTGGGCGTGCGCGTGGGCGCTGGGTGAGGGTCCCGGGTATGAGCCGTGCACCATGTCCCCTGTTTCCATGCTAGGAAGCCCGACCGATGCATGTGCCCTACTAGTTTATTTATTAAATTAAATGCTAGTAAATGTTAAATTGCATGTTATAGTGAATATTATAGGGGAGGGGCCTTGCGAGGACAGCGGTGAGACCCGGGTTAGGGTACACCGTGTTCCTTGTTTGGTTGTCGGGGTGCCCTATAACGGGAACTCACGCTGCCCTCCCGAGTTTCTTTCCCCCAATGATATTCCACCCTTGTTATAACTTATGCATGTTCCCCGCATCTTAGTTATGCGCCCTGGTGGGTTCTGAGGAATTCAGGACATTAGAGTGTGTTAGGATGTGTGTCTGCGGATCCGAGTGGATCATATGCGATGGATAGGCTGTTCTGTTCCCTTCGTTGGATCCGTGTAGAGACTACCTCAGCGTTAGACAGGTTGTCCCGTGCAGGGGCTCCCAGTAGTAGGCGCCTCCTGATTGGTAGAAGGACTGTGCTGAACGTGGGAGTGGCCAAACGACCTACGGAGTGAGGAGAGACTATCGGTGGTCCAAGGGTGACCAACAGCCTAGTCAGTCCCAAGAGCCTAGGTCACCTGTTGAGGGTGAGGGTGAGGGTATGGTGGGCCGGCGATGTGGCGACCCACTGGATTGTAAGTCCCAATATCCTTGGTCACCCTTGAGGGTGAGGGTGAGGGTGTAGCGGGTTGGTGGAAGCGACCCGCTGGTTTGTGCAGTTAGTCCCAATATCCTTGGTCACCCATTGAGGGTGAGGGTGAGGGTGTAGTGGGTTGGCGGTAGCGACCCACTAGTTTGCGGAGTTGTTATCATTTTATGGCTTGGCAGTATGATTGTGGATTAAGATTATCTGGTTGTGGTCAATATTATCTGTGATACATGGGTTGTGCCGTTCACTGAGCGTGTGGCTCACCCCTCGCATAATATTTTCTTCAGTGTCATCTGAGTCGGATCTGGAGGAGGAGCTCCCCGAGGGACTTCATCAGTAGCGGAGTAGCGCCACGTCCCGCGAGTTCAGAGGCTATCAGCATCCCTTGTGCCTGTATGTATTATTTTCCGTGCTTGGGCACGCGTTTGTGTTGTATTTGGATGTCTTTGTATGTATATTGGCTCTCACAGGACATGTGATTATGTATGGAGTCTGTAGTATGTTTTGATTACAGATTCAGTCTTTAGCTTCCGCATTTGGTGTATATATCATGTCAGCCCTGCTTTTGTTGTCTGTGTGTCATTCTGGTTGCTTGTGTATGATATATTATTGACCTCCTGTGTAGATTCTGATATTTTATATACACTTGCCGCGTCTCGGGGACGCCCGGGGCGTGACAAAAAGGTGGTATCAGAGCCTGGTTCTGTCAGAGCCAATGGTCTTCTTTCGTAGAGATGAGTCCTAGGATTTTGATATGAGTATTCTGATCCTAGTGTCTGGTTTTCTTAGGATTGCTGATATGTCTCCTCGTGGAGGACGGCGCGGACATGGTCCCTCTCGACCTTTGGAGGTTTCCGGACCTACCGGAGGCGAGGATGCTACTGGAGAGTCCACGGCTGTGAGGCCAGGATCGGCGCAGGAGCCTCCCGCACGGGAACGTGCGTTCGCTCGGATAGCGGATTCGGTGGAGACTCGGATCAAGGCACTGGAGGCCCAGACCAGAGTGTTGGTAGAGCTAGCGCGGGAGATCCGGGAGCTGAGGGCGGCCCGTGATGCAGTTCCACAGGTCCCCTTGGTAGCAGATCCGTCTGTGGTACCCGAAGTACCCCCAGTCCCCGTGGTGATTCCAGCGGCGAGGGTTCAGGATCCCCTGGCGAGGGAGGTGGGACTAGAGGCTGCAGCGCGGGTGCAGCAGAGTGGCCTCGCAGCCTTTCTAAAGCTCCATCCTCCCGAGTTCTATGGCCAGTTGGCGGATCCCCTTGCCCCAGAGCGATGGTTGATGGAGGTGGAGGTGATCTTCTCGACCATGCTTTGCACCGATCGCCAGCGAGTCTCTCTGGCCACCTTCATGCTGAAGGGTAGCGCTGCCGACTGGTGGGCTACCCGAGTGGTGGACATTCCAGAGGGAGTGGAGCAGCTTTCTTGGGCAGGATTCCGGAGGTATTTCCTGGAGGAGTACTTCCCGTTCTCGGCGCAGCAGATCGTGGTGCAGGAGTTTGAGCGGTTGACGCAGGGCTCTATGTCTGTCGCCGACTACTCCACGCGCTTCACGAGGCTATCCAGATTCGCTCCAGCTTTGGTGATGGACGAAGAGGCGCGGTGCCGCCGTTTCGAGCTTGGTCTCTGCAGCGCCATTCGGGTGCATGTCTCCTCCCAGGCTTTCTCGAGGTTCTCGGACTTGGTGTCTCGGGCGAAGACAGTCGAGCGAGACCTCGGGATCATCGTAGGGGTTCCGACCCCTTCTGCAGATCAGGGTCCTTCCGGGAGTCGGGACCAGGGGCAGCGCAAGAGGAGGAGGCCCCGTTTCGATCAGTCAGCGGCTGCCTCTCCTCCAGCTGATGTGGTGCCAGAGTGGGATCCAGCACCCATTGCGGCAGTGCCCATTCAGTCCAGGCTGCCGGAGAAGCGGCGCTGTTTCCATTGTCAGCGCATCGGGCATATCAGATACAATTGCCCTGATGCTGGCCGACCCCGAGTGCTACCTCAGCAGTGGCAGCCGGCGGGGCGTGCTCCTGCTCCTCTGCCGCAGTTTGTTCAAGGCAGGGTTGCAGCGCTTTCGGCTGAGGAGGCGCAGGTTTCGGGCGTCATGGTTCGAGGTAATGTTTTGTTCCCAGCTCCCTATATATATGTGTGTGTGTTGCTGTTAAGCATGTGTGTATTATCTCGATGAGCGGGTAATGAGTGTGGTTGTTCGAGTTAAAGAGGCCGGGTTGTAGCCGTCCTGGCAGGAGGCTCTCATCCGTAGGTACCGCCGATGCAGTCGGAGGGGTACTGATCGTGGGAGTGTGTCAGGTAGGGGCTAACCCGGAAATGGATTAATGGATGGTGTCGCGAGCGTGGAATCGCTCTCCCCTTCGTTGGATCCGCGTAGTACAGCCCCGGCGTTAGACAGGCTCCCGGTCAGAGGACCAGGCGAGCTACGGAGCGGGGAGAGGCTACCGGTGGACCAGGGGTAGAGAGCAGTCTAAGTCTCTCCCAAAGTCCCAATATGTCTCCTGATGGGAGTGAGGGTGTGGATGAGACAAAGACGCGTCACCTCGTGACCCAATTGTTGTTCGACCGTTCCCACGGAGGTTGGGTCCGGTCTTGAGATGGATGTTGAAGGATATCGGTGGGTGATCATCTAGATATAGGTGATCAAGTGCGGTTAGTGGTGCTCTTTAAAATGATGTCTTCTTCTAGTGTTCCTTTCTGGATTAAGGGGCCTTGTGAGGTCAGCGTTGAAACCCGGGCTAGGATACTTCGTGTTCCTTGTTTGGTTGTCGGGGTATCCTATATCGGGATTTCATGGTGCCCTCCCGAGGTTTCTTTTCTCAGGCAAGGGATACCATGGAAGCATCAGATGGATGAAAGATCAAGTGTGAGTTTTGGTTGGTGGTTAAGGCCTTTTGGGCTGAGTAATTTCTGGTAAAGGCATATCTGTGGACCCGGGTAAGACGCTTGCTATGTCGAATTGGCGTAGGCCGTCGAACCCCGCAAGGATTCGGAGCTTCCCGAGTTGGCGGGTTATTGCAGGAAGCTTGACGAGGGATTCTCGAAGATAGCTGTTCCTCTTAACCGCCTTACTTGGAAGGATGTCCGGTTCGAGTGGTCCCCGTCTTGCGAGGAGAGCTTCCTGGAGTTTTATCGGAGGCTCACCTCAGCGCCAATTCTTACCTCTCCGTCTTGGAGTGGTGGGTTCGCAGTTGGGTAAAGGTGTGTCCACGATCCTGCTCACGTCATCCCGTTCGAGCCGCTCGTCTCTGAGCCGGACAGTCATTCGTGGAGCAGTCGATTGAGATCATGGACCGCCGCGTGAGGAGGCTCTGCACCAAGACCGTCCAGTTGGTCGAGGTGCGATGGCAGCACCGTTCCGGTGTCGAGGACACTTGGGAGCTCAAGGATGCCAGGTGTGACGCGTATCCGCATCTTTTGATGTTTTTGCATATTTTGAGGACAAAATTTCCTAAGGGGGGAAGAATGTTATATATGTGTCACTTTTAGCCTGCTGGTAACCGTTGGAGCGTTCTGGCAGTTTTTCGTTTTTTTTTCGGTTTTCGATCGGAACCGCTAATTTTTGGACTGTTAGCTATCGTCCTGAGTTAGAGGACTCCGATTGGAAATCTAACTGCATATTTGGTGTCCTGGTGCCATTTTAGGCCTCTCACGAAAATTTCGTTGAATTCCGGTAACGTTTCCGAAATTTTGCAGTTCCGGGGCGTATCTGGGTTTTTAAGTCGCTTGCTTTATAAGTGAAAGCTAAAAATAGAATTGCACTATTCATCTTCTTCCTCCTTGAGCCCTCTCTCTCCTCTCCTCCGTTTTTCTTGCTTTTGAGGCCCTTAGACCCCTCAAAGCTTAAAACCCAAAACCTAGGAACAACCCGGTGGTTTCAAATCCCCATTCCGGCGAGTTTAGCCCCTCCGTCCGCCCTCTCTTCTCCTCTGTTTTGGCCCATTTCGGTGGTGGAGGTAGATCCGGGCGTTGGAAACCTTTTGGGAGAGGTTTCGGTGCGCGGAGAGCAACCGGATTTCCTTTCCTCCCCTTGGTAAGCCTCTTTTTCCTCTCTTTCTTGCTTAGATGTATGCTAGGAGGGTGGAAATGGGGTTGGGAGGAGGTTGGCGGCGGTGGGTGGCCGCCGGAGGGCTGTGGGAGGTGGTCGGAGGCTGTGGTGGTGGTCGGAGGTGGGTGGTAGAGGAGCTCGGGCTGGCAGGCTGCTGTCTCGAGCAGGGCAGCAGCGCAGGGTGGTGCAGGCGCATGGCTGGCGCGGGCGCGCGCGTGCGCGCGGGCGTGCACGCGTGCGTGCGCTCGGGCGGTGCTGGGGGCCAGCAGGGCTGGGCGTGCGAGCGCTCGGCTGGCGCTGGGCTGGGCGTGCGCGCTGGGCAGGCTAGCAGGGCTAGCTCGGGTAGGCTGGGAGCAAGTGCACTAGTTTGCCGAGCGCGCGAGCGCGTGCGCGCGGGTGCGCGCGCGGGCGTGCGCTCAGGGGGTGCAGGGAGATGCGTGCGGGTAGGCTAGCTGAGCTGTGCGCGCTGGCAGGCCGGGCGAGCAGGCAGGGCGTGCAGGCGAGCGGTGCTCGGGCCACTCGGTGACGCGCGCAGGCAGGCAACGCGGGCAGCAGCGTGGGCAGGCTGGCAGGCGCGCTGGGCGCGTGCTGCCAGGGCGTGCGCGTGGGTGCTGGGTGAGGGTCCCGGGTGCTGGGCGCAGAGCGCTGGGCGCTAGATTGCGGGTACCGGGTGCTGGCCGAGGGTGCTGGGCGCTGGGCGCTGGGCACCGCTGTGGGGCGTGCGCGCGGGGCGCTGGGCAGAGGCAGGCGTGCGCGCGGTGTGGGAGCTGGTGGTGCGCGCGGAGTGAGCGGGGGGTGCGCGCGAGGCGTGCGGCGTGCTCTCGTGGTGTGCGCGGGGGTGCGCGCGGGCTGCTGCGGCGGGGCGCAGTGGGCGCGGTGCACCCGGTGGCTCGGCTGCGGGTCCAGGGCGGCGGGCAGAGGCCCGGCGGCGCCTGGGTGAGCGGGCTGAGGCGGGGCGGCGCACCCGAGGGGTCGGGTGGCCGTGCGGGTGGTTGCTAGTGGTGCGGGAGTGAGCCGGAGTGCTCAGGCTTGGGTGCGTACGTGCCGTATGTACGTTTGCCCGAGTATGGGGTATTTTTAGAGTATGTTTAATGTATTTTTGGGTATTTTGGGGTAATTGTGGATTTTACTCACCGTATAAATGCAACCCGGTAGAGAGGTGTTATACACATTTGGGCGTATACCGACCTCTCCTAGGGCACCATGGATGAATATTGGCATGTTGTAAATTGTATATCATGCGAGCATGATTTAATTGTAGAATGCATGTTACCCTAGACTTTGCATGTTAGGGACTTGCACTTTTAAGATATGTGTATGAGCCGTGCACCATGTCCCCCGTTTCCATGCTAGGAAGCCCGACCGATGCATGTGCCCTACTAGTTTATTTATTAAATTAAATGCTAGTAAATGTTAAATTGCATGTTATAGTGAATATTATAGGGGAGGGGCCTGGTGAGGACAGCGGTGAGACCCGGGTTAGGGTACACCGTGTTCTTTGTTTGGTTGTCGGGGTGCCCTATAACGGGAACCACGTTGCTCTCCCGAGTTTCTTTCCCCCAATGATATTCCACACTTGTTATAACTGTTATGCATGTTCCCCGCATCTTAGTTATGCGCCCTGGTGGAGTTCTGAGGAATTCAGGACATTAGAGTTGTGTTAGGATGTGTGGTCTGCGGATCCGAGTGGATCATAGGCGATGGATAGGCTGTTCTGTTCCCTTCGTTGGATCCGTGTAGAGACTACCTCAGCGTTAGACAGGTTGTCCCGTGCAGGGGCTCCCAGTAGTAGGCGCCTCCTGATTTGGTAGAAGGACTGTGCTGAACGTGGGAGTGGCCAAACGACCTACGGAGTGAGGAGAGACTATCGGTGGACCAAGGGTGACCAACAGCCTAGTCAGTCCCAAGAGCCTAGGTCACCTGTTGAGGGTGAGGGTGAGGGTATGGTGGGCCGGCGATGTGGCGACCCATTGGATTGTAAGTCCCAATATCCTTGGTCACCCCTTGAGGGTGAGGGTGAGGGTGTAGCGGGTTGGCGGAAGCGACCCGCTGGTTCTGTGCAGTTAGTCCCAATATCCTTGGTCACCCATTGAGGGTGAGGGTGAGGGTGTAGTGGGTTGGCGGTAGCGACCCACTAGATTGCGGAGTTGTTATCATTTTATGGCTTGGGCAGTATGATTGTGGACTATAAAGATTATCTGGTTGTGGTCAATATTGTCTGTGATGCATGGGTTGTGCCGTTCACTGAGCGTGTGGCTCACCCCTCGCATAATATTTTTTCTTCAGTGTCATCTGAGTCGGATCTGGAGGAGGAGCTCCCCGAGGGATTTCATCAGTAGCGGAGTAGCGCCACGTCCCGCGAGTTTCAGAGGCTATCAGCATCCCTTGTGCCTGTATGTATTATTTTCCGTGCTTGGGCACGCGTTTGTGTTGTATTTTGATGTCTTGGTATGTATATTGGCTCTCACAGGACATGTGATTATGTATGGAGTCTGTAGTGTGTTTCGATTACAGATTCAGTCTTTAGCTTCCGCATTTGGTGTATATATCATGTCAGCCCTGCTTTTGTTGTCTGTGTGTCATTCTGGTTGCTTGTGTATGATATATTATTGACCTCCTGTGTAGATTCTGATATTTTATATACACTTGCCGCGTCTCGGGGACGCCCGGGGCGTGACACGGGGAACCATATATTATAACCACAAGGTTATAATAATCTCTAAGGCATGCTAACAACAGTATAATCACAAAATCCCATCTTGATTTAAATAAATTAAACTAAATGGGAACATGCATAGGTCAAGGCTTTCCTAGCATGAAACATAGTGTCAGGATGCATTTCCCTAGCATACAAGATCTAAGGTGGCATGGATATATCATATTAATCATGCATAGATCAAGGCTTTTAAGTACAGAACATGGTATCCAGGCATGTACGGGCCTCTATACACGATACATGGATGTATATCCCTAGCATGCAAAATATCTACATATTAGTTAGGGGGGCCCATCGATGCGCGACGCGCGTCTACGCGGGTTGAGCGCATCCCTAGAGAGGGGGGGGGGGGGGATTGGAATCAAACCACTCACCTTACGACCCGGGACCTCGCGCATCCCATCCGACGAGATCTGCAAGGTAGGGGCATCCAATTTGGTGAGAAACAACACAATTTACACATAAAAATTATTAGAAACACCCCATACTCGGACAAGCATGCATACGGGCTCGCACGCATGCGAGCACGCACGTACGCACGTGAGTCCGAGTGCCCCGACACCTACCCGAACCCTCGGGCAGCCACACGCATGGCCCCCCGCATGCGCACGCACGAATGCGCACGCACCCCAGCACCCTCGGCGCACTGCCGCGCGCCTGCCCGCGCGCCCAGACGCGCTGCCGCACGCACGCGCACGCTCGTGCGCGCCCGCGCGCACTGCACGCCCAGCCCGCACCCCTCGTGCAGCACCCCGCGCATGCCCCAGCACCATCGGCGCACTGCCGCGCGCCTGCCCGCTCACCTAGACGCGCTGCCGCACGCACGCGCACGCTCGCGCGCTCCCGCGCGCACTTCAAGTCCAACCCGCGCCCTCGCGCAGCACCCCGCGCATGCCCCAGCACGCGCACGCACGCACTAGTTCCCTGCCCCGCGCCCAGGCAACATGCCCAGGCGCACTGCCGCACGCGCGCACGCTCGGGCGCACGCCAGCGCGCGCCTGCACCCACGCGCGCACCCGCGCACTCGCGAGCACGCGCCCGCGCGCGTCTGCGCACCAGCCAGAGCCTGCCAGCGCTCGCCTGCGCGCGCGCGCGCACTCCCGCTCGCGCCTGCACCCGCGAGCACACGCCCGCGCGCATCTGCGCACCTGCCAGAGCCTGCCAGCGCTCGCCTGCGCGCGCGCGCGCACTCCCGCTCGCGCCTGCACCCGCGAGCACGCGCCCGCGCGCGTCTGCGCACCCGCCAGAGCCTGCCAGCGCTCGCCTGCGCTCACATGCGCGCGCGCGCGCCCACTTCGCCCTAACCTCATTTTAACCCTCCCCAACCCCCCACACACACCCTAACCCGTCTACCTAGCATGCATGACTTTCCCACAACCCCTTAAGCTAAAAAAAATAAAGAAAAAGGAGGGGAAAGGCTCACCTTTGGAGGGGAATGAAAGGGGGAGGCTCGGGGGCCCTCGACGCACCCGCGACCACCACAACCGCCACCACCACTACCACCACCTCCTCAGCCTCTCCTCAGCCTCCTCTTCAGCTAAAAATCAGGGGGGAAGGACCATGGAAAGGAAGCTTGAGAGAGGGGAGAACAAACACAACAACACACTTACACAAGCTTCTCTTCTTTCTTCACCCTCTCCTTCACTTCTTCTCATTGAGACATTAAACCAAACACACGGGGGGTGTGTTTGCAAGAGAGAAAGTGAGACAAGAAAAGCTAGTCGTGGGGGTGAGAGGGGAAGAGAGAGAGAGGAGATATTTATCACAAATATCTAAGGGGGAAAGACTAAGTTGCCCCTTGACCAGAATTTCTGCGCATGCTTCACTGGAACAGCCATAACTTCCTCAATATAGCTCCGAATTGCTCAATTCCAAGTCCGTTGGAAAGCCAAGAGGATTATCTACAACTTTCATGTTTATGCCAAGATCAAATAATCCCTCTAGCTAATCCGAAATTAGAGCTAAACATAGAACAGGGCTGCTGCCAGAATTTCCCTCCCCGGGGTATACTTGGAAAAATACCCATAACTTTTACTACAAGAATCCAGTTGATCTAATTCCACTTCTGCACGAAAGCTAACTCAAAACTGGGCATCTCATACTAAACTCATATTTAAACCTCATCATCTTGGATTTTAACAAAATCAAATCCAAATACCAAATTGGAAATACATAACTTAGGGAAAAAAAATTATGTACCTAAATTTTCAAATAGAGCGCTCCAAATGACACAGGCACAACATCTCAAGTCCATAAAAGCTAAAGAGAGGAATTCAAATATTTTCTTTAACCCTTTTCTTTTTCAGGCTCTGAAAGACAGAAGAAGAATAATAGAGACAGATCGTGATCGACCTCCAATCATTCAGATTAAATATGTTGATCCGTAAGTCTTTGATCCTGTTAATTTAGTCTAACAATTGGTATCAGAGCCAGGTTATAGAATTATTTAATAATATATTTTAATGGTGATATCTAGTTTTATTCATCATTTATATGTTAAATAATTCAATTTTGTTTTTGAATTGTACATGACATGTATATGCTATACGGGTTGATTTTCCGATACGTTAGGTTGATATGTTAGCATATGTTTATATTAAATAACATGGCATGTGCATTAAAAGTGTTCATATATGCATGTACCCGTCAAATCATTCCCATTTATTTGTGGTTTGATATATGTGTTAGCATATAAGACAAACATGTATATTTAATGAAATCAATTTGTTCTCCGTATATGATTTCATCGTACAGGCCGAATGTGTATGAATCATTTAGTTTATTTAATCGGCATATGTATATGATGATTTGATATTTTAATCGGCATATGTATATTCCTTCAAGAGACATTTGCATTTACCAGTTTTGATGAATGTTTGGAGGCCGAATAAATATATATTAATTAATAGATCTTGTCTATTAAAAGGAAAAATCAAATCAGGAGCAAAATGATTTAAGATTTACATCTTTTGAATGGAATAAATGTTATCTTCATTTGATTAATGTAGTTATTATCCATATCTTATGTTAGATTATAAAGTTATCTCTAATCTAATCAAGTATCTTTGAGATCTATTAAGATATGATTATGAATTTAAATTTTAAAAGTTTATTATTTTATAAACCAATAAAGATGACCTCAGGATTTACAAATCTAAGGATAATGACAGTTTTGTAAAAAAAACACTGACATTATGTGATTTCATGATAAAGACACTTTTGCAAAAACAACCCTAAAATTCTGTAAATAAAATAAAATTATGGATAATGGCACTTTTGCAAACAGAACCCTGATATTTAGAAAAATTAAATTGTAGTCCCTGATTTATGTGAAAATTATTATTCACATTTTGTTAAGGGAATTAAAATAATTAGTTTGTTTATATACCATTGACGTACAGATTTTGGGATGAATTTCAAACTCTACAAATATCATGTTAATCATTTGTATGGTTTAATTATTTTAGTATTTTGACATGCATGTTATATGGTATGACTTCTTCTTTTTTATTAACATGCTTAAAGTAAAAGTTCTCATTACATTAGGATGATATAATTCATGCTTTAATATTTATGAGTACGCCAAAACGGCCTTAAATGTTAAAATTATTGAATTAATCATATCAAGTTAGTAATGATGATCTTATTGCATTTTATAAACCGACACATAGGTCAATCCCAAAGGAGGGCCAACGTGATTTAGGTATAAAATATAATAGAATAGTAGCAAACCTACATTCTATGTACCCAGGACTCTATGGCTTGCCCAAAGGTATCAAGACTCTTCGTTACTGAGACGTAGGATATGCCACTAGTTCTAGATGTAGAATTTTATCTACCTAAATGAGTGAAGTTTAATTGCGGTTGTAAACTCAATCCCAAAGGAGGGGTTTATGATGTCGCTACTTAACCACTCAACCAAATAAGTATATTTAAGGTTATCATATACATATTTGGAATTTATTGCATAATTTGGAATATATGCATTGAATGAATGTTATAATATGTAGCCCTATATTTTAAGACATTATGTTGATTTAATATCCTATGTGAGTCAATATTGTCCTTTTCAGCAATTTCTCCTGCTTTTTTTTCACGTAATAACAATAATATTCCTATCCTCAATGGATCAAACTTCACTGTATGGAAGGAACAAATCAATTTAACATTAGGGTGGATGGATATAGATCTTGCGTTGAGGGAGGACAAACCTGACCCCCTCACTGCGGAGAGCACGCAAGAAGAAAAGGCCAAGTATGAGAAATGGGAACGCTCAAATCAGCAAGCTCTTTTGCTGATGAAAGCGTATGTGGGAAAGAACATTCGGGGATCTATCCCTGAGTGTGACACAGCCCAATCTTATCTGGAAAATGTGGAGAAACAATTTGTTAGCTCCAATAAAGCCTTTGTTATGCCTGTGTCATTTGGAGCCATTTCTGTCACGCCCCAGGCGTCCCCGAGACGTGGTAATAATAATATATAATATCAGTTATCAATACATGAGATCAATAAGGACACCAACAACAATACACAAGGCAGCAAAGCAAGGTAAAGATCACTGACTCGAAAGCGGAAGCATAATATATAACAATGTCTGTAAATCAAAAACATTATTACAGACCCGAATACACAATCAATGTTCTGTGGAAGCCAAGTCTAGACCAAAGAAAATACAACCTGTGCCACATGCACGATTTACAAAATATAAAATGACTCTAGGAATGCTGACAGCCTCGCACTCGCCACCTGTCGGCAGAACGCTCCACGCCCATAAGACCACGCCACAGGAAAGCTCCAGCTCCACGCCCAACACTACCCCTGAAAAGAAACAGTATGCGAGGGGTGAGCTACAAGCTTAGTGAGTGGCTGGAAACCAATCACCATTCTACAGTTCAATACATAATCAATTCCCTTCTTCAAGGAAAAACATGGGTAGAAACCCAATGGATAACTGGGTCATGCGGCGGCGCGACCAACCTCACCCCCACCCTCACTCCCGGAGGGAGTCTTTTGGGACTTATGGGGAGAGACCATACCGTCGGTCGAAGAGACCCGGATTTACTGGTCTAGAGACCATGCCGTCGGTCGAAGAGACCCGAATTTACTGGTCTACTCAACACTACTGGATCATCTACATCTAGATAATCGCCCATTGATGTCCTTCAACATCCATCACGAGACCGGTAAATCTATGGGAACGGTCGAACAACGAATGGGTCACGAGGCGACGCGTCTTCGCCTCATCCACACCCTCACTCCTGAAAGGAGGAAACTTGGGACTTTGGGAAGAGACTTAGACTGCTCTACACCCCTGGTCCACCGGTAGCCTCTCCCCGCTCCGTAGCTTACCTGGTATACTCCCACGATTCAGCACTGTCCAAAACACATCAGGAGGTACCTACTGATGGGAGCCCTCTGTCAGGATAGCCTGTCTAACGCCGGGGATGTCACTACACGGATCTAACGAAGGGGAGAGCGATTCCACGCTCGCGACATCATTCAATAACCCTCTCCCAGGTAGTATCTACAACCCGATCTCCTCAACTCACCGCTCTTACCCTTGGTCCACCGGTAGCCTCTCCCACCCTCGTGGCCTCCGCCTAGTGCTCTGACAGGTATAGCCAATGCCGGGGAGTCCCTACATCGGATCCAAACGAAGGGGAGAACGATCCCATGTTCGCAAAGCGAAACCCAATGGAAAACAACCACTCTCGATACTCGCTCATCGAGATATCACGGACATGCATAATAGCAACCAACACACTCATATTAACCTCAAAGTAGTCATAGTCCCTAAACGGGAGTAACTACACAAGATAGTGGGTCTTAACATCACCGACCCACCCCACCCTCACCCTCACCTTTTAGGGGGTGACATGGGCCTTTTGGGACTGACTAGACTGCTATTCACCCTTGGTCCACCAGTAGCCTCTCCTCCACTCCGTAGCTCGCCTGGTCTACTCCCACGATTCAGCACAGTCCGAAACACAATCAAGAGGTACCTACTGATGGGAGCCCTCTGTCAGGACAGCCTATCTAACGCCGGGGCTGTACTACACGGATCCAACGAAGGGAAGAGAACAGCCTACCCACACGCATGCGATCCTCTTGGATCCGTAGACAACGCTTCCTAACGTTTCTAATGACATGAATTCTCAAGAATTCCTCCAGGGTGCATAACCAAGATGCGGGGAGACATATATTATAACAACAAGGTTATAATATTCTCTAAGGCATGCTTGCAACTATATGCTCACATGATCCCCTAAGATGCGGGGAGACATATATCATAACCATAAGGTTACAATATTCTGTAAGGCATGCTCACATTTAGATTTAATTAAATTAAACTAGATGGGAACATGCATAGTTCGGGTCAAGGTGTCTAGGCATGCATAGGCCACTATGCATGATATAAGGGTGCATATCCCTAGCATACAAAGTCTAAGGTGGCATGGATACATCATATTGATCATGCATAGATTAAGGCTTTGAAGTACAGGACATGGTGTCCAGGCATGTACGGGCCTTACACACGATACATGGGTGTATATCCCTAGCATGCAAAATATCTACACATTAGTTAGGGGGCCCCATCGATGCGCGACACGCGTCTACGCGGGTCGAGCGCATCCCTAGAGAGGGGGGGATTGGAATCGAACCACTCACCTTACAACCCGGGACCTCGCGCATCCCATCCGACGAGATCTGCAAGGTAGAGGCACCCAACTGGTGAGAAACAACACAATTTATACAAAGAAATCATTAGAAATACCCAATACTCGGACAAGTATGCATACAGGGCTCGCACGCATGCGAGCACGCACGTACGAACACGAGTCCGAGTGCCCCGACACCTACCCGAACCCTCGGGCAGCCACACGCATGCCCCCCCGCATGCGCACGCACGCACGCACCGCAGCACCATCGGCGCACTGCTGCGCGCCTACCCGTGCGCCCAGACGCGCTGCCGCGCGCACGCGCACGCTCGCTCGCGCCCGCGCGCACCCCGCATCCAGCCCACGCCCCTCGCGCAGCACCCCGCGCACCCCCCAGCACCCGCACGCATGCGCACGCACTGGTCCCCAGCCCCGTGCCCAGGCGCCTTGCCCGCGCGCGCGCATGCTCGCGCGCACCCCCGCTCGTGCCAGCACCCGCGCGGACCCGCGCGCGTCTGCGCGCTTGCCAGCCTGCCAGCACGCGCGCAGACTGCGCCCAGCGCGCGCCCACTTCGCCCTAACCTCTTTTTAACCATCCCCAACCCCTCACACACACCCTAACCCATCTACCTAGCATGCATGACTTTCCCACAACCCCTTAAGCCAAGAAAATCAAGAAAAGAAGGGGAGGAGCTCACCTTGGAGGGGAAACAAAAAGGGGGAGGTTCGGGGGCCCTCGGCGCACCCACGGCCACCTCAACCGCCACCACCACCACCCCGGCCTCCTCAGCCTCCTCTTCAGCTGAAAATCAGGGGGGGGGACAACCATGCAAGGGAGCTTGAGAGAGAGGGGATCAACAACATTACACATGTGCACAACCTTCAGTTCTTCCCTCACCTCCTCCTTCTCTTCTTCTCTTTGATGCATTTTCACAAAAACTTGGTGGGGGGGGGGTTTGAAAGAGAGAAGGAGAACCAAAAATAGGCGTGGAAGTGAGAGGGGAACAAAGAGAGAGGGGGAGAAGATATTTATCACAAATATCTAAAGGGGAAAAGACCTAGTCGCCCTTTGACTAGAAATTCCGTGCATGCTTCATTGGAACAGCCATAACTTCCTCGATACAGCTCCGAATTGCTCAATTCCAAGTCCGTTGGAAAGCCAAGAAGATTATCTACAACTTTCATGTTTATGCCAAGATCAAATAATCCCTCTAGTTATTCCGACATTAGAGATAAATATAGAGCAGGGCTGCTGCCAGAATTTCCATCCCCGGGGTATACTTGGAAAAATACCCATAACTTTTATTACAAGAATCCAGTTGATCTAATTCCACTTCTGTACGAAAGCTAACTCAAAACTGGACATCTCATAGTAAACTCATATTTAAACCTCTTCATCTTGGATTTTAACAAAATCAAATCCAAATACCAAATCAGGAATACATAACTTCTAGGAAAAAAATTATGTACCCAAATTTTCAAACAGAGCCCTCCAAATGACACAGGCACAACAATTTCGGTTAAGCCTTGGTCACTTCTGGGTCATTGAGGGCCTTTTTAATTTTTCGATCGGAGCCGCTAAAATTTTGGCTTTTAGCCACCTGCGGGAGTTCGAGAACTCCGATTGAAAATCTAACTATATATTATGAGTCCTGGTTCCATTTTGAGCCACTCATAAAAATTTCATCGAATTCCGGTAACGTTTCAGAAAATTTAGCAGTTCCGAATCGTATCCGGGTTTTGACCGATTTTGAAGTGTCAAAGGGTGACTTTGACCAAGTCAAGTAGACTTGGACCAAGTCAAAGAAGACCATTGACTAGGTCAATGGGTTTTGGTTTTTTGCTTGGTTGGGTTGACTAAGTCAAGTCTCACCAAACCCCTTTTTCTCTAAGAAATGGTGTGTGTGTGTGTGTGTGAGTGTGTGAGTGGTGTAGGCGTCCCCTTCTCCTCCTCTCCCTCTCACTCTCTCCACTCCCTGGTTTCTTTGTTTTGCGTGTTTTAAAAAAAAAGAGAAGAGGAAGAACATGAAGGAGAAGAAGAAACATTAAAAGGAAAAGAGAAAGGTATGTGTGTGCAAGCTTTGGGTGTTGTTGTGCTTGATTCCCTCCTCTCTAACTCCCTCTCATGCCTTCTGTTATATATGTGTCACTTTTAGCCTTCTGGTCACCATTGGGACATTTCTTGCAGTTTTTCAACTTTTTCTTTTTTCGATCGGAACCGCTAAAATTTTAGACTTTTAGCAATCATCATGAGCTTGAGAACTCCGATTAAAAATCTAACTGCACATTATGTGTCCTGGTGCCATTTCAAGCCACTCACGAAAATTTCATCGAATTCCGGTAACGTTTCAGAATTGGGCAGTTCCGAATCGTATCCGGGTTTTGACCAAGCGAAAAGTCATTGGGAGACTTGACCAAGTCAAAGATGACTTTGACCAAGTCAAGATTGACCATTGACTTGGTCAAAACATTTTGTTTGTTAGTGTGGTTAGGTTGACCCAAAGTCAAACCACCAAAACCTAATTTTTTTCTAAGTGTGTGAGTGTGTGAGTGTGTGTGTGTGTGTGTGTGGCCTTTAAGTGGGCGTCCCCTCATGTTCATCTTCCCCATCTCTCTCTCTCACTCACACACAAAATCCATATCTCCCCTTCCCTTGTTTCCTTCTTTTGAGCTAGTGGAAGAGTTTGAACAAGAAAGCCCTAGAAGGAGAAAAGATTGGTAAGGACTTGATCTACCTTTCCATGGTCTTAGATTTGTTTTCCCCTTGGTTGACCTCCTCTCATGGCTTCCTTTCTCCCCTGTTTCAGCCCTCTTTAAGCCTTGTTAGAGGCTGAGGTGGTGGTGGTCTCGGTGGCGGCGATTTGGTGCGCGAAGAGCACCCGAGTTCCCTCCCTTTCCTTTCCTCTCTTTGGGTAAGTCATTCTCCTCCCCTAGCTAGGTTAGATGCTTGATTAGGGCATTTAATTGGTTATGCATGCTTGCAAGGGTGTTAGGGGGGTGTGGGAGGGCTGAGGAAGGGGTGGAAGGGCTCGGGCCGCGCGCAGACGGGTGCGCTGGTGGGCGTGCGCGCGAGGTGCTGCGCGGGGGGCTACGCGGTGGTGCAGTGCGCGCGGGTACGCCAGGGTTGGACGCGCGGTGCGCGCGGGCGCTCGCGGCAGCGTGTCTGGGCGCGCGGGCAGGGGCGCAGCAGCGCGTCTAGGCGCACGGGTAGGGGCATGGCAGTGCGCCAGGGGCGCAGGGGCGCGTGCGGGTGGCCGTGCGTATGACTGCCCGTGGGTTCGAGAGGGTGTCGGGGCACTCGGACTCGCGTGCGTACGCGCGTGCTCGCGTGCGTGCGGGCCCGTATGCATGCTTGTCCGAGTGTTGGGTATTTCTAGTAAATATCTTATGTATTTGTGCAGTTTACTCACTAGTTTGAATGCCTATGTCTTGCAGATCTTGACGGACAGTCACGCAACGACCCGGGATTCTGTGAGTGGGACAATCCAACCCAGTAGGGAGGCATTCGATGCACGTAGGCGTGCATTGCCCTCCCCTGGGGCACCATAGTTGCATATTAACTAGTATTAAATGTAAACTATGCAATGCATGATTAATATGATATATCCATGCCACCTTAGACTTTGTATGCTAGGGATATACACCCTTCTATCATGTATAGCGGCCTATGCATGCTTAGACACCAAGCCCCGGACTATGCATGTTCCCATCTAGTTTAATCTAATTAAATCAAAATGTGAGCATATAGTTACAAGCATGCCTTAGAGAATATTATAACCTTGTTATTATAATATATATCTCCCCGCATCTGAGTTATGCGCCGTGGAGGAATTCTGGAGAATTCATGACATTAGTAGAGTTACTATAGGTGTCGACGGATCCAAGAGGATCGCATCCATGTGAGTAAGCTGTCTTCTCCTTGTGGTTGGATCCGATGTAGGTACTCCCCGGCGTTGGCTGTACCTGACAGAGGGCTCCCATCCGTAGGTACCTCCGATGTGTCGGACTGTACTGATAGCGGGAGTGGACTAGGTGGAGGCCCGAGGGTGGGAGAGGCTACTGGGTGGACCAGGGGTGGAGTGCGGTCTAGTATTCCCCAAGAGGCCCATGTCACCCCCCAGAAAGGGTGAGGGTGAGGGGGGAGGTGGGTTGGTGACGAAATGACCCATTAGAATGTGTTGTTGCTCCCGTGTTAGGGGCTATAAATTAATTGAGGTTGATATGAATTGTGATGCATGGGTTGTGCTATTCACTGAGCGTGTGGCTCACCCCTCGCATATATTTTTCTCCAGTGATATCTGAGTCGGATCTGGAGGAGGAGCTCCCCGAGGCACATCAGTAGTAGCGGAGCAGCGTCACGTTCTGCGAGTGAGAGGCCATCAGCATCCCCTTTTGATTGTATGTATTGTATTCCGTGCTTGGGCACATACTTGTATTTGGATGTCATTGTATATATTGGCTCTCACAGGACAGTTTATTATGTATCAGGTCTGTAATATATTTTTGAATTACAGACTCAGTCGTTTGAGCTTCCGCTATTTGTATATATTATATCAGCTACCTCATTGCCTGTGTTGTCATTTTGATGTTGTTTAGAGTATGTTATTGATCTCCTGTATAGACTGCTGATATTGTTATATACTATGCCACGTCTCGGGACGGCCGCCCTGGGGCGTGACACCTTCCCCCCCTGTTTTCAGCCAAGGAAGGCTTGTGGAGTGGCTGATGAGGTGGTGGTAGTGGTGGTGGTGGTTGAGGTGGTCGTGGGTGTGTCGAGAACCCCGCATCTCCCCAATTCCCTCCCCCTGTTTCGGTAAGGTAGCTCACTATCTTTTAAAGATCTCAGTGAATCTAGTATTTAGAGGCATATTTTTAGGCTTATGTCCGCTTATGATTTGATCAGCTATGTGTCTAGATGTTATATATGAAATTTGGGGTCATTATGATATCTGTGGTGTAAGTTAGAACCAGTTTTGCAAGACCTGTCCAAATTCGCGTAGGAATTGACCTGCTCTGGGAAATGATTTGTTTCGGGCTTGTAGAGGCAAAATTAAGTTCTAATTTCTATATGGATTATGATCCCAGCATATCATAGAATGTGCATGATTTATTTCATAATTTTTGGAAGTGTATTGGGTGCTGTGAAGACCAATTAGTAGGGCTGGTTGCAGCAGGTTTAGCAGTTTTGCTTGGTTGAGTGTCAAGGAGTTGGTTGCATGTGTCTTAGGTGATAAAATGGAAGTATCAGGTTAGGGTCTTCATGAAGTAAGCTTATATGTGTGATAGGAGGTTCCATAATTTAATTATGGATCATTGGTTGTGTTTTGCAGATCTCGTAGACCGGACGCACGGCGATCCGAGTATTGGTGAGTGGTTCAATTCCAATCCCCCCCTTCCTCGGGATGCGCTCGACGCGCGTAGTCGCGCATCGATGGGGCCCCCTAGCTATACTACTTGTGTAGATAAGTAGTATGGCCATGCTTAAGCTATAATATGTAGATATCTTGCATGTTAGGCTTATATACATGTATGAATGATTGTGTTGCATGCGCCCCTCTAGTCTGGGCATGTATTGTTTGAAATGTGTATGGATGTATAGAATATGGCATGCCTTAGGTAGTATTGTAATACTACTCCCACCATATTAATTGGAATATCGAACATGATTAAGTCTGGGTTAATAATGTCACGCCCCAGGCGTTCCCGAGACGTGGCAATAAAAAAATATAATATCAGCTATCAATACCTGAGGTCAATAAGGACACCAACAACAATACACAAGGCGGCAAAGCAAGATAATGATAACTGACTGAAAAGCGGAAGCATAATATATAACAATGTCTGTAAATCAAAAACATTATTACAGACTCGAATACACAATCAATGTCCTGTGAAAGCCAAGTCTAGACCAAAGAAAATACAACCTGTGCCACATGCACGATTTACAAAGCATAAAATGACTCTAGGAATGCTGACAGCCTCACACTCGCCACCCGCCGGCAGAACGCTCCACGCCCATAAGACCACGCCACAGGAAAGCTCCAGCTCCACGCCCAACACTGCCCCTGAAAAGAAACAGTATGTGAGGGGTGAGCTACAAGCTCAGTGAGTGGCTGGAAACCAATCACCATTCTACAGTTCAATACATAATCAATTCCCTTTTTCAAGGAAAAACATGGGTAGAAACCCAATGGATAACAGGGTCACGCGGCGGCGCGACCAACCTCACCCCCACCCTCACTCCCGGAGGGAGTCTTTTGGGACTTATGGGGAGAGACCATACCGTCGGTCGAAGAGACCCAGATTTAATGGCCTGGAGGCCATGCCGTCGGTCGAAGAGACCCGGATTTACTGGTCTACTCAACACTACTGGATCATCTACATCTAGATAATCGTCCATCGATGTCCTTCAACATCCATCACGAGACCGGACCCAACATCTATGGGAACGGTCGAACAACGAATGGGTCACGAGGCGACGCGTCTTCGCCTCATCCACACCCTCACTCCTGAAAGGAGACATCTTGGGACTTTGGGAGAGACTTAGACTGCTCTACACCCTTGGTCCACCGGTAGCCTCTCCCACCCTCGTGGCCTCCGCCTAGTCCTCTGACAGGTATAGCCAACGCCGGGGAGTTCCTACATCGGATCCAACGAAGGGGAGAACGATTCCACGCTCGCGATATCATTCGTTAGCCCTCTCCCGGGTAGTATCTACAACCCGATCTCCTCAACTCACCGCTCTCCACCCCTGGTCCACCCGGTAGCCTCTCCCACCCTCGTGGCCTCCGCCTAGTCCTCTGACAGGTATAGCCAACGCCGGGGAGTTCCTACATCGGATCCAACGAAGGGGAGAACGATCCCATGTTCGCAAAGCGAAACCCAAAGGAAAACAACCACTCTCGATACTCGCTTATCGAGATATCACACACATGCATAACAACAACCAACACCCTCATATTAACCTTAAAGTAGTCATAGTCCCCAAACCGGAGTAACTACACAAGCTAGTGGGTCGTAACAACGCCGACCCACCCTACCCTCACCCTCACCCTCGAAGGGGTGACATGGTCTTTTGGGACTGACTAGGCTGTTAATCACCCTTGGTCCACCGATAGCCTCTCCTCCACACCGTAGCTCGCCTGGTCTACTCCCATGATCAGCACAGTCCGACGCATCGGAGGTACCTACAGATGGGAGCCCTCTGTCAGGACAGCCTGTCTAACGCTGGGGAGTCCCTACACGGATCCAACGAAGGGAAGAGAAACAGCCTACCCACACGCATGCGATCCTCTTGGATCCGTCGACAACGCTTCCTAACATTTCTAATGTCATGAATTCTCAAGAATTCCTCCAGGGCGCATAACTAAGATGTGGGGAAACATATATTATAACCACAAGGTTATAATATTCGCTAAGGCATGCTTACAACAGTATAATCACATAATCCCATCTTGATTTAAATAAATTAAACTAAATGGGAACATGCATAGGTCGAGGGTTTCCTAGCATGAAAACATGGTATCAGGATGCATAGGCCTCTATCTACAACATTAGGGTGCATATCCTTAGCATACAAGTCTAAGCTGGCATTGATACATCATATTGATCATGCATAGATCAAGGCTTTTAAGTACATGACATGGTGTCCAGGCATGTACGGGCCCCTATACACGATACATGGATGTATATTCCTAACATCCAAATATCTACATATTAGTTAGGGGGGCCCATCGATGCGCGACACGCGTCTACGCGGGTCGAGCGCATCCCTAGATAGGGGGAGGGGAGATTCGAATCGAACCACTCACCTTACAACCCGGGACCTCGCGCATCCCATCCGACGAGATCTGCAAGGTAGGGCATCCAACTGGTGAGAAACAACACAATTTACACAGACAACATTAGAAATACCCCATACTCGGACAAGCATGCATACGGGCTCGCACGGATGCGAGCACGCACGTATGCACGCGAGCCCGAGTTCCCCGACACCTACCTGAACCCTCGAGCAGCCACACGCATGGCCCCCCGCATGCGCACGCACGAATGCGCACGCGCGCACGCACCCCAGCACCATCGGCGCACTGCCGCGCGCCTGCCCACGCGCCCAAACGCGCTACCGCACTCGCGCGCACCCGCGCGCACCACGCGTTCAGCCCGCGCCCTCGCGCAGCACCCCGCGCACGCCCCATCACGCGCACGCATGCGCACGCACGCGCGCGCGCACACTGGTCCCCTGCTCCGCGCCCAGGCGCATGCCCTGGCGCACTGCTCCGCGCGCGCGCCCGCTCGCGCGGACGCCCGCGTGCACTCCGCTCGCGCCAGCACCCGCGGGCACTCCCGCGTGCACCCGCGCACTCGCGCGCACGCGCCCGCGCGCGGCTGTGCGCCCGACAACGCCTGCCAGCGTCCGCCTGCGCGCGCGCTTGCGCGCGCAGACTGCGCCCAGCGCGCGCCCAACCCCTCCTAACCCCATTTTAACCCATCCCAACCCCTCACACACACCCTAACCCCTATGCATAGCATGCATGACCTCCCTAACATCTCCTTAAGCCAAGAAAACCAAGAAAAGAAGAGGAAGACCTCACCTTGGAGGGGGAACAAAAGGGGGAGGTTCGGGGGCCCTCGACGCACCCGCGACCACCTCAACCGCCACCACCACTACCACCACCTCCTCAGCCTCCTCTTCAGCTGAAAATCAGGGGGGAAGGAAATCCATGAGGGGGAGCTTGAGAGGAGAGAAGACAAGCAACAACAACAATACTTACACAAAGATTCACTTGCTCATGCACCTTTTCCTTCTCTTCTCTTAGGGACATGAAATCAAACACTTGGTAGGCTTGAATGAGAGAAGAGAGACAAGAAGCTGAAGGTTGACGTGGGGGTTATGGGAGGGAGAGAGAGAGAGAGAGAGAGAGATATTTATCACACAAATATCTTAAGAGGGGTGGAAATGACCTAGTCACCCTTTGACTAGAAATTCTGTGCATGCTTCACTGGAACAGCCATAACTTCCTCAATATAGCTCCGAATTGTACAATTCCAAGTCCGTTGGAAAGCCAAGAAGATTATCTACAACTTTCATGCTTATGCCAAGATCAAATAATCCCTCTAGCTATTCCGAAATTAGAGCTAAACATAGAACAGGGCTGCTGCCAGAATTTCCCTCCCCGGGGTATACTTAGAAAAATACCCATAACTTTTACTACAAGAATCCAGTTGATCTAATTCCACTTCTGTGCGAAATCTAACTCAAAACTGGATATCTCATAATAAACTCATATTTAAACCTCTTCATCTTAGATTTTAACAAAATCAAATCCAAATACCAAATCAGGAATACATAGCTTCGAGGAAAAAAAATTATGTAGCTAATTTTTAAACAGAGCGCTCCAAGTGACACAGGCACAACAAATAGTCCCTTGTGATAAGACTCGAGGGCGTGGTGTAGTTGTTGCGCCCATGCTAATGGGGCAAAGCTATGACCAGCTTCATGAGATGATGATCTCTCTCGCCCTCTCCCTCTGAACGAACTAAGTAAGTAGATGTGATTTCCTACTCGACTCAGGTTCGTTTGGAATATTGGCATGCACCTGTTAGTGCGTGAGATCGCGCTTGCCCCTTTATTTTAAGTTGACGATATCCAACGGATGTTAGAGTATATTTTGTATGTTTATGTGATAATGACCATGTATGCATGTTATATGATTTATTATGATGTAAATCTATGATTAGGAAGTATCCCTATGATTAATTGATATGTTATCGTGCATATGGTTCATGCACATAACTAAGATTAAATTCTCCTATAAAATATATGCGCATGTTAAAACTAATCAGGCATATCTGAAATAGGCGTTGGTATGACCCGCTGTCGGGTTGTACCTTATTAGTTAGAGCGCTAGCGATGTAATCGGCCCATGCATCCGAGCGATGCACTCGTGTGGAATTCAGGAGAATTCATTACCTTATCGGTTTTGTTAAGCCGGTAGTGGGGCATTAGGCTAGGCCTACCCGTGCTAGGCATGTATATGAACCGCCTGTTGGGTTATGTGCCTTGGGATTATTTATGCGTGAGAGCAGAGGCAACCCCCCTGTGTCCGAGCGACGCAACCGTGTGGGAGTATAGTAGTATTCGATATCTCGATAAGTGATTATCGAGAGTAGTTGTTTTTCCATTGGGTTCGCTTTGTGAACATGGAATGTTTACTCCCAATGTCGTCCGTGTTGAAGAAGGCCGGGTTGTAGCTATCCTGACAGAGGGCTCCCATCCGTAGGTACCACCGATGCGTTCGGGAGCGTACTGTTATATATGTGTCACTTTTTAGCCTTCTGGTAACCATTGGAACATTCTGGCAGTTTTTCAGCTTTTTCGTTTTTCGATCGGAACCGCTAAAATTTTGGACTTTTAGCTATCATCCTGAGTTTGAGGACTCCGATTGAAAATCTAACTGCATATTATGTGTCCTGGTGCCATTTCAAGCCACTCACGAAAATTTCATCAAATTCCGGTAACGTTTTAGAATTTCACAGTTTCGAATCGTATCCGGGTTTTGACCGAGCGAAAAGTCATTGGGAGACTTGACTTGGTCAATGTGGGCCCATGACTTGGTCAACTCCTTTGTCTTCTTGTGTGGATGGGTTGACCCAAGTCAAAGATCATCTAAACCTAACCTAAACCTATTTAGTGCTAAGTAAGTGGTGAGTGTGTGAGTGATGTGTGTGTGTGGGTGCTTTAAGTGGGACGACCAAGAATAGTTGCACTCCCCTATTCATCATCTTCTCCACCAAAATCTCTCTCTCCCCTCTCCTTATTTCCTTGATTTGATCTAGCTAAGGTGGTTAAAAAGAGAAACCCTAGAAGGAGAAAAGATAGGTAAGGACCCGATCTATCCTTCCATGGTTTCGTTTTCGAGTTCCCTCATGTGTGACCCCCTCTCATAGCCTCTTTTCTCCCCTGTTTTCAGTCCTTCTTTGGCTGAATGGAGATCTTGGTGGTGGTGGTCTTGGAGGTGGCAAAGCGGTGCGCGAAGAGCACCCGTTCTTGCTCCCCTTCACTTCCTCTCCTTGGGTGAGTTTCTTTCCTTTCTTTTCTTGTTTAGATGCATGTTAGGATGTGTTTTTTTTGTTATGCATGGCTGTTGGGTGGTTGGAGGGGGCTTTTGGGGGGGGGGGGGTTGGAGGTGTTAGGGTTGGCTAGGGTGCGCGCGGGCTCACCGGCGCGCGCAGGCAAGCAGGCGGAGGCGGGGAGGCGCAGACAGGCAGGCGCAGGCAGGCGAGCTGCGGGCAGGCACGCTAGGCGCGTGCTGTCGGGCTCGCTGGGCGCGTGCGGTCGACTGCGCTGGGCGCAGTGCACGGCGTGCGCGCGGAGCGCTGCGCAGGGGCGCGTTGCGTGCGGTGTGCGCGCGGAGCGCTGCGCAGGGGCGCGTTGCGTGCGGTGTGCGCGGGGGAGGCGAGCGGGCGTGCGCGCGGGGTGCGCTCGGGGTGCTGCGCTGGGGCGCAGTGCGTGCGGGTGTGCGCGCGAGGTGCTGCGCTAGGGCGCAGTGCACGCGGGTGCACCCGGGGACAGACGTGCGATGGGCGCGGGCACGCGCGAGCGTGCCCGCGGCGTGCGGCGGGTCTGGGCGTGCGGGCAGAGGCGCGGCAGCGCGTCTGGGCGCGCGGGCTGGGGCACGGCAGTGCGCCCGGAGATCGGGCGTGCGTGCGTGCGTGCGCGTGCGGGTGGCCGTGCACATGGCTGCCCGGGGGTGTGGGAGTGAGTCGGGGTGCTCGGACTCGCGTGCGTACGGGCCGTATGTACGCTTGTCCGAGTGTTGGGTATTTTTTAGTGTATTTTTGTATGTATTTGTGTATTTTACTCACCATGTTGAATGCCCTGTCTTGCAGATCTTGATGGACGGTCACGCGACGACTCGGGTATTGGTGAGTGGGACAATCCAACCCAGTTGGGAGGCGTATGTGCTCTTATGCGTGTATCGTCCTCCCCAGGGGCACCGTAGTTTAATATTAACTTGTATAATATGTAATCCATGCAGGCATGATTGTTATGTAGTATGCATGCCACCCTAGACCTTGTATGTTTGGGACTTGCACCTTCAGGATATGTGTAAGAGCCATGCATCCTGATACCATATTTTCATGCTAGGAAGCCTTGACCTGTGCATGTTCCCATTTAGTTTAATTTATTTAAATAAAATGTGAGTTATTTAGTAATGAGCATGCTTAATGAATATTATAACCATGAGGTTATAATACAGGCTTCCCCGCATCGTAGTTATGCGCCCTGGAGGAATTCGCAAGAATTCATGACATTTAAATTGTTAGGAAGATGTGTTGCCGACGGATCCAAGTGGATCGTATACGTGTGGATAGGCTGTTTCTGTTCCCTTCGTTGGATCCGTATAGAGACTGCCCCAGCGTTAGACAGACCGTCCTGACAGAGGTCTCCCATCAGTAGGTACCTCCTGATTTGGTTTCGGACAGTGCTGAATTGTGGGAGTAGACCAGGCGGGCTACGGAGTGGAGGAGAGACTATCGGTGGACCAAGGGTGATTAACAGCCTAGTCAGTCCCAATAGCCATGTCACCTATTGGGGGGTGAGGGTGAGGGTGTGGTGGGTCGGTGATGTTGCGACCCACTGGATTGTGTAGTTCCTGCCACTTTGAGGCTTTGAATTATTTGTGGTTAATATGAATTGTGATGCATGGGTTGTGCTATTCACTGAGCGTGTGGCTCACCCCTCGCATATTTTTCTCCAGTTATCACTGAGTCGGATCTGAAGGAGGAGCTCCCCAAGGGATTTCATCAGTAGCGGAGTAGCGCCACGTTCCGCGAGTGTTAGAGGCTATCAGCATCCCTTTTTGATTGTATGTATTATATTTCCGTGCTTGGGCACCCGTTTGTATTATATTGGATGTCATTGTATATATTGGCTCTCACAGGACAGTTGATTATGTATCGAGTCTATAATATGTTTTTGAATTACAGACTCAGTCTTTTAGCTTCCGCTATTTGTGTATATATCATGTCAGCCTTTTTTTTTTCTGTGTTGTCATTTTTAGCTGTTATTTAGAGTATGTTATTGACCTCCTGTATAGACTGTTGATATCATATATACACTTGACGCGTCCCGGGGACGGCCGCCCTAGGGCGTGACACGTTGTAACGCCCCCAAAACCACAACTCCGTTTTGAAGCGTGAAATCCGGGTGCGTTAACTAAATTCCTCGAATCTCAGAGTTCTATATATATATATATATATTTTCATCCAGAGAACATACGAATACATCACCATAATTATACATATATTGTCAATGCCAAAATCCAACACAAATTCAATATACATCGGGAACAACTAAATTTATATATCCACACTATCATACATATGGGTCCTCTACATGCCAAAGAAATGACCAACACCTTTTACACAAGTCTAGTGCTCCGGAAATAAAATACGAGCTTCAAACTCCAACGCCTTAACGAGATCGACAACCACCAACAGCTAATCTGAAAGGTTGGGAAGAGAGAGGGATGAGCTACCACACGCTCAGTGAATGGACACAAGTGTCCCAATAATATATTATACTTCAAAATAATCAGTTAAAAAGTGTCTATGGAACAATTGTTGTAATATAAAGCAAAGCTTATAATAAAGAAGCCATTTAAAACATTCAAGGATATAATAACATTTCTCTTTCGAATAAAATGTGATGTCATAAAAATCTTCTCATGATTTCAAACTACATGATGTATATGAATGCAACGGACACGCATGCCCGCTTTCCACGACACCTAGCCGCAGAGATTTCACTTTGGAAATCGGGCCACGTAGACATAGCCACCTAGACTTGGGTCAAATTTAGACCGCAGCCACCTAGACTGAGCCACCTAGACGATTTGATGCATGCACAATCAAAACTACTTCTTTCAAGTATACAGCATGCGACGATTTTCATAAATCCCATAATTTCCAATGCATACAATATATCCAAAATATCAACCTATATGATGATAACATGCTCATATGCTTCATACAAGATAGATTTCATAATCATAAAATAATATGATGCTTTTCAAATAATATAGAGACATCCACTCACCTCCAGTCCACGCAATACAAACCGATGCACGTGCATGAACGCTACACACTCGCACGTGGATAACCTAGCATAACAATTATGCAATCAATAAATAAGAAAATCATTCAATCATGACAAACAACTGACAACAGCGCTCGGCCCAATAATCCCAAGAGCCCGTACCAAATAGACCTACAATCCGCAACTCACCTTAAAGGCCTAACAAAAATCCCAACTCCAAATAAAAATTAAAATGTTCATATCTCACAATGATCCGATAATCAATATCCATTTATTTCATAAGGCTCACATAATCGATCAATCCTCGAATAAAATATTTAGACAAATAATCCAATACAACTCCAATGATCCATTACGGCTCCACTATAACTCCAATGATCCAAATAACTCAATCCAATCAATTTACATCCAAATAACAATAATATTCAATTAATATTCATTGATCCCACTAAACCAAATTAATTGATTTAAATCCAATTTGAATCACCAAGATCAATAAAATCATCAAAACCCACAAATCAAATTATACTCATTAAACATCCATTTGGGATCCTTTAAATCTCTAAAATTCATCAAACTTCGTCATGAAGCTAAATATTTGAATTATAAGAAACTACACAGAAATCTTTGAAAAATCATAACTTTCTACCCGTAACTCCAAATCAGACGATTCAAGATTCGTTGGAAAGATCTTTTCGAAACCTATTTCTGTTTGTGAAATACAATTTTCCCAGAAACGACTCTATCATAGTCAAAAACACGATTTAATGATCAGGTATTCAATCCACCCGAAAATAACCCTTAAATCCCAAAACCAATAAATCTAGTTTGATCTTAAGAAATCCTTCAAGATCCATTGAAATCTAATAAAAACATCATCTATTTAAAATCAATCAAACCCTAACCCTAATCCATCAACATTCTTTCCCAAATAATAGATTGACACAATCATCTCCTAACCAAACTAAATTGAAACACTAAACAATAAAAATCCAAAAGAGAAAGATTTATCACCTTGTAGTGCTCGACGGGTAGAGTTAGGTCATCACCACCTTTCTTGTCCCATGAGAATTCTGATGCAAACCCTAACCCAAAATGTGTTACATAAAAGGGTTTTGACCAAATTACAAAACGACCCCTCAAGTATTACGGGTTTACAACTAGGTCCTTATCCGATTTACAGAAAGATCCCTATCCGATTTACAAACAGATCCCTGAAGCCTATTAAAAGATATTCTGGATTCGCGACTAGATCCCTGGGCCCAATAACTTAACACAAAATCCTAAAAACCTAATTTCCTAACTCCGAATCTCACCAAATTTCAACCAAAATATCTTGAGACTATAAAGATCTCCAAAAAAATATAAAATAAATATTTCAACATCAATTTATAATTATTAAAATTATAAATCAAATTGGACCATTTTGGGCCCACCACCAAATTTAAAAATAAAATAATTAAATTTCAATTAAAATTTTCATTATATATTTAAAATAAATATATAATGCAAAAAAATAAAGAGACGTTACACACGTACTGATCGTGGGACTGTACCAGGTAGAGGCTACCCGGGAGAGGGTTAACGAATGATATTGCGAGCGTGGAATCGTTCTCCCCTTCGTTGGATCCGATGTAGGAACTCCCCGGCGTTGGAAAAGCTGTCCTGACAGAGGGCTCCCATCCGTAGGTACTACCGATGCGTTCGGAAGCGTACTGATCGTGGGAGTATACCAGGTAGAGGCTACGTGGGGAAAGGGCTACCGGTGGACCAAGGGTGTAGAGCAGTCTAAGTCTCTTTCAAAAGTCCCAAGAGTCTCTCTCCAGGAGTGAGGGTGAGGATGAGGTGAAGACACATCGCCTCGTGACCCATTCGTTGTTCGTCCGTTCCCATAGTTGTTGGGTCCGGTCTCGTATCGATGTTCAAAGACATCGTTGGGCAGTTATCTTGAGGTTGATGATCCAGTAGTGTTGCGTAGACCAGTAATCCCGGGTCTCCTCGACCAACGGTATGGTCTCTCCCTAAAAGTCCCAAGAGTCTCCCTCCTGGAGTGAGGGTGAGGGTGAGGTTGGTCGCGCCGCCGCGTGACTCTGTTATCCATGGGTTTCCACCCATGTTTACCTTGAAAGGAAATTGTTTATGTATTGAACTGTTGTATGGTGATTGGTTTCCAGCCACTCACTGAGCTTGTAGCTCACCCCTCGCATACTGTTTCTTTTCAGGGGCAGTGTTTGGCGTGGAGCTGGAGCTTTCCTGTTGCGTGTTCTTATGGGCGTGGAGCGTTCTTCCGGTGGGTGGCGAGTGCGAGGTTGTTCGCAGTCCTAGAGTCATTGTATGTATTGTAAATCGTGCATGTGGCACAGGTTGTATTTTATTTGGTCTAGACTTGGCTCTCACAGGACAGTGATTGTGTATTCGAGTCTGTAATAATGTTTTTGGTTTACAGACATTGTTTATATATTATGCTTCCGCCTTTCAGTCAGTTATCATTATCCTTGCTTTGCCACCTTGTGTGTTGTTGTTGGAGTCTTTATTGACCTGATAGCTGATATTTTATTATTGCCACGTCTCGGGGACGGCCGCCCTGGGGCGTGACAAATAAAGCCTTGGCCAGCACCCTAATGAACAAATTGTTCTCCATGAAGTATAAAGGATCCGGAGCTATTCGTGAACACATAATGCAAATGCGAGATCTAGCTGCTCAATTAAACACACTTGAAGTAATCATTTCTGATTCCTTCTTGGTGCACTTTGTTCTCAACTCTTTACCGCCTCAATATGGTCCATTCAAAATTTCCTACAACACACATAAGGAAGATTGGTCAATCAATGAACTTTTGACCATGTGTGTGCAAGAGGAAGAGAGGCTAAAGCAAAAGAATATGGAGAATGTTAATTTAACTTCTCATGTGGAGAACAAGTATACTAGAAAAGGAAAAGGTGTCTCTTCCAAGAAGAAGTTAAAGAAAGTTCAACTATTCAGAACCAAGTTGGAAGCTTAAGCTCTGGTTCCATTCCGTATTAAAATGGAATTCTTGTTGATGGCTTATACAGACTGCATCTTCATAATTCCCATCAGCAATCCTTTTTAACCTTGCATAAAAATGTTGCCACTAAGCGTGGAAGAATAGATGAAACATCGTTCATGCTTTGGCATAAAAGATTAGGCCATGTCTCAGAAGAGAGAATCCGGAGATTAGTCAAAGAGGGTATACTACATGCACTTGATTTCTCTGATTTTGGAACATGTGTGGATTGCATAAAGGGAAAGCAGCCCAAAACCTATAAAAGATATGTCATAAGGAGTAATGGAACATTAGAATTAATCCATAGAGATATTTGTGGTCATTTTTTCATTTTTTCTCCTTGTATAAGTGGCGAAAGGTACTTCATCACATTCACTGATGACCACTCAGGATATGGTTATATCTACATGCTCTCAAAGAAATCAGAAGCAATCAATGCCTTTAAAGCTTTCAAGGCAGAGGTAGAGAACCAACAAAATAAAAGAATCAAAGTGGTAAGGTCAGATAGGGGTGGTGAGTATTATGGTAGACACACTGAAGCTAGAAGAGCTATAGGTCCATTTGGTAGGTTCCTTGAAGGATGTCGAATTCAAGCACAATATTCCATGCCAGGCAGACCTAATCAAAAAGGTGTTGCCGAAAGAAGGAATCGCACTCTTTTGGACATGGTTAGGAGTATGATTAGTAATTCTACACTTCCTTTGTTCTTGTGGAGTGAGGCTTTAAAGACTGCTATTTATTTGTTAAACAGGATTCCTTCGAAGGCTGTACCAAAAACACCTTTTGAAATATGGACAGGAAGGAAACCGAGTTTAAATCACCTACATAAGGTTGTCAGGCAGAGGCTAAGTTATATAATCCACATAAAAGGAAATTAGATTCTAGGACAGTAAGTGCATATTTTATTGGATATCCAGAATGATCCAAAGGATATAAATTTTAGGGATTTTTAGTTTTAAGTCCCTGTAAACATGTCTATTTAGGGATCGGTCCCTCACTTCTTGATATTTCTTTTTTAGTCCCCATATTCAACCGCCTATTTGGTTTTTAGTCCCTCCGTCAAACGTCCGTCCATACACCGTTAATTTGTGAAATGTGATTTTATTTTTTAGTCCCTATAAAGTATGTTATTTAGTGATCAGTTCCTATAAATTATGTTATTTAGTGATTGGTCCCTGTAAAATATGAAGAAGAGAGGGACTAATCACTAAATAACATAGTTTACAGGGACTTAAAAATAAATCATATTTCACAAATTAACGGTATACGGACGGATGTTTTATGCAGGGACTAAAACCAAATAGGCGGTTGAATATGGGGACTAAAAAAGAAATATCAAGAAGTGAGGGACCGATCCATAAATATGCATGTTTGTAGGGACTTAAAAATAAAAATCCCTAAATTTTATTGTTCTTCACTCCAAACCAGAATAGCTGAAAGTGATGTAGCAAAATTTCTTGAGGATGACTTAATCAGTGGGAGCGTGGAACCTCGAAACATTGTATTCGAGAAAATAATAGAAACAACATCTGATGTTGTTGATAGTTTGATGGTTCCATATCCAGTAATTCAACAACGAATTGTGGAACCACAACCTATTGTTCAAGATCTACCTCACCAAGAACCTGAACCGGTAAATGAAATTCCTCCTCCAGTTCAAGAGGAAATTCAAATACCATTAAGAAGGTCTTCAAGAGAAAGAAGGAAAGCTATATCGGATGAATATGTTGTGTATCTACATGAAGGCCATGAATTAGAAGATCCTATTTCATTTTCACAAGCCATAAATAATAAAGATTCACCTAAGTGGTACGATGCTATGAAAGAAGAGTTAAATTCTATGCAAAAGAACAATGTCTGGGTTCTTGTTGAGTTGCCTGAAAGAGTTAAACCCGTTGGGTGCAATGGGTCTTCAAGACCAAAAGGGACTCTAAAGCCAACATAGAGAGACATAAAGCCAGACTTGTAGCAAAAGGTTTCACTCAAATTGAAGGCATCGACTATACAAAGACCTTCTCTCCAGTCTCTCATAATGACTCCCTTAGAATTATTATGGAATTGGTAGCTCATTTTGATTTAGAGCTTCACCAAATGGATGTGAAAACAACATTTTTAATAGGAAATCTTTATGAGGAGGCATATATGGATCAACCTGAAGGCTTCTCGCAAAAAGACAAGGAACATCTAGTATGCAGATTAAGGAAGTCGATATATGGACTTAAACAAGCCTCCTGACAGTGGTACCTCAAATTCAATGAGATAATTATGACATATGATTTTAAGGAAAACATTGTTGATCAATGTATATATCTCAAGGTCAGTGGGAGCAAGTTTATATTTTTGGTTCTGTATGTCGATGTCATCCTGCTTGTTAGTAATGATTTAGGGTTATTTCATAACACTAAAAACTTTCTTAGCCAAAATTTTGAGATGAAGGATATGGGTGAAGCCTCCAATGTTTTAGGCATAGAGATTCACAGAGATAGATCTAAGTATTTACTTGGACTATCTCAAAGGACCTACATCGCTAAAGTGCTTGAGAGGTTCGGCATGAGTAACTGTAAACCTTGTGTGGCTCCTATCCAAAAGGGTGACAAATTCAGTAAAGCTCAATGTCCAAGGAATAAACTTGAAACTTTAGAGATGGAGAAAATTTCTTATGCTTCCGCTGTTGGCATCCTAATGTATGCTCAAACATGCACTCGTCCTGATATTGCCTATGCAGTTGGATTACTTGGAAGGTATCAAAGTAATCCAGGCATGGAGCATTGGAAGGCAGCCAAAAAGGTTATGAGATATCTTCAAGGGACGAAAGAACACATGCTCACATATAGAAGATCAGATAATCTTGAACTCATTGGGTACTCCGACTATGATTATACTGGATGCTCCGATGACTGTAAATCAACATCTGGATATGTCTTTATGCTTGGTGGTGGTGTTGTTTCATGGAAGAGTGAGAAGCAAAAGGTGACCGCTTCCTCTACCATGCACGCAGAGTATATGGCTTCTCACATAGCCACATCTCAAGCATTAGCACTAAAGAATTTTGTTTCAGAACTTCAAGTGGTAGAGTCCATCTCAAGACCAATAAAGATTTATTGTGACAACTCAGCTGCTATCCTTTTCGCTAACAATAGAAAGATATACAAGAGCCTTAAGCACATTAAGGTCAAGTATTATGTTGTTATAGAAAGGATTGAGAAGGGCTACATATCAATTGATCATCTTAGCACCGACATGATGCTTGCAGATCCTATGACTAAAGGGCTAGCAACTACTGTCACACCACAGGGCGGCCGTCCCTGGGACGCGGGAAGTGTATACATGATATCAGCAGTCTATACAGGAAGTCAATAACATACTCTAAACACAGCTAAAATGACAGCACAGACAAAAGCAGGGCTGACATGATATATACACAAATAGCGGAAGCTAAAAGACTGAGTTTGTAATTTAAAAACATATTACATACTCGATACATAATCAACTGTCCTGTGAGAGCCAATATACACACATACATCCAAATAATATACAAACGGTGCCCAAGCACGGAAATATAATACATACAATCGAAAAGGGATGCTGATGGCCTCTAACACTCGCGGGACGTGGCGCTGCTCCGCTACTGATGAAGTCTCTCAGGGAGCTCCTCCTTCAGATCCGACTCAGTGATAACTGGAGAAAAATATATATGCGAGGGGTGAGCCACACGCTCAGTGAATAGCACAACCCATGCATCACAATTTATATTAACCACAATTTAAATCAAAGCCTCTAAGTGGCAGGAAATACACAAATCCAATGGGTCACGATATCTCCGACCCACCACACCCTCACCCTCACCCTCCAATAGGTGACATAGGATATTGGGACTGACTAGGCTGTTAATCACCCTTGGTCCACCGATAGTCTCTCCTCCACTCCGTAGGCCGCTTGGTCTACTCCCACAATTCAGCACAGTCCGAACCCAAATCAGGAGGTGCCTACTGATGGGAGCCCTCTGTCAGGAAGGCCTTTCTAACGCTGGGGCAGTCTCTATATGGATCCAACGAAGAGAAAAGAAACAGCCTATCCACACGCATACGATCCACTCGGATCCGCCAACACCGATCTCAACTTATAAATGTCATGAATTCTTCAGAATTCCTCCAGGGCGCATAACTAAGATGCGGGGAGACACATATTATAATATTATTGGGAAAAGAAACCTTGGGAGGGCACCATGAGGTCCCGATATAGGACATCCTGACAACCAAACCTGGAACACGGTGTCACGCCCCAGGGCCGACCGACCCCGGGACGCGGCAAGTGTATATATGATATCAGTAACAGGAGTTCAATAATATACTCACACAACAGCTAAAATGACAACAAAGACAACAAAAGCAGGGCTGACATGATATATACACCAATAGCGGAAGGTAAAAGACTGAATCTGTAATCCAAAACATATTACAGACTCGATACATAATCAACTGTCCTGTGAGAGCCAATATATACAAAGACATCCAAATACAATACAAACGCGTGCCCAAGCACGGAATATAATACATACAAGCAAAAGGGATGCTGATAGCCTCTGATACTCGCGGGACGTAGCGCTACTCCGCTACTGATGAAGTCCCTCGGGGAGCTCTTCCTCCAGATCCGACTCAGATGACACTGGAGAAAATATTATGCGAGGGGTGAGCCACACGCTCAGTGAACAGCACAACCCATGCATCACAATATATATTAACCACCAGATCTTATTAATCCACAATCTCATTATTAAAAGCCACAAAATGGCAATAGCTATACAGGCCAGTGGGTCGCTATCGCCAACCCACTACACCCTCACCCTCACCCCTCAATAGGTGACATAGGATATTGGGACTTATTAGCCTGATAATCATCCATACACAATCATACACCCTCACCCTCACCCCTCAATAGGTGACATAGGATATTGGGACTAACAATCCAGTGGGTCGCTACATCGCCAACCCACCACACCCTCACCCTCACCCTCAATAGGTGACATAAGATATTGGGACTGACTAGGCTGATGGTCGCCCTTGGTCCACCGATAGTCTCTCCCCACTCCGTAGGCTGTTTGGCCACTCCCACATTCAGCACAGTCCGAGTCCAAGATCAGGAGGTGCCTACTGATGGGAGCCCTGCACGGGACAGTCTCTCTACGCCGGGGTAGTCTCTAAAGGATCCAACGAAGGGAACAGATCAGCCTATCCATCGCATATGATCCACTCGGATCCGCTGACAAACACATCTCAACAACTCTAATGTCATGAATTCCTCAGAATTCCTCCAGAACGCATAACCAGGATGCGGGGAATAGATATTATAAAATAAAGGTTGGAATATTACCGGGGGAAAGAACCTTGGGAGGGCAGCGTGAGATCCTGATATAGGACATCCCAAAAACCAAACAAGGAACACGGAGTACCCTAGTCCGGGTCTCACCGCTATCTTCGCGAGGCCCCTCCCTATAATATTCACTAAGACATGCCAACAATCACATGCTCGCATTTGATATATATAAATTAAACTAAATGGGAACATGCATAAGTCAAGGTTTTCCTAGTAGGGAAACATGATAATAGGATGCATGGTTCTTATACGGGTCCTAAGGGTACAAGTCCCTAGCATACAAAGTCTAGGGTGGCATGCATACTACACATTATCATGCTTACATAGTTTTCATATTATACATGTTAACATTAATTATGGTGCCCCAGGGAGGACGGTACACGCCCAAGTGCATGTAACGCCTCCCAACTGGGTTGGATCGTCCCACTCACTGATAGTCGGGTCGTCGCGCGACCGTCTGTCAAGATCTGCAAAATAGGGTAATCAATTCGGTGAGTAAAATCAACAAATAAATCCAAAAATACCTAAAAATACACAACACTCAGACAAGCGTACATACGGCCTGTACGCACGCGAGCCTGAGCACCCCAACTCATTCCCGAACCCCCTCGGGCAGCCGCACGCACGGCCACCCGCCCCGGGCGCACAGCCGAGCCCCGGCCCGCGCCCCCAAACGCACGGCCAAGCCCAGCCCGCGCGCCCGGACGCACTGCCGCATGCACGCGCGTCCGCGCGCACCGCGCGTCCAGCCCAGCACGCCCCCGCGCGCACTGCGCGCACGCCCCAGCACGCGCACGCACTGGTCCCCAGCTCCGCGCCCAGGCGCATGCCCAGGCGCCCTGCCCCGCACCCAGGCGCAGTGCCCAGGTGCCTTGCCCGCGCGCACGCCCGCGCGCACACCCCCGCTCGTGCCAGCACCCACGCGCACCTGCGCGACCACTCCGCGCGCACCTGTGCACCCGCGCGCGACTGCGCGCCCGACTGCGCCCGCCACCGCCCAGCGCCCGCGCCCAGCTCCACCCGAGCGCACGCCCGCGCCCTGCCATCTGCTCCGCCTGCTGCACTGCCCGCTGCGCTGCCTGCCTGCCAGCCTACTCGGGACAGCCTGCTAGCCCGCCCGAGCCACTCTACCACCCCTCTCCGGCCAGCAATGGCCTCCAACAGCCACCAACCACCACCCACAGCCACCAGCACCCAAAAACAACCCCCTAACAAAGCATTTAAGCAAGAAAAGGAAGGAAAGAGAGCTTACCCTTGGAGAGGAAAGGAAGGGAAGGGAATCGGGAGCTCTTCGGGCACCGAAATACCTCCACAAGGACCACCACCACCTAGATCTCCTCCTAGCCAAAGAAGGGCTGAAAACAGAGGAGAAGAGAGGGTGTGAGGAGGGGCTGAACACACCGGAATTCGAATCCCAAACCACCGGTAGATAGATCGGGAGCTCACCTTACCTTTCTCTTCTTTGGGTTTTGAGATCCAAGCCCTCTAACTAGCTCTAAATCAAGAAAAAGAGAGAGGGGGAGAGAGAAAACAAGTGGGGATGATGATGAATAGTGGGGGGCAACTTTTTAGATCTCATTATATAAGTCAACCCCACTTAAATTAGGGTTAACTAGGATTAGGAGAGGATTAGGTGAACTTAAGTGGGTTTTGACTTGGGTCAACCCAACCACAAATAAAAACAAAAGGGGTTGACCAAGTCTATGGGCCCACTTTGACCAAGTCAACTCTCCCAATGACTTCTCGCTCGGTCAAAACCCGGATACGCCCCAGAACTGTGAAATTCTGAAACGTTACCAGAATTCGACAAAATTTTCGTGAGCGGCTTGGAATGGCACCAGGGCACATAATATGCAGTTAGATTTTCAATCGGAGCCCTCAATCTCAAGGCGATAGCTAACAACCTGAAATTTTAGCGGTTCCGATCGAAAAACGAAAAAAAACTAAAAAATTGCCAGAATGGTGGTCCAACGGTTACCAGAAGGTTAAAAGTGACACATATATAATAGGAGTACCCTAGCCCGGGTCTCAATGCTGACCTCGCAAGGCCCCTTATAATATTCCCTAAGGCATGCTAAAATACCATAAGTTCGCATTTAGTTTAATAAATTAAACTAATAGGACACATGCATAGGTCGAGGCTTTCCTAGCATGAAAACATGGAGTCAGGATGCATGGCTCTTACGCATATCCTAAGGGTTCAAGTCCCTAACATACAAGGTCTAGGGTGACATGCATACTACATATTAATCATGCTTGCATAGATTACATATTATACAAGTTAATATTAAACTATGGTGCCCCAGGGGAGGACGGTATACGCCCAAGTGCATATAGCGCCTCCCTACTGGGTTGGATCATCCCACTCACCAATACTCGGGTCGTCGCGTAACCGTCCGTCAAGATATGCAAGACAGGTATTTAACACGGTGAGTAAAATACACAAATACATACAAAAATATACTAAAAGTACCCAACACTCGGACAAACGCACATACGGCCCGTATGTACGCGAGTCCGAGCACCCCGACAGACTCCCAAACCCCCGGGCAGCCATGCGCACGGCCACCCGCACCGGGCGCACAGCCGCGCCCTAGCCCGCGCGCCCAGACGCACTGCCGAGCCCTGCCCGCGAGCCCAGACACACCGCACGCTAGGGCGCACGCACGCGCGCGCCCGTGCGCACCGCGCGTCCAGCCCCGGATGCACCCGGGAGCACTGCGACCCAGCGCAGCGCCTCGCGAGCACACCCGCCCGCACTACGCCCCAGCGCAGCGCCCCGCATGCACTCCCCCCTCGCCTCACCGCGCGCACAGCACGCACTGCGCCTCTGCGCAGCGCTCCGCGCGCACGCCCCTGCACGACGCCCAACGCGCAGCACCCGTACGTGGCCCCGCACGCACAGCACGCACTGCGCCTCTGCGCAGCTCTCCGAACGCGCGCCCCCGCACGACGCCCAGCGCGCAGCACCCACACACCAACCGCTCAACCCGCGTACTGCGCCCCCTGCACAGCACCCGCGCGTACGCCCGCGTGCCCTGCCAGCTCACCCAACAGCGCACCTGCCCAGCGCCTGCCAGCCTGCGCCGCCTGCCTGCCTGCCGCCTGCCTGCCTACGCGCACCGCTGAGCCCGCAAGCACCCGAGCCGAACTCAACCACCCCTCTCAGCCCTCCAACAGCCCCCAAACCACCAAACACATCTTTCACTCCCAAAACACACCTAAACATACATCTAGACAAGAAATGGAAGGAAAGGAAGCTCACCCAAGGGGAGGAAAGGAAGGGGAGGAGATCGGGTGCTCTTCGCGCACCGAAATACCACCTCCAAGGCTACCACCACCAAGACCTCATCTCAGCCAAAGAGGGGCTGAAAACAGAGGTAAAAAGGGGTTATAAGAGGGGGTCACACTCGAGGGAACTCGAATCCAAGACCATGGATGGATAGATCGGGTCCTTACCTATCTTTTCTCTTCTTAGGGTTTTTTATTTCAACCACCTTAGCTAGGTCAAATCAAGGAAATAAGGAGAGGGGAGAGAGAGAGCTTGGTGGAGAAGATGATGAATAGGGGGGACTATTTGTGGGCGTGGGGTTTAAAGGGGACCACACACACACCTCACACACTCACCACTTGAAATTAGATTAGGTTAAGCTAGGTTAGATTAGGTTTAGTTGATCTTTGACTCAAGTCAACCCAACCATACTAAAATCCAAAACCATTTGACCAAGTCAAAGGTCAACTTTGACCAAGTCAAGTCTCCCAATGACTTTTCGCTCAGTCAAAACCTGGATACACTTCGGAACTGCGAAATTCTGAAACGTTACCGGAATTCGATGAAATTTTCGTGAGTGGCTTGAAATGGCACCAGGACACATAATATGCAGTTAGATTTTCAATCGGAGTCCTCAAACTCAGGATGATAGCTAACAATCTAAAATTTTAGCGGTTCTGATAAAAAAAAAAAAAACTGAAAAACTGCCAAAATGTCCCAATGGTTACCAGAAGGCTAAAAGTGACACATATATAACAACTACATTCTATAAGGAACATGTAGAACATATGGGTCTCATTTTGGATTGGAGCTTGGTGTAATTTTCAACATTTTATGGTTGTACTTTGGTTTATTTATGAATAACATTCATTTTGTCTTTTAACACATTGTGTTAATCAAGTAAATGTCCATGTGGACAATAAAGAGGGCCGTGTAAAAGGCATTTGGTAATAGCCTTTTAATTTGGTAGATATAAAGTTTTGTCTAAATAAAGGTACTTGGTTTAAAGGATAAAATGATATTGTAATTATGGAAGGGACTACTCTACTATAATGCAGTAGAACCGTCATAGTTCTTGTCATTGATTCCCTTGAATTGAGTTAAAGATACAGAATTATTGGAATCATTTTTCAAAGCGCGCGCAGTCTTGTTTTTTTTTCAAATTTGATCAATTCAGTACATCAAGTTTATTATTATATTATATATTTTTTATAAAATATTCTTTTCAAAGTAGACGTGTGTTATATGGGTCAAGTGGGAGAATGTTAGAGATATGGATGAGTTAATTAAAGATAAGGATTGTATCTCACTATTTTGAAAAGTAGTTATTGTGATGAAAATTACTTTGACTATTTGTTACGAAGTGTGACACATTTTCTATACATCCTAATCTCTCACTTAAAGTGACCCACACATCACACGGTTGAGAAGTACTGGATTGATTGTGATTCTAATTCTGTTACAGTAACTACCTACATCCCAGGATTAAGTGGGAGGAATCTGTAATGGGTTTGATTCCATAAAGATTTCATTACTGAGATTTGGCTTCCCTCTTAGCATATAAAAGGGATTGGATCCCATTAGATATCTCAAGTCCATAAAAGCTAAAGAGAGGAAGTCAAATCTTTTCTTTAACCCTTTTATTTTTTCAGGCTCTAAAAGACAGAAGAAGAATAATAGAGACAGATCGTGATCGACCTCCAATCATTCAGATTAAATATGTTGATCCGTAAGTCTTCGATCTTGTGAATTTAGTCTAACATAATGCACTTGGGGCCTATGCATTCAAATCGATTTACTCATTCAACTTTGACTGATCTACAATATAACAAAAAAAAAAAAAGCAAGCAAATATTTATCCACAAACCATAAATAACATCAATGCACAAAGAAAGCCACCACCCTTTTGAACCACTCCCTTTCTTTCTCTTGCCCAGAGAAACAACCAAGTCCTATTGAGATGACGTAGGTGATATACATTGTTTCACAACCTTTTGAGAGATGATTCAGATAAGAAGAAAAGGGAACGAAGCGATAACCTGAGTGGATTGGGATTGCTCGGTGGCAGTTTCTGCGTGTGGGATTCACTTTTTTAACCTATTCATTTAACCATGTAGAATTGATGCAATTAGTTTTATGTGAAACCCAACTACTAAAATAATCCCACATTCCATCAAAGCAACAAGAGGTCCAATACATTTTGTACAACAAAATTGAACATTTGAAAACACAAAACCAAAACCAATTGATTTTCACTACACATAAAAAATATTTACATGAATCAAATCCGAAAAGAAAAAACAGATAGAGACAGAGAGAGTTGACCTCACAAGGATGTAGAAAGAAGATCAAATCTAAAAATAAAAAACAAAGAGAGAGAGAGGTTCTCTCTCCAAGATGTAGAAGTAAATCAAATCTAAAATAAAAATAGAGAGATGGAGGGTCTACCTCGTCGGGACGCAGATGACGAATCGATTGGGTTTTTTGATAGGGTTTTCTTGGGTGAAATGGAGAAGGAGGTGCAAGAGATTATTGGGATATAATTTTGGGTGAAGGGGAGAAGGGGGTGGAAGAGATTTTGGGGATTTTTTGATGATATGGGCGGGATATGATTTCGCATGAGAGGGAAAACACAGATCATTTGTGGGGGCTGGGAAAAATTAATCTTAAACGTTATGTACACAGTTTTTTTTTTAGATTAGCGACAGTTGAGAGCCGTCGTTGTAACCAATTTAGCGATGGTTGAGAGCCGTCGCTAAAATCTACGTCCGTAACAAATTTTTTCCGTTTTTATTTTTGCAGTTAGGACGGCTTATGGCCATCGTAAATATGCGACTGACTAGAGCTGTCGCCAAAATGAACGTGGGTCCGTCGCCAATACTCGATTTTTTTGTTGTATGTATCGATTACCTTTGTTGGCATGTCATCGGATCGAAGGTGAATGGATTTGAGTCTCATATGTATCTTTCAAATGAAGTATATTATGTATTCATGCTAGGATCGCCCTATTGTACTGCATATAATTGCTAGTTTCGATATAAAAATGTGAGCATGCTTTTATTGATATATTTATCATTATATGATTTGTATGTTGAGATCATGCATGCTCTGTCTTATCATAATTTTGAAAACAATTTAGATTGTCATCACATGCATTCTTGTCTATATGACCCCGTCTGTGACAACATCTATGTGGGCATAGGCTTTGTGGCCTGGTCTGAGAACGTAAAACCTAAGTATTCGTGGCCATGCATGTAAAGACCATGCGAGCTAGATGTTGCGAAGACTGACTGCGTGTTCGTGATATTGCATGCATCATGTTGGATAGGATGTCGTATATGTATTATTGCATATCTTGGTGACATTGTTGTATATTTATTATTTTGATATATTATATGCATGCATGGGCATACTATGACTACAATATTTTGAATAAAAATGTACTAACGGGATAATGAAGGTTGATAAGAATATTATTTATACATTTGAACATCTTAATCTAATTTTCTATATCCTAATTTTATATATAATAATAACTAATCAATATTCAGAATTCATGTATTATTGCATGTAATTGATTAAATGATGATTATCTGTCACGCCCCAGGGCCGGCCGACCCCGGGACGCGGCAGGTGTATATATGATATCAGTAACAAGAGTTCAATAACATGCACACACAACAGCTAAAAATGACAATACAGACCAAAGCAGGGTTGACATGATATATACACCAAATGCAGAAACTAAAAGATTGAATCTGTAATCAAAACATACTACAGACTCGATACATAATCATATGTCCTGTGAGAGCCAATATATACAAAGACATCCAAATACAACAAAAACGCGTGCCCAAGCACGGAAAATAATACATACAAGCACAAGGGATGCTGGTAGCCTCTGATACTCGCGGGACGTGGCGCTACTCCGCTACTGATGAAGTCCCTCAGGGAGCTCCTCCTCTGGGTCCGACTCAGATGACTCTGGAGAAAAATATTATGCGAGGGGTGAGCCACACGCTCAGTGAACAGCACAACCCATGCAACACAGTTATATTAACCACAACCAGATATTATTAATCCACAATCACATTACTCGAGCCACAAAATGGCAACAACTCCGCAATCCAGTGGGTCGCTCCTGCCAACCCACTACACCCTCACCCTCACCTCTCAATGGGTGACCAAGGATATTGGGACTAACTACACAAAAACAGCAGGTCGCTACCGCCCACCCGCTACACCCTCACCCTCACCCTCACTGGGTGACCAAGGATATTGGGACTTACAATCCAGTGGGTCGCCACATCGCCGGCCCACTGTACCCTCACCCTCACCCACAATAGGTGACCCAGGCTCTTGGGACTGACTAGGCTGTTGGTCACCCTTGGTCCACCGATAGTCTCTCCCCACTCCGTAGGTCGTTTGGCCATTCCCACATTCAGCACAGTCCATCTACCAAATCAGGAGGTGCCTACTGATGGGAGCCCCTGCACGGGACAACCTTTCCAACGCCGGGGTAGTCTCTACACGGATCCAACGAAGGGAACAGAACAGCCTATCCATCGCATATGATCCACTCGGATCCGCAGACAACACATCCTACCAACTCTAATGTCCTGAATTCCTCAGAATTCCTCCAGGGCGCATAACCAAGATGCGGGGAACATGCATAATAGTTATAAAGAGGTTGGAATATTAACGGGGAAAGAAATCCTTGGGAGGGCAGCGTGAGGTCCCGATATAGGACATCCCGACAACCAAACAAGGAACACGGAGTACCCTAGCCCGGGTCTCACCGCTGTCCTCGCGAGGCCCCTCCCCTATGATATTCGCTAAGACAGGCTAATAGACACATGCTCGCATTTTATTTAAATAAATTAAACTAAATAGGAACATGCATCGGTCAGGGCTTTCCTAACATGGAAACATGATAACAGGGTGCATGATTCTTATACGGGTCCTAAGGGTATAAGTCCCTAGCATACAAAGTCTAGGGTGGCATGCATACTACACATTATCAGGCTTTCATAGCTTTTCATATAAAATAGGTTAATATCTACTATGGTGCCCCAGGGGAGGACGGTACACGCCCAAGTGCATGTAACGCCTCCCTACTGGGTTGGATCGTCCCACTCACCGGAGATCGGGTCGACGCGCGACCGTCCGTCGAGATCTGCAAGACAGTGTATCAACTGATGAGTAAAATCCTCAAATACTGCTAAACACTCAAAAATACACAAAGCCCAAAATCAAACACCCAACACTCGGGCAAACGTGCGTACGACCCGCACGCACGCTAGCCCGAGCACTCCGGCAACCACCCGCACCCCCGGCAACCACCCGCACGGCCACCTGACCTCCCGGGTGCACCGCCGCGCCTCAGCCCGCGCGCCCAGCCCACCGCCGGGCCCCTGCCCGCCGCCTAAACACGCCGCTGAGCCTCCCGGGTGCACCTCACGCCCCCTGCGCCCCAGCGCAGCCGCCCGCGCACACCCCGCACCCCTTGCGCTGGCCCGCGAGCACCCCGCATGCCCCGCGCGCAGCGCCTCGCCTCGCGCACACCCCGCGCGCACCACCGCTTCCTCGCCGCGCCCCGCGCGCATCCCGCGCGCACCCTGCACGACGCCCCGCACGCACTCCGCGCGCATCATCCTCTAGCACAGCTCGCCCAGTGCTCGCACGCCCAGCACACCCGTGCACAGCACGCCTAGTACGCGCGCCTTGCTGGCCACCAGCTCCCCCCGAGCGCACGCCCACGCGCACGCCCGCGCGCACGCATGCGCGCGCCCTGCCTGCTGCGCTGCCGGTGCTGCTGCCACCCGGACAACAGCCCCCAGCCTGCCGAGCACCTCCAGCCCAGCACGCCTGCCGCCGAGCCTGCCTGCCCGGCCTGCCAGCGCGCACAGCCCAGCTAGCCTACCCGCACGCCTAGCCCTGCCAGCACTACCCAGCGTGCCCAGCACGCACGCAGCACTACCCGAGCGCACACCTGCGTGCACGCACTTGCGCGCCCGGCCACCTGGTGCCCCAGCCTGTTGCGGCCGCTACCAACCCTCCCGGGACAGCCACCCAACCTTGCCCGGTCAGCCTAGCTCCCTCCACCCGACCACCAAACTCTTACCCCCGGCCACCAATGGCCTCCGACCACCACCCCACAGCCCTCCGACAGCCACCCACCGCCGCCGACCACCACCCAACCTCATTTTCCACCTCCTAACATACATCTATACAAGAAAAGAGAGGAAAAGAGGCTTACCAAGGGGAGGAAGGGAAGTCCGGTTGCTCTCCGCGCACCGAAACCTCTCCCAAAAGGCTTCCAACGCCCGGATCTACCTCCACCACCGAAATGGCTCAAATCAGGGAAGAAGAGAGGGGGGATGGAGGGGCAAAACTCGCCAGAATTCGGATTTGAAAGCACCGGGTGTAGATCGGGACCCGATCTACACTTCCTATGCTTTAGGTTTTTGGGTTTGAGGGCTCTAAGGGCTTCAAATGGGAGAAAAAGAGAGAGGGGAGAGAGAGGAAGCTCTTGGTAGGGATGATGAATAGTGCTATCAAAAATTAGATCTCATATATATATAGCAAGTGACTTAAAAACCCGGATACGCCCCGGAACTGTGAAATTTCAGAAACGTTGCCGGAATTCGATGAAATTTTCATGAGAGGCCTAAAATGGCACCAGGACACCAAATATGCAGTTAGATTTCCAATCGGAGTCCTCTAACTCAGGACGATAGCTAACAGTCCAAAAATTAGCGGTTTCGATCGAAAACCGAAAAAAAAACAAAAAACTGCCAGAACGCTCCAACGGTTACCAGCAGGCTAAAAGTGACACATATATAACATTCTTCCCCCCTTAGGAAATTTTGTCCTCAAAATATGCAAAAACATCTAGGAGGGGAAAAGATGTGGATACGCGTCACACCTGGCATCCTTGAGCTCCCAAGTGTCCTCGACACCGGAACGGTGCTGCCATCGCACCTCGACTAACTGGACGGTCTTGGTACAGAGCCTCCTCACGTGGCGGTCCATGATCTCAATCGGCTGCTCCACGAATGACTGTCCGACTCAGAGACGAGCGGCTCGAACGGGATGACGTGAGCAGGATCGTGGACACACCTTTACCCAACTGCGAACCCACCACTCCTAGACGGAGAGGTAAGAATTGGCACTGAGGTGAGCCTCCGATAAAAACTCCAGGAAGCTCTCCTCGCAAGACGGGGACCACTCGAACCGGACATCCTTTCGAGTAAGGCGGTTAAGAGGAACAGCTATCTTCGAGAGTCCCTCGTCAAACCTCCTGCAATAACCCACCAAACTCGGGAAGCTCCGAATCCTTGCGGGGTTCGACGGCCTACGCCAATTCGACATAGCAAGCGTCTTACCCGGGTCCACTGATATACCTTCACCACAATCACATAGCCCAGAAAGGCCATAAGCTCCATCCAAACTCGCACTTGATCCATCACCAGCTGATGCTTCCAGGGTATCCCTTGACTAGGAAAAGAAACCTTGGGAGAGCAGCATGAGGTCCCGATATAGGATACCCCAACAACCAAACAAGGAACACGAAGTACCCTAGCCCGGGTCTCAACGCTGACCTCACACGGCCCCTTAAACCAGAAAAGGAACACTAGAAGAAGACATCACTCTTTAAAGAACATTACCAATCTCACCGGATCATCTATATCTAGATAATCACCCACCGATAACCTTCAACCTCCATCACAAGGCCGGACCCAACATCCGTGGGAACGGTCGAACAACAATTGGGTCACGAGGCGACGCGTCTTTGTCTCATCCACACCCTCACTCCCATCAGGAGACATATTGGGACTTTGGGAGAGACTTAGACTGTTCTTCACCCCTGGTCCACCGGTAGCCTCTCCTCCACACCGTAGGCCGCCTGGTCCGCTCCCACAATTCAGCACAGTCCAAAACCAAATCAGGAGGTGCCTGTCACGCCCAAGGGCGGCCGTCCCCGTGACGCGACAAGTGTATATATGATATCAGTAAACAGGGGTTCAATAATATACTCATACAACAGCTAAAAATGACAACACAGATAAAGCAGGGCTGACATAATATATACACCAAATGCGGAAGCTAAAAGACTGAATCTGTAATCAAAACATACTACAGACTCGATACATAATCATACGTCCTGTGAGAGCCAACATGTCCATATATACACAAATACAATCCATACAAAATCCAACTAGGTGCCCAAGCACAGAGATATATATACATACAACAAAGAGAAGGGTGCTGATGGCCTCAAGACTCGAGGGACGTGGCGCTAACTCCGCTACTGGTGCAGTCGCTCGGGAAGCTCCTCCTTCAAGTCCTCCTCAGTGATCACTGAAAAAGATTTGATGCGAGGGGTGAGCCACACGCTCAGTGAATAGCACAACCCATGCATACAGTTCATATTAACCACATTTAAATCAAGTCAATAGCCCCAAAGCGGCATAAACAACACAAATCCGGGGGTTCGTCACATCGCCGAACCCCATACCCTCACCCTCACCCTCACCCTCAATAGGTGACCAAGGATGTTGGGACTTAATGGGCTGATAATCATCCATACATAATCCTGTGGGTCGTCGCATCGCCGGCCCACCATACCCTCACCCTCACCTCTCAACAGGTGACCTAGGCTCTTGGGACTGACTAGGCTGTTGGTCACCCTCGGTCCACCGATAGTCTCTCCCCACTCCGTAGGTCGTTTGGCCACTCCCACGTTCGGCGCAGTCCTTCTACCAAATCAGGAGGCGCCTACTGATGGAAGCCCCTGCACGGGACAACCTTTCCAACGCCGGGGTAGTCTCTACACGGATCCAACGGAGGGAACAGAACAGCCTATCCATCGCATATGATCCACTCGGATCCGCTGAGAGCACATCTCTACAACTCTAATGTCTTGAATTCCTCGGAATTCCACCAGCGCGCATAACTAGGATGCGGGGAAAATAAATAAAACATAAATGGGGAAAAGAGACCTTGGGAGGGTAACCTGAGGTCCCGATGTAGGACATCCGACAACCAAACGAGGAACACGGAGTACCCTAACCCGGGTCTCAATGTTAACCTCGCAAGGCCCCCTTATATTCCCCAAGGCATGCTAACAATATTAAAGCTTGCATTTAATTAAATAAATCAAACTAATAGGACGCATGCTCAGGTCGGGCTTTCCTAACATGATAACGGGGTGACAGGATACACGGCTTATGCACAAATCCTAAGGGTGCAAGTCCCTAACATATAAGTCTAGGGTGGCATGCATTCTACACACACACATCATGCTTACATGGATTTCAAAACAACAGTTAATACTAACTATCTGCCCCAGGGGAGGACGGTACACGCCCAAGTGCATGTAGCGCCTCCCAAACTGGGTTGGGTTGTCCCACTCACCGGAAGTCGGGTCGACGCGCGACCGTCCGTCGAGATCTGCAAGACAAGGTATTAACTGGTGAGTATAAATCCACAAACACAACAAGAAGACTTAAAATACACAAAACCCACAACTAAACACCCAACACTCGGGCAAATGTGCATACGACCCGCACGCACGCTAGCCCGAGCACTCCGGCAACCACCCGCACGGCCGGCAACCACCCGCACGGCCACCCGACCGCCCGGGTGCACCGCCGCGCCTCAGCCCACGCACCCCGCGCACCGCCGGGCCCCTGCCCGCCGTCTGGACACGCTGCCGAGCCTCCCGGGTGCACCGCGCGCCCCTACGCCCCAGCGCAACCGCCCGCGCACACCCCGCACGCCTCGCGCTGGCCCGCGAGCACCCCGCACGCCCCGCGCGCAGCGCCTCGCCCCGCGCACACCCCGAGCGCACCACCGCTGCCTCGCCGCGCCCCTCGCGCACCACCGCCGCCTCGCCGCGCCCCGCGCGCACCCTGCACGACGCCCCTCGACCAGCACCCCCCCCGAGCGCACGCCCTGCACGCACTCCGCGCGCATCGTCCGCTCGCACATCTCCCCGCACCAGCCGCTCGACCAGCTCCTCGCACCAGACCCGCGCACAGCTGCTCGACCAGCTCCTCGCACCAGACCCGCGCACAGCTGCTCGACCAGCTCCTCGCACCAGACCCGCGCACACCCGCGCGCACGCCCGCGCGCGCCCAGCCTGCGCGCTGCCTGAGCTGCTGCCGCTGCTGCCTGCTGCCCGAAACAGGACCCCCACTGCCCGAGACCACCTTCCACCCCTACCCGAGCACCTCTACCACCACCCACCGACTTCCGACCACCACCCCAGCCCTCCGACGGCCACCCACAGCCGCCGACCTCCACCCAACCCCAAAAACCCCCCCTATCAAGCATCTAAGCATGAAAAAGAGGGAAAGAAGGCTTACCGAGGGGAGGGAAGGATGTCCGGTAGCTCTCCGCGCACCGAAACTCCTCTCCAAGGGTTTCCACCACCGAGGTCAACTCCCACCTCCGAAATGGCTCCGATCAGAGGAGAAAAGAGGGTGGATGGGAAGGCTAGGATCGCCGGAATCGGGATTTGAAGGCACCGGACCCGATCTACACTTCTTGTGCTTTAGGTTTTTGGGTTTGAGGGGTCTAAGGGCTTCAAAAGGGAGAAAAATGAGAGAGAGGAGAGAGGGAATGATTTGGTAGGGATGATGAATAGTGCTTCTCAAAATTAGATCACACATATATATAGTAAGTGACTTAAAAACCCAGATACGCCCCGGAACTGTGAAATTTTGGAAACGTTGCCGGAATTCGATGAAATTTTCATGAGTGGCTTAAAATGGCACCAGGACACATAATATGCAGTTAGATTTTCAATCGGAGTCCTCTAGCTCAGGACGATAGCTAACAGTCCAAAATTTTGCGGTTCCGATCGAAAAATGCAAAAACTCAAAAACTGCCAAAATGCTCCAATGGTTACCAACAGGCCAAAAAGTGACATATATATAACAGTGCCTACTGAGGGGAGCCCTCTGTCAGGAAGGCCTCTCTAACGCTGAGGAGTCCCTACTCGGGTCCAACGAAGGGGAGAACGATTCCACGCTCGTGACATCATCCATTAATCCATTTCCGAGTTAGCCTCTACCCGGCATACCCCCACGATCAGTACCCCTCCGACTGCATCGGCGGTACCTACGGATGAGAGCCTCCTGCCAGGACGGCTACAACCCGGCCTCTTTAACTCGAACAACCACACTCCTTACCCGCTCAACGAGACATCACACACATGCTTAACCGCAATCAACACACATATATTCATAGGGAGCTGGGAAAACAAAACATTACCTCGAACCATGACGCCCGAAACCTGCGCCTCCTCAGCCGAAAGAGCTGCAACTCTGCCTTGAACAAACTGCGGCAGAGGAGCAGGAGCACGTCTCACCGGCTGCACTGGCTGCCTCCACTGGTCGACTCGGCCATCCTGTGGCTGCTGCTAACGCAGAAGCTGCTGCTGCAAGAACTGCGGCTGCTGAGGTAGCACGCGGGGTCGGCCAGCATCAGGGCAATTGTATCTGATATGCCCGATGCGCTGACAATGGAAACAGCGCCGCCTCTCTAGCTGCATGGACTGGATGGGAACTGCCGCAATGGGTGCCGGATCCCACCCTGGCACCGCATCTGCTGGAGGAGAGGCAGCCGCTGACTGATCGAAGCGGGGCCTCTTCCTCTTGCGCTGCCCCTGGTCCCGACTCCCGGAAGGACCCTGATCTGCAAAAGGGGTCGGAACCCCCACCTGGATCCCGAGGTCTCTCTCGACGGTCTTCGCTCGAGACACTAAGTCGGAGAACCTCGAGAATGCATGGGCGGTGACGTGCACTCGGATGGCACTGCTGAGACCGAGCTCGAATCGACGGCACCTCGTCTCCTCGTCCATCACCAAGGCTGGAGCAAATCTGGATAGCCTCGTGAAGCGCGTGGAGTAGTCGGCGACAGACATAGAGCCCTGCGTCAACCGCTCAAACTCCTGCATCACGATCTGCCGCGCCGAGAACGGGAAGTACTCCTCCAAGAAATACCTCTGGAATCCTGCCCATAGAAGCTGCTCCACTCCCTCGGGGATGTCCACCACTCGGGTAGCCCACCAGTCGGCAGCGCTACCCTTCAGCATGAAGGTGGCCAGGGAGACTCGCTGGCGATCGGTGCAAAGCATGGTCGAGAAGATCACCTCCACCTCCATCAACCATCGCTCTGGGGCAAGGGGATCCGCTGTCTGGCCATAGAACTCAGGAGGATGGAGCTTTAGAAAGGCTGCGAGGCCACTCTGCTGCACCCGCGCTGCAGCCTCTAGCCCCACCTCCCTCGCCAGGGGATCCTGAACTCTCGCCGCTGGAATCACCACGGGGATTGGGGGTACTTCAGGTACCACAGGCGGATCTGCCACCAAGGGGACCTGTGGAACTGCATCACGGGCCGCCCTCAGCTCCTGGATCTCCCGCGCCTGCTCTGCCAACACTCTGGTCTGGGCCTCCAGTGCCCTGGTCTGAGTCTCCACTAAATCCGCTAACCGAGCGAACGCACGTTCCCATGCGGGAGGCTCCTGCGCCGATCCTGGCCTCACAGCCGTGGACTCTCCAGTAGCATCCTCGCCTCTAGTAGGTCCGGAAACCTCCAAAGGTCGAGAGGGACCATGTCCGCGCCGTCCTCTGCGAGGAGGCATATCAGCAACCTAAGAAAACCAGACACTAGGATCAGAATACACACATACAAATCCTAGGACTCATCTCTACGAAAAGAAGACCATTGGCTCTGACAGGACCAGGTTCTGATACCAACTTTTGTCACGCCCCAGGGCCGGCCGTCCCCGGGACGCGGCAGATGTATATATGATATCAGTAACAAGAGTTCAATAACATGCACACACAATAGCTAAAAATGACAACACAGACAAAGCAGGGCTGACATGATATATACACCAAATGCAGAAGCTAAAAGACTGAATCTGTAATCAAAACATACTACAAACTCGATACATAATCATATGTCCTGTGAGAGCCAATATATACAAAGACATCCAATACAACACAAACGCGTGCCCAAGCACGGAAAATAATACATACAAGCACAAGGGATGCTGATAGCCTCTGATACTCGCGGGACGTGGCGCTACTCCGCTACTGATGAAGTCCCTCGGGGAGCTCCTCCTCTGGGTCCGACTCAGATGACTGTGGAGAAAAATATTATGCGAGGGGTGAGCCACACGCTCAGTGAACAACACAACCCATGCATCACAGTTAGATTAACCACAGCCAGATATTATTAATCCACAATCACATTACTCAAGCCACAAAATGGCAACAACTCCGCAATCCAGTGGGTCGCTCCTGCCAACCCACTACACCCTCACCCTCACCTCTCAATGGGTGACCAAGGATATTGGGACAATTACACAAAACCAGCAGGTCGCTACCGCCACCCGCTACACCCTCACCCTCACCCTCACTGGGGTGACCAAGGATATTGGGACTTACAATCCAGTGGGTCGCCACATCGCCGGCCCACCATACCCTCACCCTCACCCTCAATGGGTGACCCAGGCTCTTGGGACTGACTAGGCTGTTGGTCACCCTTGGTCCACCGATAGTCTCTCCCCACTCCGTAGGTCGTTTGGCCACTCCCACATTTAGCACAGTCCTTCTACCAAATCAGGAGGCGCCTACTGATGGGAGCCCCTGCACGGGACGACCTTTCCAAAGCCGGGGTAGTCTCTACACGGATCGAACGAAGGGAACAGAACAGCCTATCCATCGCATATGATCCACTCGGATCCGCAGACAACACATCCTACCAACTCTAATGTCCTGAATTCCTCAGAATTCCTCCAGGGCGCATAACCAAGATGCGGGGAACATGCATTTATAACAATAAGAGGTTGGAATATTAACGGGGAAAGAAATCCTTGGGAGGGCAGCGTGAGGTCCCGATATAGGACATCCCGACAACCAAACAAGGAACACGGAGTACCCTAGCCCGGGTCTCACCGCTGTCCTCGCGAGGCCCCTCCCCTATGATATTCGCTAAGACAGGCTAATCACATGCTCGCATTTTATTTAAATAAATTAAACTAAATAGGAACATGCATCGGTCGGGGCTTTCCTAACATGGAAACATGATAACAGGGTGCATGGTTCTTATACGGGTCCTAAGGGTATAAGTCCCTAGCATACAAAGTCTAGGGTGGCATGCATACTACACATTATCATGCTTACATAGTTTTTCATATTAAACAGGTTAATATTTACTATGGTGCCCCAGGGGAGGACGGTACATGCCCAAGTGCATGTAACGCCTCCCTACTGGGTTGGATCGTCCCACTCACCGGAGATCGGGTCGTCGCGCGACCGTCCGTCAAGATCTGCAAGACAGTGTATCAACTGATGAGTAAAATCCTCAAATACTACTAAACACTAAAAAATACACAAAGCCCAAAATCAAACACCCAACACTCGGGCAAACGTGCATACGACCCGCACGCACGCTAGCCCGAGCACTCCGGCAACCACCCGCACCCCAGGCAACCACCCGCACGGCCACCCGACCACCCGGGTGCACCGCCGCACCTCAGCCCGCGCACCCAGCGCACCGTCGGGCCCCTGCCCGCCGCCTGGGCACGCCGCCGAGCCTCCCGGGTGCACCGCGTGCCCCCTGCGCCCCAGCCCAGCCGCCCGCGCACACCTCGCACGCCTTGCGCTGGCCCGCGAGCACCCCGCACACCCCGTGCGCAGCGCCTCGCCTCGCGCACAACCCGCGCGCACTACCGCTGCCTCGCCGTGCCCCGCGCGCACCCTGCATGACGCCCCGCACGCACTCCGCGCGCATCATCCTCTCGCACAGCTCGCCCAGTGCCCGCACGCCCAGCACATCCGCGCACAGCACGCCCAGCACACGCGCCCTGCTGGCCACCAGCTCCCCCCGAGCGCACGCCCGCGCGCACGCACGCGCGCGCCCAGCCTGCTGCGCTGCCTGTGCTGCTGCCGCCCGAACAGCAACCCCCAGCCTGCCGAGCACCTCCACCGCCCAGCACGCCTGCCGAGCACCTCCAGCCCAGCACGCCTGCCGCCCAGCCTGCCTGCCCGGCCTGCCAGCGCGCACAGCCCAGCTAGCCTACCCCACGCCTAGCCCTGCCAGCCCTACCCAGCGCGCCCAGCACGCACGCACTTGTGCGCCCGGCCACCTGGTGCCCCAGCCTGCTGCGGCCACTGCCAACCCTCTCGGGACAGCCACCCAACCTGCCCGGTCACCCTAGCTCCCTCCACCCGACCACCAAACTCCCACTCCCGGCCACCAATGGCCTCCGACCACCACCCCACAGCCCTCCGACGGCCACCCACCGCCGCCGACCACCACCCAACCTCATTCCCACCCTCCTAACATACATCTATCCAAGAAAAGAGAGAAAAAGAGGCTTACCACGGGGAGGAAGGGAAGTCCGGTTGCTCTCCGCGCACCGAAACCTCTCCCAAAAGGCTTCCAACGCCCACCTCCAAAATGGCTCGGATCTGAGGAGAAGAGAGGGCGGATGGAGGGGCAAAACTCGCCGGAATTCGAATTTGAAAGCACCGGGGTGTAGATCGGGACCCGATCTACACTTCCTATGCTTTAGGTTTTTGGGTTTGAGGGGTCTAAGGGCCTCAAATGGGAGAAAATGAGAGAGGGGAGAGAGAAAAGCAATTTGGTAGGGATGATGAATAGTGCTCATCAAATTTTAGATCTCACTATATATAGCAAGTCACTTAAAAACCCGGATACGCCCCGGAACTGCGAAATTTTGGAAACGTTGCCGGAATTCGATGAAATTTTCATGAGAGGCCTAAAATGGCACCAGGACACCAAATATGCAGTTAGATTTCCAATCGGAGTCCTCTAACTCAGGACGATAGCTAACAGTCCAAAAATTAGCGGTTCCGATCGAAAACCGAAAAAAAAAATGAAAAACTGCCAGAACGCTCCAACGGTTACCAGCAGGCTAAAAGTGACACATATATAACATTATCAATGCAAGATATGCTATAAATCAGTCAAAGATATGAAGGAGAATCAAGAATTTCTAAAAGGTCCAAAATTATACTGAAAAAAGATTTGGTGAAGATTGAATAAAAAATCAATCCAATCAATGATTCTTCAAAATCAATGTTGGACCCGTCTCACTGTTTTGACCACAACTTATAACTTTTGTCTCAAGTATCTGATTTATGATATCGATATGGCGTTGGAAAGATAATTTCAACATCTACAAATCAATATTTCATGAAGATTTCATAATTCCATCTTATAGGGATCAAAAATCCATCCGAAGATTCTGCAGAAAATCAATAATGGGAATAAAATCTAAACTTCATATGTGGAAGGTTGAGCCCAATCTTAAGAATCCAATTAATTACAAATCAATGGTCAAGATTCAAGGGCTGGAGGCTATAAAAAGAGCACATAGGAGAAGAAAGATGAAGGGTCATGTTTTGTTTTTCTTTTCTTTTCTTTTCTTTTCTTTTCATCTTATATCTTTGGATGCTTGTATTCAATTAAATCTGAATTTTAATATTAGTTTTGTGTTTTTATTTTCAGAATTTTTCAATAATATGGTCTCTTTTATTTTTCTTTTCTCTAGTTTGATCATGTCTTCTAGTAGCTAAATTTTCAACTAGGATTTAAGATGAAACCATGCAATGCTAGTTTACAATTTAATATTTAGATCTGAATTATTCTTTATATTGTTTGCTTTATTAAGTATTAATCTCTCCGTCAATTCTCTTTTGAAACTTTTTATGTGAATTTCTTATTACCTTCTTCAAAAATCTCTTGTAATTGATTTGATAAAATATGCTTTGATTGAGTTCTATGATATTTTATACTCTTCTTAACATATTGAATATTAAGTTGATTGTTTTATAAAGGGAAGGGTGATAGATCATTGCATTGGATTTTCATAAATAAAGGTTTTTAATAATAAAATCATCTTCAAGGATCTCTCGTTGAATGGGTATACTTGGATTAACTCTTTTGATATCTTATTCTCTTCCTAATGTGTGAATATTGAGATAATAGTTTTGATTTTAAATCTGATTTTATGAAATAATTAATATGATTCTAAATATTTATTTTTCTATTGGTATTTGATTAACGTTGATATTGATTGAGTTATATGGTGGAGTTTCATATTTGATTATAATTCATAAATTGGTATTACATGGTGGATTCTAAAACCCTAGTTATTTTTCTATATTAATATTTTCTTTTAAAAAATAACAAAAAAAAAATTCATCAATCTTTTCCTTCTAATTCAATTAATTGAATCGATTAATAATCTGATTTGAACAATATCCTGTAGGTTCGACCCGTACTTGCTAGATTTATACTTTTGCAACGATCTGTGCACTTGCGGTAATTAATAACAACTTACAAAATCAATCAATGGTTCATTCACTTAGTGTGTTGTAGCTCACCCCTCCTTTTTTATCTTTGAGATTTAAGGATTGAGTAGTGACATTTGTTAAAGCTGTTAGCGAGATCAAGATTGGGCCATCGTCTTTCATCGTTTAGCTTCGCTTTTATTAGGGTGAATAAAACCTTTGTTTTCGGCATGTAGTGGACTTTCCTTAACTCTATCAACAAAACCATAGAGATTGCTAAGTATTAATAATAAATCATGTGTGTGGTAATCCAACCTTGGGATAAATTATATTTAGATCTTGGTGATGTTTTAAGTTTTAATTATCAGTTTAGTGTAGTGAAATCTTTGATTTTGCTTGGATGAATAATGGTTGAATTCCTTAGATTACTCTGATATTTGAATATTTTCTTAAAATTGTCACGCCCCAGGGCGGCCATCCCCGATACGTGGCAAATATATATAATATCAGCAGTCCATACAGGAGATCAATAAAAGACTCTAAACAACATCGAAAATGACAACACAATCAATAATGTAGCTGACATAATATATATACATATAGCGGAAGCTTAAACGACTGAGTCTGTAATTCAAAGACAGAATACATAATCAACTGTCCTGTGAGAGCCAATATAAACAAAGACATCCATATACAAGTGTTGTGCCCAAGCACGGATAACAATACATACAAGCAAAGAAGGGGATGTTGATGGCCTCTCACTCGTAGAACCCAAAACGTGAACGCTGCTCCGCTACTGATGTGATGCCTCGGGGAGCTCCTCCTTCAGATCCGACTCAGTAACAACTGGAGGAAAAGAATATGCGAGGGGTGAGCCACACGCTCAGTGAATGGCGCAATCTATGCAACACAACTCATATTAACCTTATAATAATTAAAGTCCCTAAACGGGAGGAACTGTACAAGCTAGTGGGTCGTAACACCGCCGACCCACCCCACCCTCACCCTCACCCTTTAGGGGTGACATGGGCCTTTTGGGACAGACTAGACTGCTCTCCACCCTTGTCCACCAGTAGCCTCTCCCTCGCGTAGCCTCTACCTGGTATACTCCCACGATCAGTACCCTCCGAACGCATCGGTGGTACCTACAGATGGGAGCCCTCTGTCAGGACAGCTTTCCCAACGCCGGGGAGTCCCTACTCAGATCCAACGAAGGGGAGAAAACAGCCTACTCACACGGATACGATCCTCTTGGATCCGTCGACAACGATTTCTAACACTACTAATGTCATGAATTCTCAAGAATTCCTCCAGGGCGCATAACTGAGATGCGGGGAAACATATATTATAATAACAAGGTTATAATATTTTCTAAGGCATGCTTATACCAACATAATCTCATTTTGATTTAATTAAATTAAAACTAAATGGGAAACATGCATAGATCAAGGCTTCTAGACATGTATGGGCCTCTATACATGATACATGGATGTATATCCCTAGCATACAATGTCTAATATGGCATGGCTACATCATAGTAAAACATGCATTAACATAGTTTTTCATTTGCACAAGTTAATATACAATTATGGTGCCCCAGGGGTGGGCAATGCACGCCTACGTGCATCGAACGCCTCCCTACTGGGTTGGATTGACCCACTCACCGCAACCCGGGTCGTTGCGTGACCGTTCGCCAAGATCTGCAAGACATGGGCATTCAATATGATGAGTAAACTACACAAATATACATGAAATTTACTAGAAATACCAAATACTCGGACAAGCATGCATACGGACTCGCACGCATGCGAGCACGCACGTACGCACGCGAGTCCGAGTGCCCCGACACCTACCCGAACCCTCGGGCAGCCACACGCATGGCCCCTTGCACGCGCCCCAGCACCCTTGGAGCACTACCGCACTCCCAGACGCGCTGCCGCTCGCGCCCGCGCGCACGCTCGCGCGCGCCCGCGTGCACTGCGCGTCCAGCCCGCGCGCCCTGGCGCACACTGCGCGCCCGAGCAGAACCCCACGCATGCCCCAGCACGCGCACGCACGCGCACGCACGCACGCACGCGCACGCACTGGTCCCCAGCCCCGCGCCCAGGCGCATGCCTAGGCGCACTGCCCCGCGCGCACGCCTCGCGCGCACCGCCGCTCGCGCCAGCGCCCGCGTGCACCCACGCGCACTCTCCCGCGCGCGTCTGCGCGCCCGCCTGCGCCTGCCTGCGCCCTTTTGCGCGCGCAGACAACCTTCCCTAACCCCTTTTTAACCCTCTCCAACCCCTCACACACACTCTAACCCTTATGCATAGCATGCATGAACACCCTAAGCATCCCAACAACCCTAAAAATCAAAAAGAAGGGGAAGAGGACTTACCAAAAGAGGGAAAGGGAAAGGGGGAGATGCGGGGCTCTCGACGCGCCCACGACCACCTCAACCACCACCACCACCTCTTCAGCCTCTCCTCAGCCTCCTTCTTGGCTGAAAATCAGGGGGGGGGGAGGGCATGAGAGGGAGCTTGAGAGAAGAGATCAACAACATCAACAACACCTACACAAACCCTCACCAACACTTCCTCCTCCACCTTCTCCTTCTCTTTGAGGAAATAACACAAACACCTTGGGGGGGCTTTGAAAGAGAGAAAGAGAGCCAATAAAATGGACGTGGGATGTGGGAGAGAGAGAGGGAGAGATATTTTGGGGCACATAAATATCTAAAGAGGAATAGAAATGACTAAGTCGTCCTTGACTAGAAATTCTGTACATGCTTCACTATAACAGCCATAACTTCCTCAATATAGCTCCGAATTGCACAATTCAAAATCCGTTGGAAAGCCAAGAAGATTATCTACAACTTTCATGTTTATGCCAAGATCAAATAATCCCTCCAGCTATTCCGAAATTAGAGCTAAACATTGAACAGGGCTGCTGCCAGAATTTCCATCCCCGGGGTATACTTGGAAAAATACCCATAACTTTTACTACATGAATCCAGTTGATCTAATTCTACTTTTGTACGAAAGCTAACTCAAAACTGGACATCTCATAATAAAATCATATTTAAACCTCTTCATCTTGGATTTTAACAAAATCAAATCCAAATACCAAATCGGAAATACATAACTTCTAGGAAAAATTATGTAGCCAAATTTTAAATCAGAGCGCTCCAAATGACACAGGCATAACAATAAATAGCGCACCATCTCCCTCGCCTAATATGGGTGATGGATTTGGGGGCGTTACATCCACTTTCACAAACTTTTGTAGTCTTTTGCATACATTAACCCAGATCTCTAACAAGCCGGGCCAGCACGGCACAACATGGCCCATTTTCCCCCTCTACCCACAAACATTTCACTCATGTTTGGCGCATTGAGGGGTTAGTGGATTAGAATAGCCAAGATGCTCAACATGATCAAAGTGAGGAAAGTTGTCGTAACATGAGTTTAGTCTCTGATGAAGCGTATAAATACACCCTTCTGTGGATTCGATCAAAGACGTGAAATCTGCAGTCTCCAGCGGCGCTATTGATTCTTCAGAAAAAAAATGTCAGGGTTTTGGGTTTCAACAATCTATTGATTTCTTGACGAAATACTAGATGATGGAACTTACGTAGTTGATATTCACCACGAATAACAAAAATGAAAAAAATAATAAACTCTAATAATTAATAACTTAATTAATCAATTGGTTTACAGGCCTATTTATAGAATAGAGAATCCTTAACAGATTAGTATCTCAAATGATTATCTAAATCTGTAAATTATGATCCTAACAGATAATCTAAATCCGTAAAATAACAAATACATCTTTATTTAATCCTAACTAATCTTCAAATTCGAATTCAAATCAATATTTGAAATTCAAATCTAAATATAAATCCTAAAACAAGGGAATAAAATCCTAACAAACTCAAAACTATCAAAAATAGTAAAAATAACTTTCAACCATCGATTTGACCCCAAGATGATCTCAGGTCGCTCAAGAAATCAACAGATTGTTGACGCCCAACGCCCTAGCATTCTTCCTGAAGAATCAACAACACCACTGGAGTCTACAGATTTCGCGTCTTTGATCGAATCCACAGAAGAGCATATTTATACACTACATCAGTCTCACATCACCTAATGAGGGATAGTAGTTTGTGCTTATATGTGAGCACATTTTTTTCTTATACACTAAGACGCATTTTAAAGCTATATGTAAACAAATGGCAAAGCGGATAATATTTTATTGTGTAAGCTTATATATTAGGGTTTTTTATTTTTAAGTCCCCACAAACTATAGAATTTAGTAATCGATCCCTCACTTCTCCATATTTTAGTTTTAGTCCCCAGCTTTAAAGGATATATTCCTTTTTAGTCCCTCCCAGGGACTAAAAAGAAAATCAAATAATTTAGGGATAAGTCTCTCCCAGGGAGTAAAAAGGAACATATCCTTTAAATATGAAGACTAAAACTAAAATATGAAGAAGTGAGGGGTCAATCACTAAATTCCATAGTTTGTGGGGACTTCAAAGTAAAAAGCCCTATATATTAAGCATATAAGATAATCAGAACTATGACTATGCATAGAGCAGAAGCAAATGAATGATGCATAAGGAGTCTTAGGGTATATTCAAAAATGGGTTTGGACAACTTTTGAATTTGCAGGAAGCTATTTTTTCCAAACTTATTTCCAAACAAATAAAACTGGTGCCAAAAGTTGAAAACAGATTTATGTAAAAAAGTGCAGTCCCAGAACAAGTGAATCTAATTACAGGTGAGCTCATCGGCCAATAAAGTTATATGAAAGAGTGTTGTTATACTTAAGGGGCCGTTTGGTTCAGCGGAAAGCTGATTTTAAGTCCTGATTAAAGTTCTGATAAGTTTTAATCAGTTCAGAAGAAAAACTGTTTGGTTCAGCGGAAATTATAAGCACTTATTGCAAATAAGTGTGTTTGGTTCAGTACTAAAGAGTAGAGCTTATGATAAGGGTGTTTTGGTCCATTTAATAAGTGCTGAATGTAATTTGATGTTTGGTTGAAAACTTGATTATTTGCTTATTTTTTCTATGTATTAAAAAAAGATACTTTGATAAATATCTATTTAATAAATTATTAGATACTACACTTTGATTACTTGTTAGAACCTGATACAAGCTTATATAGATTATAAAAAAATAACTCAAGACATATGTGCTGTTTATGATGTGGTAAATATGCAATCTATATTTATCATATTTGAAAGATCATAGTAATCACATACGGCCCAAATTTTTTTTACAACTCTCACCTAATAATGACAAAGTGGCATATCCTGTTGTTGTGCCTGTGTCATTTGGAGCGCTCTGTTTGAAGATTTTGAGTACATAATTTTTTTCGTAAGTTATGTATTTCCAATTTGCCATTTGGATTTGATTTTGTAAAAATCCAAGATGAAGAGATTTAATTCTAATTTTATTATGAGATGTCCAGTTTTGAGTTAGCTTCCACACAGAAGTGAAATTAGATTAACTGGATTCTTGTAGTAAAAGTTATGGGTATTCTTCCAAGTGTACCCCGGGGATGGAAATTCTGGCAACAGCCCTGTTCCATGTTTCGCTCTAAATTCGGAATAGCTGGAGAGGTTATTTGATCATGTCATAAACATGAAAGTTGTAGATAATCTTCTTAGCTTTCCATCAGTTTTGGAATTGAGCCATTCGGAGCTGTATCGAGGAAGTTATGGCTGTTCCAGTGAAGCTTGCGCAGAATTTCTTGTCGGAGGGCGACTTAGTAATTTTCCTTAGATATTTGTGATAAATATCTCCTCTCTCTCTCCCTTCCCCTCTCACTTCCGACCAGAATTCTGGTCCCCCTTCTCTTTTTTCATTTGCACCCCAAGTGTTTGATGATTTGTGTCAAAGAGAAGGAGGTGGTGGTGGAAGTGGTGGTGGATCTTGGCTAGGTTTGGTTGTTGTTTGTTCTCCCCTCTCTCAAGCTCTCTTTGCATGATCTCCCCCCTGTTTTTGCTGCCATAGAGGGCTGAAGAGGAGGTTGAGGAGGCTGAGTGGTGGTGGTGGTGGTGGTTCCGTGTCACGCCCCAGGGCGGCCGTCCCCGAGACGCGGCAGGTGTATATATCATATCAGAAGCCTACACATGAGGTCAAATACATATACTCTAAACCACAGATAAAAATGACAACATAGATAAAACAAGGCTGACATAATATATACACAATATAGCGGAAGCTAAAAACTGAGTCTGTAATCAAAACATATTACAGACTCGATACACAATCATACGTCCTGTGAGAGCCAATATACATAGCAACAACTGAATATATACAGACGCGTGCCAAGCACGGAAATAAAATACATACAGCCAAGAAAAGGGATGCTGATAGCCTCTGGCACTCGCGGAACGTGGCGCTGCTCCGCTACTGAAGGAATCCCTCGGAAAGCTCCAACTGCTGCTCTGGCTCTAGCTCAGGCTCAGTGACCACTGGGGAAAAACATATGCGAGGGGTGAGCCACACGCTCAGTGAACGGCACAACCCATGCATCACAGACAATATTGACCATAACATATTAATCCAGCTATTCGTCCCGCCTCTAAGGGGCAGGAACAACATACACATTAATCCATCTTAAACCACAATTTCCATAACCCATATCATACCCTCACCTTCACCCCTCAACAGGGGACTCAGGATGTTGGGACTAACAATCAACCATAAACAAAACCAGCGGGTCGCTCATCGCCAACCCACCACACCCTCACCCTCACCTTTCCAAAGGTGACATAGGATTTTGGGACTGACTAGGCTGTTGGTCACCCTTCGTCCACCGATAGTCCCTCCTCCACTCCGTAGGCCGCTTGGTCTCCACCCACAACTTCAGCACAGTCCGTCACAAATATCGGGAGGCGCCTACTGATGTGGGTCCTCCGAAGGACGACCTTTCTAACGCTGGAGGTAGCCTCTACCGGATCCAACGCAGGGAACAGAACAGCCTATCCATACGCATATGATCCACTCGGATCCGCCGACAACACATCTCTACCACTCAAATGTCATGAACTCTTCAGAGTTCCTCCACGGCGCATATCCAAGATGCGGGGAAAATAGTACAATCAAAAGCAATGTTGGAATATCATTGGGGGAAAGAAACTCGGGAGGGCGGCGTGAGTTCCTGATACAGGATACCCCGACAACCAAACAAGGAACACGGAGTACCCTAACACGGGTCTCACCGCTGTCCTCGCAAGGCCCCTCCCCTATAATATTCACTACTCATGCTAATAATCATACCAAACATATAACATTTCTTATAATATTATTGGGACTAGAAACCCTGGGAGAGCAGCATGAGGTCCCGATACAGGACATCCCGACAACCAAACAAGGAACACGGAGTACCCTAACACGGGTCTCACCGCTGTCCTCGCAAGGCTCCTCCCGATAATATTACCTAAGGCATGCGATTTAACAGACACTAGCATTTAATTGAATAAATAAACTAGTAGGACGCATACACAGGTCGAGGTTTCCTAACATGAAACAGGAGACATGGTGCATGGCTCATATACATATTCTAAGGGTGCAAGTCCCTAACATGCAAGTCTAGGGTAGCATGCATTCTACAATTTAATCATGCAAGCATGGATTACATATTATTGTAGGTTAATATTCATCCACGGTGCCCCAAGAGAGGTCGGTATACGCCCAAGTGCGTATAACGCCTCTCTACTGGGTTGGATTTGTCCCACTCACCAGTATCTGGGTCGTCGCGCGACCGCCCGTCTAGATCTGCAAGATAGACATTCAATATGGTGAGTTAAACTCCACAAATACTACAAAATACACAAGGACTTACATAAACCCACAACTAAACTCCCAACACTCGGGCAAACGTGCATACGACCCGCACGCACGCTAGCCCGAGCATCCCGGCAAACACCCGCACGGCCGGCAACCACCCGCACGGCCACCCGACCGCCCGGGCGCACCGCCGCGCCTCGGCCCGCGCACTCCGCGCACCGCCGCGCCTCGGCCGCCGCCGAGACACGCCGCCGAGCCTCCCGTGTGCACCGCGCGCCCCCTGCGCCCCAGCGCAGCCGCCCGCACACACCCCGCACGCCATCGCTGGCCCGCGAGCACCCCGCACGCCCCGCGCGCAGTGCCTCGCCCCGCGCGCACCACCTCGCTCCGCGCGCACCTCGCGCGCACCTCCTGCCTCTACCCGCACGCACCACGCGCGCACCACCAGCTCCGCCCCGCAGCGGTGCCCAGCGCCCAGCGCCCCAGCGCCCAGCACCCTCGGCCAGCACCCGGTACCCGCGACCCAGCGCCCAGCACCCGGGACCCTCACCCAGCGTCCACGCGCACGCACGCGCAACACGCGCCCAGCGCGCCTGGCAGCACGCGCCCAGCGCGCCTGCCAGCCTGCCCGCGCTGCTGCCCGCGTTGCCTGCCTGCGCGCGTCGCCGAGTGGCCCGAGCACCGCTCGCCTGCACGCCCGGGGCACTGCCCGCCTGATACCCGAGCGCCCCTGCCCTGCTCGCCTGCGCGCCCAGCCTGCTCGCCCGGCCTGCCAGCGCGCACAGCCCAGCTAGCCTACCCGAATGCATCACCCTGCACCCCCCGAGCGCACGCCCGCACGCGCGCCCGCGCGCACGCCCTGGCGCGCCCGGCAAACTGGTGCGCCTGCCGCCTGCCACACACCCGAGTGCCCTGCGCCCCATGCGCAGCACCCGCGCGCGCCACGCCCTCACGGCCATCACCCCCAGCACCGCCGCCCAGCTCCAGCCGCTCGACCAGCACGCCCAGCGCCTGCAGCACCACCCGAGCGCACGCCGGCGCACGCCGCGCACGCCTGCGCGCACGCACCCGCACGCCCGACCACCTGGTGCCCCACGCTGCTGCGCCTGCTGCCAGCGCTCCCGGGACAGCCACCTCACCTACCCGAGCAGCCTAGCTCCCCTACCCGAGCACCCACTCACCACCACCGACCACCCACGGCCTCCGACCACCACCCCCGCCCTCCGACGGCCACCCACCACCTCCGGCCTCCTCCCAACCTCAAATCACACCTCCTAACATACATCTAAACAAGAAAAGAGGGGAAAATAGGGCTTACCAAGGGAGGGAGCGAAGTCCGGACGCTCTCCACGCGCCGAAACCCTTCTCAACGGCTCTCTTATGCCCCGATCTACCACGGCCCTCGAAATGGCCCGAATCAGAGGACAAAGAGAGGGGGATGGAGTGGCTAGAGTCGTCGGAATCGGGATTTGAAGACACCGGTGTGTAGATCGGGACCCGATCTACACTTCCCGTGCTTTAGGTTTTAAGCTTTGAGGGGTCTAAGGGCCTCTAATGGAAGAAAAAGAGAGAGGGAGGAGAGAGAGGGATTTGGTAGGGATGATGAATAGTGCGTGAGATATTTTCTCACCCACTATTTATACCAAGTCACTTAAAAACCCAGATACGCCCCGGAACTACGAAATTTCAGGAACGTTACCGGAATTCGATGAAATTTTCGTGAGAGGCCTAAAATGGCACCAGGACACCAAATATGCAGTTAGATTTCCAATCGGAGTCCTCTAGCTCAGGACGATAGCTAACAGTCCAAAAATTAGCGGTTCCGATCGAAAACCCTAAAAATTTTAAAAACTTCCAGGACGCTCCAACGGTTACCAGTAGGCTAAAAGTGACACATATATAACATTCCGGGTGGCGGCGTTTCGGTGCGCGAAGGGCCCCGAACCTCCCCCTTTCTTTTCCCTCCCAAGGTGAGCTCCTCCCCTCCTTTTTCTTGGTTTTCTTGGCTTGAGGGGTTGGTTGGGAGGTCATGCATGTTGGGTAGGTGTGTTAGGGAGTGTGTGAGGGGTTGGGATGGGTGAAAATGAGCTTGGAGTGGGTTGGGCGTGAGCTGGGCGCGGTCTGCGCGCGTGCGCCGACAGGCGCACGCGCAGGCGGGCGCAGTGGGGCGCAGGCGCGCGCGGGCGCGTGCGCGCGAGTGCGCGGGTGCGCGCGGAGCGGGCGCGCTGGTGCGCGGGGTGCTGGCGCGAGCGGGGGTGCGCGCGGGCGTGCGCGCGAGCGTGCGCTCGCGCTGGCGGGGCGCCTGGGCACTGCGCCTGGGTTCTTGGCAGGGCGCCTGGGCATGCGCCTGGGCGCGGTGCTGGGGACCAGTGCGCGCGGTGCTAGGGCGTGCGTGCAGTGCGCGCGGGGGAGCGCTGGGCTGGACGCGCGGTGCGCGCGGGCGCGCGTGAGTGTGCGCGTGCGTGCGGCAGTGCGTCGGGGCGCGCGGGTAGGCGCGCGGCAGTGCGCCGATGGTGCCGGGGTGTGTGCGTGCGTGCGCATCCATGCGTGCACGTGCGGGGGGCGCTGTGCGCGCAAGGCGAGCAGGCGGTGCGAGCGGGGAATGTGTGCGGGGCACTGCGCTGGGGCACTGTGCGTGCGGGTGCAGGCGCGGTGCGCGCGGGTGCACCCGGGGGGCTGGACGCGAGCTGCGCGCGGGCGTGCGCGTGCGTGCGCCCGAGCGCGCGGCGTGTCCGGGCGTGCGGGCAAGGGCTCGGCCGTGCGTCTGGGCGTGCGGGCTGGGGCGCAGCTGTGCGCCTGGGTCGGGTGGCCGTGCGTGCGGTTGCCCGGGGGTTCGGGAGTGAGTCGGGTGCTCGGACTCGCGTGCGTATAGGCCGTATGTACGTTTGCCCGAGTGTTGGGTATTTTTAGTGTATTTTAGTTGTATTTGTGTATTTTACTCACCGTATTGATTACCCTGTCTTGCAGATCTTGACGGACGGTCGCGCGACGACCCGACTTCTGGTGAGTGGGACGATCCAACCCAGTAGGGAGGCGTTACATGCACTTGGGCGTGTACCGTCCTCCCCTGGGGCACCATAGTAAATATTAACCGGTTTAATATGAAAAACTATGTAAGCATGATAATCTGTAGTATGCATGCCACCCTAGATTTGTATGCTAGGGACTTATACCCTTAGGACCCGTATAAGAACCATGCACCCTGTTATCATGTTTCCATGCTAGGAAAGCCCCGACCGATGCATGTTCCCATTTAGTTTAATTTATTTAAATAAAATGCGAGCATGTGATTATTAGCCTGTCTTAGTGAATATTATAGGGGAGGGGCCTCGCGAGGACAGCGGTGAGACCCGGGCTAGGGTACTCCGTGTTCCTTGTTTGGTTGTCGGGATGTCCTATATCGGGACCTCGCGCTGCCCTCCCAAGGTTCTTTTCCCCAATAATATTCCACCCTTATTATATTATCTGTTCCCCGCATCTTGGTTATGCGCCCTGGAGGAATTCTGAGGAATTCATGACATCAGTAGAGTCTCCCTTCTCTGGATAAAAGGGCCTTGCGAAGTCAGCGTTGAGACCCGGGCTAGGGTACTCCGTGTTCCTTGTTTGGTTGTCGGGGTATCCTATATCGGGACCTCAAGGTGCCCTCCCAAGGTTTCTTTTCTTTAGTTAAGGAATTCAGCGGTTCTTTAGTTAAGGAATTCAGCGGATCCGAGTGGATCATATGCGATGGATAGGCTGTTCTGTTTCCCTTCGTTGGATCCGTGTAGAGACTGCCCCAGCGTTGGAAAGGCCGTCCCTTCCGAGGGCTCCCATCAGTAGGCGCCTCCCGATATTTGTGACGGACTGTGCTGAAGTGTGGGTGAAGGCCAAGCGGCCTACGGAGTGGAGGAGAGACTATCGGTGGACCAAGGGTGACCAACAGCCTAGTCAGTCCCAATATCCTATGTCACCCATAGAGGGGTGAGGGTGAGGGTGTAGTGGGTTGGCGATAGCGACCCACTGGTTTGTAAGTCCCAATATCCTATGTCACCTATTGAGGGGTGAGGGTGAGGGTGTATGGATGTGTATGGATGTTTATCAGGTTAATAAGTCCCAATATCCTATGTCACCTATTGAGGGGTGAGGGTGAGGGTGTGGTGGTTCGGCGATGTGACGAACCACTGGGTTTATGTTGTTATGCCACTTTGAGGCTGGATAAATAAGATTGTGGTTAATATAAATTGTGGTGCATGGGTTGTGCTATTCACTGAGCGTGTGGCTCACCCCTCGCATAATTATTATTCTCCAGTATTATCTGAGCCGGACTTGAAGGAGGAGCTCCCCGAGGGATTTCATCAGTAGCGGAGTAGCGCTACGTCCCGCGAGTACCAGAGGTTATCAGCACCCCTTTTTGATTGTATGTATTATATTCCGTGCTTGGGCACGCAGTTGTATTTTATTTGGATGTCTTTGTATATATTGGCTCTCACAGGACAGATGATTGTGTATCGAGTCTGTAGTATGTTTTATTTACAGATTCAGTCTTTCGCTTCCGCATTTGGTGTATATATCATGTCAGCCTCTTTGTTGTCTGTGTGTCATTCTAGTTGCTTGTTTATGGTATATTATTGACCTCCTGTGTAGATTCTGATATTATATATACACTTGCCGCGTCACGGGGACGGCCGCCCTGGGGCGTGACACCTGTCATGCTACACATTATAAATACAAGAGAATAATATTACAACACTTTATGATTCAAAAATAAAAATCTGTAGATTATCAAATTCCTCCAAGCACACAAATATAATACTTATGCTACAATAGATAAAGATATGAGAATGTTACAACATTCTGAAATAAAAAAAAAGTTTCAGAGCAGTGAATATTTACATTACAGTGCTGGTTTCATAATCCAACTTCTACAGTCATTTGATGGCCAAGAGTACAAGCAAAAAAAATATCACAAACACCATCAATATGATACATAAGCATGAACAACATCCAAAGATGAGTATCCCTATGGGGCGTTGAACTGCGGCGGCCTTCTCAACCTTCTCCTGAGCTGGCACCTGGTAATACTCGGTTCCGTGCGCTCGACGCAATTCATCAACCCACACGAAGCATTGTGGGTGTTCCTGATTACATGAATGACAACAAATTACATCACACGTTAAATGACAGATGTTTAAAGGGACATAATTAGCAATTCAAGAGGGTTTACACTGTATATGACTTACCAATCTTGCTGGGCACCTCAAAAACCATCGGCCATAGTTCTTGGAAGTCCTAGCCATCAAGAGGACCATCGGTCCTCGTCCATAGGCACACTCAATCTCTGAATTTTCGTTCTTCATGCTATCAAAAATATTACAAAATTATACAGGATTGTTACTGTCACGCCCCAGGCGTCCCCGAGACGTGGCAAAATAAAATAAATATCAGCTATCAATACCTGAGGTCAATAAGGACACCAATAACAATACACAAGGCGACAAAGAAAGATAAAGATAACTAACTGAAAACCGGAAGCATAATATATAACAATGTCTGTAAATCAAAACATTATTACAGACCTGAATACACAATCAATGTCCTGTGGAAGCCAAGTCTAGACCAAAGAAAATACAACATGTGCCACATGCACGATTTACAAAGCATAAAATGACTCTAGGAATGTTGATAGCCTCACACACGCCACCCGTCAGCAAAACGCTCCACGCCCATAAGACCACGCCACAAGAAGCTCCAGCTCCACGCCCAACACTGCCCCTGAAAAGAAACAGTATGCGAGGGGTGAGCTACAAGCTCAGTGAGTGGCTGGAAACCAATCACCATTCTACAGTTCAAAACATAATCAATTCCCTTTTCCAAGGAAAAACATGGGTAGCAACCCAATGGATAACAGGGTCACGCGGTAGCGCGACCAACCTCACCCCAACCCTCACTCCCGGAGGAAGTCTTTTGGGGCTTATGGAGAGAGACCATACCGTCGATCGAAGAGACCTGGATTTACTGGTCTAGAGATCATGCCGTCGGTCGAAGAGATCTAGATTTACTGGTCTACTCAACACTAGTGGATCATCTACATCTAGATAATCGCCCATCGATGTCCTTCAACATCCATCACGAGACCGGACCCAACATCTATGGGAATGGTCGAACAACGAATGGGTCACGAGGCGACGCGTCTTCGCCTCATCCACACCCTCACTCCTGAAAGGAGACATCTTGGGACTTTGGGAGAGACTTAGACTGCTCTACACCCCTGGTCCACCGGTAGCCTCTCCCCGCTCCGTAGCTTGCCTGGTATACTCCCACGATCAGCACTGTCGGAACACATCGGAGGTACCTACAGATGGGATCCCTCTGTCGGGATAGCCTGTCTAACGCCGGGGATGTCACGAGACGTGGCGCTGCTCCGCTACTGGTGAAGTCTCTCGGGGAGCTCCTCCTTCCGATCAGACTCAGTGATAACTGGAGAAAATAAATATGCGAGGGGTGAGCCACACGCTCAGTGAATAGCACAACCCATGCATCACAATTCATATTAACCACAATAAATCAATACCTCTAAGTGGCAGGAACTACACAATCCAGTGGGTCGCTACATCGCCGACCCACCACACCCTCACCCTCACCCCTCAATATGGTGACATAGGATATTGGGACTGACTAGGCTGTTAATCACCCTTGGTCCACCGATAGTCTCTCCTCCACTCCGTTGGCCGCTTGGCCACTCCCACATTCAGCACAGTCCGAATCCAAAATCAGGAGGTACCTACTGATGGGAGCCCTCTCACGGGATGGCCTTTCTAACGCTGGGGCAGTCTCTATACGGATCCAACGAAGGGAATAAAACAGCCTATCCATACACATACGATCCACTCGGATCCGCCGACAACACATCTCAACAACTCTAATGTCATGAATTCTTCAGAATTCCTCCAGGGCGCACAACCAAGATGCGGGGAACATATATGATAATAATGAGGAAAAGAAACCTTGGGAGGGCAACCTGAGGTCCCGATATAGGACATCCCGACAACCAAACAAGGAACACGGAGTACCCTAGCCCGGGTCTCAATGTTGACCTCGCAAGGCCCCTTAATATTCCCCAAGGCATGCTTAAAATACTATAAGTTCGCATTTAATTTAATAAATCAAACTAGTAGGACACATGCATAGGTCGAGGCTTCCTAACATGAGAACAGGGGGACAGGATGCATGGCTCTTACACATATCCTAAGGGTGCAAGTCCCTAACATACAAAGTCTAGGGTAGCATGCATACTACATATTAATCATACTTGCATGGATTATACATTACACAAGTTAATATTAACCGTGGTGCCCCAGGGGAGGACGGTATACGCCCAAGTGCATATAGCGCCTCCCAACTGGGTTGGATTGTACCACTCACCAATAACCGAGTCGTTGCGCGATCGTCCGTCAAGATCTGCAAGACAGGGTAATCAACTTGGTGAGTAAAATGCACAAACACATACAAAAATACATTAAAATACCCAACACTCGGACAAGCGTACATATGGCCTATACGCACGCGAGTCCGAGCACCCCGACTCATTCCCGAACCCCTGGGCAGCCGTACGCACGGCCACCCGCCCCAGGCGCACAGCCGAGTCCCGGCCCGCGCGCCCAGCGCACTGCCGAGCCCCCTGCCCACAAGCCCGGACACTCTGCCGAGCCCCCCGGGTGCACCGCGCGCTCACTGCGCCCCAGCGCAGCAACCCGCGCGCACACCCGCACGCCCTGCGCCCCAGCGCCTCACCTCGCGCGCACCACCGGCTTGCCTCACCGCGCGCGCACAGCACGCCTGCGCCTCTGCGCAGCGCTCCGCGCGCACGCCACCGCACAGCCCCCTGCGCGCAGCACCCACACGCGGCCCCGCACGCATGCCCGCACTACGCCTCTGCGCAGCGCCCCGCGCGCACGCCCCCGCACGGCGCCCAGCGCGCAGCACCCGCACACTCCTGCTCAACCAGAGCGCACGCCCGCGCGCACGCCCTCGCGCATGCACGTGTGCCCTGCCATCATGCCTGACAGTACCCTGCCCTACGCCTGCCAGCCAGCCTGCCCTGCCTGCCTACGCTGCCAGCCTACCCGAGACACCTTAGCACCACCCCGACGGCCACCAATGGCCTCCAACCGCCACCAACAGCCAGCAACAGCCAAAATCACCCTCCTAACATGCATCTAAACATGGAAAGAAAGGAAAGAAACCTCACCCAAGGAAGGAATGGAAGGAAGGGAAGATCGGTTGCTCTTCGCGCACCGAAACCCCGCCTCAAGGACCACCACCACCGAGATCTCCTTCAGCCCTCAAAATGGCTGAAATCAGATTAGAAAAGAGCGCATAAGAGGGGGTCACACTTGAGGAAACTCGAAAATGAAACCACCGGAAGATATATCGGGACAAGACCTAACCTTTCTCTTCTTAGGGTTTTCGGTTTTGACCCCTCTAGCTAGATCAAAACAAGGAAATAAAGAGAGGGGAGAGAGAGAGATTGAGTGGAGAAGATGATGAATAGTGGGGGCACAAAAGCTAGGCGTGGACTTCTATTTAGGCACACACACACCTCACACACTCACATCACTTGAATTAGAATTAGGTTAAGCTAGGTTAATTAGGGTTTAAGTGCACTTTGACCCAAGTCAACCCAACCACACTAAAAGCCAAAATCATTTGACCAAGTCATGGGCCCACATTGACCAAGTCAAGTCTCCCAATGACTTCTCGCTCGGTCAAAACCCGGATACGCTTCAGAACTGCAAAATTCTGAAACGTTACCGGAATTCGATGAAATTTTCGTGAGTGACTTGGAATGGCACCAGGACACATAATATGCAGTTAGATTTTTAATCGGAGTCCTCAAACTCAGGATGATAGCTAACAGTCTAAAATTTTAGCGGTTCCGATCGAAAAATGAAAAAAATTGAAAAACTGCCAGAATGCTCCAATGGTTACCAGAAGGCTAAAAAGTGACACATATATAACATTCTCCCCCCCTTAGGAAATTTTATCCTCAAAATAAATACAAGAACATCTAAGAAGGGAAAAGATGCGGATACGCGTCACGCATGGCGTCCTCGAGCTCCCAAGTGGCCTCGACACCGGAACAGTGCTGCCATCGCACCTTGACCAGCTGGACGGTCTTGGTGCGGAGCCTCTTCTCGCGGCGGTCCAGGATCTCAATCGGCTGGTCGACGAATGACAAGTTCGGCTCGAAGACGAGCGGCTCGAACGGGATGACGTGAGCAGGATCGTGGACATAGCGCCTCAGCTGCGAGACATGGAAGACGTCATGGGCCTGAGCCAACTGTGGGGGCAGAGCTATGCGATAGGCCACCTCCCCAACTCGCTCGAGGATGAGGAATGGCCCAATGAAACGCAGACTCAGCTTGCCCCGCACACCGAAACGGAAGATGCCCTTCATCGAGGACACCTTCAGGAAGACATGGTCACCAACCTCGAAGATGAGGTCACGGCGACGACGGTCGGCGTAGCTCTTCTGACGACTCTGAGTGACTCGGATACGCTCGCGAATCGTCTTCACCATCTCTGAGGTCTGGTGAACGATCTCGGGTCCCAGCAACTGGCGCTCTCCGACCTCGTCCCAACACAAGGGGGACCTGCAGCTGCGGCCATAGAGCGCCTCGTAAGGAGCCATCCGGATACTCGAGTGGTAGCTGTTGTTGTAGGCAAACTCCACCAACGGAAGGTGCCTCTCCCAACTGCCCCCAAAATCGAGAACACAGGCTCGCAGCATGTCCTCCAGGGTCTGAATCGTCCTCTCCGGCTGCTGCTGCTGCTGGCGCTGAGGCTGCTGCTGCTGGAACGGCTGCTGCTGTGGAGGCAGCACGCGGGGTCGGCCAGCATCGGGGCAATTATACAAGATATGCCCGATGCGCTGACAGTGGTAACAGCGCCGCGTCTCCGGTCGCCTGGACTGGACTGGCACTACCGTGATGGGTGCTGGACCTCGCACTGGCACCACATCTGCTGGAGGAGAGGCAGCCGCTAACTGATCAAAGCGGGGCCTCTTCTTCTTGCGCTGTCCCTGGTCCTGGCTCCTGGGTGGTCTCTGGTCTGCCGAAGGGGTCGAAACCCTCACGAGGATCCGAGGTCTCGCTTGACTGTCTTCGCCCGAGACACCATGTCCGAGTACCTCGTGAATGCCTGGGAGGTGACATGCACCCGAATGGCGTTGCTGAGACCGAGCTCAAAATGACGGCACCTTGTCTCCTCGTCCATCACCAAGGCTGGGGCGAATCTGGAAAGCCTCGTGAAGCGCGTGGAGTAGTCAATGACAGACATAGAGCCCTGCGTCAGCTGCTCAAACTCCTGCATCACTATCTGGCGCGTCGAGAATGGGAAGTACTCCTCCAAGAAATACCTCCGGAACCCCGCCCATAGAAGCTGCTCCACTCCCTCGGGGATGTCCACTGATCTAGTAGCCCACCAGTCGGCGGCGCTACCCTTCAGCATAAAGGAGGCCAGGGAGACTGGCTGGCGGTCGGTGCACTGCATGGTCGAGAAGATCGTATCCACCTCCATCAACCAACGCTCTGGGGAAAGGGGATCCACCGTCTGGCCATGGAACTCGGGAGGGTGGAGCTTCAAAAAGGCAGCGAGGCCGCTCTGCTGCACTCGCGCTGTAACCTCTAGCTCCACCTCCCTCTCCTGGGGATCCTGAACTCTCACCGTCGGAATCACCACGGGGACTGGGGGTACGTCGGGTACCACAGGCGGATCTGCCACCAAGGGGACCTGTGGAACTGCATCACGGGTCGCCCTCAGCTCCTGAATCTCTCGCGCCTGCTCAGCCAATACTCTCGTCTGGGCCTCCAGTGCCCTGGTCTGAGTCTCCACCAAATCCGCTATCCGCGCGAACGCGCTCCCATGCAGGAGGCTCCTGCGCCGATCCTGGCCTCACAGCCGAGGACTCTCCAGTAGCATCCTCGCCTCTGGTAGGTCCAGAAACCTCCAAAGGTCGAGAGGGACCACGTCCGCGCCGTCCTCTGCGAGGAGGCATATCAGCAACCTAAGAAAACCAGACACTAGGATCAGAATACTCATATAGAAATCCTAGGACTCATCTCTACGAAAAAGAAGACAATTGGCTCTGACAGGACCAGGCTCTGATACCAACTTTTGTCACGCCCCAGGGCGGCCGTCCCCGGGACGCGGCAAGTGTATACATGATATCAGCAGTCTAAACAGGAGATCAATAACATACTCTAAACAACAACTAAAATGACAACACAGACGAAAGCAAGGCTGACATGATATATACACAGATAGCGGAAGCTAAAAGACTGAGTCTGTAATTCAAAAACATACTACAGACTCGATACATAATCAACTATCCTGTGAGAGCCAATATACACAAACACATCCAAATATAATACAACGAGTGCCCAAGCACGGAAATATAATACATACAATCAAAGAAAGGATGCTGATGGCCTCTAATACTCGCGGGACGTGGCGCTGCTCCGCTACTGATGAAGTCTCTCGGGGAGCTCCTCCTTCAAGTCCGACTCAGTGATAACTGGAGAAAATAAATATGCGAGGGGTGAGCCACACGCTCAGTGAATAGCACAACCCATGCATCACAATTCATATTAACCACAAATAAATCAATGCCTCTAAGTGGCAGGAACTACACAATCCAGTGGGTCGCTACATCGCCGACCCACCACACCCTCACCCTCACCCCTCAATATGGTGACATAGGATATTGGGACTGACTAGGCTGTTAATCACCCTTGGTCCACCGATAGTCTCTCCTCCACTCCGTAGGCCGCTTGGCCACTCCCACATTCAGCACAGTCCGAATCCAAAATCAGGAGGTACCTACTGATGGGAGCCCTCTCACGGGATGGCCTTTCTAACGCTGGGGCAGTCTCTACACGGATCCAACGAAGGGAACAGAACAGCCTATCCACACGCATACGATTCACTCGGATCCGCCGACAACACATCTCATCAGCTCTAATGTCATGAATTCTTCTGAATTCCTCCAGGGCGCATAACTAAGATGCGGGGAACATATATGATAATAATGAGGAAAAGAAACCTTGGGAGGGCAACCTGAGGTCCCGATATAGGACATCCCGAAAACCAAACAAGGAACACGGAGTACCCTAGCCCGGGTCTCAATGTTGACCTCGCAAGGCCCCTTAATATTCCCTAAGGCATGCTTAAAATACTATAAGTTCACATTTAATTTAATAAATTAAACTAGTAGGACACATGCATAGGTCGAGGCTTCCTAACATGAGAACATGGGGACAGGATGCATGGCTCTTACACATATACTAAGGGTGCAAGTCCCTAACATACAAAGTCTAGGGTAGCATGCATACTACATATTAATCATGCTTGCATGGATTACACATTACACAAGTTAATATTAACCATGGTGCCCAGGGCAGGACGGTATACGCCCAAGTGCATATAGCGCCTCCCAACTGGGATGGATTGTACCACTCACCAATAACCGTATCGTCGCGCGACCGTCCGTCAGGATCTGCAAGACAGGGTAATCAACTTGGTGAGTAAAATACACAAATACATACAAAAATACACTAAAATACCCAACACTCAGACAAGGTACATACGGCTTGTACGCACGCGAGTCCGAGCACCCCGACTCATTCCTGAACCCCCCGGCGCACAGCCGAGCCCCGGCCCACGCGCCCAGCGCACTGCCGAGCCCCCTGCCCGCACGCTCGGACACTCTGCCGAGCCCCCCGGGCGCACTGCGGGCTCACTGCGCCCCAGCACAGCAACCCGCGCGCACACCCGCACGGCCTGCGCCCCATCGCCCCACCTCGCGCGCACCACCGGCTTGCCTCACCGCGCGCGCACAGCACGCCTGCGCCTCTGCACAGCGCTCCGCGCGCACGCCTCTGCACGGCCCCCTACGCGGAGCACCCGCACGCGGCCCCGCGCGCACGCCCCCGCACGGCGCCCAGCGCGCAGCACCCGCACACCCTGCTCAACCCAAGCGCACCCCCGCGCACACGCCCGCGCGCACGTGCGCGTGCCCTACCAGCATGCCCGGCAGCGCCCTGCCCTGCGCCTGCCAGCCTGCCTGCCCTGCCTGCCTGCGCTGCCAGCCTACCCGAGACACCCTACCACCTCCCCGACGGCCACCAATGGCCACCCACGGCCACCAACAGCCACCAACGGCCACCAACAGCCAAAATCACCCTCCTAACATGCATCTAAACATGGAAAGAAAGGAAAGAAACCTCACCCAAGGAAGGAAAGGAAGGGAAGGGAAGATCGGTTGCTCTTCGCGCACCGAAACACCTCCTCAAGGACCACCACCACCACGATCTCCTTCAGCCCTCGAAATGGCTGAAATCAGAGGAGAAAAGAGGGCATAAGAGGGGTCACACTTGAGGAAACTCGAAAATGAAACCACCGGAAGATAGATCGGGACAAGACCTAACCTTTCTCTTCTTAGGGTTTTTGGTTTTGACCCCTCTAGCTAGATCAAAACAAGGAAATAAAGAGAGGGGAGAGAGAGAGATTGAGTGGAGAAGATGATGAATAGTGGGGGCACAAAAGCTAGGCGTGGACTTCTATTTAGGCACACACACACACACACACACATCACTTGAATTAGAATTAGGTTAAGCTTGGTTAGATTAGGTTTAGGTGGGTCTAAGTGTATTTTGACCCAAGTCAACACAACCACACTAAAATCCAAAACCATTTGACCAAGTCAAGGGCCCACATTGACCAAGTCAAGTCTCCCAATGACTTCTCGCTCGGTCAAAACCCGGATACGCTTCGGAACTGCAAAATTCTGAAACGTTACCGGAATTCGTTAAAATTTTCGTGAGTGACTTGGAATGGCACCAGGACACATAATATGAAGTTAGATTTTCAATCGGAGTCCTCAAACTCAGGATGATAGCTAACAGTCAAAAATTTTAGCGGTTCCGATCGAAAAACGAAAAAAACTGAAAAACTGCCAGAATGTCCCAATGGTTACCAGAAGGCAAAAAGTGACACATATATAACACTCGCTCCCAGAGCTGGTCAAATAGATCATCGATTCACGGCAAAGGTAATTGATCTTCAACCTCCACAGGGAGATCAAAACAACACCTCGAACGATTAAGTCCGGATTCTGGCGCTCATGATGACACTTACACACTTGGTAAGTCACTCAACCGCACTTAATCCACAAGACACGCAATAAGGGGTCGTCGAACCTCGACAATGCCTATGCGACGTCATCTATCTGATAGGGCGGTTGAGTCCCATCACGAACGCTAGCATCGCGTCTCCTTATTCGGGACCAATGTGGGGCAAAACGCGACAGTATCCACAACTGCGCTTCACATGCCGCCAGAGATAGGTCGCTCATCTACAACCATTGGAACTCCAGCATCCTGCACTCCATGGGCAGATTCATCATGGGGAGTCCACGCTCTCGACATCATTTAGCAGCACTCTCCCGGTGTGGCCTCTACCTGGTAGCCTCCCAAGCCTACTATCTCTGCCATATGGGCGCACCACAAGCATAGTATCTGGGAGCACCTCACAGGACTCTGGCCTCAACCGGGCAGTTACAACGCGCAACGATATATCGAAGCGACTCCAGATGCCACTACGGAACCCTGTCCACTAGCGATCGCCCACTGAGCTGCAATAGGACGCACCCAATCCCGATCATACACATCACCACTCCCTACAACACCTTCCAAGTGAGAGGGAAAAATCCACCATCAATTTGATGCTTCTAAGGTATTCCTTGACTGGGAAAAGAAACCTTGGCAGGGCACCATGAGGTCCCGATATAGGATATCCCGACAACCAAACAAGGAACACGGAGTACCCTAGCCCGGGTCTCAACGCTGACCCTGCAAGGCCCCTTACTCCTGAGTAGGAAGTCTAGAAGAAGACATCATCCCTTAATGAGCAATACGCCACATCCTCAACACTTTACACTAGCGCCGCACGCGAACTCCATGGTTACCAGCGATACCGATACACGAGAAAGAGCTCCATTATCGAGACGCAATCCATACCTTAGAAATTGCAACCAATTCATCACTATCACACCACTGAGCATAAATATCCTACCCAAGCCTTAATCCCGCACATAAGATCTAACAACTGACCCTAACCAGTCGACCCAGTCGACAACTTAAGGGTGGGTCCAGGGGGTCACGTCCACGTCAACGGATGCGAGGAGGCATGTCAGCAACCTAAGATAACTTTTAAAACAAGAGTACTCGGATGACAATCCTACGACTCATAATCTATACGACAAGACTTAGGCTCTGACAGGACCAGGCTCCGATACCAACTTTATCGTCACGCCCCAGGCGTCCCCGAGACGTGGCAATAATATAATATCAGCTATCAATACCTGAGGTCAATAAGGACACCAACAACAATACACAAGGCGACAAAGCAAGATAAAGATAACTGACTGAAAAGCGGAAGCATAATATATAACAATGTCTGTAAATCAAAACATTATTACAGACCCGAATACACAATCAATGTCTTGTGGAACCCAAGTCTAGACCAAAGAAAATACAACATGTGCCACATGCACGATTTACAAAACATAAAATGACTCTAGAAATGCTGACAGCCTCTCACACGCCACCCGCCGGCAGAACGTTCAGCACTGTCCGAACACATCAGAGGTACCTACAGATGGGAGCCCTCTGTTAGGATAGCCTGTCTAACGCCGGGGATGTCACTACACGGATCCAACAAAGGGGAGAACGATTCCACGCTCACGACATCATTCAATAACCCTCTCCCGGGTAGTATCTACAACCTGATCTCCTCAACTCACCGCTCTTACCCTTTGTCAACCGGTAGCCTCTCCCCCCCCCTCGTGGCCTCCGCCTAGTCCTCTAACAGGTATAGCCAACGCCGGGGAGTCCCTACATCGGATCCAAACGAAGGGGAGAACAATCCCATGTTCGCAAAGCGAAACCCAATGGAAAACAACCACTCTCGATACTCGCTCATCGAGATATCACACACATGCATAACAGCAACCAACACACTCATATTAACCTCAAAGTAGTCATAGTCCCTAAACGGGAGTAACTACACAAGCTAGTGGGTCGTAACATCGCCGACCCACCCCACCCTCACCCTCACCCTTTAGGGGGGTGACATGGGCCTCTTGGGACTGACTAGACTGCTATTCACCCTTGGTCCCACCAGGTAGCCTCTCCCACCCTCGTAGCCTCTACCTGGTCCACTCCCTCTATCAGTACTGTCAGACACGTCAGAGGTACCTACGGACGGGAGTCCCCTGTCAGGTCGGCCATTGCCGGGGACCGGGGTGTTCCTACCTCGGATCCCAACCAATAAGGAGAAGACAGCCAACTCACGCGAATATGATCCCCTTGGATCCGTCGACAACGCTTCCTAACATTTCTAATGTCATGAATTCTCAAGAATTCCTCCAGGGCGCATAACTAAGATGCGGGGAGACATATATCATAACCACAAGGTTATAATATTCTCTAAGGCATGCTTACAACAATATAATCACATTTGATTTAAATAAATTAAACTAAATGGGAACATGCATAGGTCGGGGCTTCCAAATCAAGGGACAAGGTGTCTAAACATGCATAGGCCGCTATACATGATATAAGGGTGCATATCCCTAGCATACAAAGTCTAAGGTGGCATGGATACATCATATTAATCATGCATAGATCAAGGCCTTTAAGTACAGGACATGGTGTCCAGGCATGTACGGGCCTCTATACACGATACATGGATGTATATCCCTAGCATGCAAAACATCTACATATTATTTAGGGGCCCCCATCGATGCGCGACGCGCGTCTAGGCGGGTCGAGCGCATCCCTAGGGAGGGGGGGGGATTGGAATCAAACCACTCACCTTCAAACCCAGGACCTCGCGCATCCCATCCGACGAGATCTGCAAGGTAGGGGCATCCAACTGGTGAGAAACAACACAATTTACACATAGACAACATTAGAAATACCCCATTACTCGGACAAGCATGCATACGAGCTCGCACGGATGCGAGCACGCACGTACGCACGCGAGTCCGAGTGCCCCGACACCTACCCGAACACTCAAGCAGCCACACGCATGGCCCCCCGCACTCGCACGCACGAATGCGCACGCACGCACGCACCCCAGCACCATCGGTGCACTGCCGCGGTGCCGCACGCGCGTGCGTCCAGCCCTGCGCGCCCCCGCTCGCACTGCGCCCCCCGCGCAGCACCCCGCGCACGCCCCAACACGCGCGCACACGCACGCCCACGCGCGCACTGGTCCCCAGCCCCGCGCCCAGGCGCCTGCTCTACGCGCGCGCAAGCCCGCGCGAGCCCGCGTTCACTCCCGCACACTCCCGCGTGCACCCCCGCTCGCGCTAGCACCCGCGCGCACCCGCTCACCCGCGCGCACACCCGCGGGCACCCGCGCGCACACGCCCGCGGGCGTCTGCGCACCCGCCAGAGCTTGCCAGCGCCCGCATGCGCTCGCCTGCGCGCGCACGCCCGCAGACCGCCCCCAACGCGCACCTGGCCAACCCTAACCTCATTTTAACCCTTCCCAACCCTCACACACACCCTTACACATCTACCTAGCATGCATGACCTCCCCAACAAACCCTATGCCATAAAAAAAAATCAAGAAAAAGGAGGGGAAAGGCTCACCTTTGGAGGGGAATGAAAGGGGGAGGCCCGGGGGCCCTCGACGCACCCGCGACCACCTCAACCGCCACCACCACCACCACCACCTCCTCAGCCTCTCCTCAGCCTCTTCTTCAGCTGAAAATTAGGGGGGGGGGGGGATCCATGCAAAGGTGCTTGAGAGAGAGGGGATCAACAACAACAACCAAAGCTACCTTCACTTCCTTCTCCACCATCTCCTTCTCTCTGTGTCATTTAATCAAACACTTGGGGCTTGAGAGAGAGAGGAAGAGAGAGAGGACAAATCCCACGTCTACGTGGGGAGTGAGGGGGAGAGAGAGAGGAGAAAATATTTTGGGCACTAAATATCTAAAGGAGGGGGAAATGACCTAGTCGCCCTTTGACTAGAAATTCTGCGCATGCTTTACTAGAACAGCCATAACTTCCTCGATATAGCTCCGAATTGCTCAATTCCAAGACCGATGGAAAGCTAAGAAGATTATCTACAAAATTAGTGCCAAGATCAAATAATCCCTCTAGCTATTCCGAAATTAGTACTAAACAGGGAACAGGGCTGCTTCTAGAATTTCCATCCCCGGCGTATACATGGAAAAATACCCATAACTTTTACTACAAGAATCCAGTTAACCTAATTCCACTTCTGTACGAAAGCTAACTGAAAACTGGACATCTCATAGTAAACTCATATTTAAACATCTTCATCTTGGATTTTAACAAAATCAAAACAAAATACCAAATCAGGAATACATAACTTCTAGGAAAAAAAAATTATTTACCCAAATTTTTAAACAGAGTGCTCCAAATGACACAGGCACAACAGTTACAATATTAATATTACAACAGAAAGCTATAAATAGGCGTGGATACAAGAAAAAAAATCTGTCAGCGCCTAGCCATTAGTAGATCGGCTATCTGATCTCGGGTTCTATTCATTTCTATCTGATCTCTCTCCGGTTGGATTGGGGCATATAGTGTTTCAGCGCTACGGTCCTCATCTGTATTCGTGTTTTCGAATTCGCGAAAGAGGGTATCAGCCTGATTTTCCCTTCGAATATAATTATGGATAGCCATTGTTGCAATGACGATCCGTACCTGGATGTCAAAAGAATAAGATGCCATCTTCTTCAGTATGGGGAATCGCGCTTTCCACACTCCAAAAGTGCGTTCTATAACATTGCGCAATGAAGAGTGATAAAAATTGAATAGCTCCTCCTTATTTTGTGGTCCTGATCTACCCCTATAATCACCCAACCAATACCTCACGTTTCGATATGGTGTGAGGAATCCCCTATTGTTGCTATACCATGCGTCAGCTACATAATATTTTCCTGGAGGTGGCATTGGAAAATTCCTTGAAGGGTCTCGGATGCATTCGGAAAGGATACGTGAATCGTGCGCCGTTCCTTCCCAACCGGCCTCAGCATAGGTGAACTGCATGTCGAAGGAGCAGATAGCAAGAACATTCTGCATGCAATCCCCCTTGCGCCCCCGGAATGGCACTTGACTCTCTGTCTCTATGATCGCGTGGACAAGAGTTCCATCTATAGCCCCAACACAATCCTACATATCAATGTTTAATTACCCATATGATTAAACTTTCAAACTTTAATATGAGGGCACAATTCAAGTACATTCATGAAATAATGTTTATTACCTTGAACGCTGGGTAAAATCGATGATTGTTTAAGATTTGGATGGGTGTCTTTGACAAATCGGGTGGATGAATAACCAACTTGCTCAATTTCAAGCATGCCTTTAGGACCTCCCTAAACTGGCGGGATATGGTCTCCCCAGAGTGTTGGAATCGGTCCTGGCAATATCTGTTTGTCGAATTATGTCCAACGATAGTGAGGAATATAGCTAATTGTTCTTCGATCCACATGTTCCTTGTGTCCTCCAACCAACCTTCCCTCCGGAATAAATCTGTCAATCGGAACACATGTTGATCCATGCGAAATAATTCTTGACATGGGCGTGGATGGCCCCTTAGTATTCCATCAACATAATCATGGCCACTCAGAACCCCATCACGCACTGCTCTTGGCACCCTACGTTGACCAAACTTCTGATGTATGTAATACACAATAAGGAGGAAGATGATGATATTATGTGGAGTCCACATTCCTAATACCTTAAAGAATGCATCCACAAACAATATAAGCATAGCATATATCATGTTGCTAACAAACACATGAGATCAACATGTATTATTATTATAGGGGTAAGGTCCTCTTGAGTTCTTACTTCCACACCAAGAGACATGAACAGAAACAATGAAATAGACATTCAATTTCACTTGTCTATTCAATTTCAATTTCACATAAACACAACAAACACAACCTAACAGACAAATAAAATGCTTCACTCACCTAATAAACAAAAGCACCCACACATTCATAATACATAAACCCAAACAAACACAAGCATCCACATTCATAATACATAATACAACCTAACAAACACAAGGTTCCACATATTCATAATACATAAACCCAAACAAACAGAAAGCATCCAGAGAATTCAGTACATAAACATAACACTAAAATAAAGCTATCCTACATACTGAATAATTAAACAAAGACAGACTGTGTTCATAAAACATAAAAAAACATAAATATTGAGGACATTGTTCAGATCACAACAACATTCGTGGTCTTCTCAATCCGGATACTCTAATCTTTGACAGAAGCCCGCACCAACATAGCCCTAGACTCTGGATCCTTCTCAAGCATCCAAAGCTCTCGATTCTCAGGAATGTTGATGTACCTTAGTGCATTTATGTAGAGCGAGGTACCGGGCACAAACCCCGGGGTCTGTCGGAGGGATTCATAACAATCTGCAACGGTGGGTACTGAACTGTGAGGAAAGGGTGCTTGACTAGTAGCGGAATTGACAATCTTATCTAGCACCCCATCAATCTTCTCCACAAAGGTATCTGAACTGTTCCTCCTACGTCTACTGGGGCACGGCCGTTTGCGTCGTATGTTAGACATACGATCCTCGTAGTTTGCCTCAGCCTGGACATGATCAAGGTTGGGATCTTCCTGCCCTTCAGGACCCGGTGGTGGAGTTGGGTCTTCGGGATTCGGTGTTGGGTTCTGGGACGTGGATGGCCAGGTGTGTAAATCATCAAGAAGGTGGTCATCATCAGTAGAATTAAATCTGTGTTCCCCCGTGGCCGTGACTCCCCCAAACAATTATTCCATCTCATCTGCATGAGGAAGGGGTTTGTATCGAAACTGTTTAGCATCAGGATAAGCCTGTATTTAAAATAATTGAGGGGTTAATCAAATATATCTCAGGCTTTAGAAATTATAAACAATGAAATAAATTACCATAATATGCTCATCCCATCTCTCCTGATCAATCTGGACAGTTTGGCCAGGGGCAACCTCTCCTATGCCAGTCAGGGAAATCTGTCACGCCCCAGGGCGGCCGTCCCCGGGACGCGGCAAGTGTATATATGATATTAGTATAAACAGGAGTTCAATAACATACTCACACAACAGCTAAAAATGACAACAAAGAGGCTGACATGATATATACACAAATAGCGGAAGCTAAAAAGACTAAATCTGTAATTCAAAGACATATTACAGACTCGATACACAGTCAACTGTCCTGTGAGAGCCAATATATACAATAACATCCAAATACAATACAAACGCGTGCCCAAGCACGGAATATAATACATACAATCAAAAGGGATGCTGATAGCCTCTGATACTCGCGGGACGTGGCGCTACTCCGCTACTGATGAAGTCCCTCGGGGAGCTCCTCCTCCAGATCCGACTCAGATGACACTGGAGAAAAATATTATGCGAGGGGTGAGCCACACGCTCAGTGAACAGCACAACCCATGCATCACAATTTATATTAACCACCAGATATTATTAACCACAATCTCATTATTCAAGCCTCAAAGTGGCAGGAACTACACAAATCCAGTGGGTCGCTATCGCCAACCCACTACACCCTCACCCTCACCCCTCAATAGGTGACATAGGATATTGGGACTTACAAGGCTGATAATCATCCATACACAAATCCAGTGGGTCGCTACATGGCCGACCCACCACACCCTCACCCTCACCCTCACCCCTCAATATGGTGACATAGGATATTGGGACTGACTAGGCTGTTGGTCACCCTTGGTCCACCGATAGTCTCTCCTCCACTCCGTAGGTCGCTTGGCCACTCCCACATTCAGCACAGTCCGTCCCAAATCAGGAGGTGCCTACTGATGGGAGCCCTCTCACGGGACGACCTTTCTAACGCTGAGGCAGTCTCTACACGGATCCAACGAAGGGAACAGAACAGCCTATCCATACGCATATGATCCACTCGGATCCGCCGACAACACATCTCAACAACTCTAATGTCTTGAATTCTTCAGAATTCCTCCAGGGCGCATAACCAAGATGCGGGGAACATGTATAATAATAATAACAAGGTTATAATATTATTGGGAAAAGAAACCTTGGGAGGGCAGCATGAGGTCCCGATATAGGACATCCCGACAACCAAACAAGGAACACGGAGCACCCTAGCCCGGGTCTCAATGTTGACCTCGCAAGGCCCCTCCCTATAATATTATCTAAGGCATGCTAATAATCATATGCTAGCATTTAATTTAATAAATTAAACTAGTAGGACACATGCATAGGTCGAGGCTTCCTAGCATGAGAACAGGGTGACAGGATGCATGGCTCTTACACATATCCTAAGGGTGCAAGTCCCTAACATACAAGGTCTAGGGTAGCATGCATACTACATTTTAATCATGCTTGCATGGATTACACATTACACAAGTTAATATAGCCTATGGTGCCCCAGGGGAGGACGGTATACGCCCAAGTGCATATAGCGCCTCCCTACTGGGTTGGGTTGTACCACTCACCGGTAGCCGGGTCGTCGCGCGACCGTCCATCAAGATCTGCAAAATAGGGTACTCAAATCGGTGAGTAAAATACACAAATAAACCCAAAATACTCTAAAAATACACAACACTCGGGCAAACGTACATACGGCCTGTACGCACGCGAGCCCGAGCACCCCAACTCAATCCCGAACCCCCGGGCAGCCGTACGCACGGCCACCCGCCCCGGGCGCACAGCCGAGCCCCGGCCCGCGCGCCCAGATGCACTGCCGAGCCCAGCCCGCACGCCCGGACACTCTGCCGAGCCCAGCCTGCACCCCCAGACCCGCCGCACGCCTCGCGCACGCTCGCGCGTGCCGGCGTGCACCGTGCGTCCAGCCCCGGGTGCAACCGCGCGCACTGCGCCCCAGCGCAGCGCCCCGCACGCGCACCCGCCGGCACTGCGTGTCACGGCCCGGGCGTCCCCGGGACGCAGCAAGTGTATATAGGATATCAGTCTAAACAGGAGTTCAATAACATACTCACGCAACAGCTAAAAATGACAACACAAGCAGGGCTGACATAATATATACACAAATAGCGGAAGCTAAAAGGTTGAGTCTGTAATCCAAAAACATACTACAGACTCGATAAATAATCAAATGTCCTGTGAGAGCCAATATATACAAAGACATCCAAACAATATACAAACGCGTGCCCAAGCACGGAATATAACACATACAATCAAAAGGGATGCTGATAGCCTCTGATACTCGCGGGACGTGGCGCTACTCCGCTACTGATGAAGTCGCTCGGGGAGCTCCTCCTCTAGATCCGACTCAGATAGCACTGGAGAAAATAATTATGCGAGGGGTGAGCCACACACTCAGTGAATACCACAACTCATGCATCACAGTTTATATTAACCACAACCAGATATTATTAACCACAACTTGGCAACAACTATACAATCCAGTGGGTCGCTATCGCCGACCCACCACACCCTCACCCTCACCCCTCAATATGGTGACAAAGGATATTCGGACTTACAGCACAAAACCAGTAGGTCGCTATCGCCAACCCACTACACCCTCACCCTCACCCCTCAATATGGTGACATAGGATATTGGGACTGACTAGGCTGATGGTCACCCTTGGTCCACCGATAGTCTCTCTCCACTCCTTAGGCCGTTTGGCCACCCCCACATTAAGCACAGTCCGTCCCAAATCAGGAGGTGCCTACTGATGGGAGCCCCTGCACGGGACAACCTTTCCAACGCCGGGGTAGTCTCTACACAGATCCAACGAAGGGAACAGAACAGCCTATCCAGCGCATATGATCCACTCGGATCCGCAGACAACACATCATAACAACTCTAATGCCATGAATTCTTCAGAATTCCCTCCAGGGCGCATAACCAAGATGCGGGGAACATATATAATAATAGTTATCAACAAGAGTTATAATTATAATTATTAACAAGAGTTATAATATTATTTACTAACAAGAGTTATAATATTATTGGGACAAGAAACCTTGGGAGGGCAGCATTAGGTCCCGATACAGGACATCCCGACAACCAAACAAGTAACACGGAGTACCCTAGCCCGGGTCTCAATGTTGACCTTGCAAGGCCCCTCCCTATAATATTATACAAGGCATGCTAGCATTTAATTTAATAATCAAACTAATAGGACGCATGCATAGGCCGAGGCTTCCTAGCATGAGAACAGGGTGACAGGATGCATGGCTCTTACACATATCCTAAGGGTGCAAGTCCCTAACATACAAAGTCTAGGGTAGCAGGCATACTACATTTTTATCATGCTTGCATGGATTACACATTACAACAAGTTAATATAAATCCATGGTGCCCCAGGGGAGGGCGGTACACGCCCAAGTGCATATAACGCCTCCCTACTGGGTTGGATTGTCCCACTCACCTATCACCGGGTCGTCGCGCGACCGTCCGCCAAGATCTGCAAGATAGAGTAATCAAATCGGTGAGTAAAATACACAATACTCGGACAAGCATACATACGGCCTGTACGCACGCGAGTCCGAGCACCCCGACTCACTCCTGAACCCCCGGGCAGCCGCACGCACGGCCACCCGCCCCGGGCGCACAGCCGAGCCCCGGCCCGCGCCCCCAGACGCCCTGCCGAGCCTAGCCCGCACGCCCGGACACCCTGCCGAGACCTCCCGGGTGCACCGCGCGCTCCCTGCGCCCCAGCGCAGCAACCCGCGCGCACACCCGCAAGCCCTGCGCCCCAGCGCCTCGCCCCGCGCGCACCCCGCGCGCACCACCAGCTCCCATCACCCGCTCGCACCAGCCCTGGGTGCACCCGTGCGCAGTGTGTTATATTTGTGTCACTTTTAACCTGCTGGTAACCGTTGGAGCGTCCTGGCAGTTTTTAAAATTTTTAGGGTTTTTGGTCGGAACCGCTTATTTTCAGACTGTTAGCTATCGTCTGAGCTAGAGGACTCCGATTGAAAATCTAACTGCATATTTGGTGTCCTGGTGCCATTTTAGACCTCTCACGAAAATTTCATCGAATTCGGGCATCGTTTGCAAAAATTTCGCAGTTCCGGGGCGTATCCGGGTTTTTAAGTCGCGCTCTACTTAAAAGGAATCAAAAAAATATCTAATTACTATTCATTGTCTTCCTCGTCGAGATCTCTCTCTCTCCCCTCTCCGTTTTTCTTCCTTTCAAGCCCCCTAGACCCCTCAAAATCGAAAACCTAAAGCACGGGAAGTGTAGATCGGGTCCCGATCTACCCCCCGGTGCCTTCAAATCCCGATTCCGACGACTCTAGCCTCCCCGACCTCCCCTCTCTCTCCTCTGTTTCGAGCCAAATCGAGGGCCGTGATAGATCGGGGCGTAAGAGAGCCTTTGGGAAAGGTTTCGGCGCGCGGAGAGCGTCCGGACTTCGCTCCCTCCCCTCGGTAAGCCCTATTTCTTCACTTTTCTTGCATAGATGTATGCTAGGAGGGTGGATCTGTGTATGAGGGGTGGTTGGCGGCTGTGGATAGCCTTCGGGGGGCGGTGGAGGTGGTCGGAGGTCGGTGGGTGGTGGTTTGGGTGGTCTCGGGCTGCAGCGGGTGGTCTCGGGCTGGTGGGGGGTGTTCTCGGGCAGCAGGCAGAGCAGCAGCAGCGCAGGCTGGGCGCGCGCGGTCATGCGCGCGTGCGTGCGCGGGCGCGCGTGCGCGCGGCGTGCAAGCTGGCGCGCGCGGGCGGCGTGCTGTGCTGGTCGTGCAGGCGTGCTGTGCCGGTCGTGCAGGCGTGCTGGGGGCCTCAGGCAGCGGGCAGCGAGCGCGAGGAGCTGGTGCGCGAGGTGCTGGGCGGGCTGGTGCGCGAGGAGCTGGTCGCGCAGGTGCTAGGCGTGCGTGCGCGAGGTGGTGGCCGAGCGCGGGGTGCGCGCGGAGGCGCGGCGAGGCCGTGGTGGTGCGCGCGGAGGGTGCGGCGAGGCCGTGGTGGTGCGCGCGAGGTGCGGCAAGGTGGCGGAGGTGCGTGCGAGGTGCGCGCGAGGTGCGGCAAGGCGGCGGAGGTGCGCGCGGGGTGCGCGCGGGGCGAGGAGGCGTGCGCGAGGCGTGCGCGGGCGCGGCAAGGCAGGGATGGTGTGCGCGGGGGCGAGGCGCCGCGCGCGGGGGCGTGCGGGGTGCTCGCGGGCCAGCGCACGGCGTGCGGGGCGCGTGCGGGCTGCCGCGGCTGGGCTCGGTGGACGCGCGGAGCCCCGGGCGGTGCGCGGGCTGAGGCGCGGCGGCGCGTCCGGGCGGTCGGGTGGCCGTGCGGGTGGTGGCCGGCCGTGCGGGGGGTTGTCGGAGTGCTCGGGCTAGCGTGCGTGCGGGTCGTATGCACGTTTGCCCGAGTGTTGGGAGTTTAATTGTGGGTTTATGTATTTTGTAGTATTTATGGATTTTAACTCACCATATTGATTGTCTGTCTTGCAGATCTAGACGGACGGTCGCGCGACGACCCCGATACTGGTGAGTGGGACAATCCAACCCAGTAGAGAGGTGTTATACGCACTTGGGCGTATACCGACCTCTCCTGGGGCGACATGGATATATTAACCTGTAATAATATGTAATCCATGCTTGTGTGAATGATATGTAGAATGCATGCTACCCTAGGCTTTTATGTTAGGGACTTGCACCCATAGGATATGCGTATGAGCCATGCAGCATGTCCCCTGGTTTTCATGCTAGGAAACCCCGGCCTATGCATGCGTCCTACTAGTTTAATTATTAAATTAAATGCTGGTATCTGTTAGATCGCATGCCTTAGGATAATATTATAGGGAGGAGCCTTGCGAGGTCAACGCTGAGACCCGTGTTAGGGTACTCCGTGTTCCTTGTTTGGTTGTCGGGATGTCCTGTATCGGGACCTCGGGCTGCCCTCCCAAGGTTCTAGTCCCAATAATATTATATGTAATGATTGTATGATTGGTATAATTATTAGTATAGTTGGTAGATATTATAGGGGAGGGGCCTTGCAAGGACAGCGGTGAGACCCGGGTTAGGGTACTCCGTGTTCCTTGTTTGGTTGTCGGGGTATCCTATAACGGGAACTCACGCCGCCCTTCCGAGTTTCTTTCCCCCAATGATATTCCAGCCTTACTGATTTTTGTACATGTTCCCGCATCTTGATGATGCACCTGGTTGAATTCAGAGGAATTCATGACATTTGAGTTGTAATGATATGTAGTTGGCGGATCCGAGTGGATCATATGCGTATGGATAGGCTGTTCTGTTCCCTGCGTTGGATTCGGTAGAGGCTACCCCCAGCGTTAGACAGGGCCTTCCTGACAGAGGGCTCCCATTAGTAGGCACCTCCTGATTTGGTTTCGGACTGTGCTGAATGTGGGAGTAGACCAGGCGGCCTACGGAGTGGAGGGAGAGACTATCGGTGGACCAAGGGTGACCAACAGCCTAGTCAGTCCCAAAATCCTATGTCACCCATTGATGGGTGAGGGTGAGGGTGTAGTGGGTTGGCGATGAGCGACCTACTGGATTTGTGAATAGATGATTATCAGTCCCAATAGCCTATGTCACCCATGGATGGGTGAGGGTGAGGGTGTGGTGGTTCGGCGAAGTACGAACCACTGGATTATGTTGTTATGTACTGATGGCTGGATAAAATAATGGAATATTGGTAAATATTGTCTGTGATGCATGGGTTGTGCCGTTCACTGAGCGTGTGGCTCACCCCTCGCATATGTTTTTCCCCAGTTGCCACTGAGCCTGAGCTGGAGCCGGAGCAGCAGTTGGAGCTTTCCGAGGGATTTCTTCAGTAGCGGAGCAGCGCTACGTCCGCGAGTACCAGAGGCTATCAGCATCCCTTTCTTGGCTGTATGTATTTATTTCCGTGCTTGGCACGTGTTGTATATGTTCAGTTGTATTGTGTATATTGGCTCTCACAGGACGTATGATTGTGTATCGAGTCTGTAGAATGTTTATTCACAGATTCAGTCTTTTGCTTCCGCATTTGGTGTATATATCATGTCAGCCCTTTTGTTGCATGTGTGTCATTCTAGTTGTCTGTGTATGATATATTATTGATCTCCTGTGTTGGCTTCTGATATGATATATACACTTGCCGCGTCCCTGGGTTGGCCGCCCTGGGGCGTGACAAAAGTTGGTATCAGAGCCTGGTCCTGTCAGAGCCAATAGTCCTTTCGTAGAGATGAGTCCTAGGATTTTGATGTGAGTATTCTGATCCTAGTGTCTGGTTTTCTTAGGGTGCTGATATGCCTCCTCGCAGAGGACGGCGCGGACGAGGTCCCTCTCGGTCTTTGGAGGTTTCCGGACCTACCAGAGACGAGGATGCTACCGGAGAGCCCTTGACGCAGGAGCCTCCTGCTTGGGAGCGTGCTTTCGCTCGGTTGGCTGATTTGGTGGAGACACAGACGCGGATGTTGGCAGAGCAGGCTAGGGAGATTCAGGAGCTGAGGGCGACCCGCGAGGCAGTTCCGCCGGTCCCCTTGGTGGTAGATCCGCCTGTGGTACCCGATGTACCCCCAGTTCCTGTGGCAGTTCCGGCAGTGAGAGTTGAGGATCCCCTGCAGAGGGAGGAGGAGCTAGAGGCGGCAGCGCGAGTGCAGCAGAGCGGCCTCAACGCCTTTCTAAAGCTCCATCCTCCCGAGTTTCATGGGCAGTCGGCAGATCCTCTTGCGCCAGAGCGTTGGTTGAGGGAGGTGGACACGATTTTCGCGGCCATGCTTTGCACCGATCGCCAGCGAGTCGCCCTGGCCACCTTCATGCTGAAGGGTGACGCCGCGACTGGTGGGCTACCCGAGTGGTGGACATTCCAGAGGGAGTGGAGCAGCTTTCTTGGGCGGGTTTCCGGAGGCATTTTCTGGACGAGTATTTTCCGTTCTCGACGCGACAGCTAGTGGAGCGGGAGTTCGAGCAGCTGACGCAGGGCTCCATGTCGGTTGCTGACTACTCTACGCGCTTCACGAGTCTGTCCAGATTTGCTCCAGCCTTGGTGATGGACGAGGTCACGAGGTGCCGGCGATTCGAGCTGGGTCTCAGCAGCGCTATCCGGGTGCACGTCACTGCCCACGCTTTCACGAGGTACTCCGACGTAGTGTCTCGGGCGAAGACCGTCGAGAGAGACCTCGGGATTCAAGTGCGGGCTCCGACCCCTTCTTCAGATCAGGGTCCTTCCGGGAGTCGGGACCAGGGGCAGCGCAAGAGGAAGAGGCCCCGCTTCGAGCAGTCAGCGGCTGCCTCTCCTCCAGCAGATGCGGTGCCAGTATGGGATCCGGCGCCCATTGCAGCAGTGCCCATCCAGTCCTGGCAGCCGGAGAAGCGGCGCTGTTTTCATTGTCAGCGCATCGGGCATATCAGATACAATTGCCCAGATGCTGATCGACCCCGAGTGCCACCTCAGCAGCCGCCGTTCTTGCAGCAGCAGCTTCCGCGCCAGCAGCAGCAGCAGCAGCAGCCTCAGCGCCAGCAGCAGCCAGTGCAGCCGGCGAGGCGTGCTCCTGTTCCTCAGCCGCGGTTGGTTCAAGGCAGAGTTGCAGCGCTTACGGCCGAGGAGGCGCAGCCTTCGGGTGTCATGGTTCGAGGTATCATCTTGTGTTCCCAGCTCTCTAGTATAAGGATAGGTGTGTGTGTAATGGTTATTATGCAAGTGTGTGGGGTATCTGGATGAGTGAGTGTCAAGAGCGGTTGTTTGGGTTAAGGAAGCCGGGTTTTAGCCGTCCTGGCAGTGAGTTCCCATCAGTAGGTACCGCCGATGCAGTCGGAGGGGTACTGAATTTGGGAGTATGCTAGGTAGGGGCTACCCGGTAAGAGATTATTGAATGGTGTCGCGAGCGTGGAATCGCTCTCCCCTTAGTTGGATCCGCGTAGTACAGCCCCGGCGTTAGACAGGCTCCCGGTCAGAGGACCAGGCGAGCTACGGAGCGGGGAGAGGCTAGCGGTGGACCAGGGGTAGAGAGCAGTCTAAGTCTCTCCCAAAGTCCCAAAATGTCTCCTTTCGGGAGTGAGGGTGTGGATGAGGCGAAGGCGGGTCGCTCGTAACCCAATTTCTGTTGGACCGTTCCCAATGATGTTGGGTCCGGTCTTGCAAAGGATGTTGAATGACATCGTTGGGTGATCATCTAGAGGTAGATGATCCGGAGGAGTTAGTGGTATTCTTTTAAATGATGTCTTCTTCCAGTGTTCCTTTCTGGATTAAGGGGCCTTGTGAGGTCGGCGTTGGAACCCGGGCTAGGGTACTTCGTGTTCCTTGTTTGGTTGTTGGGGTATCCTATATCGGGATTCCATGGTGCCCTCCCGAGGTTTCTTTTCCCAGGTAAGGGATGCCATGGAACATCAGATAGATGAGAGATCAAGTGCGAGTTTGGTTAGAGGTTAAGGCCTTTTGGGCTGAGTGGTTTCTGGTAAAGGCATATCTGTGGACCCGGGTAAGACGCTTGCTATGTCGAATTGGCGTAGGCCGTCGAACCCCGCAAGGATTCGGAGCTTCCCGAGTTGGAGGGTTATTGTAGGAAGCTTGACGAGGGACTCTCGAAGATAGCTGTTCCTCTTAACCGCCTTACTCGGAAGGATGTCCGGTTCGAGTGGTCCCCGTCTTGCGAGGAGAGCTTCCTGGAGTTTACTCGGAGGCTCACCTCAGCGCCAATTCTTACCTCTCCGTCTTGGAGTGGTGGGTTCGCAGTTGGGTAAGGGTGTGTCCGCGATCCTGCTCACGTCATCCCGTTCGAGCCGCTCGTCTCTGAGCCGGACAGTCATTCGTGGAGCAGTCGATTGAGATCATGGACCGCCGCGTGAGGAGGTTCTGCACCAAGACCGTCCAGTTGGTCGAGGTGCGATGGCAGCACCGTTCCGGTGTTAAGGACACTTAGGAGCTCAAGGGATGCCAGGTGTGACGCGTATCTGCATCTTTTCCCCTCCTAGATGTTTTTGCATATTTTGAGGACAAAATTTCCTAAGGGGGGAAGAATGTTATATTTGTGTCACTTTTAACCTGCTGGTAACCGTTGGAGCGTCCTGGCAGTTTTTAAAATTTTTAGGGTTTTTCGATCGGAACCGCATAATTTCAGACTGTTAGCTATCGTCTGAGCTAGAGGACTCCGATTGGAAATCTGACTGCATATTTGGTGTCCTGGTGCCATTTTAGACCTCTCACGAAAATTTCATCGAATTCTGGCATCGTTTGCAAAAATTTCGCAGTTCCGGGGCGTATCCGGGTTTTTAAGTCGCGCTCTACTTAAAAGGAATCAAAAAATATCTAATCACTATTCATTGTCTTCCTCGTCGAGATCTCTCTCTCCCCTCTCCGTTTTTCTTCCTTTCAAGCCCCCTAGACCCCTCAAAATCGAAAACCTAAAGCACGGGAAGTGTAGATCGGGTCCCGATCTACGCCCCGGTGCCTTCAAATCCCGATTCCGACGACTCTAGCCTCCCCGACCTCCCCTCTCTCTCCTCTGTTTCGAGCCAAATCGAGGGCCGTGATAGATCGGGGCGTAAGAGAGCCTTTGGGAAAGGTTTCGGCGCGCGGAGAGCGTCCGGACTTCGCTCCCTCCCCTCGGTAAGCCCTATTTCTTCACTTTTCTTGCATAGATGTATGCTAGGAGGGTGGATCTGTGTATGAGGGGTGGTCGGCGGCTGTGGATAGCCTTCGGGGGGCGGTGGAGGTGGTCGGAGGTCGGTGGGTGGTGGTTTGGGTGGTCTCGGGCTGCGGGGGGGTGTTCTCGGGCAGCAGGCAGAGCAGCAGCGGCGCGCAGGCTGGGCGCGCGCGGTCATGCGCGCGTGCGTGCGCGGGCGCGCGTGCGCGCGGCGTGCAAGCTGGCGCGCGCGGGCGGCGTGCTGTGCTGGTCGTGCAGGCGTGCTGTGCCGGTCGTGCAGGCGTGCTGGGGGCCTCAGGCAGCGGGCAGCGAGCGCGAGGAGCTGGTGCGCGAGGTGCTGGGCGGGCTGGTGCGCGAGGAGCTGGTCGCGCAGGTGCTAGGCGTGCGTGCGCGAGGTGGTGGCCGAGCGCGGGGTGCGCGCGGAGGCGCGGCGAGGCCGTGGTGGTGCGCGCGGAGGGTGCGGCGAGGCCGTGGTGGTGCGCGCGAGGTGCGGCAAGGTGGCGGAGGTGCGTGCGAGGTGCGGCAAGGCGGCGGAGGTGCGCGCGGGGTGCGCGCGGGGCGAGGAGGCGTGCGCGAGGCGTGCGCGGGTCGCGGCAAGGCAGGGATGGTGTGCGCGGGGGCGAGGCGCCGCGCGCGGGGGCGTGCGGGGTGCTCGCGGGCCAGCGCACGGCGTGCGGGGCGCGTGCGGGCTGCCGCGGCTGGGCTCGGTGGACGCGCGGAGCCCCGGGCGGTGCGCGGGCTGAGGCGCGGCGGCGCGTCCGGGCGGTCGGGTGGCCGTGCGGGTGGTGGCCGGCCGTGCGGGGGGTTGTCGGAGTGCTCGGGCTAGCGTGCGTGCGGGTCGTATGCACGTTTGCCCGAGTGTTGGGAGTTTAATTGTGGGTTTATGTATTTTGTAGTATTTATGGATTTTAACTCACCATATTGATTGTCTGTCTTGCAGATCTAGACGGACGGTCGCGCGACGACCCCGATACTGGTGAGTGGGACAATCCAACCCAGTAGAGAGGTGTTATACGCACTTGGGCGTATACCGACCTCTCCTGGGGCGACATGGATATATTACCTGCAATAATATGTATCCATGCTTGTGTGAATGATATGTAGAATGCATGCTACCCTAGGCTTTTATGTTAGGGACTTGCACCCATAGGATATGCGTATGAGCCATGCAGCATGTCCCCTGGTTTTCATGCTAGGAAACCCCGGCCTATGCATGCGTCCTACTAGTTTATTATTAAATTAAATGCTGGTATCTGTTAGATCGCATGCCTTAGGATAATATTATAGGGAGGAGCCTTGCGAGGTCAACGCTGAGACCCGTGTTAGGGTACTCCGTGTTCCTTGTTTGGTTGTCGGGATGTCCTGTATCGGGACCTCGGGCTGCCCTCCCAAGGTTCTAGTCCCAATAATATTATATGTAATGATTGTATGATTGGTATAATTATTAGTATAGTTGGTAGATATTATAGGGGAGGGGCCTTGCAAGGACAGCGGTGAGACCCGGGTTAGGGTACTCCGTGTTCCTTGTTTGGTTGTCGGGGTATCCTGTAACGGGAACTCACGCCGCCCTTCCGAGTTTCTTTCCCCCAATGATATTCCAGCCTTACTGATTTTTGTACATGTTCCCGCATCTTGATGATGCACCTGGTTGAATTCAGAGGAATTCATGACATTTGAGTTGTAATGATATGTAGTTGGCGGATCCGAGTGGATCATATGCGTATGGATAGGCTGTTCTGTTCCCTGCGTTGGATTCGGTAGAGGCTACCCCCAGCGTTAGACAGGGCCTTCCTGACAGAGGGCTCCCATTAGTAGGCACCTCCTGATTTGGTTTCGGACTGTGCTGAATGTGGGAGTAGACCAGGCGGCCTACGGAGTGGAGGGAGAGACTATCGGTGGACCAAGGGTGACCAACAGCCTAGTCAGTCCCAAAATCCTATGTCACCCATTGATGGGTGAGGGTGAGGGTGTAGTGGGTTGGCGATGAGCGACCTACTGGATTTGTGAATAGATGATTATCAGTCCCAATAGCCTATGTCACCCATGGATGGGTGAGGGTGAGGGTGTGGTGGTTCGGCGAAGTACGAACCACTGGATTATGTTGTTATGTATTGATGGCTGGATAAAACAATGGAATATTGTGGTAAATGTTGTGCTGTTCACTGAGCGTGCGGCTCACCCCTCGCATATGTTTTTCCCCAGTTGCCACTGAGCCTGAGCTGGAGCCGGAGCAGCAGTTGGAGCTTTCCGAGGGATTTCTTCAGTAGCGGAGCAGCGCTACGTCCGCGAGTACCAGAGGCTATCAGCATCCCTTTCGGCTGTATGTATTGTATTTCCGTGCTTGGCACGTGTTGTATATGTTCAGTTGTATTGTGTATATTGGCTCTCACAGGACAGATGATTTAGTATCGAGTCTGTAGAATGTTTATTCACAGATTCAGTCTTTTGCTTCCGCATTTGGTGTATATATCATGTCAGCCCCTTTTGTTGCATGTGTGTCATTCTAGTTGTCTGTGTATGATATATATTATTGACCTCCTGTGTAGGCTTCTGATATGATACATACACTTGCCGCGTCCCTGGGTTGGCCGCCCTGGGGCGTGACACAGTGCGCCCCAGCGCAGCGCCCCGCACGCGCACCCGCTCGCACTGCCCCCCAACGCAGCGCCCGCACACCTGCCCGCACACCTGCCCGCTCGCACCGACTGCTCGCCCTACGCGCACTACGCCCCCTGCGCAGCACCCGCACACCACCTGCTCGCCACGCGCTCAGCATCCGCTCGCTCGCACGCCCGACAGCACACGCCCAGCACCCGCTCGCTCGCACGCCCGACAGCACACGCTCAGCACCCGCTCGCTCGCACGCCCGATAGCACACGCCTCCAGCGTTCTTGCCAACACGCCCCCAGCGCGCCTGCCAGCCCGCCCGCGCACTGCCTGCCTGCCCGAGCACTACCTGCCTGCGCGCTGCCTGCCTGCCCGAGCACTGCCTGCCCGCGCTGCCCTGCCTGCCTGCCAGACCACCCGGGACAGCCCACCACCCTGCCCGAGCCACTCTACCACCCCTCACCGGCCACCAATGGCCTCTAACCGCCTCCGACCGCCACCAACGGCCACCCACAGCCACCCACAGCCACCCCAACTCAAAAAAATCCTCCTAACAAGCATCTAAACAAGAAAAGAAGGAAAGAAGGCTTACCCAAAGAAGGAGAGGAAGGAAGGGGAAGATCGGTTGCTCTCCGCGCACCGAAACACTTCCCTAAAGGCCACCAACAGCAAGACCTCCCTCAGCCCCAAAACCAGCTGAAATCTGAGGAGAAAAGAGGGTGAGAGAGGGGGCAATACACACCGGAACTCGAATCCGAGACTACCGGTGGATAGATCGGGATGAGATCTAACCTTTCTCTTCTTTGTGCTTTTGATTTTGACCTCTAGCTAGGTCAAAATCAAGAGAAAGAGAGAGGGGGAGAGAGAAAATCAAGTGGGGAAGATGATGAATAGTGGGGGAGAAAAGATCTTGCTCACTTAAATAAGTTAATCCCCACTTAGATTAGGATAAGCTAGGTTAATTAGGGTTTAAGCTAGCATTAGAGAGGATTAAGTGGGATTTGACTTGGGTCAACCCAACCACACAAAAAAAAAAAAGGGGTTGACCAAGTCATGGGCCCACTTTGACCAAGTCAACTCTCGCAATGACTTCTCGCTCGGTCAAAACCCTGATACGCCCCGGAACCGTGAAATTCTGGACGTTATCGGAATTTGATGAAACTTTCACGAGAGGCTTGGAATGGCACCAGGACACATAATATGCAGTTAGATTTTCAATCGGAGTCCTCAAACTCAAGACGATAGCTAACAGTCCAAGATTTTAGCGGTTCCGATCGAAAAACGAAAAAAACCAAAAAACTGCAAGAATGTCCCAACGGTGACCAGAAGGTTAAAAGTGACACATATATAACAGTGCTCCCCAGCGCAGCGCCCGCACACCTGCCCGCTCACACTCCCCGCTCTCACCGACTGCTCGCCCTGCGCACACTGCGCCCCCTGTGCAGCACCCGCACACCACCCGCTCGCCACGCGCCCCTGCGCAGGCTCCGCGCGCACGCCGGGCACTGTGCCGAGCGCGCCCGACCGCACACGCCCAACGAGCCCGACAGCACGCGCCCAGCGCGCCTGCCCGCAGGTTGCCCGCCTGCGCCTGCCCGCAGCTTGCCAGCCTGCGCCTGCCTGCCTGCGCTTGCCCGCCTGTGCCTGCCTGCCTGCGCATGCCGCTGCTCGCTTGCACCCGAGCCGAGCTCAACCACCCCAACCGCCACCAACAGCCACCACAACCACTCCCAAACCACCAAGCCCATCTTCCACTCCCAAAAACACACCTAAACATACATCTAGACAAGAAATGGAAGGAAAGGAAACTCACCCAAAGGAGAGGAAGGGAGGGGAAGGAGATCGGGTGCTCTTCGCGCACCGAAACTTTTACATTTGTGTCACTTTTAACCTGCTGGTAACCGTTGGAGCGTTCTGGCAGTTTTTCATTTTTTTCGATTTTCGATCGGAACCGCTTATTTCTGGACTGTTAGCTATCGTCCTGAGTTAGAGGACTCCGATTGGAAATCTAACTGCATATTTGGTGTCCTGGTGCCATTTTAGGCCTCTCACGAAAATTTCATTGAATTTCAGCAACGTTTCCAAAATTTCGCAGTTCCGGGGCGTATCTGGGTTTTTAAGTCGCTCACTATATAAAGGTGGGATCTAATTTCGAAATCACTATTCATCATCCCTACCAAGTGATTTCTCTCTCTCCCATCTCTCCTTTTCTCACTTTTGAGCCCCCTAGACCCCTCAAACCTAACAACCTAAAACCTATATCTACACCCCGGTGGTTTCAAATCCCGATTCCGGCGAGATTAGCCCCTCCGTCCGCCCTCTCTTCTCCTCTGTTTTGGCCCATTTCGGAGGTGGGAGTAGATCCGGGCGGTGGAAGCCTTAGGGGAAAGGTTTCGGCGCGCGGAGAGCGTCCGGACTTCCCTTCCTCCCCTTCGTAAGCCCTATTTCCCCTCTTTTCTTGTTTAGATGGATGTTAGGAGGTGAGTTTTGGGGTTGGGTGGAGGTCAGCGGCTGTGGGTGGCCGTCGGAGGGCTGTGGAGGTGGTCGGAGGTCGGTGGGTTGTGGTAGAGGTGCTCGGGTAAGGGTGGGGGGTGGTCTCGGGCAGAAAGTAGCACCGGCAGCAGCACAGCAGCGCAGCAGGCTGGGCGCGCGCGGGCGTGCTGGGCGTGGGGGTGCTGGCGCGCGGGTGTGCTGGGCGTGCGGGCGCTGGGCGTGCTGCGCGCGGGTGTACCCGAGAGGGCTGGTCGAGCGGCTGGTACTGGGGAGCTGGTCGAGCGGCTGGAGCTGGGCGAGCTGTGCGCGAGGAGCTGCGCGTGCGTGCGCTCGGGTGGCGCTGGGGGCCAGCGGGGCTTGGCAGGCTAGGTAGGACTAGCCGGGTAGGCTGGGAGCAGGCGCACCAGTTTGCCGGGCGCGCAAGCGCGTGCGCGCGGGCGCGCGCGCGCGCGTGCGCTCGGGGGGTGCATGGGGAGGCATGTGGGTAGGCAGGCTGAGGGCTGTGCGCGCGGGCAGGCCGGGCTGGCAGGCTGGGCGCGCAGGCGAGCAGGGCAGGAGGTGCTCAGGCATCAGGCGAGCAGTGCCGGGCGTGCAGGCGAACGGTGCTCGGCCCACTCGGAGACGCGTGCAGGCAGGCAACGCGGGCACCAGCGTGGGCATGCTGGCAGGCGCGCTGGGCGCGTACTGCCAGGCGCGCTGGGCGCGTGTTGCGCGTGCGTGCGCGTGGGCGCTGGGTGAGGGTCCCGGGTGCTGGGCGTTGGGCGCTGGGAGCTGGTCGCGGATACCGGGTGTGCTGGGCGAGGGTGCTGAGCGCTGGGCGCAGGGGCGCTGGGCGCTGGGCACCGCAGTGGTGTATGCGCGCGGGGCGCTGGGTTGAGGCACAGTCGTGCGCGCGGTGAGGAGGGTAGAGGCAGGTGGTGCGCGCGGGTTGCGCGCGGAGCGAGGTGGTGCGCGCGGGGTATGCGCGGGGCGAGGCGCTGCGCGCAGGGCGTGCAGGGTGCTCGCGGGCCAGCGCGAGGCGTGCGGGGTGTGCACGAGCGGCTGCGCTGGGGCGCAGGGGGCGCGCGGTGCACCCGGGATGTCCGGCGGTGCGCGGGGTGCGTTGGCTGAGGCGCGGCGGTGCACCCGGGCGGTCGGGCGGCCGTGCGGGTGGTTGCCGGGGGTGCTCGGGCTAGAGTGCGTGCGGGTCGTATGAACGTTTGCCCGAGTGTTAGGTGCTTGGTTGTGGGTTTTGTATGTTTTTGGTATTTTGGAGTATTTTTGTACTGTTCTCACCATATTGAATGTCTGTCTTGCAGATCTGGACGGACGGTCGCGCGACGACCCAGATACCGGTGAGTGGGACAATCCAACCCAGTAGAGAGGGGTCATACGCATTTGGGCGTATACCGACCTCTCCTGGGGCACCATGGATGAATATTAACCAGCAGTAATATGTATTCCATGCTTGCATGATTTAAATGTAGAATGCGTGCTACCCTAGTCTTTGTATGTTAGGGACTTGCACCCATAGGATAGGTGTAAGAGCCATGCACCATGCCCCTGTTTTCATGTTAGGAAACCTCGGCCTATGCATGCGTCCTACTAGTTTATTTATTAAATTAAATGCTAGTGTATGTTAAATCGCATGCCTTAGATAATATTATAGGGAGGAGCCTTGCGAGGTCAACATTGAGACCCGTGTTAGGGTACTCCGTGTTCCTTGTTTGGTTGTCGGGATGTCCTGTATCGGGACCTCATGCTGCCCTCCCAAGGTTTCTAGTCCCAGTAATATTATAAGTAATGTTATATAACTAGTATGATTATTAGCATATTAGTGAATATTATAGGGGAGGGGCCTTGCGAGGACAGCGGTGAGACCCGGGTTAGGGTACTCCGTGTTCCTTGTTTGGTTGTCGGGGTATCCTATATCGGGAACTCACGCCGCCCTCCCGAGTTCTTTCCCCCAATGATATTACAACCTTGCTTTTATTGTACATATTCCCCGCATCTTGGTTATGCGCCCTGGAGGAACTCTGAAGAGTTCATGGCATTAGAGTTGTAGAGAAGTGTTGTTGGCGGATCCGAGTGGATCATATGCGTATGGATAGGCTGTTCTGTTTCCCTTCGTTGGATCCGTGTAGAGACTGCCCCAGCGTGATAAGGTCGTCCCTTTCGAGGGCTCCCATCAATAGGCGCCTCCCGATATTTGTGACGGACCGTGCTGAAGTTATGGATGAAGGCCAGCGGCCTACGGAGTGGAGGAGAGACTATCGGTGGACCAAGGGTGACCAACAGCCTAGTCAGTCCCAATAGCCTATGTCACCCGTGGTAGGGTGAGGGTGAGGGTGAGGGTGTAGTGGGTTGGCGATGAGCGACCTACTGGATTTGTGGTTGGATGATTATCAGTCCCAATAGCCTATGTCACCCATTGATGGGTGAGGGTGAGGGTGTGGTGGTTCGGCGAAGTACGAACCACTGGGTTATGTTGTTATGCACTTAGAGGATGGATAAATAATGGAATTGTGGTAAATATTGTCTGTGATGCATGGGTTGTGCTGTTCACTGAGCGTGTGGCTCACCCCTCGCATATGTTTTTCCCCAGTTGCCACTGAGCCTGAGCTAGAGCCGGAGCAGCAGTTGGAGCTTTCCGAGGGATTTCTTCAGTAGCGGAGCAGCGCCACGTTCCGCGAGTGCCAGAGGTTATCAGCATCCCTTCTTGACTGTATGTATTTGATTTCCGTGCTTGGCACGTGTTTGTATATGTTCAGTTGTATTTGTGTATATTGGCTCTCACAGGACAGATGATTGAGTATCGAGTCTGTAGAATGTTTATTTACAGATTCAGTCTTTTGCTTCCGCATTTGGTGTATATATCATGTCAGCCCCTTTGTTGCATGTGTGTCATTCTAGTTGTTTGTGTATGATATATTATTGACCTCCTGTGTGGATTCTGATATTTTATATACACTTGCCGCGTCCCGGGGACGGCCGCCCTGGGGCGTGACAGAAACACCACCTCCAAGGCCACCACCACCAAGATCTCCCTCAGCCCTAAAAACTACTGAAATCAGAGGAGAAAAGAGGGCGTGAGAAGGGGTCACACATGTGGGAACTCGAATCCGAGACCACCGGAAGATAGATCGGGAGCTCACCTACCTTTTCTCTTCTTAGGGTTTTTTATTTCCACCACTATAGCTAGGTCATATGGTGGAAAAAGAGAGAGGGGGAGAGAGAAATTTAATTGGGGAAGATGATGAATAGTGGGGGAGGATATTTTAGCTCACTTAAATAAATCAACACCACTTAGATTAGGCTAAGCTAGGTTAATTAGGGTTTAAGCTAGCATTAGGGAGGCTTAAGTGTGGTTTGACCCTAGTCAACCCAACCACACTAAAATCCAAAAACATTTGACCAAGTCATGGGCCCCACCTTGACCAAGTCAAGTCTCCCAATGACTTCACGCTCGGTCAAAACCCGGATACGCTTCAGAACTGTGAAATTCTGAAACATTACCGGAATTCGATGAAACTTTCGTGAGTGGCTTGGAATGGCACCAGGACACATAATATGCAGTTAGATTTTCAATCGGAGCCCTCAACCTCAGGGTGATAGCTAAAAGCCTGAAATTTTAGCTGTTCCGATCGAAAAATGAAAAAAACGAAAAACTGCCAGAATGTCCCAATGGTGACTAGAAGGTTAAAAGTGACACATATATAACAAAATCAATCTCTTCCATGTATTCCATTGTTTCCTCAACATGTCCCAATAGTTCTTGAATTGTTTCTGTTCATAATTGACCAAGTTCCTTTGATTAAATTCCTCTCTCACCTTCTTCCATGCCGATGTTTTCAGGTTTGCTCCTGGCCAACCCCCTAATGTTACTTGTTCTAAGCATAGATCAATAAACATTTTTTTCATCTCCGGACTCCATGTAGCCCTCCCACGGGTGCCTTCCATTATCTACCAACAACAATGAGGGAAGAAACTTGTCATACAATTGGATTTAAATAACTGGATCATGTTAATATGATCAGATGGGTTTTGGATTGTGGAGTGGTGTGAATATCAGATGGGTTTGTTGAATCAGTTCTTGATGGTTTAGTTTGTGTGTGTGGTTTTTTTTTTATCTGTTCATTGCATCTCGTTGGATGCACATGTATAAACATTAGTGTGAGTATAACACTCGACAATAATAATAAAACATCCATGCACCTAATTAGACAAGCGGAAATTATAACATTAGTTCCCCAAAGTTCATTCAATTCAACCAAAGTGGGCTAGGAAACCCTGGATATATATATATATATATATATACAGTACAAAAGCTAGGTCTCAAAATGGATATACCTTTTATCATGGGATTGTTCATATAAACAAGAACTTTTCAATGATGAGAGGATAGTATTATATATTTGAAACAATTGCAATTTCTTGGAACCTTATCCAAGAAGTCCTGAGCTAAATTTTGTGGCTAAAGTATTTTTTGTGTGAGGAATCTTTGTTAGATTTCATAATGTAATAATGATAAAATATTAATCCATCATTATAAAAAAAACACATATTTGGGGGGGGGGGGGTAATATTAACTCAACCAGCCACAAATACCCATAATTGTCCATGTTTACCATTAATCAAATCAGTAATCTATCACTCATTTACACAATGTAAACATAACAGCTCAAATAATTACAGAACCCACAAGAAGAAATACAAACAGATGAAGTGTAGAAATTGCAGTGCTCTCTATCTTTTTTTAAAACAAGAACAATCTCAGACAAATAATACAAGGCTACCCCGAGATTTCTAAAGTATGGACTTCAGGTTCATAATCCAAAACCCACGACTTATCTTAGTTGTATCATATACCAATGTCTATACAAGGTTAAATACATAAAGAAAATCCCATCTATTTAGAAACAGTTTATATTAATAAAGCTATTAACTCCTAACATAAAACACATAACAAGACCAATCTATAATATGCAATCATGATTAAACAGTTCTATAAGAAATGAGGTGTGAAACTGTTTCACCTCACATGATATTCTTAGGTGTCCTTGTTTCAAGCAGGAATGGATGCTTGAAGCCCAACCATAACTCCTTTGCATCATTATAATGTCTTATTGATATCTGTAGTTTGGATTACAAAAACAACTAAAGCTGGCCAGAGATGAACTTAAGCATATAGGAAACTACATAAACACACATCTAAACCAACCACTTTTATAATACAATATTTTCATTGTCCGAACCTTATGTGTGGTAATCAAGGTTGGTTGTCTATTGTTAGTCAATATATATTTTTAGTTAATTTTTGTAAGCCAAAAAGATATCATATAAATAGAACTTTCTGTCTGCATGTTAGAGGTCATATTAAAGCATACAATATCCCTTGACATGCTGGACTTTGGGTTTCATTATTTAATGAAGGATGAGAAATGATATGCAATTTTGAGAACAATATTTTAACAATAAAGGCATGATTTATAGAGATCGAACACACACATTTGGAGACTGTATTGGACTTCCTAAAGAAGAACAACTTCTTCAAAGATAAACAACCAGTGTCATAAATTTTTTAAACAAAAAGCTTAAGTTCAACCTATGAGACTTAGAAACTTTAAAAATCCTCACAAATCAGGGCATCACCAACCAATAAAGATCATAATCTATAGACAATTCGACTTCAAAAATTAGGTATTGCACAAAAAAGCTACCAATCACCTACATTGAACCTGATCTACCCACAATAGGTAAAAAAAACATAATCAAGCCGATGATCCACACACATTCGTCACTGCAGAAACCCTAAATAGTATAAGATCAATAGATCTGAAGCACACAAGCATGAAACGAGATCTGCTCGGTTTTACCTTGATGGTTGGTTGGGGAGGAGAGCCAAAGAGACTATGTAGCAGATTGGAGTGTCGGATGATTCGTCGAAAACGGTGAGACGGAGATCGGTGTGTATCCGACCCAAATCGTGAGGAAGAAGCAGATCGGAGTGTCAATCAGTCGACGAACATCATGATCTTCTCGAAAGAGATCGTTGAACCCGAGATTTCAGAGTTTTTTTGGGTCTCTGGCGCACCTCATCAGAACAGGCCGAACGTTGGGGTCGATTTAGGGAAGAAAATCTGTCTGTGGAGCTACCGTTCGTGGGCTGTCTTCGTTGGCCAAAATGGAGGAGAGAGAGGACACATCGAGAGAAAACGGGTTTAAATACCTCACGTAAATACACGATAATCTCAGGGGCATTTGCGTCTTTTCATAATCTCGGGATGAACCGCTGAATGCGTTTGCCGAGTAAATTAAGTTGGGTTTTAGCAGAGCTGAATTTTTTTAGGTTTAAATGACTGAAAGAGGAAATGATTCAGTGCTTATAAGTTACCCAACCAAACAAGCTGAAAGCAGAATTTCAGCTTTAAGCAGAATAAGCTCTGTTTATAAGTGCAACCAAACAGGGGCTTAGTCTTTTTTACTATCCAAAATATTGTCTTACATGCATTATTAGAAATTCAGTGAAGCATGTGCATCGATAGACGAGGTATATATATCATTAAAAAAAATTCACCTTTATCAAAAACGGGTTCATTCAATTCGATATGAAAAGAGATATGCACTTTTCATTAAATAATATACATCGTTAAATGATATTTACTATTTCTTTAAAAAAATGTGGTATGCGTTTTAGACTGTAATAAAGACTGAGTCTAAGGTTTCAAAAAAAGAGAAAAGTAATGTTACGTACAACCCATTTTTCAGTCACAATTCTGGTCTATATGTATTTTGAATTTTTTTTAAATTATACTTCATCTAATGAAGTACAGGCTTATTTAAAAAATGAAACATATACTGTCACGCCCCAGGGTGGCCGTCCCCGGGTCGCGGCAAGTGTATATAAGATATCAGCAGTCTAAACAGGGAAATCAATAAATCACTCTAACAACAACTAAAATGACAACAACACAGATCAAGCAAGGCTGACATAATATATACACAGATGCGGAAGCTAAAAGACTGAGTCTGTAATCCAAAACATACTAGAGACTCGATACAAATCAAATGTCCTGTGAGAGCCAATATACACACATACATCCAAATATACACAACTGGGCGCCCAAGCATAGAAATATATACATACAATAAAAGGAAGGATGTTGATGGCCTCAACTCGCGGGACGTAGCGCTACTCCGCTACTGGTGCAGTCGCTCAGGGAGCTCCTCCTTCAAGTCCTCCTCAGTAATCACTGGAAAAACAATTATGCGAGGGGTGAGCCACACGCTCAGTGAACAGCACAACCCATGAATCACAGATATATTAACCACAATTAATTCAACAACCAGCCTCAAAGTGGCATAACAACATAAATCCAGTGGTTCGTACCTCGCCGAACCACCACACCCTCACCCTCACCCCTCAATAGGTGACATAGGATATTGGGACTTATAATCATCCATACACATCCATACACATCCATACACCCTCACCCTCACCCCTCAACAGGTGACATAGGTATTGGGACTGACTAGAATGTTAATCACCCTTGGTCCACCGATAGCCTCTCCTCCACACCGTAGCTTGCCTGGTCTACTCCCACGTTCAGCACAGTCCGAGTCCAAGATCAGGAGGTGCCTACTGATGGGAGCCCTCTGTCAGGATAGCCTGCTAGTGCCTGGTCTACTCCCACATTCAGCACAGTCCGAGTCCAAGATCAGGAGGTGCCTACTGATGGGAGCCCTCTACCAGGATAGTCTGTCTATGCTGAGGAGTCCCTACACGGATCCAACGAAGGGGAGAGGAACAGCCTACCCACACGCATATGATCCACTCGGATCCGCTGACAACGTATCTCTACAACTCTAGTGTCTTGAATTCATCAGAATTTCATCCAGGGCACATAACCAATGTTGTGCCTGTGTCATTTTGGAGCGCTCTGTTTGAAAATTTTGGGTACATAAATTTTTTTCGTAAGTTATGTATTTCCAATTTGCCGTTTGGATTTGATTTTGTAAAAATCCAAGATGAAGAGGTAAAATTCTGATTTTATTATGAGACGTCCAGTTTTGAGTTAGCTTTCGTTTGGAAGTGGAATTAGATCAACTGGATTCTTGTAGTAAAAGTTATGGGTATTCTTCCAAGTGTACCCCGGGGATGGAAATTCTGGCAGCAGCCCTGTTCCATGTTTGGCTCTAAATTCGGAATAGCTAGAGAGATTATTTGATCATGTCATAAACATGAAAGTTGTAGTTAATCTTCTTAGATTTCCATCGGTTTTGGAATTGAGCTATTCGGAGCTGTATCGAGGAAGTTATGGCTGTTCCAGTGAAGCTTGCGCAGAATTTCGAGTGAGGGGTGTCTTAGTAATTTTCCTTGATATTGGTGATAAATATCTCTCTCTCTCTCTCTTCCCTCTCACTCCCACGACCAGAATTTTTTCTCTCTTTCTCTCTTGCAAGCACACCCACAAGGTGTTTGGTTTTAATCCTCTATGAGAAGGAGGAGGTGGTGGTGGAAGTGGTGGTGGATCTTGGTTGTTGGATGCTTGTTCTCCCTTCTATCAAGCCCCCTTTCTCATGATCTCTTTCCCCCCTGTTTGCTGCCATGAGGAGGCTGAGGAGAGGCCGAGGAGAGGTGGTGGTGGTGGTGGTTCCGGCGGCGGCGTTTCGGTGCGCGAAGGGCCCCGAACCTCCTCATTTCTTTTCCCTCCAAGGTGAGCTCCTCCCCTCCTTTTTCTTGGTTTTTGGCCTAAGGGTTTGGGAAGGTCATGCATGGTGGATAGGTAGGTTGGGGTGTGTGGGAGGGTTTTGGAAAGGTTGGAATGAGCTTAGAATGGCTTGGGCGCGAGCTGGGCGTCGTTTGCGCGCGGGCGCGCGCGGAGTCGGGCGCAGGCGGGCGCAGTCGGGCGCGCAGGCGCGCGCGAGCGCGTGCGCGCGAGTGCGCGGGTGCGCGCGGAGCGGGCGCGCGGGTGCTGGCGCGCGCGGGGGTGCCAGCGGGGGTCTGCGCGGGTGCGCGCGTGCGCGCGCGGCGTGCGCGCGCGCGGCAGGGCACCTGGGCACTTCGCCTGGGTGCTGGGCAGGGCGCCTGGGCATGCGCCTGGGCGCGGTGCTGGGGGCCAGTGCGCGCGGTGCTGGGGGCCAGTGCGTGCGCGTGCTGGGGCGTGCGTGCAGTGCGCGCGGGGGCGCGCTGGGCTGGACGCGCGGTGCGCGCGGGCGCGCACGAGCGTGCGCGTGCGTGCGGCGGTGCGTCGGGGCGCGCGGGCCGGCGTGCGACAGTGCGCCGGTGGTGTCCGGGTGTGCGGGCTGGGCTCGGCAGTGCGCCTTGGCGCGCGGGCCGAGGCTCGGCTGTGCGCCCGGGGCGGGTGGCCGTGCGTGCGGCTGCCCGGTGGGTTCGGGAGTGAGTCGGGATGCTCGGATACACGTGCGTACGGGCCGTATGTACGTTTATCCGAGTGTTGGGTATTTTAGATGTATTTTTGGGTATTTTATGCATTGTCTCACCTTATTGAATGTCTGTCTTGCAAATCTAGACGGACAGTCGCGCGACGACCCGATCTCCGGTGAGTGGGACAATCCAACCCAGTAGAGAGGTGTTATACGCACTTGGGCGTATACCGACCTCTCCTGGGGCACCATGGATAAATATTGACATATTGTAATGTGTATATCATGCGAGCATGATTAATTGTAGAATGCATGTTACCCTAGACTTTGCATGTTAGGGACTTGCACCCTTAGGATATGTGTATGAGCCATGCAGCATGTCCCCTGGTTCCATGTTAGGAAGCCCGGCCGATGCATGTGCCCTACTAGTTTATTTATTAAATTAAATGCTAGTATTTGTTAAATGCATGTTATAGTGAATATTATAGGGGAGGGGCCTTGCGAGGACAGCGGTGAGACCCGGGTTAGGGTACACCGTGTTCCTTGTTTGGTTGTCGGGGTGTCCTATAACGGGAACTCACGCTGCCCTCCCGAGTTTCTTTCCCCAACGATATTCCACCTTGTTATAACCTTATGCATGTTCCCCGCATCGTAGTTATGCGCCCTGGTGGGTTCTGAGGAATTCAGAACATTAGTGTTGTTATAATGTGCCGTCTGCGGATCCAAGTGGATCATATGCGATGGGTAGGCTGTTCTGTTCCCTTCGTTGGATCCGGTAGAGACTACCCCAGCGTTGGACAGGCCTTCCTGACAGAGGGCTCCCATCAGTAGGCACCTCCTGATTTAGGACGGACTGTGCTGAATGTGGGAGTAGACCAGGCGGCCTACGGAGTGGAGGAGAGACTATCGGTGGACCAAGGGTGACCAACAGCCTAGTCAGTCCCAAAATCCTATGTCACCCATTGAAGGGTGAGGGTGAGGGTGTAGTGGGTTGGCGATGAACGACCCACTGGAGTTGTGATTGGATGCTTGTAAGTCCCAAAATCCTATGTCACCCATTGAAGGGTGAGGGTGAGGGTGTAGCGGGTTGGCGGAAGCGACCCGTTGGTTTTTGGTGCAGTTAGTCCCAATATCCTATGTCACCCATTGAAGGGTGAGGGTGAGGGTGTGGCGGGTTGGCGGAAGCGACCCGCTGGTTTTGTGTAGCCAGTCCCAATATCCTATGTCACCCATTGAAGGGTGAGGGTGAGGGTGTAGTGGGTTGGCGATTGAGCAACCCACGGCTTTGAGTTGTGCTATCATTTGTGGATTAAGTAATATGAATTGTGGATATAAGGATATCTGGTTGTGGTCAATATTGTCTGTGATGCATGGGTTGTGCCGTTCACTGAGCGTGTGGCTCACCCCTCGCATAATATTTTCTTCAGTGTCATCTGAGTCGGATTCAGAGGAGGAGCTCCCCGAGGGACTTCATCAGTAGCGGAGTAGCGCCACGTCCCGCGAGTTGCAGAGACTATCAGCATCCCTTGTACCAGTATGTATTATTTTCCGTGCTTGGGCACGCGTTTGGTTGTATTTGGACGTCTTTGTATGTATATTGGCTCTCACAGGACATGTGATTATGTATGGAGTCTGTAGTGTGTTTTGATTACAGATTCAGTCTTTAGTTATCCGCATTTGGTGTATATATCATGTCAGCCCTGCTTTTGTTGTCTGTGTGTCATTCTAGTAGCTTGTGTATGATATTATTGACCTCCTGTGTAGATTCTGATATTTATATACACTTGCCGCGTCTCGGGGACGCCCGGGGCGTGACAAAAAGGTGGTATCAGAGCCTGGTCCTGTCAGAGCCAATGGTCTTCTTTCGTAGAGATGAGTCCTAGGATTTTGATATGAGTATTCTGATCCTAGAGTCTGGTTTTCTTAGGATTGCTGATATGTCTCCTCGTGGAGGACGGCGCGGACATGGTCCCTCTCGACCTTTGGAGGTTTCTGGACCTGCTAGAGGCGAGGATGCTACTGGAGAGTCCACGGCTGTGAGGCCAGGATCGGCGCAGGAGCCTCCCGCACGGGAACGTGCGTTCGCTCGGATAGCGGATTCGGTGGAGACTCGGATCAAGGCACTGGAGGCGCAGACCAGAGCGTTGGTAGAGCAGACGCGGGAGATCCGGGAGCTGAGGGCGGCCCGTGATGCAGTTCCACAGGTCCCCTTGGCAGCAGATCCGTCTGTGGTACCCGAAGTACCCCCAGTCCCCGTGGTGTTTCCAGCGGTGAGAGTTCAGGATCCCCTAGTGAGGGAGGTGGAGCTAGAGGCTGCAGAGCGGGTAATGAGTGTGGTTGTTCGAGTTAAAGAGGCCGGGTTGTAGCCGTCCTGGCAGGAGGCTCTCATCCGTAGGTACCGCCGATGCAGTCGGAGGGGTACTGATCGTGGGAGTGTGTCAGGTAGGGGCTAACCCGGAAATGGATTAATGGATGGTGTCGCGAGCGTGGAATCGCTCTCCCCTTCGTTGGATCGCGTAGTACAGCCCCGGCGTTAGACAGGCTCCCGGTCAGAGGACCAGGCGAGCTACGGAGCGGGGAGAGGCTACCGGTGGACCAGGGGTAGAGAGCAGTCTAAGTCTCTCCCAAAGTCCCAATATGTCTCCTGATGGGAGTGAGGGTGTGGATGAGACAAAGACGCGTCAACTCGTGACCCAAATTGCTGTTCGACCATTCCCACGGAGGTTGGGTCCGGTCTTGAGAAGGATGTTGAATGACATCGTTGGGTGATCATCTAGAGGTAGATGATCCGGAGGGGTTAGTGGTGTTCTTTTAAATGATGTCTTCTTCCAGTGTTCCTTTCTGGATTAAGGGGCCTTGTGAGGTCGGCGTTGGAACCCGGGCTAGGGTACTTCGTGTTCCTTGTTTGGTTGTCGGGGTATCCTATATCGGGATTTCATGGTGCCCTCCCGAGGTTTCTTTTCCCAGGTAAGGGATGCCATGGAAGCATCAGATAGATGAGAGATCAAGTGCGAGTTTGGTTAGAGGTTAAGGCCTTTTGGGCTGAGTGATTTCTGGTAAAGGCATATCTGTGGACCCGGGTAAGACGCTTGCTATGTCGAATTGGCGTAGGCCGTCGAACCCTGCTAGGATTCGGAGCTTCCTGAGTTTGGCGGGTTATTGCAGGAAGCTTGACGAGGGTTTCTCGAAGATAGCTGTTCCTCTTAACCGCCTTGGAAGGATGTCCGGTTCGAGTGGTCCCCGTCTTGCGAGGAGAGCTTCCTGGAGTTTACTCGGAGGCTCACCTCAGCGCCAGTTCTTACCTTTCCGTCTGGGAGGGGTGGGTTCGCAGTTTGCTCCGATGCATCGCGGTTGGGTGTGGTGATGCGTTCGATCGGGATCGGGTGCGTCCTATTGCAGCTAAGTGGGCGATCGCTAGTGGACTGAGTTCCATAGTGGCATCTGGAGTCGCTTCGATATGTTATTGTGCGTTGTAGCTGCCCAGTTGAGGCCAGAGCCCTGTGAGGTGCTCTCAGCTGCTGTGCTTGTTGGTGCGCCCATATGGCAGATATAGCGGGCTTGGGAGGCTACCAGGTAGAGGCCACACCGGGAGAGTGCTGCTAAATGATGTCAAGAGTATGGACTCCTTGTGATGAATTTGCCCATGGAGTGCAGGATGCCGGAGTCCCAATGGTTATAAATGAGCGGCCTATCTCTGGTGGCATGTAAGCACAGTTTTGGATACTGTCGCGTTTTGCCCCACATTGGTCGCAAATAAGGAGGCGCGATGCTAGCGTTCGTGATGGGACTCAACCGCCATATCAGATTGATGACGTCGCATAGGCATTGTCGAGATTCGACGACCCCTTTATTGCGTGTCTTGTGGATTAAGTGCGGTTGAGCGGCTTACCTAGCGTGTAAGTGTTATCATGAGCGCCAGCCATGCTCGAGGAGCAGATTCTGAACTTAATTGTTCATGGTGTTGTTTTGATCTCCCCGTGGAGGTAGAAGATCAATTACCTTTGCCGCGAATCGATGATCTATTTGACCAGCTCTGGGAGCGAGTGTCAAGCTGTTAGATCGATCTTCGCACAAGGGTACCGCAAATTGGAGATCCGAGAGTTGGACGTCCCGTAGATGGCCTTTCGTGACTGTTCAGGCACTACGAGTTTTAAGTACTGCCGTCGGGGTGGACGAATGCGCCGGATGCCTTCGTGGATCTCGAAAGTTTTATTGGGTTTCCGAGGACTACTTTGGGGTAGTCTTTGTTGAGTTGCTGTGGTGTGATGATAAGATGATGTGGGTGACCTTGTTTCCCCAGGTTGGCATGCCCTCAGGCAAGTTCGAGAATCATCAACGCGTGAAAAGCGTCAGTCCATCGAGATTCCTCAGTGGACGTGAGAGTGGGTTGTCAGGGATTGTTGCAGACTTGTTAATGTCACGTTCGGGTCACGACGCCGTCTGGGTGATCATTGACCGACTGACTAAGTTCGCGATTCCCTCCCTATCAGACTGATTGAGTCTCTGGACGCCTTGACGTGGGTTTCCACCTTCGCGATTGTTCGTCTTCATGGCACTCCAGTCGGCGCTATTTTCGGTTGAGACGCGAGGGTTACTTTGAGGTTGTGGCGCAGCCTTAGGCGCGAGCCTCCATTTAAGTACAGCGTTTCTTCGCCGATGGACAGCCAGTCAAAGAGGACGATTCGGACCTTGGAGGACATGCTAATTGCCTGCGTGCTCGATGGTGAGGGCAGTTGGGTGAGGCACCACCCGTTTGTTGGGGTATGCCTGCAAGCGACTGCCATTCGAGCACCCGGATGGATCGGTGAAGGGCACTCTACAGGCGCAGTTTCATACCTCCCTTGTGTTGGGACGGTTGAGGAGCGCCAGTTGGAGGGGCCATAAGTTAGTTGTTTGACCTCGCGGTGGCCGGGTTGGTTAGGGTGTACATCTGCACCTCCCAGAACCGACAGAAGGGCTACCCGGGTCATCGTCGCCAGAAGCTTACCTTCGGGTTTGGCGACCATAATTGCAAGGAAGTGTCCTGGTTTAAGGGCATCCTCCGTTTTGACGTTCGGGGCTAGCTAGGTTGGCTCTTTAATGAGACTGTTTCTCGTCATTGAGTGGATTGGGGAGGTGGCTTGTCATGTAGCCTTTCCCCCACCGCTGGCTTATGCCCACGACGTCGTCCTTGTCTCTTGACTGAGGCGTTATGTCCAAGATCCTGCTCATGTCTTTCTGTTCGACCGCCTCATTCTGGAGGTGGATTTGTCGTTCGTGGAGCAGTGGATCGAGGTCAGAGACCAGCATGAGAAGAGGCTCCACGCTAAGACCGTTCCTTTGATTATAGTGTGTTGGTAGCGCCAGTGCGGTGCGAAGACCACTTGGGAGCAAAGGTCTAAGCATGATACTTGCGGTCTTCCCTTTTGGGTTTCCTTAAATTTCGAGGACTAAATTTCCTAAGGGGGGAATGATGTTGTGCCTGTGTCATTTTGGAGCGCTCTGTTTGAAAATTTTGGGTACATAAATTTTTTTCGTAAGTTATGTATTTCCAATTTGCCGTTTGGATTTGATTTTGTAAAAATCCAAGATGAAGAGGTAAAATTCTGATTTTATTATGAGACGTCCAGTTTTGAGTTAGCTTTCGTTTGGAAGTGGAATTAGATCAACTGGATTCTTGTAGTAAAAGTTATGGGTATTCTTCCAAGTGTACCCCGGGGATGGAAATTCTGGCTGCAGCCCTGTTCCATGTTTGGCTCTAAATTCGGAATAGCTGGAGAGATTATTTGTTCATGTCATAAACATGAAAGTTGTAGTTAATCTTCTTATCTTTCCATCGGTTTTGGAATTGAGCTATTCGGAGCTGTATCGAGGAAGTTATGGCTGTTCCAGTGAAGCTTGCGCAGAATTTCGAGTGAGGGGTGTCTTAGTAATTTTCCTTGATATTTGTGATAAATATCTTTCTCCCCTCTCTCTCTCTTCCCCTCTCACTCCCACGACCAGAATTCTCTCTCTTTCTCTCTTGCAAGCACACCCACAAGGTGTTTGGTTTTAATCCTCTATGAGAAGGAGGAGGTGGTGGTGGAAGTGGTGGTGGATCTTGGTTGTTGGATGCTTGTTCTCCCTTCTATCAAGCCCCCTTTCTCATGATCTCTTTCCCCCCTGTTTGCTGCCATGAGGAGGCTGAGGAGAGGCCGAGGAGAGGTGGTGGTGGTGGTTCCGGCGGCGGCGTTTCGGTGCGCGAAGGGCCCCGAACCTCCCCCTTTCTTTTCCCCCCAAGGTGAGCTCCTCCCCTCCTTTTTATTGGTTTTCTTGGCCTAAGGGGTTGTGGGAAGGTCATGCATGGTGGATAGGTAGGTTGGGGTGTGTGGGAGGGTTTTGGAAAGGTTGGAATGAGCTTAGAATGGCTTGGGCGCGAGCTGGGCGTCGTTTGCGCGCGGGCGCGCGCGGAGTCGGGCGCAGGCGGGCGCAGTCGGGCGCGCAGGCGCGCGCGGGCGCGTGCGCGCGAGTGCGCGGGTGCGCGCGGGCGCGCGGGTGCTGGCGCGCGGGGGGTGCCAGCGGGGGTCTGCGCGGTGCGCGCGGGCGCGCGTGGGCGTGCGCGCGAGCGTGCGCGCGCGCGGCAGGGCACCTGGGCACTTCGCCTGGGTGCTGGGCAGGGCGCCTGGGCATGCGCCTGGGCGCGGTGCTGGGGGCCAGTGCGCGCGGTGCTGGGGGCCAGTGCGTGCGCGTGCTGGGGCGTGCGTGCAGTGCGCGCGGGGGCGCGCTGGGCTGGACGCGCGGTGCGCGCGGGCGCGCGCGAGCGTGCGCGTGCGTGCGGCGGTGCGTCGGGGCGCGCGGGCCGGCGTGCGACAGTGCGCCGGTGGTGTCCGGGTGTGCGGGCTGGGCTCGGCAGTGCGCCTTGGCGCGCGGGCCGAGGCTCGGCTGTGCGCCCGGGGCGGGTGGCCGTGCGTGCGGCTGCCCGGTGGGTTCGGGAGTGAGTCGGGATGCTCGGATACACGTGCGTACGGGCCGTATGTACGTTTATCCGAGTGTTGGGTATTTTAGATGTATTTTTGGGTATTTTATGCATTGTTCTCACCATATTGAATGTCTGTCTTGCAGATCTAGACGGACGGTCGCGCGACGACCCCGACTTCAGTGAGTGGGACAATCCAACCCAGTAGAGAGGTGTTATACGCACTTGGGCGTATACCGACCTCTCCTGGGGCACCATGGATAAATATTGACATATTGTAATGTGTATATCATGCGAGCATGATTAAATTGTAGAATGCATGTTACCCTAGACTTTGCATGTTAGGGACTTGCACCCTTAGGATATGTGTATGAGCCATGCAGCATGTCCCCTGGTTCCATGTTAGGAAGCCCGGCCGATGCATGTGCCCTACTAGTTTATTTATTAAATTAAATGCTAGTATTTGTTAAATTGCATGTTATAGTGAATATTATAGGGGAGGGGCCTTGCGAGGACAGCGGTGAGACCCGGGTTAGGGTACACCGTGTTCCTTGTTTGGTTGTCGGGGTGTCCTATAACGGGAACTCACGCTGCCCTCCCGAGTTTCTTTCCCCAACGATATTCCACCTTGTTATAACCTTATGCATGTTCCCCGCATCGTAGTTATGCGCCCTGGTGGGTTCTGAGGAATTCAGAACATTAGTGTTGTTATAATGTGCCGTCTGCGGATCCAAGTGGATCATATGCGATGGGTAGGCTGTTCTGTTCCCTTCGTTGGATCCGGTAGAGACTACCCCAGCGTTAGACAGGCCTTCCTGACAGAGGGCTCCCATCAGTAGGCACCTCCTGATTTAGGACGGACTGTGCTGAATGTGGGAGTAGACCAGGCGGCCTACGGAGTGGAGGAGAGACTATCGGTGGACCAAGGGTGACCAACAGCCTAGTCAGTCCCAAAATCCTATGTCACCCATTGAAGGGTGAGGGTGAGGGTGTAGTGGGTTGGCGATGAACGACCCACTGGAGTTGTGATTGGATGCTTGTAAGTCCCAAAATCCTATGTCACCCATTGAAGGGTGAGGGTGAGGGTGTAGCGGGTTGGCGGAAGCGACCCGTTGGTTTTTGGTGCAGTTAGTCCCAATATCCTATGTCACCCATTGAAGGGTGAGGGTGAGGGTGTGGCGGGTTGGCGGAAGCGACCCGCTGGTTATGTGTAGCCAGTCCCAATATCCTTTGTCGCCCATTGAAGGGTGAGGGTGAGGGTGTAGTGGGTTGGCGATTGAGCAACCCACGGCTTTGAGTTGTGCTATCATTTGTGGATTAAGTAATATGAATTGTGGATTATAAGGATATCTGGTTGTGGTCAATATTGTCTGTGATGCATGGGTTGTGCCGTTCACTGAGCGTGTGGCTCACCCCTCGCATAATATTTTCTTCAGTGTCATCTGAGTCGGATCCAGAGGAGGAGCTCCCCGAGGGACTTCATCAGTAGCGGAGTAGCGCCACGTCCCGCGAGTTGCAGAGACTATCAGCATCCCTTGTACCAGTATGTATTATTTTCCGTGCTTGGGCACGCGTTTGGTTGTATTTGGATGTCTTTGTATGTATATTGGCTCTCACAGGACATGTGATTATGTATGGAGTCTGTAGTGTGTTTTGATTACAGATTCAGTCTTTAGTTATCCGCATTTGGTGTATATATCATGTCAGCCCTGCTTTGTTGTCTGTATGTCATTCTAGTAGCTTGTGTATGATATTATTGACCTCCTGTGTAGATTCTGATATTTTATATACACTTGCCGCGTCTCGGGGACGCCCGGGGCGTGACAACCAAGATGCGGGGAACATGCATTAATATAGACGGGAAAAGAAACCTTGGGAGGGCAACAGGAGGTCCCGATATAGGACGTCCCGACAACCAAACAAGGAACACGGAGCACCCTAGCCCGGATCTCAATGTTGACCTTGCAAGGCCCCTTAATATTCCCTAAGGCAAGCAATTATATTACCAGTTGCATTTAATTTAACAAGTTAAACTAATAGGAGCATACAAAGGCCGAGGCTTTCCTAGCATGATAACAAAGGGGACAAGATGCATGGCTCTTACACAACCTAAGGGTGCAAGTCCCTAACATAATCAGTCTAGGGTAGCATGCATGCTACATATCAATCATGCTGAACAGGTTAATATTAATCTATGGTGCCCCAGGGGAGGACGGTATACGCCCAAGTGCGTATAGCGCCTCCCAACTAGGTCGGATTGTCCCACTCACCGGAAGTTGGGTCATCGCGCGACTGTCCGTCAAGATCTGCAAGACAGGGTATCAACTGGTGAGTAAAATCCACAATTACCACAACAATACACAAAAATACACCAAAAGTACCCAACACTCGGGCAAACGTACATACAGCCCGTATGCACGCTAGCCCGAGCACCCCGACTCACTCCCGCACCCCCGGCAACCACCCGCACGGCCACCCGCCCCCGGATACACCGCCGCGCCCCAGCCTGCGCACCCAGGCGCCCTGACGAGCCCCTGCCCGCACGCAGGACACTCTGCCGAGCTCCCCGGGTTCCCCGCGCGCACCCCGCACACCCCGCGCCCAGCGCCTCGCCCCGCGCGCACCACCGGCCTCGCCCCTCCGCGCGCACCATCCGCTCGCACAGCTCCCCGCACCAGCCGCTCGACCAGCCCCTCCCGGGTGCACCCGCGCGCACTGCGCCCCAGCACAGCGCCCCGCACGCTCGCCCAGCATACCCGGCACGCCCAGCACGCCCAGCGCCACCCGAGCGCTCGCCCGCGCGTACGCCCGCGCGCACGCGCACGCGCGTCCAGCCGCTGCATGCCTGCTGTTGCCTGCCTGTGCGCCTGCTGCCATCCTGCCCGGGACAGACCACCACCCTGTCCGAGCACCCCTACCACCAACCACCGGCCACCAATGGCCTCCGACCGCCCCCAACCACCACCGGCAGCCACCAGCCACCCTCCACACACCCAAAACCTCCCCTAACAAGCATCTAAACAAGAAAAGCAAGGAAGGAGAGCTTACCCAAAGCAAGGAGAGGAAAAGAAGGGATCCGGAAGCTCTTCTCGCACCGAAATGCCTCACCAAGGGTCTCCACCACCAAGACCTCTTCCCACCTCCGAAATGGCCCAGATCTGAGGAGAAGAGAGGGCGGGAGAAAGGGCAAGACACGCCGGAATTCGAATCCGAAGACACCGTGGTGTAGATCGAGACCGAATCTATCCTTTCTATGATTTAGGTTTTAAGCTTTGAGATTTCTAAGGGGCTCAAAAGCTTGAAAAAGAGAGAGGGGGAGAGAGAAAATGTTTTGGAGAAGACAATGAATAGTGGTAGGCAACTTTTTGCTCTCTTTAAATAGTCAACTCACTTGGATTAGGGCTAATCAAGATTAATTAGGGCTTAAGCTAAGTTTAGGTTAACTTAGGTGAGGTTTGACCCTAGTCAACCCAACCACACTAAAAGCCAAAACCAATTGACCAAGTCAAGGTCCTCAATGACCAAGTCAAAGTCTCCCAATGACTTTTCGCTCGGTCAAAACCCGGATACGCTGCGGAACTGTGAAATTTCAGAAACGTTACCGGAATTCGATGAAAATTTCATGAGTGGCTTAGAATGGCACCAGGACACATAATATGCAGTTAGATTTTCAATCGGAGTCCTCAAACACAGGACGATAGCTAACAGTCCAAAATTTTAGCTGTTCCGATCGAAAAACGAAAAAAACTCAAAAACTGCCAAAATGCTCCAATGGTTACCAGCAAGCCAAAAAGTGACACATATATAACATATACTCCACTTAAAAGCATTGATGAATTCATAGAAAATTTTTAAAAACATTATCAAAATATATAACTCATTAATATGAGTATATATTCCATCAATTTTCTATCAACACATATGAGGCTGAAATTGAAATTTAGGCCAAAATAAATAAATAAATAAATGTTGTGTAACAGCAGCACTCAAGAAAAAAAAGGCCAAGTTTGGATTGCAAGATTGGACACCCAATCCCAATTTTAGGTCAATAAGTTGTTTGGATGAATTTTAAAAAGGATATTGGGATTGGGAGAGTGGGATTGAAAATCTCACTCAAGAGGTGGTATTCACCCAATATCAATCCAGATGGATATATATATATATATATAATAATAATAATAATATTATTATTATTATTATTATTATTATTATATCTAATAAATATCAATATCAATATCAATATATATTATAATATATATTATATATAGGCAGTTGATATTGTGCGGGACATGCGCGAGGCGGACGACGTGCACGATGCGATCCCGTCTGTAAGATTCAATTTCTACCGAATGTATAAGCCGATTAAAAATCAAAACCAAAACCACGTATACCCATATTGACCGATTAAAAACAAAAAAAAAACTAAATATACCCATTATACCCTCCCTAAAATAATCCCCTTCGACCCTCTCTGGTTCCCTCTCTCTCTCTCGTGAATTTTTTTTTTCACCCCCCTTCTACCCTCTCTGAATCCCTCTCTCTCTTTCTCTCTCGAAATTTATTTTTCACCCCCAAATCGGACAGCCTCACATTGGCATCAACGACTCCCCTCCTCACATTGATGTCGGCGACCCTCCTCCTCATGCCGTCCCCCTGCGTTCGGCACCCCATCCCCCCGCGTCGTTCCCATCCTAGTATCGTCCCTGTCTCGGTATCGTCCACGCCCTAGCATCGTCTACTTCGTGTTAACATCTATTGTATGTATTTCTTTTCCATGTTCTGATTATTTAGGATTTTTTTGTTTCATTTGTGATTTTGTTTGATTCGCTAGGGCTTTCATAAATTTTAGTGTTAAGGGTTTAGGGTTTTTTTTGTTTCCTTTTCATGGGGGGAATTATGATTGTATATCCAGATGTTGAAATCATTATTTTTTTATTTTTTTTTGTGAGTTTGCAAAAATCTCAAAAAAACTGCAAGTATTGTTTCATATTAGTTTTCCATTAATGACATATAGATCTGGATTTTTGTTGATGATGTTTAATGTATTTTATGATAGTTTTTATCCAGTACTTGAAAAAAAAATTATGTTAGCTTGTTCTGAGCCACTAATAAACATTGCAATTTAAACAACTTCACTGCAACTAACTTCATTTGTACTTCATTTATTTTTTTTGTTTGCTTGGGAGAGACTTAAGGGGTTGACAGGTTTGGTCACATGGTGTACTTAATTTGTTTTTTAGTTTGCTTGAGAGAGACCTAGGGAGCGGGGGGATTATTCAAATCAAGCAGAATAATATGCTAGGATTTAGACTTTTAGTTGAATTAAACACTTCATGTTCACTTAGATAATGTTAGGATTTAGTAGAAAAATGTATGTTTCCTTATAAAAATATTGAAACACTTAGAAGCAACCTCTTTGACATATCACTTTAATTGTTTGTGATTGTTTTATTAGCTGGGGCTTTCATTTTTTTTTATGATTTTTTTAGGGTTTGTAAATATGTAAGTATTAAAGGTTTTCAATTCTTTTTTGTTTCTTTTTCATGGGGGAAATGGTGTTTATATATACAAACCATCAAATATTCTTTTTTTTTCCCTTGAGTTTGCAAAAGTCTTTCCAACATTGAGCCTCAGACTTACATCTCCAATTGCTTTTGTCACGCCCCAGGGCGGCCGTCCCCGTGACGCGGCAAGTGTATATATAATATCAGAATCTACACAGGAGTTCAATAATATACCATAAACAAGCAACTAGAATGACACACAGACAACAAGGAGGCTGACATGACATATACACCAAATGCGGAAGCGAAAGACTGAATCTGTAAATAAAACATACTACAGACTCGATACACAATCATCTGTCCTGTGAGAGCCAATATACACAATATACAACTGAATATATACAAACGCGTGCTCAAGCACGGAAATAAAATACATACAGCCAAAAAGGGATGTTGATGGCCTCTAACACTCGCGGGACGTAGCGCTGCTCCGCTACTGAAAAAATCCCTCGGAAGGCTCCTCCTGCTGATCCGGCTCAGTGGCAACTGGAGAAAACAATTGTGCGAGGGGTGAGCCACACGCTCAGTGAACAGCACAACCCATGCATCACAGCTATATTAACCACAATTAAACAACAACCAGCCTCAAAGTGGCATAACATCATAAATCCAGTGGTTCGTACATCGCCGAACCACCACACCCTCACCCCTCACCCCTCCGGGTGACATAGGATATTGGGACTGACTAGGCTGTTGGTCACCCTTGGTCCACCGATAGTCTCTCCTCCACTCCGTAGGCCGCTTGGCCTTCACCCACAACTTCAGCACAGTCCGTCACAAATATCAGGAGGCGCCTACTAATGGGAGCCCTCGGAAGGGACGGCCTTTCCAACGCTGGGGCAGTCTCTACACGGATCCAACGAAGGGAAACAGAACAACCTATCCATACGCATATGATCCACTCGGATCCGCCGACCACACATCTCTACAACTCTAATGCCTTGAATTCTTCAGAATTCCAACAAGGCGCATAACCAGGATGCGGGGAAACATGCATTATAATAATAAAGAGGTTGGAATATTAACGGGGAAAGAATCCTTGGGTGGGCAGCGTGAGGTCCCGATATAGGACATCCCGACAACCAAACAAGGAACACGGAGTACCCTAGCCCGGGTCTCACCGCTGTCCTCGCGAGGCCCCTCCCCTATAATATTCACTAAGACAGGCTAATAATCACATGCTCGCATTTTATTTAAACAAATTAAACTAAATGGGAACATGCATCGGTCGGGGCTTTCCTAGCATGGAAACATGATAACAGGGTGCATGGTTCTTATACGGGTCCTAAGGGTATAAGTCCCTCGCATACAATCTAGGGTGGCATGCATACTACAGATTATCATGCTTACATAGTTTTTACATTAAACAGGTTAATATTCACTACGATGCCCCAGGGGAGGACGGTACACGCTCAAGTGCATGTAACGCCTCCCTACTGGGTTGGATCGTCCCACTCACCGGTATCTGGGTCGTCGCGCGACCGTCCGTCAAGATCTGCAAGACAGGTATTTAATATGGTGAGTATAATCCACAAATACCACAAAATACACAAAAACACTCTAAAAGTACCCAACACTCGGGCAAACGTACATACGGCCTGTACGCACGTTAGCCCGAGCACCCCGACTCACTCCCGCACCCTCGGCAACCACCCGCACGGTCACCCGCCCCCGGATGCACCGTCGAGCCCCTGCCCGCCGCCTGGACACACCGCTGAGCTCCCCGGGTGCACCGCGCGCCCACTACGCCCAAGCGCAGCAACCCGCGCGCACACCGCACGCCCCGCGCTGGCCCGCGCGCACACCGCATGCCCCGCGCGCACCTCCGCTGCCCTCGCCTGCTCCGCGCGCACCCCGCGCGCACCACCGCTCGCATCACCCACTCGACCAGCAGCTCGCCCAGCCCCGGGTGCACCCGTGCGCACTGCGCCTCAGCGCAGCGCCCCGCACGCGCACCCCGCCCGCTCACCTCACCGCGCGCACGCCTGCGCCTCTGCCCAGCGCCCCACGCGCATGCTCCTGCATGGTGCTCAGCGCCCAGCGCCCCAGCGCCCAGCACCCTCGCCCAGCACACCCACGCCCAGCACCAAATATCCGCGACCCAGCGCCCGGCGCTCAGCACCCAGCACCCGGGACCCTCACCCAGCGCCCACGCACACGCCCGCGCAACACGCGCCTGGCAGCACGCACCCAGCGCGCCTGCCAGCCTGCCCGTGCTGTTGCCCGCGCTGCTTGCCTGCACGCATCGCCGAGTGGCCCGAGCACCGCTTGCCTGCACGGCCAGGCACTGCCCGCCTGATGCCCGAGCACCTCCTACCCAGCACGCCTGCGCGCCTAGCCTGCCTGCCCGGCCTGCCAGCGCGCACAGCCCAGCCAGCCTACCCTACACGCCTCCCCCTACACCCCCCGAGCGCACTCCCGCGCGCGCGGGCGCGCGCACACGCTCGCGCGCCCAACAATCTGGTGCGCCTGCTCCCAGCCTACCCGGGACAGCTAGCCTCCCTGCCCGGGACTGCCTATCTCCCTACCCGACCACCCAACTCCTACCACCCCCCCCCCCCATGGCCTCCGACCACCACCCACAGCCCTCCGACGGCCACCCACAGCCACCGACCGCCTCCCAACCCCAAAACCATCATCCTAACAAGCATCTATGCAAGGAAAGAGAGGAAAAAGGGCTTACCAAGGGAAAGCAAGGATGCTCGGTTGCTCTCCGCGCACCGAAACCTCTCCCCAAAGGCCTCCAACGCCGGGATCTCCCTTGGCCCTCGAAATGGCCCAAATCAGGGGAGAAAAGAGGGGGGATGAAGGGGCCAAACTTCTCGGAATTCGAATCCGAGAACACCGGGGCGTAGATCGGGACCCGATCTAGCCTTTCTATGTTATGGGTTTTAAGCTTCAAGCCCTCCAAGAGGCTCAAATCTAAGAAATGGAGAGAGGGGGAGAGAGAAATCACTTTTGGGAAGAAGATGAATAGTGCTAGAGCTTTTAGATCTCACTTAAATAAAGTCAACCTCACTTGGATTAGGGCTAATCAAGATTAATTAGGCTTAAGTGAGGATTAGATGAGATTTGACTTGGGTCAACCCAACCAAACTAAAAGACAAAAAGGGTTGACCAAGTCATGGGCCCACTTGACCAAGTCAACTCTCCCAATGACTTCTCGCTTGGTTAAAACCCGGATACGCCGCGAAACTGCGAAATTCAGAACGTTACCGGAATTCGACGAAATTTTCGTGAGAGGCCTAAAATGGCACCAGGACACCTAATATGCAGTTATATTTTCAATCGGAGTCCTCTAACTCAGGACGATAGCTAACAGTCCAAAATTTTAGCGGTTCCGATCGAAAAACGAAAAAAAACCGAAAAACTGCCAGAATGCTCCAATGGTTACCAGAAGGTTAAAAGTGACACATATATAACAGCTTTAGAGTATTATTTTGCATTAGGAATATGTAATGACATGTTTGATTTCTGTTGGGTTTTTTTTTTTTTGGGTGTGTATGAATTGAGTGTTTTTTTATAGGGTAGGTGACCCATATGGCATGGATATTTAGATAATTATGGTCTTATTTTTTGTCATGTTACAGTTAAAATGTTTAGTGGAGTTGACGGTGCACGTGATGATGAAAGTGTTGAGAATATGGGATCTTTATGTGGTGATGATAGAGGTCTTTGGATTCCGGACGTAGATGAACAATGTAAGCCAGTCCTTGGAATGTTTTTCGATTCTCAAAAAGCAGCAGAGAAGTTTTATGTCAATTATGGTAAAATTTTGGGTTTTTGCATTCGAAAATCATCCACAAAATACCGAAATGTTGATGGTGCAAAATAACTCTATTTGAGATATTTTGTTTGCTCTAAACAAGGTTTTAAAGCTCCTTCAAATACAAAACAGATCCAAGGACATACAAGAATAGGATGCAAGGCCAAATTAAGCTTAATGAAAGATGGTGATAAATGGAAGGTGAACAATTTTGTTGAAGGTCAAGCTCATGTTTTGTGTACTCCCCGGAAAACACACCTCTTGAGGTCATATAGAGAAGTAACAGCAGCTCAAAAATCCTTGATTGACACATTTAGAGGGGCAAATGTCAGCACTGCACAAACTATTTCTGTTATGGGCATTGATTCAGGAGGGTATGAGGAGGTTGGATGTACAGAGAGAGATGTTGGAAACTATATAAGGAAAACTTTAAATGAGTTGAAAGACTATGATGCAGAATTATTTCTGAACCACTTCAAAGAAAAAGCTGAAATGAATCTGTCTTAAGGGTTGTATATGATGATGATGATGGAGTGGAGCTTCAAGCACATAGAACATCAAGCAAATTGAATGGCAGAAAAAATATTGAGATCTTGCGTCGCTTTGCAAAATGCTTGAATGATGCTCCTATTGAAGTATGCAATGCAGCGAAAGATATGTTGGCTAATTTACAGAAAATCAAGGCCTCCTACAGTGCAAGTGGTAGTAATAATCCACCACAATCTAGAAACACTTCAATCCCTTCAATTGTGAATGTTCATCCCCCAAATATTTCTAAAATCAAAGGGAGTGGAAAAAGATTGAAGGGGGGGAAAGAAATAGCAATGGAAGAGATCGATAAGAGAACTTGCAGTGTATGTGGTAAAAAAGAAAAACACAGTGCACGTACTTGTCCCAAATTAAAAGAAATGTAAGTTTATAATCTATTTTTCTTGTTAAATTATGTCAATTCTTTTTGTTAATTATATATAAGAGTATGTGAATGTCTCAGGTTATCATAGAACACCCAAGATGATCCAATAGCATTTAATGATACTCAAGCTTCAACCATTAACTGAAACTTGGTAATTATGGTTGCAATTACATTGTTTTTTTTTAGTTATATTGATTTTGCTGTATTAGTAATATGTTGGTTATTGTTTTATTTCCAGGTCAGTGTTTGAGAAGGCTTAGAGATGTATCGGTGCTGACATTTCAGTAAAGAAGGGTTTGCTTGTTTTAGAATTTTTTTTTTTTGAAATGATGGTTGTTTTAGTTTTTGAGAGTGTCAATGCTAAATTTTGGGAGTGTATGAGCTTTAATGGGAGTGACAGGGATGTAGTTGATGTCCTTCAATGAAGAGGAACAGCTAAGCCAAGCAAATCCAACCAAATTAACTTGTTAGATTTATTGATGCTTTTAGAACATAGTTATGTATTATATATTTAAATGGTTTTTTTTTTGTTGATCTGTGAAAAATTATAAATCTGATTACCTTTTATATTCAACCCTGTGCTTGTGCTTGTTGTGATGGCATAGGTAATTTGTGCTTTGTGTTGTTGGAGGGGCCTCTGTTTGTTTTATTGGTTTATTGTGGATTTGGAGGATAGATGATGTTTATTGCAGTCAATTTGAAGAGGTATCAAGTAGTGAAAGAAGTTGGGGAAATCACAATGAATGTTAGAATCATCAATACTACCAATTGATGCAAATCTGTCAGGTGAAACAATCTAGATATTCTAATTGCATAGAAACTTATTACAATTGAGCTATTTAATTTTTTATGGTTTGACATGAGTAGATGAATTCCTGAGTTTCATGCTTTTCTTTTTCCTTTTTGCACATACAAGTTGTGGTAAGATGTGGACATTTTACATTCCTAATGAATGACAAAGATGATAACAATCTCTAGATAAGGTTCTGTGTCATTCAATAGCACAAATTTTGTAGAAAATGTGACTAAAGAGACAACAGCTAACAACGGGAAAAAAAGTGCAAAAAGTACACGTTATCTTTTCATCAGGCCCTATGCAAAGAGACCCAGGTTTCTATTACAGTGAGGCTGGCCCTTCTCATGCCTATGGAGCTGGTGGTGGCTATAATACACACTTCTTGCATTACTTGAAACAGACATTTCAGTGGTTATTACAAGAACTGAACCTCATTAACAATGCTATGGATAAAGGGGCGAAGAGAAGTCTAAGCAATGCTACACAAGAACTCATTCATGACCCTCCAACAGTACTTGTCAGGGACTTTTACTAACACCAAAATTGATAATGTATTGGTGCTAACAATGGCATCCAGATTGAGAAATACATGAGACAGAGCAAAAATGTTGTGTGTCCATTGATAGGAAAAAGTTCAAGGACCATGTGTTATACTTGTGTCACTTTTAGCCTGCGGGTAACCGTTGGAGCGTCCTGGCAGTTTTTAAAAATTTTTAGGGTTTTCGATCGGAACCGCTAATTTTTGGACTGTTAGCTATCGTCCTGAGCTAGAGGACTCCGATGGGAAATCTAACTGCATATTTGGTGTCCTGGTGCCATTTTAGACCTCTCACGAAAATTTCATCGATTTCCGGTAACGTTCCCGAAATTTCACAGTTCCGGGGCGTATTTGGGTTTTAAGTCGCACACTATATAAATGTGGGATCAAATTTCGAGTAGCACTATTCATCATCCCTACCAACCTTCCCCTCTCTCCTCTTCCCCATTTTTCTCACTTTTGAGCCCCCTAGACCCCTCAAAATCAAAAACCCAAAACCTAGGAAGTGTAGATCGGGTCCCGATCTACACCCCGGTGGTCTCAAATCCGTTTTCCGACGACTCTAGACACTCCGTCCTCCCCTCTTTCTCCTCTGTTTTGGCCCGTTTCGAGGACCGTGGTAGATCGGGGCATAGGAGGGCCGTTGAGAAGGGTTTCGGTGCGCGGAGAGCACCCGGACTTCGCTTCCTCCCCTTGGTAAGGTCCTTTTCTTCACTTTTCTTGCATAGATGTATGCTAGGAGTGTGGATTTGTGTATGAGGGGTGGTCGGCAGCTGTGGGAGGCTGTGGGGGTCACCGGAGGGTGGTCAGAGGTGGTCGGCGGCTGTGGGAGGGGTGGTTGGAGGTGCTCGGCAGGCAGGGTCTGTTCCGGGCAGCAGGCAGCAGCGGCAGCAGCGCAGGCAGCGCGCGGGCTGGACGCGCGCGAGCGTGCGCGGGTGCGTGCGCGCGGGTGTGCGCGCGGGCGTGCGCTCGGGGGCGCTGGTGGCCAGTTGACCGCGCGTGCAGGGCGTGCTGTGCGTGCTGGTCGTGCAAGGTCTGGTCGAGCGGCTGGAGCTGGGCGAGCTGGGCGCGAGGAGCTGGGCGGGCTGTGCGCGAGGTGTTGGGCGGCGGTGCTGGGGATGATGGCAGGAGGCGCAGGCGTGCGCGGGGTGCAGTGGGTGCGAGCAGGTGGCGCGCGGGGTGGTGCGCGCGGCTAGAGGGTGGTAGGTGCGCGCAGAGTGCGTGCGGATGGGGGGCTGGAGATGCGCGCGGGGTGCGCGCGGGGCGAGACGCTGCGCGCGGGGCGTGCGGGGTGCTCGCGGGCCAGCGATGGCGTGCGGGGTGTGCGCGGGCGGCTGCGCTGGGGCGCAGGGGGCGCGCGGTGCACACGGGAGGCTCGGCGGCGTGTCTCGGCGGCGGGCAGGGGCCCTGCGGTGCGCGGAGTGCGCGGGCCGAGGCGCGGCGGTGCGGCCGGGCGGTCGGGTGGCCGTGCGGGTGGTTGCCGGCCGTGCGGGTGTTTGCCGGGATGCTCGGGCTAGCGTGCGTGCGGGTCGTATGCACGTTTGCCCGAGTGTTGGGAGTTTAGTTGTGGGTTTATGTAAGTTCTTGTGTATTTTGCAGTATTTGTGGATTTTAACTCACCATATTGAATGTTTATTTTGCAGATCTAGACGGGCGGTCGCGCGACGACCCAGATACTGGTGAGTGGGACAATCCAACCCAGTAGAGAGGCGTTATACGCACTTGGGCGTATACCGACCTCTCCTGGGGCGTCATGGATTATATTAACCTGTTGTAATATGTATTCCATGCTTGCATGATTTAAATGTAGAATGCATGCTACCCTAGACTTGTATGTTAGGGACTTGCACCCTTAGGATATGCGTATGAGCCATGCAGCATGTCCCCTGTTTCATGTTAGGAAACCTCGACCTATGTATGCGTCGTACTAGTTTATTTATTAAATTAAATGCTAGTGTATGTTAAATCGCATGCCTTAGGTAATATTATCAGGAGGAGCCTTGCGAGGTCAACATTGAGACCCATGTTAGGGTACTCCGTGTTCCTTGTTTGGTTGTCAGGATGTCCTGTATCGGGACCTCAGGCTGCCCTCCCAAGGTTTCTAGTCCCAATAATATTATAAGAAATGTTGTATGATTGGTATGATTATTAGCATAGTTAGTGGATATTATAGGGGAGGGGCCTTGCGAGGATAGCGGTGAGACCCGTGTTAGGGTACTTCGTGTTCCTTGTTTGGTTGTCGGGATATCCTGTATCGGGAACTCACGCCGCCCTCCCGAGTTTCTTTCCCCCAATGATATTCCAACATTGCTTTTGATTGTACTTATTCCCCGCATCTTGGATATGCGCCCTGGAGGAACTCTGAAGAGTTCATGACATTTGAGTGGTAGAGATGTGTTGTCGGCGGATCCGAGTGGATCATATGCGTATGGATAGGCTGTTCTGTTCCCTGCGTTGGATCCGGTAGAGACTACCCCAGCGTTAGAAAGGCCGTCCTTCGGAGGACCCACATCAGTAGGCACCTCCTGATTTGGTTTCGGACTGTGCTGAAGTTGTGGGTGGAGACCAAGCGGCCTACGGAGTGGAGGAGAGACTATCGGTGGACTAAGGGTGACCAACAGCCTAGTCAGTCCCAAAATCCTGGGTCACCTTTGGAAAGGTGAGGGTGAGGGTGTAGTGGGTTGGCGATGAGCGACCCGCTGGTTTTGTTTATGGTTGATTGTTAGTCCCAACATCCCGAGTCCCCTGTTGAGGGGTAAAGGTGAGGGTATGATCTGGGTTATGGAAATTGTGGTTTAAGATGGACAAATGTTTATGTTGTTCCTGCCCCGTGGAGGCGGGATGAATAGCTGGATTTGTATGTTATGGTCAATATTGTCTGTGATGCGTGGGTTGTGCCGTTCACTGAGCGTGTGGCTCACCCCTCGCATATGTTTTCCCCAGTTGCCACTGAGCCTGAGCTGGAGCCGGAGCAGCAGTTGGAGCTTTCCGAGGGATTCCTTCAGTAGCGGAGCAGCGCTACGTCCGCGAGTGCCAGAGGCTATCAGCATCCCTTTTCTTGACTGTATGTATTTTATTTCCGTGCTTGGCACGCGTCTGTATATATTCAGTTGTTGCTATGTATATTGGCTCTCACAGGACATATGATTGTGTATCGAGTCTGTAATGTGTTTTGGGTTACAGACTCAGTATTAGCTTCCGCTATATTGTGTATATATTATGTCAGCCCTGTTTGATCTGTGTTGTCATTTTTATCTGTGGTTTAGAGTATATATATTTGACCTCAAGTGTAGGCTTCTGATATGATATATACACCTACCGCGTCCCGAGGACGGCCGCCCTGGGGCGTGACACCATGGGGGGTGGTTAATAGACAACAAACCCCAAAATACAGTGTCCCACACTACATCACCTTCTTGTAGAGAAGTGTAATTGAAACTACTACAATAGTGTATCATTTAAACAGAGTAAACCACTGATCAATAATGCAACAAAAGAACTAAGTCAAAATTAGAACAATGTAGAAGGACAAACAATAAATCAACCACTCTGAATTCATTATAGCATCAACAAAGTTCCAACCTTCATTTCAAATATATCCATATGCTACATATCCAAAAAAATGAAACAAGTTACAATTATTGAAGCTCGTTTTTCAAACTCCATTTAACATTGAGCCTACAAATAACCCGATCAACATGAAGACGATAAAAAAAAAGATAGTCAAGAAAGATTGATGATTTCGATGCCCTAATATGGCCAATCAATCTTCCACACGTTCATGTAGTGCTTTAACTCTACAAATTCTCTCCTCCATTTCTTTCACACGTTCTTGTAATGCTTCAACCTTAGAAACTCTCTCCTCCATAGCTTGCAGTCTCGCCAACACTTTAGAGTTTTCCTCTATTGGTGCACATTGTTGTTCAATGCTATGAACCATCATATTCATGCTACTCAAACTCTCGTCTTGCCATTGAAAGAAGTTACAACCGTTAACGTCATTTTTCGATTAATAACAATATAATAAAAAAAGAAACAATGATTAAAAAATGAAATCAAACAATTAATTACCAACTAAAAAATTAACCAATGATTAGCTTTCTTTCAGGGCAAGACCAAAACCATCTCCATGGATTAGATTTTGTTCATGATTGTTTTAGAATAGCTTTGTTCCCACATAAACAGTAAATATGGGTCGTAGGTCCATTGGATGATTCAATTTGCGAATGTTTCATCTATCAGAACACATATACATAATGTAAAGAATGGGTTCATCAGAATCCCAACATTATCTAACTATCCATGATATATGAGTCATCACATAAAGAAAACACTGAATTCATACACACAAAAAAAACCAATAGCAATCTAACACTTCATCACATATTCCTAATGTATTCAGCTCTAAAGAAATTGGCGGTCCTATCAACCCCTTAAGTCTCTCCCAAGCAAACAAAAAAATAAATGAAGTACAAATGAAGTTAGTTGCAGTGAAGTTGTTTAAATTGCAGTGTTTATTAATGGCCCTGAACAAGCTAACATAAAAAAAAAAATTCAAGTACTGGATAAAAACTATCACAAAATACATTAAACATCATCAGCAAAAATCTAGATCTTTATGTCATTAATGGCAAACTAATATGAAACAATACTGGCAATTTTTTTTAGATTTTTGCAAACTCAAAAAAATAATAATAATAATGATTTCAGCATCTGGATATACAATCATAATTTCCCCCATGAAAAGAAAACAAAAAAAAAAAACCTTAAACCCTTAACACTTACATATATACAAACCCTAAAAAAACATGAGCATGACCTTCAACAAAATTGTTCACCTTCCATTTATCACCATCTTTCATTAAGCTTAATTTAGCCTTGCATCCTATTCTTGTATGTCCTCGGATCTATTTTGTATTTGAAGGAGCTTTAAAACCTTGTTTAGAGCAAACAAAATCTCTCAAATAGAGTTCTTTTGCACCATCAACATTTTGGTATTTTGTGAATGATTTTCGAAAACAAAAACCCGAAATTTTACCATAATTGACATAAAACTTCTCTGCTGCTTCTTGAGAATCAAAAACATTCCAAGGACTGGTTTACATTGTTCATCTACGTCCGGAATCCAAAGACCTCTATCATCACCACATAAAGATCCCAAATTCTCAACACTTTCATCAACATATGCACCGTCAACTCCACTAAACATTTTAATTGTAACATGATAAAAAAAAATATGACCATAGTTATCTAAATATCCATGCCATATGGGTCACCTACCCTATAAAAAAACACTCAATTCATACACTGTCACGCCCCAGGGCGGCCGTCCCCGGGACGCGGCAAGGGTATACATGATATCAGCAGTCAACTATAGGAGATCAATAATGTACCATAAACAACAGCTAGAAAGACAAAACAGACAACAAAAGGCTGACATGATGTATACACAGAAAAGCGGAAGCAGAAGACTGAATCTGTAAATCAACAACACTTTACAGACTCGATACATAATCATACGTCCTGTGAGAGCCAATATATCCACAATACATCCATATACAATCCATACTAGGTGCCCAAGCACTGAAATATATACATACAATGAAAGAGAAGGATGCTGATGGCCTCAAAACTCGAGGGACGTGGCGCTACTCCGCTACTGGTGTAGTCGCTCGGGAAGCTCCTCCTTCAAGTCCGCCTCGGTAATCACTGGAGAAAATAATTATGCGAGGGGTGAGCCACACGCTCAGTGAATAGCACAACCCATGCATACAGTTTATATTAACCACATTTAATCAAATCCCTAGCCTCAAAGTGGCATACACATCACAAATCCGGGGGTTCGTCACATCGCCGAACCACCATACCCTCACCCTCACCCTCACCTCTCAATAGGTGACAAAGGATGTTGGGACTTAATAGGCTGATAATCATCCTTACACAATCCAGTGGGTCGCCACAACGCCGGCCCACCACACCCTCACCCTCACCCCTCAATAGGTGACATAGGCTCTTGGGACTGACTAGGCTGTTGGTCACCCTTGGTCCACCGATAGTCTCTCCCCACTCCGTAGGTCGTTTGGCCACTCCCACATTCAGCACAGTCCATCTACCAAATCAGGAGGTGCCTACTGATGGGAGCCCCTGCATGGGACAACCTTTCTAACGCTGAGGTAGTCTCTACACGGATCCAACGAAGGGAACAGAACAGCCTATCCATCGCATATGATCCACTCGGATCCGCTGACAACACATCTCTACAACTCTAATGTCTTGAATTCTTCAGAATTCCACCAGCGCGCATAACCAAGATGCGGGGAGTACATAAGATAATAAAGAGGGAAAAGAGGCCTTGGGAGGGCAACCTGAGGTCCTGATGTAGGACATCCCGCCAACCAAACAAGGAACACGGAGTACCCTAGCCCGGGTCTCAATGTTTACCTCGCAAGGCCCCCTTATATTCCCCAAGGCATGCTAATCGTATCACAAGCTTGCATTTAATTAAATAAATCAAACTAATAGGACGCATGCATAGGTCGGGGCTTTCCTAGCATGATAACGAGGTGACAGGATGCACGGCTCATGCACATATCCTAAGGGTGCAAGTCCCTAACATACAAGTCTAGGGTGGCATGCATTCTACACATAAATCATGCTTGCATGGATTACAATAAAACAGTTAATATTAACTATGTGCCCCAGGGGAGGACGGTACACGCCCAAGTGCATGTAGCGCCTCCCAACTGGGTTGGGTTGTCCCACTCACCGGAAGTCGGGTCGTCGCGCGACCGTCCGTCAAGATCTGCAAGACAGGGTATCAACTTGGTGAGTAAAATCCACAAATACCACAAAATACACAAAAATACACAAATAAATACCCAACACTCGGGCAAACGTACATACGGCCCGTACGCACGCTAGCCCGAGCACCCCGACTCACTCCCGCACCCCCGGCAACCACCCGCACGGCCACCCGCCCCCGGATGCACCGCCGCGCCCCAGCCCGCGCACCCAGGCGCACCGCCGGGCCCCTGCCCGCCGCCTGGACACGCCGCCGAGCCACCTGGGTGCACCTCGCGACCACTGCGCCCATCGCAGCAGCCCGCGAGCACACCGCACGCTCCGTGCTGGCCTGCGCGCACACCACACGGCCCGCGCGCACCTCCGCTGCCTCGCCGCGCTCCGCGCACCCCGCGCGCACCACCGGCCCGCCCAGCGCTCCACCGACTCGCCGCGCGCGCACAGCGCGCCTGCGCCCCTACGCACGCTCCGCGCGCACCCCGCACGATACCCTGCACGCATGCCCAGTCGCCCAGCACCCCCAGCACGCCCAGCACACCGTGCCCAGCGCCCAGCACGCGCGCCCTGCTGGCCTCCAGCTCCACCCGAGCGCAGCCTGCTGCGCTGCTTGCTGCCTGTGCTGCTGCCTGTGCTGCCGACCTGCCCGAGACAGCAACCCACCCTGTCCGAGCACCTCCACCACCAACCACCGGCCACCAATGGCCTCCAACCGCCACCCACAGCCGCCGCCACCACCCAACCTCAAAACCACCCTCCTAACAAGCATCTAAGCCAAAAAGAAGAGGAAAAGAGCTTACCAAGGGAAAGGAAGGGATGTCGGTTGCTCTCGCGCACCGAAACGCCTCTCCAAGGGTTCCACCACCAAGACCTCTTCCCACCTCCGAAATGGCTCGATCTGAGGAGAAGAGAGGGCGGAAGAAAGGGCTAGACACGCCGGAATCCGGATTTGAAAGCACCGGGGTGTAGATCGGGACCAGATCTACACTTTCTATGTTTTAGGTTTTTAGTTTTGGCACTCCAAGGGGCTCAAAAGCTTGAAAAAGAGAGAGGGGGAGAGAGAAGAAAGCTTTGGGAAGATGATGAATAGTGCCAGGTAAACTTTTTAGCTTTCATTAAATAGTCAAACCTAACTTAACTTAGGGCTAATCAAGATTAATTAGGCTTAAGGGCTAGATTAGGTGAGGTTAAGTTTAAGTGGGATTTGACTTGGGTCAACCCAACCACACAAAAAACAAAAAGGGTTGACCAAGTCATGAGCCCACTTTGACCGAGTCAACTCTCCAAATGACTTCTCGCTCGGTCAAAACCCGGATACGCCCCGGAACTGCAAAAATTTGGAAACGTTACCGGAATTCGATGAAATTTTCATGAGTGGCTTGAAATGGCACCAGGACACATAATATGCAGTTAGATTTTCAATCGGAGTCCTCAAACACAGGACGATAGCTAACAGTCCAAAATTTTAGCGGTTCCGATCGAAAAACAAAAAACTCAAAAACTGCCAAAATGCTCCAATGGTTACCAGCAGGCCAAAAAGTGACACATATATAACATTCTCCCCCCCTTAGGAAATTTTGTCCTCAAAATAAATACAAGACATCTAAGAAGGGAAAAGATGCGGATACGCGTCACGCATGGCGTCCTCGAGCTCCCAAGTGGCCTCGGCACCGGAACGGTGCTGCCATCGCACCTTGACCAGCTGGACGGTCTTGGTGCGGAGCCTCTTCTCGCGGCGGTCCAGGATCTCAATCGGCTGCTCCACGAAAGACAAGTCCGGCTCGAAGACGAGCGGCTCGAACGGGATGATGTGAGCAGGATCGTGGACATATCGCCTCAGCTGCGAGACATGGAAGACGTCATGGGCCTGAGCCAACTGTGGGGGCAGAGCTATGCGATAGGCCACCTCTCCAACTCGCTCGAGGATGAGGAACGGCCCAATGAAACGCGGACTCAGCTTGCCCCGCACACCGAATCGGAAGATGCCCTTCATCGGGGACACCTTCAAGAACACATGGTCACCAACCTCGAAGGTGAGCTCACGGCGACGACGGTCGGCGTAGCACTTCTGACGACTCTGAGCGACTCGGATACGCTCGCGAATCGTCTTCACCATCTCGGAGGTCTGGTGAACGATCTCTGGTCCCTCTAACTGGCGCTCTCCGACCTCATCCCAACACAGGGGGGACCTGCAGCTGCGGCCATAAAGTGCCTCGTAAGGAGCCATCCGGATGCTCGAGTGGTAGCTGTTGTTGTAGGCAAACTCCACCAACGGAAGGTGCCTCTCCCAACTGCCCCCAAAATCGAGAACACAGGCCCGCAGCATGTCCTCAAGAGTCTGGATCGTCCTCTCCGACTGGCCGTCCGTCTGCGGATGAAACGCTGTACTGAAATGGAGGTTCGTACCAAGGGCGTGCTGGAGGCTACGCCAGAACCTCGAAGTAAAACGCGCGTCTCGATCAGAAATGATGCTGACTGGAGTGCCATGGAGACGGACAATCTCGGAGACAAATAACTGCGCCAGGGTGTCCAGAGAATCGGTGAGTCGGATGGGGAGGAAATGAGCAGACTTCGTCAGCCGGTCGACGATCACCCAGATGGCATCGCGACCCGAACGTGACCTCGGCAAACCCGAGACGAAGTCCATGGTGATCTGCTCCCACTTCCACTGAGGGATCTCAATGGACTGCAGCTTCCCCGCAGGGCGCTGATGCTCCGACTTCACCTGCTGGCATACTAGGCATCGGGCAACGAAACGGGCAATATCCGTCTTCATCCCGCGCCACCAGTAGCCGCGACGAAGGCCCCTGTACATCTTCGTGCCACCAGGGTGCACTGTGTACCTCGAGCGATGGGCCTCGTCCAGAATCTTCCGCTTCAGCTCTGCGTCGTCGGGAATGCACACTCGGCCTCTGAATCGCAGGATCCCGTCCGCGCGAATCTGGTAGTCCGGACGCTCGCCCCGGGCGACGCCTTCAGAGAGGACTATAAAATGCGGATCCTGTGCCTGAGCCGTGCGGATATCGTCGAGAAGGACTGGCTGCACCACTAGCCTGGCCAAAAAGCCACCAGCAGGAGTCTCTCGAACACTGATCCAGCAAGCGGCCTCCTCCAGAAGCCTCCAACGACGGACAGCCATGTGGGCGGCCATGCCCAGGGACTGCCTACTGAGCGCATCTGCAACGACATTCGCCTTACCCGGATGGTAAGCGATGTCACAATCGTAGTCCGTCAGGAACTCAACCCAACGTCTCTGACGCATGTTGAGCTCCGGCTGGACTGCAGATATGTCAAGCTCTTATGATCAGTAAAGAGCTCGAACTCCTCTCCATAGAGGTAATGCCTCCACATCTTCAGCGCAAAGATGATCGCAGCCAACTCAAGGTCATGGGTGGGGTAATTCTGCTCATGGGGCTTCAACTGACGAGACGCGTAAGCCACAACCTTACCGTGCTGCATCAGGACGCAACCCACACCCAACTGCGATGCATCTGTGTAAACTGCGAACCCACCACTCCCAGATGGAAGGGTAAGAACTGGCGCTGAGGTGAGCCTTCGCTTCAGCTCCTGGAAGCTCTCCTCGCAAGCAGGGGACCACTCGAACCGAACGTCCTTCCGAGTGAGGCGGGTAAGAGGAACGGCTATCTTCGAGAAACCCTCGACAAACCTCCTGTAATAACCCGCCAAGCCCAAGAAGCTCCGAATCTCTGTGGGGTTCGACGGTCGACGCCAATTCGACACGGCGAGCGTCTTCTCCGGGTCCACAGATATACCCTCACCGGAAATCACATGGCCCAGAAAGGCCATACGCTCCAACCAGAACTCGCACTTGCTGAACTTGGCGAACAACTGATGTCTGGCCAAAGTCTCCAAGACAGTGCGAAGATGGTGAGCGTGCTCCTCAAGACTCCTCGAGTACACCAATATGTCATCGATGAATACTACCACAAAGGAGTCGAGGAAGGGTCGAAATACCCGGTTCATCAGATCCATGAAGGCCGCCGGCGCGTTCGTCAACCCGAATGGCAGTACTCTGAACTCGTAGTGCCCATACCGGGTGCGAAAGGCCGTCTTCGGAATGTCTGACTCCCGGATCTTCAGCTGGTAGTACCCCGAGCGGAGATCGATCTTGGAAAAGACACGCGCTCCCTGGAGCTGGTCAAACAGATCGTCGATCCGCGGCAACGGGTACTTGTTCTTCACTGTCCGTTTATTCAGCTGCCTGTAATCAATACACAGCCGCAGCGAACCGTCCTTCTTCCGGACGAACAGGACAGGGGCTCCCCACGGAGAAACACTCGGACGTGCGAAGCCCTTCTCCAGCAACTCCTCCAACTGCTCCTTGAGCACCCTCAGCTCTGCAGGGGCCATCCGGTACGGAGCTCTCGAAATCGGCTCGGTCCCCGGAATCAGATTGATCTCAAACTCGATCGCGCGATCCGGCGGTAATCCCGGAAGATCATCGGGGAAAACCTCAGGATACTCTGCCACGACCGGAGTCTGGCTGATATCTGCCGCAGCGGTGCATCCTGCAAGGCAATATAAGCTAGAAAGCCCTCGCATCCACCCTGAAGGAGTCTCCACGCCTGCATGGACGACACGAACCCCAAAGGAGCTACGTCTCGATCGCCCACGAACTGGAAGGACCTCCGACCCGGAAGGTGGAACGACACCGACTTGGCGAAACAGTCGATGCTGGCATGACTAGCTGCAAGCCAATCCATCCCCAGGATGGCATCAAAGTCTATCATCGCAAGCTCCACCAGCTCCACCGAAAACTCATGCTCCGCAACCGTCACCGTACACCCTCGGTACACAGAACTGAGGAGAATCCGGTCTCCCACGGGCAATGATACCTCCAAGATACCATCCAAAGGGCGGACGCCACACCCGTCCGTCTCGCGAAAGCGGGAGACACGAACGAGTGGGTGGCTCCGGAATCAAACAGTACATAAGCAGGAAACTGGGAGATCTGAACAGTACCTCTGACCACGCTGCCTGATGCCTGGGCCTCCTCTGCCGAAAGCGCTGCCACTCGGCCCTGGACGAACTGAGGCTGAGGAGCAGGGGCACGCCTCGCCGGCTGCGCTGGCTGCCTCCTCTGATCAGCACGGCCACCCTGTGGCTGCTGCTGCTGACGCTGAGGCTGCTGCTGCGGCTGGCGCTGAGGCTGCTGCTGCTGCTGGCGCTGCTGCTGAAACGGCTGCTGCTGCAACTGCTGCTGAGGCATCACTCGGGGTCGGCCAGCGTCGGGGCAATTATACAGGATATGCCCGACGCGCTGACAGTGATAACAGCGCCTCGTCTCTGGTCGCCTCGCCTGGACTGGCACTGCTGCGATGGGTGCCGGACCTCGCACTGGCACCGCATCTGCTGGAGAAGAGGCAGCCGCTGTCCGATCAAAACGGGGCCTCTTCTTCCGCTGACCCTGGTCCTGGCTCCTGGGTGGCCTCTGGTCTGTCGACGGGGTCGAAGCCCTCACCTGGATCCCGAGGTCTCGCTCAACGGTCTTCGCTCGAGACACTAAGTCGGAGTACCTCGAGAAAGCCTGGGAGGTGACGTGCACTCGAATGGCACTGCTGAGACCGAGCTCAAATCGACGGCACCTCGTCTCCTCGTCCATCACCAAAGCTGGAGCGAATCTGGACAGCCTCGTAAAACGCGTGGAGTAGTCAGCGACAGACATAGTGCCCTGAGTCAGCTGCTCAAACTCCTGCATCACTATCTGTCGCGTCGAGAAGGGGAAGTACTCCTCCAAGAAATACCTCCAGAATCCCGCCCATGTAAGCTGCTCCAATCCCTCCGGGATGTCCACTGATCTAGTAGCCCACCAGTCGGCGGCGCTACCCTTCAGCATGAAAGTGGCCAGGGAGACTCGCTGGCGGTCGGTGCAAAGCATGGTCGAGAAGATGGTATCCACCTCCATCAACCATCTCTCTGGAGCAAGGGGGTCCTCCGTCTGACCCTGGAACTCGGGAGGGTGGAGCTTCAGAAAGGCTGAGAGGCCACTCTGCTGCACCCTCGCTGCAGCCTCTAGCCCCATCTCCCTCTCCTGGGGATCCTGAACTCTGACCGGGACCACCACGGGGACTGGGGGTACATCGGGTACCACAGGTGGATCTGCCACCAAGGGAACCTGCGGAACTGCCTCGCGGGCCGCCCGCAGCTCCTGAATCTCCCGTGCCTGATCTGCCAATACTCTGGTCTGGGCCTCCAATGCCCTGGTCTGCGTCTCCACCAAATCAGCTATCCGCGCAAACGCGCGCTCCCAGGCAGGAGGCTCCTGCGCTGATCCTGGCCTCACGGCTGAGGACTCACCAATAGCATCCTCGCCTCTGGCAGGTCCGGAGACCTCCAAAGGTCGAGAGGGACCACGTCCGCGCCGTCCTCTGCGAGGAGGCATATCAGCAACCTAAGAAAACCAGACACTAGGATCAGAATACTCATATAGAAATCCTAGGACTCATCTCTACGAAAAAGAAGACAATTGGCTCTGACAGGACCAGGCTCTGATACCAACTTTTGTCACGCCCCAGGGCGGCCGTCCCCGGGACGCGGCAAGGGTATACATGATATCAGCAGTCAATACAGGGGATCAATAATATACCATAAACAACAGCAAAAGACAACACAGACAACAAAAGGCTGACATGATGTATACACAGAAATGCGGAAGCTAAAAAGACTGAATCTGTAAATCAACAACACTTTACAGACTCGATACATAATCATATGTCCTGTGAGAGCCAATATATCCACAATACATCCAAATACAATCCATACTAGGTGCCCAAGCACAGAAATATATACATACAATGAAAGAGAAGGATGCTGATGGCCTCAAAACTCGAGGGACGTGGCGCTACTCCGCTACTGGTGTAGTCGCTCGGGAAGCTCCTCCTTCAAGTCCGCCTCGGTAATCACTGGAGAAAATAATTATGCGAGGGGTGAGCCACACGCTCAGTGAATAGCACAACCCATGCATACAGTTTATATTAACCACATTTAATCAAGTCACTAGCCTCAAAATGGCATAAACAACACAAATCCGGGGGTTCGTTACATCGCCGAACCACCATACCCTCACCCTCACCCTCACCCTCAATAGGTGACAAAGGATGTTGGGACTTAATAGGCTGATAATCATCCTTACACAATCCAGTGGGTCGCCACATCGCCGGCCCACCACACCCTCACCCTCACCCCTCAATAGGTGACATAGGCTCTTGGGACTGACTAGGCTGTTGGTCACCCTTGGTCCACCGATAGTCTCTCCCCACTCCGTAGGTCGTTTGGCCACTCCCACATTCAGCACAGTCCTTCTACCAAATCAGGAGGTGCCTACTGATGGGAGCCCCTGCACGGGACGACCTTTCTAACGCTGAGGTAGTCTCTACACGGATCCAACGAAGGGAACAGAACAGCCTATCCATCGCATATGATCCACTCGGATCCGCTGACAGCACATCTCTACAACTCTAATGTCTTGAATTCTTCAGAATTCCACCAGCGCGCATAACCAAGATGCGGGGAATACATAAGATAAAAATGAGGAAAAGAGACCTTGGGAGGGCAACCTGAGGTCCCGATGTAGGACATCCCGCCAACCAAACAAGGAACACGGAGTACCCTAACCCGGGTCTCAATGTTAACCTCGCAAGGCCCCCTTATATTCCCCAAGGCATGCTAATAATATCACAAGCTTGCATTTAATTAAATAAATCAAACTAATAGGACGCATGCATAGGTCGGGGCTTTCCTAGCATGATAACGAGGTGACAGGATGCACGGCTCATGCACATATCCTAAGGGTGCAAGTCCCTAACATACAAGTCTAGGGTGGCATGCATTCTACACATAAATCATGCTTGCATGGATTATAATAAAAACAGTTAATATCAACTATGTGCCCCAGGGGAGGACGGTACACGCCCAAGTGCATGTAGCGCCTCCCAAACTGGGTTGGGTTGTCCCACTCACCGGAAGTCGGGTCGTCGCGCGACCGTCCGTCAAGATCTGCAAGACAGGGTATCAACTTGGTGAGTATAATCCACAAATACCACAAAATACACAAATAAATACCCAACACTCGGGCAAATGTGCATACGGCCCGTACGCACGCTAGCCCGAGCACCCCGACTCACTCCCGCACCCCCGGCAACCACCCGCACGGCCACCCGCCCCCGGATGCGCTGCCGCGCCTCAGCCTGCGCACCCAGGCGCACCGCCGGGCCCCTGCCCGCCGCCTGGACACGCCGCCGAGCCTCCCGGGTGCACCGCGCCACCACTGCGCCCCATCGCAGCAGCCCGAGCGCACACCGCACGCCCGCGCTGGCCGCGCGCACACCACACACCCCGCGCCCCCAGTGCCTCGCCCCGCGCGCACCACCGGCCCGCCCAACGCTCCACCAACTTGCCGCGCACACACAACGCGCTGCGCCCCTGCGCAGCGCTCCGCGCGCACCCCGCACGACGCCCTGCACGCATGCCCACTCGCCCAGCACCCCCAGCACGCTCAGCACACTCGCGCCCAGCGCCCAGCACGCGCGCCCTGCTGTCCTCCAGCTCCACCCGAGCGCACGCCCGCGCGCACGCGCGCGCGCGCCCAGCCTGCTGCGCTGCTTGCTGCCTGTGCTGCCGACCTGCCCGAGACAGCAACCCACCCTGTTCGAGCACCTCCACCACCAACCACCGGCCACCAATGGCCTCCGACCGCCCCCAACCACCTCCGACAGCCACCCACAGCCGCCGACCACCACCCAACCTCAAAACCACCCTCCTAACAAGCATCTAAGCCAAAAAGAAGAGGAAGAAGAGCTTACCAAGGGAAGGAAGGGATGTTCGGTTGCTCTCCGCGCACCGAAACGCCTCTCCAAGGGTCTCCACCACCAAGACCTCTTCCCACCTCCGAAATGGCTCCGATCTGAGGAGAAGAGAGGGCGGAAGAAAGGGCTAGACACGCCGGAATCCGGATTTGAAAACACCGGGGTGTAGATCGGGACCGGATCTACCCTTTCTATGTTTTAGGTTTTAAGTTTTGGGCACTCCAAGGGGCTCAAAAGCTTGAAAAAGAGAGAGGGGGAGAGAGAAAAAGCTTTTGGGAAGATGATGAATAGTGCATGGCAACTTTTTGCTTTCTTAAATAGTCAACTCACTTAACTTAGGGCTAATCAAGATTAATTAGGCTTAAGGGCTAGATTAGGTGAGGATTAAGGGTTTTAAGTGGGATTTGACTTAGGTCAACCCAACCACACAAAAAGACAAAAAGGGTTGACCAAGTCATGGGCCCACTTTGACCGAGTCAACTCTCCCAATGACTTCTCGCTCGGTCAAAACCCGGATACGCCCCGGAACTGCGAAATTTCAGAAACGTTACCGGAATTCGATGAAATTTTTGTGAGTGGCTTAAAATGGCACCAGGACACATAATATGCAGTTAGATTTTCAATCGGAGTCCTCAAACACAGGACGATAGCTAACAGTCCAAAATTTTAGCGGTTCCGATCGAAAAACGAAAAAACTCAAAAACTGCCAAAATGCTCCAATGGTTACCAGCAGGCCAAAAAGTGACACATATATAACATACACACCAAAAAAAAAAAAAAAACAACAGAAATCAAACACGTCATCACATATTCCTAATGCAAAATAATACTCTAAAGCAATTGGAGATGTCAAGTCCGAGGCTCAATGTTTTTTTCTTTTGGACCAAGGTAGACTATCTACCACGATTTCATTAATAGAAGTGTCGCAGTACATGTCTGAATAAAAGAGTAAAACAAAGGAGACGAGGGAAATACATGAAATGAAGAACTAGATAAGAAAAAAAAAGAAGGTTATTTGGCTCGACAGAAGAGGTATCTACCCAAGCCAAGTCACGGCACGGTATTACCCGATGCTAAGTGCTCCCCCATGAAAGCTCACCGAAGCGGCTCCTGCAATCCCCCAGCCCCACGCCTCAATGTTGGAAAGACTTTTGCAAACTCAAGGGAAAAAAAAAGAATATTTGATGGTTTGTATATATAAACACCATTTCCCCCGTGAAAAGGAAACAAAAAAGAATTGAAAACTCTTAATACTTACAGATTTACAAACCCTAAAAAAATCATAAAAAAAAATGAAAGCCCCAGCTAATAAAACAATCACAAACAATTAAAGTGATATGCCAAAGAGGTTGCTTCTAAGTGTTTCAATATTATTATAAGGAAACATACATTTTTCTACTAAATCCCAACATTATCTAAGTGAACATGAAGTGTTTAACTCAACTAAAAGTCTAAATCCTAGCATATTATTATGCTTGATTTGAATAATTCCCCCGCCCCCCAGGTCTCTCTCAAGCAAACTAAAAAACAAACTAAGTACACCATGTGACCAAACCTGTCAACCCCTTAAGTCTCTCCCAAGCAAACAAAAAAATAAATGAAGTACAAATGAAGTTAGTTGCAGTGAAGTTGTTTAAATTGCAGTGTTTATTAGTGGCCCAGAACAAGCTAACATAAATTTTTTTTCAAGTAATAGATAAAATGTTATATATGTGTCACTTTTAGCCTTCTGGTCACCATTGGAGCATTCTGGCAGTTTTTCAGTTTTTTCTTTTTTTTCGATCGGAACCGCTAAAATTTCAAACTTTTGGCTATCATCATGAGCCTGAGAACTCCGATTGAAAATCTAACTGCACATTATGTGTCCTGGTGCCATTTCAAGCCACTCACAAAAATTTCATCGAATTCTGGTAACGTTCAGAATTTCACAGTTCCGAATCGTATCCGGGTTTTGACCAAGCGAAAAGTCATTGGGAGACTTGACCGAGTCAAAGGTGACTTTGACCAAGTCAAGTTTGACCCTTGACTTGGTCAATTGGTTTTGTTTGTTAGTGTGGTTGGGTTGACTAGGGTCAAAGTTCACCTAAACCTAATTAAACCTAAGTGGTGTGTGTGTGAGTGTGTGAGTGGCTAAGTGTGTGTGTGTGTGAGCCCAAATGAAGTCCACGCCCACAAATAGTCCTTCTTCTTCATTTTTCTCTCTCTCACACATCAAAAGCTCTCACATCTCTCTTTAAAACCCCTTTTTGATCTAGTAGGAGTGGTTGAATTGGAAAGCCATTGAAGAAGAAAAGGAAGGTGAGGACCCGATCTACCTTTCCATGGTTTCATTTTTGCTTTCCCCTTTGTTTACCTCCCCTTATGGCCCCCTTTCTCCTCTGATTTTCAGCCTTTGCTAGGGCTGAGGGAGGTCTTGGTAGTGAAGGCTTTGGTGGTGGTGATTCGGTGCGCGAAGAGCACCCGAGTTCCCCCTTTGGTTCTTCCTCCCTTGGGTGAGTCCTTCTCCTCCCTATTTCTTGTTTAGATGGTTGTTTAGGAGGTGAAATGGTGTATGCATGGTATGCATGTGTGTTGGGGGTGTGGGAGGGATGAGGGAGGTGGTGGGGATGGCTCGGGCGCGCGTGCGGGGTCACCAGAGCGCGTGCGCGCGAGTCTGCGCGCGCAGGCAAAGCAGGCGCGCGCAGTCGGGCGCGCTGGGGGCGTGCGCGCGTACGCGCGGACACGCTGGCGTGCGCGCGGGCGTGCGGGGGAGTGCTGCGCGGGGGCGCAGTGCACGGGGTGCGCGGCGGGGTGCGCGCGGGGTGCTGCGCAGGGGCGCAGTACGCGCGGGTAGGCGCAGGGCTGGACGCGCGGTGCGCCCGGGCGCGAGCGTGCGCGCGCGCGCGGCAGCGTGTCTCGGCGCTCGGGCAGGGGCGCAGCAGCGCGTTTGGGCGCGCGGGCTGGGGCGCGACAGTGCGCCAGGGTCGCGGACGTGCGTGCGTGCGTGCGCACCAATGCGTGCGCGTGCGGGTGGCCGTGCGCATGGCTGCCGTGGGTGCGGGAGGATGTCAGGGCACTCGGGCTCGCGTGCGTGCGGGCCGTATGCATGCTTGTCCGAGTGTAGGGTATTTCTAGCGTATTTTCTTATGTATTTGTGTGGTTTACTCACCATTTTGAATGCCCTATCTTGCAGATCTTGACGGACGATCACACGACCACCCGGGCTTCGGTGAGTGGGACAATCCAACCCAGTAGGGAGGCGTTCGATGCACGTAGGCGTGCATTGCCCTCCCCTGGGGCACCATAATAGCATATTAGCTTGTAATAAATGTGTAGTTATGCATGCATGGTAAATATGATATATCCATGCCACCTTAGACTTTGTATGCTAGGGATACGCACCCTTATATCATGTATAGCGGCCTACGCATGCCTAGACACCTTGCCCCGACCTGTGCATGTTCCCACCTAGTTTAATTTAATTAAATCACTGTGAGCATGCCTTAACGAATATTATAACCTTGTTATAATATGTGTCTCCCCGCATCTTAGTGATGCGCCCTGAAGGAATTCTGGTGAATTCATGACATTATTTAGCATTACTATCGGTGTCGACAGATCCATGAGGATCGTATCCGTGTGAGTAGGCTGTCTTCTCCTTATTGGTTGGATCCGATGTAGGTACTCTCTGGTGATGGCTGACCTGACAGAGGGCTTCCGTCCGGTACCTCCGATGTGTTCGGACAGTACTGGTAGTTGGAGTGGACTAGGTCGAGGCTACGAGGGTGGGAAAGGGCTACCGGGTGGACCAAGAGTGGAGAGCGGTCTAGTCTACCCCAAGAGACCTATGTCACCCCTCGGAGAGGGTGAGGGTGAGGGGAGGGAAAGTGGGTTGGGGATGAGACGACCCACTAGATTGTGTAGTTACTGCCACTTAGGGGCTATAAATTATTTGAGGTTAATATGAATTGTAATGCATGGGTTGTGCTATTCACTGAGTGTGTGGCTCACCCCTCGCATATATTTTTCTCCAGTTATATCTGAGTCTGATCTGAAGGAGGAGCTCCCCGAGGCACATCAGCAGTAGCGGAGCAGCGTCACGTTCTGCGAGTGAGAGGCCATCAGCATCCCCCTTTGATTGTATGTATTGTATTCCGTGCTTGGGCACACGTTTGTATTATATTTGGATGTCGTTGTATATATTGGCTCTCACAGGACAGTTGATTATGTATCGGGTCTGTAATATGTCTTTTGAATTACAGACTCAACCATTTAGCTTCCGCTATTTGTGTATATATTATGTCAGCCTCATTGTTGTCTGTGTTGTCATTTTTGATGTTGTTTAGAGTATGTTATTGACCTCCTGTATAGACTGCTGATATCATATTGTCACGCCCCAGGCGTCCCCGAGACATGGCAAAATAAATATATAATATCAGCTATCAATACCTGAGGTCAATAAGGACACCAACAACAATACACAAGGCGGCAAAGCAAGATAATGACAACTGACTGAAAAGCGGAAGCATAATATATAACAATGTCTGTAAATCAAAAACATTATTACAGATCCGAATACACAATCAATGTCCTGTGAAAGCCAAGTCTAGACCAAAGAAAATACAACCTGTGCCACATGCACGATTTACAAGCATAAAAAGACTCTAGGAATGCTGACAGCCTCGCACACGCCACCCGCCAGCAGAACGCTCCACGCCCATAAGACCACGCCACAGGAAGCTCCAGCTCCACGCCCAACACTGCCCCTTAAAAGAAACAGTATGCGAGGGGTGAGCTACAAGCTTAGTGAGTGGCTGAAAACCAATCACCATTCTACAGTTCAATACATAATTAGTTCCCTTTTCCAAGGAAAAATATGGGTACAAACCCAATGGATAACTGGGTCACGCGGCAGCGCGACCAACCTCACCCCCACCCTCACTCCCGGAGGGAGTCTTTTGGGACTTATGGGGAGAGACCATACCGTCAGTCGAAGAGACCCGGATTTACTGGTCTAGAGACCATGCTATCGGTCGAAGAGACCCGGATTTACTGGTCCACTCAACACTACTGGATCATCTACATCTAGATAATCGCCCATTGATGTCCTTCAACATCCATCACGAGACCGGACCCAACATCTATGGGAACGGTCGAACAACGAATGGGTCATGAGGCGACGCGTCTTCGCCTCATCCACACCCTCACTCCTGAAAGGAGACATCTTGGGACTTTGGGAGAGACTTAGACTGCTCTACACCCCTGGTCCACCGGTAGCCTCTCCCCGCTCCGTAGCTTACCTAGTATACTCCCACGATCAGCACTGTCCGAACACATCGGAGGTATCTACAGATGGGAGCCCTCTGTCAGGATAGCCTATCTAACGTCAGGATGTCACTACTCGGATCCAACGAAGGGGAGAACGATTCCACTCTCGCGACATCATTCATTAACCCTCTCCCGGGTAGTATCTACAACCCGATCTCCTCAACTCACTGCTCTTACCCTTGGTCCACCGGTAGCCTCTCCCTCCCTCCTGGCCTCCGCCTAGTCCTCTGACAGGTATAGCCAACGCCGGGGAGTCCCTACATCGGATCCAAACGAAGGGGAGAATGATCCCATGTTCGCAAAGCGAAACCCAATGGAAAACAACCACTCTCGATACTCGCTAATCGAGATATCACACACATGCATATCAGCAACCAACACACTCATATTAACCTCAAAGTAGTCATAGTCCCTAAACGGGAGTAACTATACAAGCTAGTGGGTCGTAACATACCCACCCCACCCTCACCCTCACCCTTTAGGGGGTGACATGGGCCTTTTGGGACTGACTAGACTACTATTCACCCTTGGTCCCACCGGGTAGCCTCTCCCACCCTCGTAGCCTCTACCTGGTCCACTCCCGCTATCAGTACTGTCCGACACATCGGAGGTACCTACGGACGGGAGTCCCCTGTCAGGTCAGCCATCGCCGGGGAGTTCCTACCTCGGATCCCAACCAATAAGGAGAAGACAGCCTACTCACGCGGATATGATCCCCTTGGATCCGTCGACATCGCTTCCTAACATTTCTAATGTCATGAATTCACAAGAATTCCTCCAAGGCGCATAACTAAGATGCGGGGAACCATATATTATAACCACAAGGTTATAATATTCTCTAAGGCATGCTAATAACAGTATAATCACAAAATCCCATCTTGATTTAAATAAATTAAACTAAATGGGAACATGCATAGGTCAAGGCTTTCCTAGCATGAAGCATGGTGTCAGGATGCATTTCCCTAGCATACAAGATCTAAGGTGGCATGGATACATCATATTGATCATGCATATCAAGACTTTTAAGTACAGGACATGGTGTTCAGGCATGTATGGGCCTCTATACACAATACATGGATGTAAATTCCTAGCATGCAAATATCATTTACATATTAGTAAGGGGGCCCCATCGATGCGCGACGCGGGTCGAGCGCATCCCTAGAGAGGGGGGGGGATTGGAATCAAACCACTCACCTTACGACCCGGGACCTCGCGCATCCCATCCGACGAGATCTGCAAGGTAGGGGCATCCAACTGGTGAGAAACAACACAACTTACTCAAAGAAATTATTTGAAATACCCAATACTTGGACAAGCATGCATACGGGCTCGCACGCATGCGAGCACGCACGTACGCACGCGAGTGCCCCGACACCTACCCGAACCCTCGGGCAGCCACACGCATGGCCCCCCGCACGCGCACGCACGAATGCGCACGCACGCACGCACCCCAGCACCATCGACGCACTACCGCGCACCAGGCTACGCGCCCAGACGCGCTGCCGCATGCGCGCGCACCACGCGTCCAGCCCGGCCCTCGCGCAGCACCCCGCGCACGCCCCAGCACGCACACGCACGCGCGCGCGCGCACTGGTCCCTAGCCCCGTGCCCAGGCGCATGCCCAGGCGCCTGCTCCGCACGCGCGCGCCCGCGCGCTCTCGAGCGCACTCCCGCTCGCGCCAGCACCCGCGCTCACCCACGCGCACACCCGCTCGCGTCTACGCGCCTGACTGCGCGTGCGCCTGCTCGCGCACGCGCGCAGACTGCGCCCAGCGCGCGCCCAGCCCATCCCAACCTCATTTTAACCCTCCCCAACCCCTCACACACACCCTAACCCATCTACCTAGCATGCATGACTTTCCCACAACCCCTTAAGCCATAAAAACCAAGAAAAGAAGGGGAGGAGCTCACCTTGGAGGGGGAACAAAAAGGGGGAGGTTCGGGGGCCCTCGACGCACCCGCGACCACCTCAACCGCCACCACCAACACCACCACCTCCTCGGCCTCTCCTCAGCCTCCTCCATGGCTGCAAATCAGGGGGGGGGAACCATGAAAAGGGAGCTTGAGAGAGAGGAGAAACAACAACAACAACACATGAACAAACCCTCTTCTTCCTTCACCATCTCCTTCTCTTCTTCTCATTGAGACATTAAACCAAACACTTGGGGGGGGGCTTTGAAGGAGAGAAAGAGAGACCAGATGAGGTTGTCGTGGAAGTGAGAAGGGAGAGAGAGAGAGAGAGAGGAAGATATTTATCACAAATATCTAAGGAGGAAAAGACCTAGTCGCCCTTTGACTAGAAATTCTGCGCATGCTTCACTGGAACAGCCATAACTTCCTCGATATAGCTCCGAATTGCACAATTCCAAGTCCGTTGGAAAGCCAAGAAGATTATCTACAACTTTCATGTTTATGCCAAGATCAAATAATCTCTCCAGCTATTCCGAAATTAGAGCTAAACATAGAACAGGGCTGCTGCCAGAATTTCCATCCCCGGGGTATACTTGGAAAAATACCCATAACTTTTACTACAAGAATCCAGTTGATCTAATTCCACTTCTGTGCGAAAGCTAACTCAAAACTGGACATCTCATAGTAAACTCATATTTAAACCTCTTCATCTTGGATTTTAACAAAATCAAATCCAAATACCAAATTGGAAATACATAACTTAGGAAAAAAATTATGTACCCAAATTTTCAAACAGAGCGCTCCAAATGACACAGGCACAACATCCTTCCCCCCTTAGGAAATTTAGTCCTCGAAATTTAAGGAAACCCAAAGGGAAGACCGAAAGTATCATGCATAGACCTTTTGCTCCCAAGTGGTCTTCGCACCGGACTGGCGCTACCAACACACTATAATCAAAGGAACGGTCTTAGCGTGGAGCCTCTTCTCATGCTTGTCCTTGACCTCGATCCACTGCTCCACGAACGACAAATCCACCTCGAGGATGAGGCGGTCGAACAGAATGACTGAGCAGGATCGTGGACATAACGCCTCGGCCATGAGACAAGGACGACGTCGTGGGCATGAGCCAGCTGTGGGGGAAAGGCTACATGATAAGCCACCTCCCCAATCCACTCAATGACGAGAAATGGTCCCATTAAAGAGCAAACTCAGCTTGCCCCGAACGTCGAAACAGAGGGTGCCCTTTAACCAGGACACCTTCTTGAAAATATGGTCGCCAAACCCAAGGTAAGCCCCTGGCGACAATGACCTGGGTAGCCCTTCTGTCGGTTCTGGGAGGTGCAGATGTACACACGAACCAACCTGGCCACCACAAGGTCAAACAACTAACTTATGGCCCCTCCAACTGGCGCTCCTCAACCGTCCCAACACAAGGGAGGTATAAAACTGCGCCTGTAGAGTGCCTTTCACAGATCCATCTGGGTGCTCGAATGGCAGTCGTCTTGCAGGCATACCCCAACAAATGGGTGGTGCCTCACCCAACTGCCCTCATCATCGAGCACGCAGGCACTTAGCATGTCCTCCAAGGTCTGAATCGTCCTCTTTGTCTGGCTGTCCATCGGCGATGAAACGCTATACTTAAATGGAGGCTCGCGCCAAAGGCTGCGCCACAACCTCAAAGTAACCCTCGCGTCTCAACCGAAAATAGCGCCGATTGAGTGCCATGAAGACGAATAATCGCGAAGGTGAAAACCCACGTCAAGGCGTCCAGAGACTCAATCAGTCGGGTTAGGGAGGGAAGCGCGGACTTAGTCGGTCGGTCAATGATCACCTAGACGGCGTCGTGACCTGAACGTGACATTAACGAGTCTGCAACAATCCCTGATAACCCACTCCCACGTCCACTGAGGAATCTCGATGGACTGACGCTTTCCACTCAGTGATGATTCTCGAACCTTGCCTGAGGGCATGCCAACCTGGGGAAACAAGGTCACCCAGATCACCTTTTCATCGCACTACTAGCAATCTCTATGAAGACTACCCCAAAGTAGTTCACGGAACCCAATAAAACTTTTGAGATCCACAAGGCATCCGGCGCATTCGTCAACCCCGACGGCAGTACTTAAAGCTCGTCGTGCCTGAACGGTCACGAAAGGCCATCTACGGGATGTCCAACTCTCGGATCTCTAACTTGTGGTACCCTTGTGCGAAGATCGATCTAACAGCAGACACTCGCTCCCAGAGCTGGTCAAATAGATCATCGATTCACGGCAAAGGTAATTGATCTTCAACCTCTACGGGGAGATCAAAACAACACCACGAACAATTAAGTCCAGATTCTGCTCCTCGAGCATGGCTGGCGCTCATGATGACACTTACACGCTTGGTAAGTCGCTCAGCCGCACTTAATCCACAAGACAAGCAATAAGGGGTCGTCGAACCTCGACAATGCCTATGCGACGTCATCTATCTGATAGGCGGTTGAGTCCCATCACGAACGCTAGCATCGCGTCTCCTTATTTGCGACCAATGTGGGGCAAAACGCGACAGTATCCACAACTGTGCTTCACATGCCGCCAGAGATAGGTCGCTCATCTACAACCATTGGAACTCCAGCATCCTGCACTCCATGGGTAGATTCATCACGGGGAGTCCACGCTCATGACATCATTTAGCAGCACTCTCCCGGTGTGGCCTCTACCTGGTAGCCTCCTAAGCCTACTATCTCTGCCATATGGGCGCACCACAAGCATAGTATCTGGGAGCACCTCACAGGGCTCTGGCCTCAACCGGGCAGCTACAACGCACAATGATATATCGAAGCGACTCCAGATGCCACTATGGAACCCTGTCCACTAGCGATCGCCCACTGAGCTGCAATAGGACGCACCCAATCCCGATCGTACGCATCACCACTCGCTACAGCACCTTCCAAGTGAGAGGGAAAAATCCACCATCAATTTGATGCTTCTAAGGTAGTCCTTGACTGGGAAAAGAAACCTTGGCAGGGCACCATGAGGTCCCGATATAGGATATCCCGACAACCAAACAAGGAACACGGAGTACCCTAGCCCGGGTCTCAACGCTGACCCTGCAAGGCCCCTTAATCCTGAGTATGAAGTCGAAGAAGACATCATCCCTTAATGAGCAATACGCCACATCCTCAACACTTTACACTGGCGCTGCACGCGAACTCAATGGTTACCAGCGATACCGATACACGGGAAAGAGCTCCATTATCGAGACGCAATCCATACCTTAGAATTGCAACCAATTCATCACTATCACACTACAGGGCATAAATCTCCTACCCAAACCTTAATCCCGCACAAGAGATCTAGCAACTGACCCTAACCAGTCGACCCGGTCGACAACTTAAGGGTGGTTCCAGGGGGTCACGTCCACGTCAACGGATGCGAGGAGGCATGTCAGACTCTGACAGGACCAGGCTCTCATACCAACTTTATTGTCACGCCCCAGGCGTCCCCGAGACGTGGCAAAATAAAATATAATATCAGCTATCAATACCTGAGGTAAATAAGGACACCAACAACAATACACAAGGCGGCAAAGCAAGATAAAGATAACTGACTGAAAAGCGAAAGCATAATATATAACAATGTCTGTAAATCAAAAACATTATTACAGACCCGAATACACAATCAATGTCCTGTGAAAGCCAAGTCTAGACCAAAGAAAATATAACCTGTGCCACATGCACGATTTACAAAGCATAAAAATGACTCTAGGAATGCTGACAGCCTCGCACATGCCACCCGCCAGTAGAACGCTCCACGACCATAAGACCACGCCACGGGAAGCTCCAGCTCCACGCCCAACACTGCCCCTTAAAAGAAACAGTATGCGAGGGGTGAGCTACAAGCTCAGTGAGTGGCTGGAAACCAATCACCATTCTACAGTTCAATACATAATCAATTCCCTTTTTCAAGGAAAAACATGGGTAGAAACCCAAGATAACTGGGTCACGCGGCGGCGCGACCAACCTCACCCTAACCCTCACTCCCGAAGGGAGTCTTTTGGGACTTATGGGGAGAGACCATACCGTCAGTCGAAGAGACCAGGATTTACTGGTCTAGGGACCATGCCGTCGGTCGAAGAGACCCGGATTTATTGGTACACTCAACACTACTGGATCATCTACATCTAGATAATCGCCCATCGATGTCCTTCAACATCCATCACGAGACCGGACCCAACATCTATGGGAACGGTCGAACAACGAATGGGTCACGAGGCGACGCGTCTTTGCCTCATCCACACCCTCACTCCTGAAAGGAGACATCTTGGGACCTTGGGAGAGACTTAGACTGCTCTACACCCCTGGTCCACCGGTAGCATCTCTCCGCTCCGTATCTTACCTGGTATACTCCCACGATCAGCACTGTCCGACACATTGGAGGTACCTACAGATGGGAGCCCTCTGTCAGGATAGCCTGTCTAACACCGGGGATGTCACTACACGGATCCAACGAAGGGGAGAACGATTCCACGCTCGCGACATCATTCAATAACCCTCTCCCGGGTAGTATCTACAACCCGATCTCCTCAACTCACCGCTCTTACCCTTGGTCCACCAGTAGCCTCTCCCACCCTCGTGGCCTCCGCCTAGTCCTCTGACAGGTATAGCCAACGCCGGGGAGTCCCTACATCGGATCCAAACGAAGGGGAGAATGATTCCATGTTCGCAAAGCGAAACCCAATGGAAAACAACCACTCTCGATACTCGCTCATCGAGATATCACACACATGCATAACAGCAACCAACACACTCATATTAACCTCAAAGTAGTCATAGTCCCTAAATGGGAGTAACTACACAAGCTAGTGGGTCGTAACATCGCCGACCCACCCCACCCTCACCCTTTAGGGGGTGACATGGGCCTTTTGGGACTGACTAGACTGCTATTCACCCTTGGTCCCACCGGGTAGCCTCTCCCACCCTCGTAGCCTCTACCTGGTCCACTTCCGCTATCAGTACTGTCCGATACATCGAAGATACCTACGGACGGGAGTCCCCTGTCAGGTCAGCCATCGCTGGGGAGTTCCTACCTCGGATCCCAACCAATAAGGAGAAGACAGCCTACTCACGCGGATATGATCCCCTTGGATCTGTCGACAACGCTTCCTAACACTAGTAATGTCATGAATTCACAAGAATTCCTCCAGGGCGCATAACTAAGATGCGGGGAACCATATATTATAACCACAAGGTTATAATATTATCTAAGGCATGCTAACAACAGTATAATCACAAAATCCCATCTTGATTTAAATAAATTAAACTAAATGGGAACATGCATAGGTCAAGGCTTTCCTAGCATGAAACATGGTGTCAGGATGCATTTCCCTAGCATACAAGTCTAAGATGGCATGGATACATCATATTGATCATGCATAGATCAAGGCTTTTAAGTACAGAACATGGTGTCCAGGCATGTACGGGCCTCTATACACGGTACATGGATGTATATTCCTAGCATGCAATATATCTACATATTATAGAAAGGGGGCCTCATCGATGCGCGACGCGCGTCTACGTGGGTCGAGCGCATCCCTAGAGAGGGGGGGATTGGAATCAAACCACTCACCTTACGACCCGGGACCTCGCGCATCCCATCCGACGAGATCTGCAAGGTAGGGGCATCCAACTAGTAAGAAACAACACAATTTACACACAGAAATGATTAGAAATACCCAATACTCAGACAAGCATGCATACGGGCTCGCACGCATGCGAGCACGCACGTACGCACACGAGTCCGAGTGCCCCGACACCTACCCGAACCCTCGGGCAGCCACACGCATGGCCCCCCGCACGCGCACGCACGAATGCGCACGCACGCACGCACCCCAGCACCATCGGCGCACTGCCGCGCGCCTGCCTGCGCGCCAAGACGCGCTGACGCACGCGCGCGCACACTCGCGCGCGCCCGCGCGCACCGCGTGTCCAGCCCGCGCCCCTCGCGCAGCACCCCGCGCACACCCCAGCACGCACACGCATGCGCACACGCACGCACGCACGCGCGCGCACTGGTCCCCAGCCCCGCGCCCAGGTGCATGCCCAGGCGTCTGCTCCCCGCGCACGCACGCTCGCGCGCACGCCCACGCGCACTCCCGCGCGCACCCCCGCTTGCACTCCCGCGGGCACCCCCGCGCGCACTCCCGCGGGCACCCGCTCACACCCGCGCGCGTCTGCGCCTGCCTCCGCGCGCACGCGCGCAGACTGCGCCCAGCACGCGGCTAGCCCGTCCTAACCTCATTTTAACCCTCCCCAACCCCCCACACACACCCTAACCCATCTACCTAGCATGCATGACTTTCCCACAACCCCTTAAGCCATAAAAACCTAGAAAAGAAGGGGAGGAGCTCACCTTGGGAGGGGAACAAAAAGGGGGTGGTTCGGGGGCCCTTGACGCACCCGCGACCACCTCAACCGCCACCACCAACACCACCACCTCCTCGGCCTCTCCTCAGCCTCCTCCATGGCTGCAAATCAGGGGGGAAGGAAATCCATGAGGGGGAGCTTGAGAGGAGAGAAGACAAGCAACAACAACAACACATGAACAAACCCTCTTCTTCCTTCACCATCTCCTTCTCTTCTTCTCATTGAGACATTAAACCAAACACTTGGGGGGGGCTTTGAAGGAGAGAAAGAGAGACCAGATGAGGTTGTCGTGGAAGTGAGAGGGGAGAGAGAGAGAGAGAGAGAGAGATATTTAGCATAGAAATATCTAAGGGGAAAAGACCTAGTCGCCCTTTGACTAGAAATTCTGCGCATGCTTCACTGGAACAGCCATAACTTCCTCGATATAGCTCCGAATTGCACAATTCCAAGTCCGTTGGAAAGCCAAGAAGATTATCTACAACTTTCATGTTTATTCCAAGATCAAATAATCTCTCCAGCTATTCCGAAATTAGAGCTAAACATGAAACAGGGCTGCTGCCAGAATTTCCATCCCCGGGGTATACTTGGAAAAATACCCATAACTTTTACTACAAGAATCCAGTTGATCTAATTCCACTTCTGTGCGAAAGCTAACTCAAAACTGGACATCTCATAGTAAACTCATATTTAAACCTCTTCATCTTCGATTTTAACAAAATCAAATCCAAATACCAAATTGGAAATACATAACTTCTAGGAAAAAAATTATGTACCCAAATTTTCAAACAGAGCGCTCCAAATGACACAGGCACAACACATAATATACCATTGCCGTGTCCCGGGGACGACCGCCCTGGGGCGTGACATAAAAAATATCATAAAATACATTAAACATCATCAACAAAAATCTAGATCTATATGTCATTAATGGAAAACTAATATGAAACAATACTGGCAGTCAAACTCACAAAAAAAAAAAAAAAATAATGATTTCAACATCTGGATATACAATCATAATTTCCCCCATCAAAAGGAAACAAAAAAAACCCTAAACCCTTAACACTTACATATTTACAAATCCTAATGAAATCACAAAAATTTATGAAAGCCCTAGCGAATTAAACAAAATCACAAATGAAACAAAAAAATCATAAATAATCAGAACATGGAAAAGAAATACATACAATAGATGTTAACACAAAGTAGACGATGCTAGGGCGTGGACGATGCCGAGACAGGGACGATACCGAGACATGAACGATGCGGGGGGATGGGGTGCCGAACGCAGGGGACGGCGTGAGGAGGGGAGTCACCGACGCCAATGTGAGGAGGGGAGTCGCCGACGCCAATGTGAGGCCGTATGATTTGGGGGTGAAAAAAAAAATTTTGAGAGAGAGAGAGGAAACCATAGAGGGTCGAAGGGGGTGAAAAAAAAAATTTGCGAGAGAGAGAGAGAGCGAACCAGAGAGGGTCGAAGGGGATTATTTTAGGGAAGGTATAATAGGTATATTTGGTTTTTGTCAATATGGGTATACGTGGTTTTGATTTTTAATCAACCCGTACATTCAGTGAAAATTGAATCTCACAGACGAGATCGCATCGTGCATGTCGTCCGCCTCGCGCACGTTCTGCACAATATCAACTGCCTATATATATATTGAATTTTTTTTTATATATTATAATCTTAAGCATTACAAAACACATTATTGGAATTATTAAATATCAATATTTTAATGCATATATATATATATATATATATATATTTGAAATATATTTTTTATATTATAATATAAACATTATCAAAATCACAATCTTATTTTTTTAATTATTTTTTTTATTAAATAAGTTGATAAAATTCTTAATCATAATCCACTTAAATTTGAACTCTCTGATTTACATAATCTCACTCGGAATTGTCAACCAAACATGTTTTGGTTGGTGAGGATTGTTAATACTCCGGGCCCACATGACCAAAATTAGAGCTACCGCTCACCCAATTTTGGCTTTCCATCCTCGCATATTCCCCCTTTGTTTACCCCTCTTGCCCTCTTTCTGCATTTGCCAAACAATGGCTGGTACCACCAATTCCAAGAAATCCTTTCATTGCAAAAACCATGGCAATCTCCCTCTCTCTCTCTGCTATTTATGGACAGGAAAATTCTGTCCCGTGTTGCTTACCTTTTAAATTGTTTACATTCAGGGACGAGGAGATATGTAGTGGTTGTAACGATCGGTATAGCATTGTTGAGCTGGTTTTACACCACAGCGAAACCCGTTCAACCCAAACTATGCGGTTCACCAGGGGGTCCTCCGGTCACGGCGAAGAGGGTCTACTTGAGTGACGGAAGGTACTTGGCCTATTCGGAGTCCGGAGTCCCAAAAGAAGATGCCAAGTGCAAGATAATCTTCTCCCATGGGTTCTCGGGTTCCAGGCTTACCACTTTGAGGGTATCCACTGTAATGTCTCCTCTCCCTTTGCCACTGATGAAATTTTCTTTTCCTATTTTCTCTTTCGAAATCCATAGATTGGTCATTAGAGATTCAATTATCAATTGATTGATATTGGTAGATAAATTGGGTCTTATTATTTCTTGTTGCTTGAAGGCCCTAAATCGATTAATTTGATGGGGAAAAACTCTTCTCGCGTTGTGATGCTTCGCTGGTATTTTTTTTATTTATTTGGAGTTGTTGAACCGGTTAAGCGTGCTTACGTTTCAGATATCAATTTTTTTTTAAAGCAGGTACTTCAAAATGAAATACTCATCTGATATTTAATATTTAACAAGTTAGCTTTAAAAGTGATTATTAATGTGCGTTTTTTTTTTTTTTTGTTATGAGTGTATCAAATTATATAATTGCAATGCTATTTGAGCATCAACTTATACAAGTGTACTTTTTTTTCTCCTTTCACATGCAGTGTTCGGTTTTCAGCTGTGTTTAAAATTTAAATGTTGGTCAACAGGTTGTGAGAGGCATAAGTGATGAACTTTTTTTAAAATCGTTGGATGAAAATCATCATTTTTCATTAAACTATTTGTAGCCAGGATAAGTCATAATGGTAGAGCAAAGTTATAAAATCGATCTTTTTTACAAAAATAAGAGCGTCAAACATATCGGCCAACAAAAAGTCAGTACTTGTGATTTGGCCATCTTGTGTGACCTATTTTTGTTGAGTGTTCCAACTAGTCTATTTTAATCTATCAAGTAATTTAATTTGGAACTTCTTCATATGTCGAGCTATCATGAATAGTACCAGTTCTGGGACTGATCCAATTAGCCTTTTTTAGATAAGTGATATAAACTTGAATCAGAGATCTTATAGTTGAAATTTTTTATTTCAATAATTGAGTTATGGGATCAAAAACTATCTAAATCAGTTTAGATTAATGAATTGGTTAATTTTTTGTTAGTAAATCTGTTTTCTATGCATATACCATTTGAGACGAGAAGTTGCACTAAAAGTAGAGTTGATTTAGGAACATTTTTTTTTCTAATTCTTTGTTCAAGTATTTTTGGGGTCTGTTTATGCAAAACTTTCTGCATGTACAATTTTTGAGAAAGAGAAAAACAATGCAGCATCCATCATTTCCATAATAAAAAAGTAAAAAACAATTGCAACTAAAAAAATGAGATGCAGGAAATCATGGATGAGTTGGGGGTGTACATGGTAGGATATGACCGAGCAGGTTACGGGGAGAGCGACCCGAACCCATACCGATCATTGAGGAGGGAAGCATTGGATGTGGAAGAGCTTGCCGACGCACTGGAGCTAGGTCCAAAGTTTTTTGTCATTGGTTTCTCATTAGGGGGTCACTCTGTTTGGGCATCCCTCAAGTACATGCCTGAAAGGTAACATATCCTCCTCAAAATGTTGTCTTATCTTCACTAAACCGCATTAGCTAAATTTCTTCCTAATTGACCCATGTTGATGCAGACTGGCAGGAGCTGCACTTCTGGCACCGGTTATCAACTATAGATGGCCGGGGTTTCCAAGGAACCTATCAACAGAGGCATATAATAGTCAACCAGTAGGTGATCAATGGACATTTAGGGTCACATACTATACGCCATGGTTGCTAAACTGGTGGATGAACCAACCCTGGCTTCCCTCGTCATCAGTCGTGAAGGGCACCGCCTCATTGCCCAATAAGCTGGATGCTCGCCTTCACGTGGAGATGAAGTCTAGTGAGATCGTCAAAGAGGTCAGTGGTCCTTAAACTCTTGATCAAATATGTCTATTCAGGTCTGGGATTAATAATAAAATGGTTCATCTCACCTGCAGATGAAGAGATTGGCTACCCAACAAGGTGTGCACGAGTCACTGCATCGGGACATGATGGTGATGTTTGGGAAGTGGGAGTTTGATCCAATGGATCTTCCACCACCAAACATACCTGTGCACCTATGGCAAGGGGACGAAGACGGGCTGGTTCCTGTCACTGTACAGAGATACATCTGCCACCGCCTTAGGTGGATCGACTACCACGAGCTTCCCTCAACAGGGCATTTCCTAACAATGGTCCCTGGCTTTGGTGACACAGTTCTCAAAACCCTTCTGGCTTAACGTGGATTCCACGGACGTGTGGCCTACTGGTCACCATGTCTGGAGGTGTATTTATGTTAGGAAGCATGTGCAACTTATATTTGCCATATAAATTCATGAAAGCAAGTTCCTAATGTGGCCTCCAAACCACCTAAACGAATAGTAGTATAAAAACAGTGTGCTTTGTTCAGTTTTGTAACAATGTCACTACAGTTTTGAGGTTTTTCATTTTGGTAGTACAAAGGCCCAAACAGGGAGACAGTCCAAACTTTTACAACAACTAGAACTAAGTAGACAGGCCAAGAGACAACAACGGGCTAAAGCCTAAGAACCCAGACTGATGTAGGACAGATTATGCAGATGGGAGCACCAAAAGAGGTCCATCAGATAAATTACAAATCAATGGTCACGATCTCGGAATCGCACGAAATTTTACATGGTGAAATATATCGAGAAGATCTTCTGGATTAGTTGTGTACAACTAACAATTCTTATTTTTCAAAAATTAATTCGTTTAGGCCTTTAAATTAGCAATTTTACTATTTTTAGTAAGTTTTAGATTTGTGATATCTCAATCATAACAGATCGGAATTGATTTCTATCAATTCCTATGATCATTGAGGATCTCATAGAATCAGAAAAATTAGTTTTTGAATTTTACTATTTTTAGTAATTTTTTTTAATTTTATGTTATTAGTATAAATAGCAGACTTGTAATCTAGGGTTGACAGTTTTTTTATCAATAATATTTCGAATTTCCTCTATTTTGGGGCTTTCTTCCTTGTGGATTCAAGAAACTTATGAGATCTCAACGCTGGTTGGATCTTTTTATCAGTTTCATGCTGCGTTAGGTAGTATCAGAGCGAGGAGTTGCCTTGTTGTGATGGCAAATAACGGAGGGGGAGACAACCAATCTAATGACGCTGGTCGTGGATTGGAGGATGTGCGGAAGGCGATCGAGGAACAGCGTGATCAGATGCGAGAGATCCGCACGATGATTGCTAACTGAACCTCAACGTCAATAACGGGCATCCTGAAGGTGATAGGAGATGCGCCGAGGGAGTTGCCCAAGGCGACCTATTGCTCAGAACATCGTTCGACGTCCCACTCGTTATCAATCTGATGATGAGGAAGACTCGAAGAATGAAGGTGATGGACTTCATGGATATCAACCGGGGAGGCGGCGCATGAAATACAATGATTACCGATTGAAGGCGGATCTTCCATATTTCAATGGTAATACGCAGATCGAAGACTTCCTTGATTGGATCTCAGAGGTCGAGATTTTCTTTGAGATGATGGAGGTTCCAGAGGAGAAGATGGTCAAATTGGTGGCTTTTCGATTAAAAAGTGGTGCGGCTGCTTGGTGGGACCAACTTCAGAGAACCCGACAACAACGAGGAAGAACACTTGTTCATACGTGGAGGAGGATGAAACAACTTCTCATGGATCAATTTCTGCCACGAAATTATGAACGATATTTACCCCAATTGTATCAAAATTGTCGTCAAACCGTAAGGGTGAAATCACGACCAGGGATATCAAAGGCACAAGAGGTGATAAGAGCAAGTCTTCCAAAATATGGGGATGATTCGAGGGCCAACCCTTATGATCTACCATCATCAGAGAAGTACGGAGGTTCCAATGAACCAAACTTTGCTCAAATCAAAATCAACAAGAGAGCGAAGTTTTAGCTGAACAAGAAGTTGATATATATGATGGCGCAGAGTTCACAGAAGAAGGAGAGCGGGTCAACTTCATCGTTGAACCAGAGATCGATGAGGACATGAGCAATAAAGAAGCAGAGGATGTTATTTTCTCTGGTGATTCTGAAGATATCATTGGAGGAGAACAAGAGGAGTTGTTTCCACAGTCCATAGCGGTGACCCCTAAGATGAAAGAGCCCCTACAGAAGCTCGTGTTGCAAAATATATGCACCATCAACAAAAGTGTTTTGGATGACATCATCAACATTGATAACGATGAAGACTTTGCGACTAGTACTATGGTGAAGAAATTTGGGCTACAAATCGAGGGGCATTCAATTTTCTACATGATCGGTTTTATTGAGAAGAAATTTGAAGTCAAGAAAATATCTCTTCTCTTGCCGAAGGTGAAATACAAAGAAACATCAATTGAAGAGCGGAAGAACTCGAGGACGAGTTCTTTTGAAGAAGAGGAGTCTGATGTAGGACAGATTATGCAGATGGGAGTACCAAAAGAGGTCCATCAGATAAATTACAAATCAATGGTCACGATCTCGGAATCGCACGAAATTTTACATGGTGAAATATATCGAGGAGATCTTCTGGATTAGTTGTTATACAACTAACAATTCTTATTTTCCAAAATTAATTCGTTTAGGCCTTTAAATTAGCAATTTTACTATTTTTAGTAAGTTTTAGATTTGTGATATCTCAATCATAACAGATCAAAATTGATTTCTATCAATTCCTATGATCATTGAGGATCTCATAGAATCAGAAAAATTAGTTTTTGAATTTTACTATTTTTAGTAATTTTTTTAATTTTATGTTATTAGTATAAATAGCAGACTTGTAATCTAGGGTTGACAGTTTTTTTATCAATAATATTTGAATTTCCTCTATTTTGGGGCTTTCTTCCTTGTGGATTCAAGGAGCTTATGAGATCTCAACGCTGGTTGGATCTTTTTATCAGTTTCACGCTGCGTTGTTCTCTAGATTACGAAGGCCCAAACAGGGTATACAACAACTAGAACTAAGTAGACAGGCCAAGAGACAACAACGGGCTAAAGCCTAAGAACCCAGACCAATGACCAATAGAGCATACTTTTTTTTTCAAATAACTGTTGTCGGGGGTGTTTGATACCGCATCCCCCTTGGAAAGAGGGGTGTCCCTATCCATAGTACCAAGCACAATCGGAACACAGTTTTACAGTTTTGAGAAATTGGATTTCAATCCTGCAACAGCTATGTCATTGTTTTGATAATTCCGTATCAATCTTACATAAGAGAGGAATTTTACAAAGATGTATGCTTGATTACACATAGAAAGAAAATGTTAAGGACAATCATTCTTCCAATCACTTATGTAGCCTCTCTCTTGCGTGACGACTTCAATAAAGATGTCTCTATTTATACTTTTCATGTGCATGCCCCTCATTGTTTGCACACATCACACTCCTTGTGTATTAAACTTCTAATGTAGAAGCCTTATATATTTAAACTCCAAACTGAATTCTTTTGCACGCTCCTCTGTTATTCTCTCTCAGTGAGCAATGTGCATCTCTCTCACCACCTTCAAAACAATCCAATCAAAAAATTACTGTGAACGAGGACTCTTACAAAAATTCCCATAAAATAAAAGTTTATTTTTTTCAAACAAAAAACATAAAAATTTAAAATATATTAAAATAAAAAAATCACACTTATTCCAATAAAAAAATCAAATTTACATGTAAGAACAATATGAAATCTATTATTGATGCACATATTGATGCACATAATCACCCAATCCATCAAAAACCCTAGGGAAAACCCTAAAAGATTATTGACAAATCAAATCCCTATATAAACCAATATCAACACAAACCCTAGATAAGCACCTCCTATCTCCTGTGGAATCTAATAGAGACATGGCCACAACTTCACACCATCCATCACCCAATAAAAGGTCCCCTAAAAAATTTGGTTGGTTGTTCGCTAAAAAAAACATCCCATTTGTCAATATTTTCTTCTTTAGTTGATAAAATCATGGTATCGGAGTAGGTTAGTTCATGTGTCATCAAGGAGGATACAGCTTTTACCCACTAATTAGTTACATTAGTAAATACTAATTTTTCCCCACGCACGATGTGCATGTAAATAAAAAAATATTTTAGAAAAAATGCCTAAAACCAACACCTTCAATTTTTTTAATCCATTTATATGTGGTATAATATATCGTGTTATATATAATAAATGATATAACGAAAATTTTAATAATAGTTAAATAAATCATCTATAAAATTTAAAATGAAATATAAAAGAGATATGTTACAACTAAAAATGAAAATTTAACATATATACCACTTCCACCAACCTTGTATTGTAAAAATACTCAATTTGAAACTCTGAAAACAACAATATCGCTTGGATTCATTTAAAAAAAAAAATTCAATTGGGTTTTAATATGCATGATAAAATAATAATTTTTTTAATATGCATGATAAAATTTAAATTGTATAATTTATTTTTATGTAGAATCTTTCATTTAATTTTTATAGTTTCCATATATCTATTTTTATATAGAATATTTTACTTATGTGTGTATGATAAAATGTTCTTCACCTTCATTTTTTTTTTTTTTTGTCATGCAAAGAATTAACTCTTACAAAATTTTAATTGTTTAAAATAATACATTTTTAAAGTCAAACCAGAATCCAACCCAACCCGAATCAAACCAAACACGAAAAAAACCAAAAATTAAATTATTCCCGATATTCTTTGAAATTTCATAACTTTTCAAATATAACTCAGATTACGGTGATCAATAGCTCATTGAAAAGATATTTTTGATATATACTTATGACTATAAAATAGATTTTTGCTCAAATTGATTATTTAAGGATGAAAAGTGAGATTTAACGTTGAAACTCATATTTAATCCAAAATTACCTCTTTATTATTTATATTCCATGATTATCTCAATCTAAATCTAATAAATAATAATAATAATAATAACAACAAAAAATATGATGACGTGGCACAATCAACACCATTCATTCAATATATCTTTAAATATTAGTTTTGGATAACAATAGACTTTAAAAAAATTATGAGGGATAAATATGTAAAATTATGTTATACAATTCAAAACACTTTTGGTTAATAATATAAATAGATAGATGAGGATAAATTATGATCTCTAAAATCAAGGATTACATTTTTTTTTTTTTTGTTGTGTGTTTTAAAAAAATTGATATATGATATATTCTTAATATTTTGAGTATCCTATAATTAATTATAAATAAAAATATATTTTAAGATATAACGTAAAATCATTAAAAAAATTCTGAAAATATAATAAAAATATATTATAAAATGATAATAAGTAAGTTACAATTAAAAAATAATCCATTATATTATCATAATTGAATGAGATTTGGTGGACATGATGTTATGCTATTTAAAATTTATGTATATTATATAATTATCTCAATCAAATCTAAAAAAATAATAAAAAAAAATGATGACATTGCATGATCATCACTATTCATTAGATTTGATTAAAATATCACATTATCCTTTTTTTTATTCTTAAACTTAATCCAAAAGATAATGATCATAAAAAATTTAAGGGTAAATTCGGAAATGAAAGTATTACGAAGTTGAAAACACTTTCGGTTAGTAATATAGATAGATAGATAGATAGATACCTAATCTCTGCAATTGAGATCCCATGAAGGAGATTCAATGTGGAATTCTATAGGAACATGGGTGATCCCTAAAACAATCATGAAACAAGATCCTAGCGCGACCTGTTTTGAAACATTTCCCTATGTAATTATTTATTTATGCATACATATTAGAGGAGTTTCTTTTCTTTATATTCAAGGCATATTTTGTATCAATTGATAATATTTATGCATTTCATATACATAATCATTTTTTCATGTGGAGCCATATTTTGAAATTCTAAATTTGGCATGATCTAAATTGAAGAATATGTGCACCTAAAAATATACGACAAATAAGGAAGGAATTAATAAAATCTTAAATCAAATCAGCATTTACATCTCCACCAAATCAACAAAATCTCCATCAGATTTTGCAATAACATCTCCATCAAATCAACAAAATCTTCAATAGCTTTAAAATTAACAACTCCATCAAATTAGCATTTACATTACCAAATCAGCATTTACAACTCCAGATATAGCCCTCAAAACCCTATAAAAAGAGCACTACATTGGAAGAGAAAGGAGAGGGAGGAGGAGAGGAAGCCTCCATCGTCTCTTCATTCAGGCAAGAAGAATTTTATTTTCAGTTTTTGTTCTTTCTTTTCTGTTTTGAGTTATTGTTTCAATTTTTATTAGAGATACAAGTTTTGTATTTTACTTAATCAATAGAAAAGGCTAGAAGAATGTGATTTTCATGGATTGTTTTAATTTTTATTATATAATATCACCAACCATAGTAGGCTAGAGAATCCTCTCATCAAGCAGATGATTTCACCCATGAGTTTGAGTGATTAGTTCTTTTCTTTGTGCACTAATATTTTCTGATTTATGGTTCATGTTTATATAGTTTATTTCAACTCAGATTTGTTTTAATTATGAATATTTTCAGATCATCCGTCGTGCTACTTAGATAGGATATATATAGTTGATGCTTTATAAATAATATTTTTAAATCTAGTAGAAGTAAACTACTTTTGAAATATTTTATTTTCATTAGTTGAATATTTTAACTGTCAAGGAAGAGAGACTTCACTATAAGATCCGTCCTTGATATGGTAGTTAATAGTATATCAACTAATGAAGTTTTGAAAGAGAACTTTAAATCTATATTTTCCATATGAGCAAGTAAAATCTCTTGACTCATGTGAAATAAAAGAAATATAAGTATAAAAGAATGAGTTATCATGATACTTGTGAGGAGAATTTTCAATCCTTGGTGGTTTTTTTCATATTTTGTCCAACCTTGATTTTTATCTTAGCTTTGAGTAGTTTTCTCATATCAATCTTTCAAATTCTTGTTTTAAAATTTTGTTTATGGTTATTGATTCTCTTTTATTTTTACTTGTTTGTTTTAATAGCTTCCATGTGAATTCGACATCTTGCTACCACTTTCTACAAAGAATAGGTAAGGTTATTATAAATTTATTTTGTTGGGAAATATAAAATCTTAATGACAATTTCCAGATTATCAAATCTGCCACTAATAATAATATGTCAATGTTTGATAATCAAGGGCTTCTTGAAAAGTGAAATTTTTATTCCGATCCTTTTCACTCTGAAGATTTATGTGCACTAAGTGAAAGTTTAAGTATAAGGACACTTTCATCTATTACAAAGTATCGTGCCCAAATATCGTTCATATCCTTCATTAAAATAAAGATAAAAATAGGATCATGTGGTGTTGGTTACACATGTTATTTTTATCCAAATTTTATGATTTTATTTTCTGCCATTCTAGATCTTAGAGATTTCAAATTTTATGAGAAATTTGATATTACAATGATCACGAATATTCCGCTTTTCCCATTTTTGGTCATGCAGCATTCAAATATATGATTTGAATGATCAACTTTCTTGTTGTTACTATTACTGCAAGATTCAATTGACAATTAATATAATTTTCCTTCATATTCTGATCTTGCAGGACTTAAAAATCTTTTATTTGAATTAGACAATTAATATATTGTCATTTCTATTTTCCATCATTGCAGAAATCAAATAATTTATTTGATTTTGACCAGTAATTATTTTTGTCCCTGTCGTTTTTAACTGTTTTTAAATTTCAAAGATATGACTCTGATTAATCCATTATTATGTTTATCCTTTCCATTTTTGATCGTTTATTCATTTTTTATCTATAAAAGACCTCTCTACCTTGCATTGAAATAGAAAAAAAATAACTCTCTCCATCTCTCACAAAATTCATTCCCTCATATTAAAAAAAAGTTTATTTTTAATTTTTAAGAAAGATAAGAAAGATTATAGATTCATCACTTTACATCGCAGGCATTGACTGAGAAAGGAGTTCAGTTTGAGGATACATCCTAACGCACCTTGGGAAATCGGCAACCCTGCGCGGAAAAGGGTCAATTACTTTTCAAATAAAAAGTCGCTCCTATGGGCTTCTTCACTCAGGTGATTTCTTTCAACCCTTAGTTTAATATTTAAATTTTTAATCTGTTTATGGACAAATTAAATAATCATTATTTAAATTTTCTCTAAGATAAATTATGATAGAATAAAATGTTAAAATATATTTGTTTCATTTTTTGTGAAGATGTATATTTAATTTCGATGAGAATACATTTTCAATGAAAAAATTGAAAATATGTTTGAGACTATAAAAGTAACTATAGGAATGGATTTCCCTAAGCTTTTCTTTTGCAAAACTCAAAGATCTGACTGTCATTTTTCGCAATGTATATCATAACTGTTGTGATGAATTTATATATTCAAAGCATATGTTGTTACTTACACCAAAAAAAAAAAAAAAAGCATACGTTGTTACCGTTTTAAATCTTTTTTTCATTGCTAAAGAATCATTATTAGGGTATAATTATTTTTCTACTTTTTTTCTTTTCCTTTTCCTAATTTAGTATTCCTAGATTTTTCTCCTTTTCTAATTTGATATTTTCTCATTTTGATATTTAACTTTTGTACCTATAAATAAATAAAACATTTGGCTTCTTTAATACAATAAAGAAAAAAAAATTTCTAACATGTTACTAAAGCATAGATAATGACATCACAACTCCAAACATCTACATTAGGTCTACCGTCTACCATAAAGTTTAAAGTTTATAACCTCTAAAGTAGTTGGAGGGGCAAAAAATGACGTACTGAGTTCGGGTCGTCAGAATCCGTCCGCTCTTGTCTCCTCCGACAAGTACCGTCTGGTTGCCGACAATCCTCCTCCTTGAATGGACCAGACTCGAGGGCGGTTCAGGTTTCGTTTGATTTGGACTGAACCTGATGTAACTTCTCAGGCTGTCTACGTACCCTTGTAAAGGGATTAAGTCACACGTAATTCCTTTTTTTTGTGTAGGGATCTAGTGGAAAAAAAATCTCCTCCTTAAATGGAGAATTAGTTATCTATTTATAGTGTGTTTCCAGTCCTATAACCTTCTCGATATCACATCCCCATTGGATGAGATGGGATGTCAGATTCTATGCAATTGCTGGGATTTGCTCAAGTGAGCCTCATTTTTTGACCCTACAGTATCATAATTTGAATTTTTGCAATTAGTCTTCATAAAACGGCCACTCGCATAATTGTTCTTCATGCAAAATCTCTTTTGAAAAACATAGTTGTGTGCGTTTTTTTTTTTTATCCTGCACATCGAATCATAAAATGGAAAGACCAATTGGAAGAGGTGAAAGTAAACCTGTCAATTATCCTAAAAAAATCCGAATCTGATCCGAATCCATATCTGAAAAATCAGAAATATCCGATATTCGAATATCCGAAGTACGGATATGGATATCAGTCTATCCGATCCGAAAAATATCCGTATCTGACATATATAATAAAAATATATATATTTGTATTATATATTGTCTCTATTGTTATCTTGCACAATTAATCACAATAATAATATATTATAATACTATTAAATTTTCAATATATGATATCTGAAAGAGATAATAAGCCTTAAAATCTTAATTTTAATTTTGATGTTTCTCTAAAATATCTCTAAAATATCACTTGATTATCAAAATTAATGTTAATATTCAAACATGTCAATTATTCAAAAAATATCCGTATTTGATCCGTATCCGAAGGGATCTGAATCCAAAAATTAATATCTGTATCCGAATCCGAAAGTTAGGATATAGATATTGACATATCCGATCCGTATCTGTTCGATTGACAGGCTTAGATGAAACTAGCACTGATACGTTCATGCCAAATTATTAAGATTGAGAGGACTCTTAATTGGCATTGGTTCATTTGGTAATTAAGGTGAAATTTGTTAAGCATGATTGGTAACTGGACGCAAAGTTGCTATCAAGTTTTTTAACTCGTAAAAGATAATAAGCATGGATGTAGAAGAGTAATAAAGCCAAGAGATCAAAATATTGAGATTATTTATGTGACCTCATTTAATGACTTTGAGAGGTCATGGAGACACCATCAGACATGATAGAATATGTGAAGACAACAAGCTAATTGATTACATTGTTGAAAAAGGTAGACTGCAAGAGTCTGAGGCTTGCTATTTCTTTCAGCATATAATTTTTTAAGTGGAATATTTTCATAAACATATGGTAGTTCATCATAATCTTGAGTAAGTTCGCTTGCTCTTGGATTCAATACTCAAACATAAACATGGATATAGAAGAGAGAGTAAGTTGAAAGATCAAAATTTTAAGATTATTCATGCATCCTCGTATCATACACCAATTTTAACATTGCATTTTGAATCCAAGAGCAAGTTTTTTTGGCTTAAGATCATGATGAACTACCATACTTTTAAGAAAATATTCCACACCAGAAATTATCTGTTAAAAGAAATTACAAGCCTCATCCTCCTGCGGTCTACCATTTTCAACAATATAAGCAAATAGGTTGCCCATCTTCACATATTCCATTACTACATATATGTCTGAAGGTGACTCTATGACCTCATAAAGGCATATAACATGAGGACGCATGAATAATCTTAATATTTTGATCTCTCGTTTTACTTCCTCTTCTAGATCCGTTCTCTTTATCTTTTTACGGTTAAGAATCTTGATAGCAACTTTGCGTTCAGTTAAATCATGCTCAACAAATTTCACCCTAATTATCAAATGAACCAATCTCATTGGTCCTCTCAATCTAATAATTTGGTAGGAATGAATCAGTACAACTTCCATCTCAGCCAACTGGCCCTTCCATTTTTCCATTTGATGTGTAAATTAATAATAATAATAATAAATAAAATAAAATAATTCTATTGTCCGAAAGAGATTCTGCGATAAGCAACATTATGCGGGGTGACCATTTTTCTAACTAAGTTATGGAAGTCCAAATTATGCTGCTCCAGACTGTCCCGCCTCTTAAAAAAATCAAATTAGTTTCAGTGATTACATCACGTATAATTTTGAAAATTTATTTAAATTAGTTCATAAAATTTATATAAACTGATTTTGATTAAACGAAGAAATAGATATGGATAAAAAATAAATAAACAAAGAAATGGCTATGTTTTAAAAAAATATAAAAATAACAATAACAATAAATCCCAAAATATAGAAAATAAATAAAAATATTTTTTTAGGGATTTTGGGCACTTCCATAGAACGGGGCTGGCCTTCGCTCTAGAGGCCATCTGGTAAAAACTTTATGTTGGACATTAGGCAGATGTTTAGAGTTTGTGGTGTGTGTCATCCTCTATTCTATGAAAAGTTTCTTCTTTATTTTATTAAAAGTTTCTTCTTTAGAGGCCATCTGGTAAAAACATGTTACAAAAATTGAAAAGTTTCTTCTTTATTTTATTAAAGGACGAAAATATTTATATATACAAAAAATAAATCTCAAAGGATGAAAATACCAAATTAGAAAAAGAGAAAAACCAGGAATACTAAATGAAGAAAGAGAAAACTAGAAGAATAATAATACCCTAATAATCACTCATTAATTAACACTGTAAAAAGAGAGACTTATTTTTTTATTGACTGCACCCAAAATTGCACGCGAGATTGTCCATAAAAATAACCTATTAAAATGAATAATGAAGTCCATAACAAAATATTTTTATTAAAATGAATAAAGATGCATCATATTTTCAGTTCTCTATTAGCCACCAGATTATATGCCGTTATTTTTACCAAAAGAAAACAAAAACCAAAAAGAGATTATATGCCGTTTCTAAATAAAAGAGCAAAGCCAAAAAGAAAGATTAAAGAATAGACTGGGTGTGGCAAAACCCTATTAAAAAAGCTTTGCATTTTCAAGGTTATCCCACTGCGTTTTCTCTTCGCTTTCGCTAGATGAGCTTTGAGAGGCAAGTAGAAGGTTTCGAAGACCAGGCAACATGAGCTCGGGAGCAAAGATCTCTTAGTCTTATATTCCTGCTCTTTTTTTGACAATATAGCTTACATGTGTTAAGGGTAAGCCTTGGGTTCGAGTCTTGATGCTGTGTCATGCCTCTTGTTTGTTATGTGAAATTTAAAAAAAATTTATGTAGAACCAAGGACAAACAGGCGAAAGTTGCTTTCTCAGCTTAGCCATAAGGTCAACCACGGGGAATCCCTCTGATATAAAAAATAAAATAAAATGACTTACCCGCAATCTCTCTTTATTCAAAAAGAGTGTTCCTTACCAGGAGAATATTTGAGAGATTACTATTCATTGTATTTTGGATTGAGGTCGTTTCTGTGTTGGAGCCAGAAATGTGTTTTAAGGAGGAAAAGTTTCTTATTGAGATGTAATGTATTTCATTTATGCCGATGCTGTCGATGTGTCTCTAAACCTCCCCCCCCCCCAAACGAAGTGCAGGCGTATTCATAAGTAACAGACATCTGGACAAGAATAAAGGGAAAGAAAAGCACTTGTACTACACTATATCATTCGATGACTCATACTCAGAACAAGATGTATTCGTCCCTTTGAAAAACCTCTGCCTAGCTAATGAAACAAACCTCAAACGTCAACAAAATGGTGAAACACGGGATTGAAGGGATCACCCAAATGATGACAGACATCATTTATATTTTACATTTTGATACATATGCACATCATGGGCAGGTAAGCACTATAGAAGATGTTGAGTTTGAAGAATAAAGGGTGCCTTACACATACCGAGAATTCTCCATGAATTACACATCCTCTCTACCGTGGTTGTTGCTGCTCTTTATGATGTTGTACTTGCAGAGAGGGCATGTAGCATTGATGTATAACCACTTGTCAATACATGAACAGTGGAAATGGTGGTTGCAGGGAAGTTCACGCACTTCAGCCCCATCATCATAGGCACAAAGGCAGATGCAGCACTCCTGCAGAGCACAAAAGGCTTCAATGTGAGATAATGTGGACGTATGTATGAAAAAGACAACTACTATATTTCACTCTGTTTTGCGAGCAAGATGAATTAAAAGAATGAATTAAAAGAAAACAATAAATTCATTTATATGAAACACAAATGCGACAGAAACATAAATGCTAAAGGTTCAATTTGAAGTCTTACAGCATCTTCTGGTGACAGAGAATGCTCCCTAGGTGTTTCAGCACCGCACTCGGTCATGATTCCACCAGACGTGCCTGATATCTCACCACTAAGCTTATCAAAACTACTAAACCTCCTGAATTTGTATTTCGGAAGTTGTCGGATATCTTCTTCAGATGCTCCTACCTGTTTTCCCAAAAAAAAAAAAAAAAAGGAAACAAATGCAAGATGGACTTAAGCACATTGCTACAAATATCACAAAGACTTCACATATTGCAATAGCTTGGACATCATAATCAAAGCATTTGTGTGTATAATTTTTTTTACGATATGCACATACCAGATTTAAGTATTTAACTAAAAGATGCATAATCTTGCATCATTCATGAAGTCACAAAAGGTTTTCCCTAATATATTCAGCATTGCCTTGATGTAGGGAGAGAGATTTCCCAAATCATGTATGTCACACATGCTTTTAGCAATGAAGCAGTCCAATATTCATCAGGAAGTTTATAGCTTTGATAATTTGGTGATCAAATTCTGTGTTGAGAGAAGCCACTATCACCTGAATCAGAGCATAAGAACTCGCACTACTATGTCACTGTCACTCCTCTCAACAAATAACCACAAAACAGTTTTATAGTGCATGAATTGCCTCGTGATATAATAGGATTCATAAAGCCAACCCCTAACCATTGTAGCTAAGTCTATATTGAGCTGAGTTCATTTTCAGAAGCACTACTCTTGAACACACCTGAAACCTTTGGGAAGTCACCTTTTGTTTGGAAAAGTTTTGTTAATCAGTAATTCTAGTCCTGTATCACTTTCCTACACGAGACCATATTCAATTTCCTTAAAAATATTACTTCAAAAAGTGTTATTTGGACAATAATAGGTACAACTAAACTGTAGATGATGTGATGAAACAAATGATATATAAGCATCACTAGGAGGAACAAACATAGGTAGACCCAGCATCTATGGCATTTTTGTAAAGATTACTTAAGATTATGATCCTGTATCCCAAGAAAAGAAGAAAAAAAAAGTCTTTATTTTTCCCTTGTTAACATTAAGTCTGTGATCTGGTATCATAAGTAAGAAGATCTCATGCTCAACAAATCACTCTGTTTAATACCCAAAACTCAAGTAACAAATGATATAATACAGTTTTGTGGGTCTGCATGAATAATCCCTACACAATAGGCCATGTAATAATCAATATAAAGCTCGCTGCATGCCCTGCCAGACAACTTTCTTTCTAGGTTGCTAACCGAATCAAATATACTACCCAGATGTATAACATGTGATGGCACAAAAAATGCACATTGTAATTGTAACATATAGTGAGGAAACACCACATAGACAGGAATCCAGAGACAGGACAAGGTGATCCTCAATTATGCAGAAACAGAACTAAGCCTTAGACAGTCCTGTGTGACATGTAAAGTCCACTAAAGCTGTGTCCCTGTTGCATATGACAGGTCTGTTTGAAATACTCGTGTTTATTCAAAAATCCGACATTATGAGCAACATGCTCGAAGGGTCTTTTTGCAGAAACCTCTTCTGCTGACTAGATCCACTCACACAGCCTTGGCTGCCGCTCTCTTCTCACTTATTTGTTTGTTTTCTTTTTCACTTCTTTGTTTCACTGTTTTTTTAGGCTCATTTGGACTTGTACTCCTTGTTTATCATAAATAAAGGTGGTGGTATTCCCAGCCGTTCCTCAAAAAAACTAGGCTCAAAGAGAGTTGGTATATCAGACATTTTGCATTTCTCCCCTACTTAATATTGCTCACCAGTTCTCTGTTTAGGATTGTACACCACCATGTTTTCGCAGATTAAATCCAAAAACCACAAAATAGATCACAAGTTATCACCATCATTCATTTTTCAAGGTTGCAGCCACATAAAAAAGTTTATCATGTATCTAGTGACATGATTTGGCACCTAAGCAGTTCTTAGTCATGGAATCCATACTATGAAATGAAGGTGAGCAAAGTGAAGCACCTACAAGAAAAAGTTCAGTATGAGCAAAAAAGAGTCTGCCTGCTCACCCAACATTTTCTCATATTGGCTGAACAACATTTCAATGGTAAACACAGACATTTAGAGCTATGTTGCTCAGCCACCAGAAAACCACAAGAATTTTCGTACGAAAAAAATAGCTCATTTGAAAATGCTCAAGGGACAAGGGAATGGTTTAAAGAATTAAAAAGAAGATGACAGAGACAAATATATATAAAGTTTATACAGCTTGTTCCCCTATTGGACAATTTTGTGGTTGAGAAATGAGAACAGTTTTCAGCATAAGATAACCTAGAGAGAATACATGGAATGGTATCACAACAAATTAAAAGGAAGGGTGTAAAATGAATCTTGGCTCTAAAACCATAAGCTTGGATAGTGAA